>JAHLJT010004567.1:145060413-145711567 GCA_031308135.1 Acheta domesticus | reverse complement strand
AACGTGAACAAATTGACCCTGAGTGTAATAGTAACGATGTGAGAAACAAGTGAAAAAATTACATTTTTGTCATTAAAAAAAACAACAAAAGAATGGAGCAATACAGAGTTTATGTCATCTTATTGGGTACATTTAGCACTATCCGTACGAACAATGTAAAGAAAAACTTGGAGCCATTTAAAGAGAAAATATTGTTTTTGTTATATTTTAATATTGCACGCAATATTACGCGAAAACTACTAAATTATCAAAAAATTTGCATGACGTTTATGAAGAACTATACTTGGATTTTTTATTTCCTGGCGCGTGGGGGCGATGTCTTCACGATGGAATATTTCACGGTATTTCGCGTCGCTCTCTGTCGTGCCGCTGGGAGTCGCATGATCGCGGCTGGTATCGAGCATGGCCTACGATCACGCGACTCCTAGAGGCACGATTGAGAACGCGCGAAATACCGTGAGATATTCCATTCTGACGTAAAGCCCACGCGCAAGAAATAAATCCCTAGTATAAGGGAGAAAAAGTTTTTCTTGAAGTAGCCGTTTTGAGAAAATAGGCGTTTGAATGTTCCTAAAAATGGCGGTATTTTGAGCTCATTTTCACACTAAACTGTTGGGTTTTTCGAGAAACTATATGACATTGTTTCAAGCCTTACTTATAAATGTAAAAATGTTTAAAAATTCGATCCATGTTTATGTCATCTCATAGAGTACTATTAGCACTATCACTAACAAAAGTTTAGAGCCTATTTTGAGAAAATGTTTTTGTATTTTTTTTAAAATTGCACTTATTTCACGCAATATTGTCCAAAAACCTAAAATTTTCATAAAATGGTACATGACCTTAACCCTCGTACCATTTCTGAGGTTTGTTTGGACTCCATGATAGTTTAATTTGTTAATATTTTTCCTAAATATTTACTGGATAATTTCAATCTTGTAAAATGTCTTCGTGCACTTATTAAGAAGGTACTAAACCCTTTTTCACATATTTTCCAAATTTTATTAATTAGAGTGTTATTTTTTTTCGTTACATGCTGGCTGGCTTCTTGTAAATGTAATGATTTCGCGTCATTAACTGGTATTTCATGCTTTTCCACACTAAGAATACCGGGTTTGAGAGAAACAGATATTTTATCTCCTATGAGACTATTCCAGTTTCAATACGTGACGGCGATTTTCACGTATAGGCGTTTTTTGTGGATTACGGAATACGCAAATAGAACAGGTTTTGGACATTAACGCCCAGTGGCATAATTTTTTAATGAAGATTGAAGCTATGCACGAACGAAATCAGATCAGTGGTTATCGTGATTTTTAATAAAAAGTCAATGAATACGTGACGAAAAGTACAGCAGACAAGTAAATGATATGTTTGATGTACGTAAGCAAACAGCAGTTTTGTGATTTTTTAAAGTTTTTGGATAAAACGCGATGTGAAATTCAAATTAGAAATTCAGACAGTAGCAATTTTACGTAATTTTTTGAATGTAATAGGAAGTTTGGTGGGCGTCAGTAAGGCGATTAGAAATTATATAATTAATTAAGAAAACATGACTTGTATATTAGACAAGTTAATGATCCATCTGATGTAAGTACGCAAATACTAGCTCGCGAATTTTGAAGTTTTTCGGCGAAAGGGAACGTGGAACGTCGGTTCAAAATTCACAATTCGAACAATGAACATTTTGGAAATTTTGGAGTACAATAGCAAGTCTGGGGGAAGCCGAGAAGGCAAAATAAGAAATTTTGTAATTTATGAAGACCAAGACAAACGAGGGCGTGATGGTGTTTTGTCGAGCCAGAAATGATAAAAGGCTTGGACAACACATGCCACGACAGAATGTTTTGTGTTGTGGTGAGGAACGGATCGTTCGTGGACTCCGCCATGTTAGAATTTGCATTGTTGCGGCCGTATAATAATTTTCGAAGTGCGCGAGGTAGAAAAAGTTATCCATTTTAAGTTGCGGTGGATCGACTGGAGTACGCGATTTCCGGCCAACCGATGGAAATATTTGTTTGCGTGGACGAGAGTTCGACGCTTCTAAAGGGAAGTGGATTATAAACAATTGTTTTGAAGAAAATTTCCCTGTGGCAAGGCCCAAGGCCTGTTTTGATTAAGAATTCACTGTAAATGGCCATTATTAGCGGGCATTTCAGTGTAAATTGAGTTTTGCAACAATAAGTGTGAATGAGTTTTATTTTGTTTTTGTTTAGTGTATTTATTCTTAGTATTTTGTTTTTCATTTTAGATGTTATGTGTTTTTGGTTACTGAGGTCAACGTGTATTTTTTTTATGAATTCACGAAATTAAATCAAGAGAAAGTTAAGTTAAAAAAGAGGGATACTATTCAATAAATCGGAGTAATGTGTTTACTATTTTGTATCTCAAACTGGTGCCATTATTGTAGAAATAGACAATTACCCGGAAGTGTTGCAAAACGGTAGTGTGTTTGGTTCCCGTATGGGACAACTTGCGAATCCATGCCCTATCTAAATAAATTTTATGTAAACGGTTGTGCGGACCAGGCAGAAAGTTGCTGGGATAATTAAATTATTAAATTAATTGTGAGAGAGTGAGCGGCAGGTACCACCTCCCGCCACCGCGATTACTTAAAGTACCTCAAATTTTAAAGAACGTTTTTTAAATCTCAAAGATTCGACTCGAGCCAATCCGACATGGGTTTCTTCAACTTGACTGGTTCAGGCGCTAGTGTTGACCACATACACTAGGACGGACGGACGTTTGTAGTCAATTCATTTTTTGGTATCAAGGACCCACAGGAACGGATTCTGGCTTAACACGTATTAGAAGATTTTTTCTAAATTTAACAACTGTATTTATTGACTTTTTTCTTTACCACGGCCCGGCAATGAGTTATTTCTGCCGAAAATCCGCCGTTTTTTCGCGCAGCATTACAAAATTACTTTTTCTACTCCAATTCTACAATGCTGTCATTTGATGGGCTGCCACCCGTTGCATAATGATAGCTATTTCGACACATTGCCATAGAGGAGAGATACAACTAGAGTGCGCGTGAGCCTACTGCGCAGGTTTCAACATGAGGCGGTCGTAAGTCACGTGACTTTGGGACACCGGCAGCTTGTGCCAGGCTTGTGCTGTACGGAGCTATATGTAGCTTTGCGTGCTGTTTGTGGTGCTACAGCGTAATTATTTTGGGACGTTGTGGATATTTGTTCACTGCTTACGATCCAAAATTCTTTTTCTTTTCAAAAAGTGCAATAACAATTTAAACTTTGCAAGTGTGTTCCACAGGATGACAACTGTGTTAAATGTCAGTTCACGCCAGTATGCAAGTGTGCCACAAGTGAATGATCCTGAACTGGGCAGTGAGGTACCAACTAACCATATGTACTTGTCATCAGTACACAAACTTGAAACTAGATTGTCTCCCTATGTTGTTGGACATTGTAATTTATATTGGAGGATTTTTAGTTACAAAGTTGCAAAAGTCTCTGGCTTATGTGGACTGTAAGCTAGTTCTTTGCCGGACTGATAGTGATGAAGGATCATACTCCTTCATTCAGAGAAAGGATAATTATGGAATGAAATACCCTTCTGCAGATGTTATAAAATCTGCAAAAGAGCAGAGGTAAAAGTAAGAATACTTCAGGGGAGAGGTGACATTTTTAAAAAGGCAGCATGTAGTACAATTGTAAATAGATGTCTGAGAGAATTTGTGAATACTTCTGTTTTTAGTAATTTAACATATCATGTTATTGGTCAAGAGGCCATAATGAATCACAGGATGTATTTAATTAAGGCAATATTGTTTAAATATATTGACATAAGATTAAAACATGTAGGAAGAGAGCACACCCAAATTTACCAAAAAAATAGTATTAGATCATTAACAACAAAATGATTTTATTTAGAGGGCATTAATCCTGTGTATTTACTGGTGTAAGTTGTGTTTATAGTATGTTATAGTGTTAGTAATTTGTATGATTGTAGTTGATTTTTTTAAGAAAAAATTAAAACATGCAGTTTGTTTATCGATGCAAATATAGGTTTTATATAACTCGGAGGAAAGAGTCTAATGATATAGTTAAAATATTGGGAAGAGCTTTTGAAGCTCAAGAAAATGAGTGCAGATGGTACTTTTCCCCCATACATCACATACAGTTTTTACTGTTTTTGTCTAAATAAATCAAAGGTAAAAGCCTGTTTTCCCTCTATAAAATCTTTGAAATATCATTTTGATAACTGCTATTATAATGTCACTGATGTGGATCTTCAATAGTAGAATGTCTAACATTGAGTAATAACAGAAATTTGGATTAATGCATCCCATGGAGTTCATTTTACAAATATTTTTTATTATAGTCCTATGTAAATGTACTTGTAAAACAGGTTTTAGTGGAGTATACTGTTGAAAGTGACAAGTTTGACACAAAGTCGGAATTTGCAGGTATATATATATATATATATATATATATATATATATATATATATATATATCTAGCGATGTTTACAGCTCTATGTTGGCCGTTTATCGCATCCAAGGCGCCATTTTGTTTTGTCATGCCAAGAGTGTTGTAACATATCTCTTCTTTCCATTGCCACTGTTACACCATCCTTCCATTTCACTCTTGGCCGTCCTCTTTTCCTCCGTCTTGCTGGTGTCCAGTTATAAACCTTTTTGGGCAGTCTTTCTGAATCCATCCTTTGCAAGTACCATAACAATCTTTTCTTTTCAACAACATCAGTTAAACATCCTTCTATATTTAATCGCCTTTTTATAGTCTCTGTTTTTACATGATGAAGCAGCGTGACTCCACAGCATCTTCTCCAAAAACTGTTTTCAACACTATTAATCCTCTTTTTTCAGAGCATGATTTAGTACCCAATTTCAGAGCCGTATGTTACTGTGCTCTCCACCAAAATTTAAACAGCTGGATTTTTTGTTTTAGTTCTAACGTCCTTACTCCAAAGTAGTGGGTTTAATTTGCTGATTATCTGTCGACCTTTTCCTATTTTTGATAAAATATCGGCTTGATCCGTACCTTCTTCATTCAGAATTACTCCTAAATACTTAAAATCTTGTACATTTTTTATCTTAGAACACTTTAGAATTAAATCTTCCTGTACATCACCAACTACCAAATAATGTGTCTTCTCCATGTTAATTTCCAATCCCCATTTTTTCATATTCCTCTACAAGTTTTCTCATCATGTAGGAAACATCATTTACATCTTCTGCAAGAACCACTTGATCGTCAGCAAACAATAAAGTACAGTCGCGGCTCGTGGTTTTATAAATGGGGAAGGCTGCAAATGCATTGCACTGCATTGTATTTCTATTAATAATAAGTTTGATACAGACGATTGAGAACGGACGAGAAATACCGTGAGATATTTCCATTCTGGGGCCCGTTTCACAAAGGTTACAAGTTACTAGTACTAGTAATCATAAATACTCGTAAAGTTTCTGTTTCACAACGATTTTGCCGGGCCCCAGAAGACAAGACCTCATGCACCAAGAAAGAAAAACCCAAGTATAGCGCTCCTACCGCATACTGGGAAAACTAGTTCAAGCGCAATGCTACCCGCAGAGCTGCACAGTAATGCTATCTGGTGAGCCCGCCGTTCTTCAGACCCTAGGCTCCACCGAAGGCTGTCTCGCCGCAGCCTTCGTCCGCTGGTAAGCGTCTGCAGTGAATGCATGACGTCACGCCTCCTCGTTTTATACAGGCCTTATGGGAGAATAAAGTGGGAGCCTAACGCTTCTCTCTTCCCTGTCAACAGCTTTAAATGCGTTACGGATGGCCGTTAACGAACCGACAAAGAAAAATTTTGATATGATTGTAACATAATACAACTCAGAATTCCATTATTAATAAATAAATACATTTGTAAACATATTTTTAAATTTCTTTTAGACGGCGGTTTCTCTAGGAGAGGCTCCACCTTACAGCCTTTAATGACGAGCCGCGCCTGATAAGTATGTATATTTTCTTCCCCTATCTGAATTCCCATTTTAGTGCACTTTAGTCCATTTTCTCAAGGCTGATGAAATGTATATTTTTAAGAGTGTTGGGGATAAACAGCACCCTTGTCTTAATCCCTTGTTAGTCATAAAAGACTCTGATAAACCTGCGTAAGTTTTAACCTGTCTGCTATTTCCTTCATAGAATCTCTTTACAGCATTTATGTACTGCACGTGGATGTTGTTCTCTTTCATTGATTCCCACAACTTTTCCACTGGTACACTATCGTACGCTTTTCTTAGGTCTACAAAAACCAGATGTAGTGGGCATCCGTAGGCTATGGACTTTTCCATCAGCTGTTTCAGGCAAAAGAGATTATCTGTGCAGGATCGACCAGATCTAAATCCCACTCTGTTCTTCAAGTTCCATCATATCCCTTTCAATGCGACCTCTCAGAACCCGTCCATACAGCCTTCCTGTTGATGGGATGACACTCAAGCCCCTATAATTGGCGCAAACAGCTTTGTTTCCTTTCTTATAAAGTGACGTAATATATGCGCTTTTCCAATCTTTCGGTACGGCTTCTCCTTTCAGGCATTTATTAAATATTTCTGCCAAATATTCTAAGGTAACATCAGGGGCATGTTTCAACAATTCAACAGGAACACCTCCAGGACCGGGAGCTTTGTTGTTCTTCATAGCCATTAGCTCTTTACTTATTTCGTGCACACATATCTTCGCATGAATTGTTTACACACTAAGGAATAATCTATACATTTAAAATCAGTCCGTGTTTCTATTAAAAGAATTTCATAATATTTTTTCCATTGCTCTTCAGTTATCGGGGAATATGTCAGTTTCTCTACATTTTCATGTACTTGAGCAAATAGAGCAGAAAAACTTAAATTCACTTTTCTGCTATAAGCAACATTTTTAGGGTTGTTTAATAAATGATAAAATAACGCTGGAATGAAACATCTTACGTACGTATAAAAAATAAATCATTTAATGCGAGACGGGTTTTCTTGTAGATGCCACCTAGCTGTCCCAAAGTCACGTGACACTGGGGCGAGAGATGTTGATACCCGGCCGGGCCTTCTGCGCAGCCCGGTGCGCACTCTAGTATATCTCTCCTCTATGCACATTGCATTATGATACAGGCACTCGAACAATCACAGAGAAGCTTACAAACCAAGTATTGGAATTTCATTAATCACTGAGAATCGTTGTAAGTAGTAGTAAATGTTTTGTTTTAGTGTGTATATTGCAATGAGTTATATTGCCTCATGCATAGCACACACACACACACACCCGTCACACTAATTGTGCATCGCGGCACCCTGGCGCTGTCCGCACCCAATTGGTCGCTCGCAGCTGAGCGCCCAGCGCCTCGAACTTTCACAACCCAAAGGGTCATCCCTTGGGCATAGTCGACTGCCTTCGGCAGAGGGCAACCCTGACCACCCCGCCTCGTTACTTGTTCCGGGGTAGGCAGAGAGGAGGCACAAACAATTAAACTACAGCGCCAGACATAAGGCTGATTTACACGCTGCCAATACTGGTGTGCCAGTAAAGGCGCGTCCACACGATGCGTCTTTTCGTTCAATTTTGCCCATGCGTCTAGCCGTGGCCAACGAAAGAGACATGCCATGGCGCATACGTCACAGAAGGAGGTCACGTGGTTCTAGTAGTCCCAGGCCTCAGCTCGCGTGCACGGCCTCGTTCTGCGGCTCCATCCTTATGCATTTCTGGTTCTATCGAAAATGCGTTCGTACAAAAATAATTTCATAGCATTGTTTAATAAGATAGCTTCGTCTATCTTATTTTCACTAGAAATCCTTTTTATTTTTTGACAATTACTACGAATGAAGTTTCTTTCGTTGGCCACGGTCTAGCGCACGTAGCGCATGCGTTTGGGGCATGCGTCCTTTCGTCAAAACGATGGACGCAAGCAATAGCGCAAGCTTCCCAGAGCTGACGGGAATCCCGTTCGTCTCTCGTGCGCTTCCTTCAAAGAACGTGTATTTCATAACGAAGTCATCCGGAATACCGAGCCGGAAGAGTTCTTTAGTAGTCTTCTGAGTTATTTTGTACCGTCCGATTGTGTTTTATTGCGAATTTGTTGCAGATTATTCTTTTATTATATATTTACGACAATATCAATTTTCAATACACAGATTTATTAAGATAAATAATGGTAGTAAAAATGAACGTGTGATTATTTCCATTTCTATTGCAGTGACAAGAGAAGAATATTTAGTTTTCCCTAATTCTTGTTTTATTTTTATGGTAATGCCAATTTTCGAAATTATGTAATAAGTTATATAGCTGAAACAATTAAATGCAATAGCTTTCATTTAAGGTTATGTATTTTCAGAATGCCTCTTGAAAACAAAGAATTCGCTCTTCAGTTCATTCAAGATTAAAGAGAAAAGGAAACTTTTCTCTTCTTTCGACTGATTATGATATATGCTGCCGAAATTGCCGTGCAAATAGCTGGATCCATTGTACAGAATAGAACAAGTACCGCAAGCGTTGCACCGTGTGGACAAGGTAGCGCACGTGCGCTGTGTTGAACGTTCGTCTTTCAACTTTGCGCATGACATTTTATTCCTGTGACGCACAGAAAAGACGCATCGTGTGGACGCGCCCTTAGGGGTTTGCCAGTACCTAGAGAGCGCTGGCGTTCTGTGCCACTGGCAATAGTTGTTTACACAATGCTAGTAATGGCATGCAAAATGAGACATTTTTCTCGCCGCTCTTAGCTTATGTATGCTCTTTGCGCTCTACTCGACGCTCAAACAACAGGATGCAAAGCAAATGTTTCGTAAACATTTTATCCTATTCACGTAATCTACCTTGAAGAAGTTATCTATCCCCATTTTATTAGCAATTGCCAGAAATGCGGCATTTCCGGCCTCGTGGTCCTTGAAAAAAATATTTCACAAATGTTGCAATTGTTGTATTTCACAAATACTGTATATAACCAGTCAAACTTGTTCGTTTGTTCGATTCTTCCGTTATTCAAGAAGATTTCTGCTTCCCAATCATTTTTATAAATAATAATATAAGCTTACGTTGATCACCGCGCAAGTATAAAGCAGTGTACACACGTATTGGGAACCGGGGGATCGCCGTGGCGGACACCGGTGGTGGTGGGGGAGAGCGTGAGCATGCCAGTAAACCAATATTCTTGTTCAGCTGGCAACGCCAGTGACTGGCGCATAGGTATTGCCAGTTACTAGCAAGAAGGTGGTTACACTTTGCCAGTCTCCACTTGCCAGTAGCTGGCAACCTCAACTGGCACGTTTACTGGCAACGTAACTCAGCCTATAGACATACAGTACTAGACTGGCAATGAACAATTCTTTTTGAAGCCAACAGATTGCGCCCGCTGCCATATTGTGTCACTACAGTTTCACTGGTAGGCATGTACTGCTGTATGTCATTGAGCTCTTAGAAAATCTATAAACATAAATTTCACACGTACAGCTGCTAAAAAAGCAATATTGAACAGGAAATATGTTTGGGGAAATAAAACAATTAATATCAATGTTTTAAATCGCTTTTATTACTTTCATATCAAAAACAGAACTAGTCTGTATTGACATTAATGTGGGGGGATTAAAAGCTACATTTAAATATCCAGAAGCAAAGCAAGGGACCATCTCAGCATTTGCTCATGGATCAAGGGAAACTGGATTAAAACCTGATCGAGATGGAGGTCAGCTGACCCAAGTTAATGCTATTCTTACACATACAATATATTGCTCAACTCAAAACTCAATTACACAAAACACAACTTGGTTAAAAATATTTACAAAAAGATATTTAATATCCAAAAGTCTACTTTTGCTGCTACTACTACTATGGCTATTTACATGTGTTTAAAAATGGCAAGGCGATTATAAACCGACCTGTGGTCACGATTCACTCCATTCTTCTCTTAACAGCATAGTTTACCCGAATCTTCAGGTAAAGTTGTGATACTGAATTAATCAATTTTAATACATGGGTATCAAAAGGATTTAAATCCAGAGCTTGCGACTTTAACGTGGCAATAAATTTAGTTCTACCACCTGCACTGAAACTTTCTGAGGAATGTTCTTTTCCATTATAGAACTTAGTCCACAAAGGGAGTTTGCTTTAAAATGCACATCAGTGATCATGCACATACGGACTACATCTTTTGAAGGCACATTCTTTTGAGGGCATATTCTTGTAGGACAGAAAAGGGTAAATATTTTCTGGCTCCACAATAGCCACTTTGCATCTCTCACACTGCAGAGATTTCACAAGCTTCTTCACAACAAATCTTGCAATATACTCAATAATGTTTTGTGAGAGAAGAGATAAAGACAAATAGGATGGGCAGTAATCATGATCACTAACATTTAAAGCACTTATCTTGACCTCGGAGTCTTCCTGAAGAAACTGTTCTTCGAGCCACTTGCACAGTGCAGAGAGAGCATGCACACATTCCTTGTGAAACACAATTCCCTGTATTGCTATACTTCACTTGGTTTCTAACAACTAAACGTTTGAAAGCTGCCTTAAATTGGGTGCAAGTGGGATTGACATTCCAACCACCCCGTTGCCTTATTCGGCCAAAAAACACTTCAATCTGATCTTGACTTAACTTGTAAGTCAAAAGATATTGAATCATGCCACTTCCTACGTAGGTATCATATAGGTGTTGCACTGATAGCAACGCAGTTTTGAGGCCAACAAGTCCAACCTTCCTATTACTATTTACAAGTTTCTGTTTACATTCTTTGTCCGTAAATAGAGAGTCTATGTATAAAACAGAATCTGTAATAAATGGACGCCCGATATATTCATTTACTCTTGAGAGCGGAGCTTTAAAATGCTTTCCAAATTTAGTGGATGAATTCAGTAATCGAAAATCTTGTCCATGGTATTCAAAAACTTTACAGTTTCTTCAGAATGTTGAAAATCATTCAAATTCATTACTTTGTCACAATACTCTATGGAGTCTGCAACAGACCTGCTCAGGGTTTGCACAGCTAATCGAACACGCATTTTATGTTTTAAACCAAAATATGTGTTTCGATGTTAGCTTGTTAACTAAATGCAAACGCTCTGCACTCTGAAGATTAAAGAGGGCCTCTATAAATGCCCACTGAATGGAGCCTTATTTGGTGTAAATAACCCACTTTTCTGCTAAACAATTTCTTACAAGTTTTATCATGTGGCAAGCATCTAACAACACAGCCACAGATTTATTGCAAGCTGCAGGGTGAGGAAAATTGATTTTCAACTTGTCTACCTGACTCACATTGCTCCCAAACTTTGTGCCATACTTAAGTTGCTTGCTCCATCAAATGTTACTGCTGCTACAGTAACACCAATTTCTTGCAACTTTTCAATGCACGTTGACACTAAAAATGCCCTCTCCTCACCAGACAAAGAATCTATAAAAAAATAACCGCAAAGAATCTTCCAACAGTCATTCACAGCAGTACACATTATCACGCATACCATTTTTGCTGTTGGTATAAACTATCACTGATCATTTCTGTTCCCAGGTCCACATATCCTACAATTTTATTGCCAGTAAGTTGAACATGTTCTTTTAGATGCATATCATCAAATGCGAGGCAGACAGGTGAACTTGCATCTTTTTTACTTGCTCTTGTGCTTTTATTTGAATCGATTTTAAACATTCCACACTGAATCCTGGTTCAAAATCAATTTTAAAGTACCAAGAACGTATAGTTCTTGGACTGGGAAGTGCATTATTGAATTTTTCCCTAACATATATATATGCTTTGGAAGAAAAATAATGCAGTGTCAGGGCAAAAGACCTCAATCTTTCATCATAAGCATCTTTAATCACACTAATGCCTGTATGCTTGCTGGCTCGATCTATCAAAGAACAGACATCTGAAGGCAAACTATTTTTTAAAATGTCAGGATTGCTCTCTAGAAGCAACTTCTCTTGCACTAAAGTGTCAATGATATCTTGATCAGTCCTAATTTTTTTCCTAACCCCTCACTTTCTGCTGTAATACTTTTATTTCTTCTTATCACTACACAGTTTTTCATTAGACTTGTTAAGTTCCTCGATTAATTTTCTTTTGTGTAGAGATACTTGTGGGCTGTAAGGAGCATTGCATGATGAAGCCTGATTATCGGTGTTGATGCCACTCAATTGCAGACAATCACCTGTTTCATTCTCTGATGAGTTTCTTCGTTTACGTTGTTTTCGTGGTGGTTTCACATGTTTTTGAAGATGTGAAGGATATGCTGGAAAAATGCTCGGGACAGCTCCTTCTCTCAGTCTTCTATTCTGGCCGGTCAAGTCCATATCTTCTGGACGAAAATATTGGGACCAAACTCCGGAAGCAGATGTTGGTTGCCAGTTTTCCCTCCTAATGGCATTTACCCAGGCTTTTCTGTAATCTTCTCGCGTTGGAAATCTAAATAAAAAATCAACAAAATAAAAAGGCATTAGAGGTTACGTTGAACTTTACAAATCACTCTTCAGAAACATTAGTACCCAACTTTTTTCCTGCCCAATTTTAATAAGTTGTTTACTATCTTAACATAAAAATCATCAACAGTTAATAAGATTCAGTAATTAAATTACCAATTTCATGAGTACAGACCACGAAAAAGTACCGGTGTATTGAAATTCCAATTTCTTTTCCCTTGTGTCGCAAATTCGAAAAATTGCATCCAAACACAAGTATTCACCATTGCAATGGAAGTTATTCAGAAACTGACAAAACACAAAGGAAGCAATTCACAAATAAGAAAAAAAATCTCATTAATTTAACTCATATAGCATACGCGTCGAGCGAATCTGTAGTGACATAAGATGGCAACGAACGCAAGATTTTGGCTTCACTAGCGCCAATGATACGAGAGAGGACGTTGCCAGTCTAGTACTATATGTCTATGGCACCAGATAATCCCTTAGGAAAATAAAGTCGGTGTGTGGGCGTTCGGGTAGCGTCCATATCATGTGAACACCACATGCCCAGCAACAAAGGTCCAACAATTAGGGATCTAGTGACAAACTAAGAAAAAAGGAGGGGATTACTTTAACCAGTTAAACACGCTAAATCTCAAAACTTTCCAGAGAATTCCAGAACATAGCAATTTTAACCAATCAGAAGTACGGAATCACACACGTGACAGTGTGCGCGGACTCCAAGAAAAGGGAGGCAGGAAATGCGGGAGCCCGGGTGAAGGAAAAAGAAATTGACTTGCTGGCGGACGGTCAGTTATCTGAATTGATGGCCGACAACGACTGACTTGCTTCAATGAAAAACAACGGCGGAGTGTAACTAACGAGACAGATTAGACATTGCAAAAAATACTGTCTGACGATAACATCGCTACCTTGTGCTTGACTCACACCTGTCGACACTAGCCTAGTCACCCGCTACGACACTCGTTCGGGTGCGCAGTACGATGACTCGTCTGCTTAAACACGGTCCAAGCGACGTTTGACAACCTGAGACTCGCACGACCAACCACACGACGTCCCGTGCGAGGAACTTGGTTCATTCTGGTGGCGGCCTGCTCCTGGTGGGGAGCTCTTCCGCCGGGTGTCTTCAGCTTGTTGTTTCCACAGATGCAGATCACCGTATGGTTGTCCCATTTTTTGGTGTCTGCTGAGAGTCATCAGTGCATTGTTGGGTCGCTCTCTGTTTTTGTTTTATTTGCAGCTTGAAGAAATGAAATGGCGTTATTGGCGTCGCTCCTGCTCCTGTTACCCGTCCTTGCAGGCGCCGGGGTCTATTTATTTCATACAGTTTTTTTACATATAAACGCAAAGTACATACATACAAAATACAGTGTACGAAATATATGGACGTATTATTTACAACATATATACAATACAGGGGTTGAAAGATATTTGCTGTTTGTGTTATAATCCTAAAACTTACATCTAATTTGGGTTGAATAATTTCTATTTTCTTAATCCTATCTTAATTCTAATCAAAAGCTACTGTTTTATGTGCAATATATACAATATTTGTTTTTAAGTTTACTTACGGCTATTTTACTTAATTCTAATGTAATCCTAAAGTATAAATCTAGTTTTATGTGCAGAATTTACATTTTTACAAGCTGAGTTTTTTCAATTTCTGCCAGAGCGAATTTGGAAATAATTTAGAAAATTTTGGAAAGATGTTTCAAGATATTTTTAGTTTAGAGGGGATTGTAGTTGTTCGTGCTTTTCTTGGGGGGTGTTTGTTCCTAGAAGGGGGTTTTATGGGAAAGTGTGTTCAACGATGGGGAGGATCAGTGATAATTTATCGAGTATTGTTCCTGGGCCGCAGAGAATGATCATTAGGTCTTTTACTAAATTTATTAATAAGCGCAGGTTTAGACCGCGGAGGAGCTGAAAAAGTTCTGATATTTCACGAGAGTTTGGATGGGTTGATTCTCAAGTTCTCTATAGAATTGATTGGTGGTGGGATTTGTCGACCGGCTGTGACGTCAGCGAATCCGGCCAATAGGGACCTAGTGGTGGTGGGGGTTTCTGGGGCCAATCCTTGGCCAGCTGTGACGTCAGGGTTATTGGCGAATGAGGTGTTATTTGTGGTGGGGGCTGTTGTAACCAATCCCTGCAGCGCTGGAAAAGCGGTTAATGGTGGAGGTACCTGAGCCAATCCGGGAGCAGTCATTGCCATGCGGCCTGTGAAGGTCGCAAGGTTGTTCGTTTGGCCCGTGTGAGTTTGTGGGGGCTGCGTTTGGCGAGTGTTTGCGAAACGCTGCGAGCGTGCAGCTTTGTTGAATGCAAGAGCAGGGCATTCCGTGAATCTGTCCCATGGAGCTGTCCCGTGAAGCTGCCGTGATTGCCGTTACTCCTGAAGCTCCAAGCCGGCCGACTTCTGATGGTTTCCGCGGTGCCCTGGCAGGCCCTTCCTCTGAACGCAGACCGACCGGCATCGGTGGTACAATTGCTCGAGGTGAAGTGCCCACGACATACTCATCGGCATCTTCTGTAAGTGTATCCATCTCCATAACAAACCTACCAAACCCATGATTGTAAAACAAAATCTTCAGTGAGCAAGGGAGACATTTTTAATTTTGTAATAAACGTATCCTCACCACTCTGGCGAGTAACACTCGTAAAATCTATATCCTGTGTATCATTTATAAGTAGTAGTAGTAGTAGTAGCATGTATCCTTCGATCCAGGGCAACCCTCCCACCCCCATGTGACGCTCAACGCCGGCGCATTGAATATCAGGTGAGGCATTTGCTTGGCGCCCTAATATAAATTCACCGCGTGTGCACCCTGGTATCCAGGTGCGACCCACCATTCGTGTGACGGTCATTCCCAAACTCACGTTTGTGGCACCCGCCAAGCGCTCCAATATTCGCCGGAGCGGCACGGTTTCATCACAATATTAAAAATGCATTTAATATTATTTTGTTTCTCAGTTTTAACTTCTTTTATTATTAGTATTTTTAGGTGAAATATTATTTAAAATAAATTGGATCGTAATTTCACTTTGATCCTATTTGAGTAGCGCAGTCGTAGTTATTGGAGGGAACATTTGAATGACGTTATAAAGCTGACTTTACACTTCCAAGAAAATGGCGAGCAATATCATTTCGAAAAAAAAGTTGCCAGTGTAAACATTGCGGCAATAAATATTCTGATGTTGGCAATATTTGTTGCTAGATGTTTCGGTCGTAAGATCTGAACGCAAGTTATTTTGTGTTGCTCCCGTGTGATTGTCCTTAAAAACCGGCCAATTTTTTAGTTTAAAATGTCTAGTAAATGGAGGTTCTATCTGGTGGTGTTGACATTTCCAGAAATATGAGAAAGTGCGAAAAGGTGACGTCGGAATATTATTATAGCAACTTTTGTACTCCCTCGCAAGCGTTCTGGTAAAACAAAGCCATCGGCAGGTAGGATAGAAAAGTGTCCGCTGGTGACCTTGGCTGAATGTCGAGTGCCTCGAAACCATAGTGCAATTTTTCTAACTCTGCCCCTCAGGTGCCTATGGCCACCATGGAATATCACACGGCATTTTGCATCTTTCTCTCTCGTGCCGTTAGAAGTCGCATGATCGCAAGCACTGCTTGATACGATCATGCGATATCTGGCGGCACAGCTGAGAACGTCGCAAATACCGTGATATATTCCATCGCGAAGACGGTCCTTGAGGGGCAAAGTAAGAAAAATTGCAGTATATTCAATGGAGAAGTTTAACTTATAAAAGTTACCATACGTCATAGTAAAATTACCGTATGAAACTCGATGTAACGGGTATTAATACATGAGTGTAAAATTACAATACGAGCGAGGAACGAGCGAGTATCATAAACTTCACACGAGTGTTTTTTTGCTTTACAGAACATTGGTTGTCTCAAATGATATAACAACCTCCAAATTCCTTGCTTTTACCTTGCAGGATCGTATTGTAGAGCGAGGGAATCAAATAAGGGCCCCATCCAATAATTACGGAGGTTCATGTATTTACATAAGAAATTATATTGATTCTACCTTCTTGTCAGAATTAAATTTATATGCAGTTGAAAAAGTTTTTGAAACAACAGTAGTACATCTTACTACGCTCAAAATTATCTTACTTTGCATTTACAGACCTCCAACAAAGCGAGCTTCAGATTATTTCACTTTCTTGGAAAATCGAGAGATAATTCTGAACAAAATTAGTAAACTCTCTTTTAAATCCATTGTTGTATGTGGAGATTTCAATATTGATTTTCTGAGTGAATCCCACGAAAAAGAGCAGTTTCTCAATTTACTTCATTCTTTTAACTTAGATATTACAGTGAATGTACCTACACGGAATACGCTTAAATCACAAAAAGCATTAGATCAAATTATAATTAACAAAACCACAACTACATGTGAAATAATAACGAATAATCTAGAATACAGTGACCACGATGCACAAATTCTTACAATTACTAAGAACATAAACACAGACACAATAAATAATACACGCATGTGCAGAGCATTCACTAAAGTTAATATAAAATTATTACGGACTACTAGATGAAGGAATCATGGGACGCAGTTTATAACACTGTTGACACAAAAGAAAAATGTAATTATTTTTCTCCAAGCTTTCAATTCATTTTAACGCGTGCTTTCCCCTTAAAAGGAGAAAATTAAACATTTCAAGCAAAATAATATATAATAATATATTATATATAATAATATATTTATAATAATATAAATATATATAATGGCATAATATTCTGGGGAAACACATCTTATAGCTCACAGACTTTCAGATTACAAAAAAGAATTGTACGAATAATAAGCAAATCCAACCCACGTGATTCTTGTAAGTCACTCTTTATTAATCTAGGAATTTTACCATTACCTTGTCTCCTGATTTACGAATCAGTAGTTTTTGTCAAAAATGACTTACTTAAGGGCGGGAATATATTTTCAGCAAACGCCGATGTCTATAAGTATAACACACGACGTAGTAATCATATTCACCAGGTGGCAGTATCAACAGCTCACTACAAAAAATTCACATACAATTCATGTACATTACTATACGACACTTTAAGTCCCAAGTAAAATCTTTTCTGCTGCATAACTGTTTCTATACAATTCAAGACTATACCGAGCATCAAAAAGGAAAGTAGAATTAAGTTTAACAATGATAGTTAATGTAATTATTTATCATTTGGACTGTATAATTCTAAAGAACCTGTAACAAGTATTGTACCACAGTTTCTGGGTTGATGGCCCCCATCTCGATCAGGTTTTCGTCCAGTTTCCCTGATCCTTGAGCAAATGCTGAGATGGTCCCTTGTTTTGCTTCTGGACATAAATATAACTTCATTATTTGTGCACGTCTTCAGAGTTTCAGTGGGAAATATAGTTATTCAAATTATTGTTTTTCATATTATCGCGGCAAAAAGTATTATTCTTTCATGAAGAACATGAGGGTTCAGGGCAGGAATTTATAGCTAATTTACCTTGAAAATATATTTTATTATATAGGAGCGAATATTTTGTCAACAAAACTCGAAAAAACCTCTCTTTTCTGTATTCAGAATTCGACTAAAATATGGTTTAGGATAGAGACCACAGAATTATGAAAACGTGCACAAAAATCACTTCTCCCTATAGCTCGTCATACGCAGTTTTTAACTGTTTTTTGACGTAAATAAATAAATAAATAAATAAAAGTAATACTTGGATCACACAAGGAATTAGAACATCGTGTGAAAACAAACGTACGCTTTATTTCTAAACATCATAACGTATCATCCGGTTCCCATATATACATTCGAGAATACAAAAGAATTTTAAGAAAATAATAGTTCAGGCAAAAATAATGAAAAATAGTCAGGACATTTTGAACGTTAATAACAAAACTAAGGCAATGTGGGATATCGTAAAAAATACAACCACATCATCTCGATACCTTGTAGAGAATGTTATTTTAAAGGATAATGAAAGAGAAACGAGTAGTTCTGAAAAAGTTGCCAATCTCTTCAACAAACACTTTTCTATAATTGCGTCTGCTCTCACGAAGAGACTAAAACCACAAAATTCAACATCTACACTTCCCAAAAAATTTCAGATACGATGTTTATTTCCGAAACTTCTCCCAACGAAATCCTCAGAATAGTCAGTAAACTAAAAAATAAGTATTCATCTGGTTTAGATGAATTTCCGGATTGTTTATTAAAAACTTGTGCACCTACCTTTATACATCCGTTAACTCACATTTTCAATGCTTCTTTATGTACAGGAATATTTCCAGATATTTTCAAAACAGCAAAAATTAAGCCACTTTTTAAAAAAGGGAACAAAAATGATATTCAAAATTACCGGCCAATTTCTCTTTTGTCAGTTTTCTCAAAAATATTAGAGAGGCTTTTCTACTTACGAATGGAAACTTTTCTCAGGAAAAACAAAGCGTTTTCAGACTCACAACACGGTTTTAGAAAATCAAAATCTATGGAAACTGCCATTTTTTCTTTTCTCAAAGATGTTGCTTCATCAATAGACCAAAATGAAGTACCCATTTGAATATTCTTAGATCTCTCGAAAGCTTTTGACGTTATTGACCATAACATCTTGCTCTCAAAATTACCTTCGTATGGAATTCGTGGTATTGCCCTAGATTGGGTAACTTCTTACCTTAACCCACTGAGTCCCAAATTATTTTTACTGAAGATTTTTGGTGAAATTCAAAAAATCATCATAATTAAGTGCTAGTTATTTAATTTAATCGAAATTAATTCAAATTATTAATTTGGGTAGGTGTGGAGGACTGTCCTCATGAGGACGCTGGGACTTGGTATGAAGATTTCCGCAATAATGAAAATAACTCTTCGTAACAAATGTTTGTGCCCACTGGATTCGAGTTTTAGTAAATACTATTTGAAATTTAAAACAAAAATAAAATAAAATAATTAAACAACATAATTACATAAGTTATAGTAATGTATCAAGGTAAATACGATTACACTAGAAGAATATTTTCAAAAAAGAACTTCATGGTATTAATTGAACAGACTTCTACTACTAACATATTTGCGAAAATGATCTTGTACTCAGCTAAGATTATAGTACAAAAGTAATTTCAGAAAAATCTACTGTACTTTACTTTCGGAAGTGGATTAGACCAAAACATTCCACACAGAGAGTAATATTGCATTTAGCAAAATATTTGCGAGGCTTGCTTATGCATGATGGCTGCTGATATTGTGCATAAGCAATCCTCGTGATAATGAGTCGTTTTCTGGCAAATCTTAAGTTAGGCAGCATGCTTGCTGGAGAAGACAAAACTGATTCTTTCTTGCAGATTCTTGGAACTTTTATTAGTGCGACTTTTATAAAGCTGCCTCTCAAGGCCCGTCTTCACGATGAAAACTATCCCGACATTTCGCGTCTTTCTCAGTCATGCCGCTAGATGTTGCGTGATTAAGCAGTGGTTGATACGGTCGCGATCATGCGACATCTATCGGAACGACCGAGAAAACCGCGAAATGCCGCCATGTATTCATCGTGAAGACGGGCCTGGAGAGGGCCTGGAGAGTTTATAAAGGTCGCACTATAAAAGTTCCAAGAATCTGCAAGAAAGAAAGTATCAGTTTTGTCTTTCTCGGTCGTGCCAGTAAATGTCGCATGACCAAGCAGTGTATGAACAAGCAGCGCATGATCAATCATCGCAAGCAGTGCATGATCAATCATGCGACATCTAGCGGCACGATCATTCCTAAAAAAAATTCCAACTCTGACAAGTTTTTCACTTCACGACAAATTGTATAACATAAAGTCCCAGCGTCCTCATATGAGGACGGCACTAAAATATCAACGTCTCGAAAACATAGAATCATATAACTGCACAATTTTATATTCTTCGTAAAGTATGAGCACAAACTAACACTACGTAGTGAGTTTAGCAACTCACTGAAATTTAGAAAAGTAGATATAATCAATTTTTTTATCAACACAAACAAAGAATAAAATGCACTAACTTAGGAAGCTAAAAAACTACAAGAATATAAATCTGAGCGATAACAAACGTTTATATCTGTTGAATGAACCTCTGCAGTGTTGCCAAACAACAATGTGTTGATGAACACAATTTATAATGTAATGAAATAATGAAATCATTCACTGTCCTCAAATGAGGACGCTGGTACTTAATGGGTTAAACATCGGACTCAAAGAGTAGAATACCATACTGGCAGGAAAGGACATTACATACTTATATTTCCAATTCTTTGCCAATTGAGCATGGGGTCCCGCAAGGTTCGATCTTAGGTCCTTTTCTCTTTCTGTTATATATAAACGATATGCCCGCGTCTATTAAAAATGGAAAGAACGGTTCTGTTTGCTGATGACACGAATTTTCTTTGCAAAAAAGAAGCAGTAAATAATACAATTTCAGAAGTTTCAAATTGGTTTAATAATAACAAATTAATTGTTAACGAAAGAAAAACTGTTTCAATGCATTTTTGCATCTCAAATCGGAAATCGCATGTTCCATTGAAAATGAACAATATGCAATTAGCTGATGTTGAGGGAACAAAATTTTTAGGTCTTTCAATTCAATCAAACCTCAAATGAAATGTACATATAACAGAATTAAACACTAAATTAAGTTCATTATGCTACGCATTCAGAATTCTTTCAAATTCTGTCAGCCTTCATGCAGCTCGTTGCGTTATTTTGCAAATGTATATTCCCGCCTGAGATATGGCACAATATTCTGGGGAAGCTCATCCTGTAGTATTCAGACCTTCAGATTGCAAAAGAAAATTATTCGAATAATGAAAAAATGCCTTCCACGTGATCCCTGCAAGCCTCTTTTATTGAGCTGGGAATCTTACCATTGCCTTGTCTATTTATTTACAAATCTGTAATTGTCAAAAACGACCTACTTAACGGAGGGAACATATTTTCATGCAATATTGATATTTATAATTACAACACACGCCGTAGAAATCACGTGCATCAAGTGTCAGTATCAACAGCTCAGTACAAGAAATCAACATACAATACATGTACGTTACTTTACAACGCATTACCAGATGACATAAAACAATTAAAGTCGGTACACAAATTTAAGTTTAAAGTAAAATCTTTTCTGCTGCAAAACTGTTTCTATACAATTAGAGACTATACTGATCGTGAAAAAGAAAAATAATGTTTAATGTAACAAAACAAAAATATATAATGAATTAGTTTACGTTTGCATTGTATACATTTTAAAAAAAATATTTAATACGCCTGTAACAAGTAATGTACTTCAGCTTCCGGGTCAATGGCCCCCATCTCGATCAGGTTTTTGTCCAGTTTCCCTGATCCATTGAGCAAATGCTGAGATGGCCCCTTGTTTTGCTTCTGGACGTACATGTAGCTTCACTGTGCGCACGTTTTGTTGAGCACTCCTTTTGCTTGTAGTTCATTTACCGTTGAAATTGATTTTCTATGACTCGGGAAAAAACATTTTTCAAATATTTTTATTTTTCTCAAAATAATTATTTTCTAAATTCATTTTTTTCGTTTTTTTAAATTCTGGCCCTCAAGAAAATGTGCGCAGATAAATTTCTTTCCCCACCCGTCATTTATAGTTTTTACTGTTTTTTGACAAATAAATAAATAAATAAATAAATAAATAAATGCCTAGTGTATTAATACCCATTACATCGAGTTTCATCGTTTCATAATCTACTATTCCCGTATACATACGTGTATACCAATGGCGGTTTGTGGCATTGTTGCAGTGTTGCACAACAACCAGAAATTTTCGGCCAACGTCCCTCGACAGGTTAACATTAAAAATAAATCAATTTAATTACGTGCGAGTGGTCTATCTTCAAAGGACTTCTTATCTGTAAGCGTTAACAGACGCAGAGAGGCTCCAACGAGCGTCCGCGAGCTGACGTCATCGAGAAAGTTGGATTTCAGCGATCACAACCCAGTGTTCTTGCGTACGATACGAGTCTAACTTCTTTAAATTGTCCCCATCTCTCTCTAATGTGTTGCAAACGATTTCCAGCACCTCTCAAGCCCGTGATGGATTTCAGCCACCAAGCTATGGAATTATGGCACTGTTGCGTGTGTTGGCATGCCTCGTGGACGAGTTCTGTGGAGCTGTTTTCAGTGTGCAGTGAATTATACCGCGATTTTAGTAACTTTGTCCCTGATACGAATCAGCTGCTTCGTTGCCATCCAATAGGGAGCTTATATTTAGCGACAGTGACGTCGCTATGGTGACGTTTAAGCTCCCTATTGGAAGAAACCGTGAACAACTGATTCCTGTCAGGGACAAAGTTACGAAAATCACAGTATACGGTGATTACGAGTAGTGAAACGTCATTTATTAGGTAATTAAAAGGTTTATTGAACTTACGTATGTGAATTTTTGACAATGGCTTCAGTGCAGGGTTTACAGGATGAAAGTTTTTCTCAGCTTTCCAATGAAGAAAAGCTGAGAATAAAAAATCTGGGCGGACTATTGCCAGATTTATATATAGTGCAAAAGACAGGAAATAGACAATTCAGAGTGTAATTGTGTTAGTTACTATGGTACTTCCCGGGATTGAGTGGAGTGAGTCTGGGAGGTGTGAGTCAGTGAGGACCTGTCAAATCGTTCGAGGGGCATTTCTAATAGTTTCAGCAATGGCACTCTGAGCGATAACACAATACTCATAACACGAGCAGCGCCCGAACTTCCATAGATTGCATTGACAAAATATGCAGTGACAAAGAGAATGGCATCACGTTTTTCATCCAGACTTCTCTGGATCTTATTTCCTGATTTTCATATTGTAATAATCGCCCACCCACGCATGGTAGGGAGGAAGATTATTTACGAATTTAGTCCTGTTCTTTTAACTTCGAGGGATGCGGGAAGGAGCAGGTCTTGCAATCATGGATTGCCAAGAAACACATTATTCATTCTGGTAACATTATAATGACAATTAACGTTACACGGCCAACGCGCGGCCCACCTCGCAATAAAAAAACAAACAACAATTACAAAAATTGCGTGTTGCTAACGCAAGAGTTCATCACACCCTCTGTGAGCTCGTCCTCAGGTAAGCGGACGATCCTTTGCCCTGACTGCAAGGTTGGTGGCCGCACAAAGAGGGCGGCGCGGCGGCGGCGGCTGTGGCGGCGGCGGCTACGGCAGCGCGCATTTCTTAATTATTATTACATTCGACCTTTTGTTACACATTTACACATTAATCTTTTAGAAATTATTTAAAACCTATTTGAAATATATAAAATAAAAATTCAGGAAATATTAATAATGCAGGGATGCAGCAATGAAATTCCACTTCGCGCCCGCGAATTTTTGTGAATTACGTGTCATTGTTGTGATATGATATAGATATATGAAAAGAAGTAATAATTGACAAATTTATGTTGATATTTGCTTAAAAATATTTAGTTTTCGTACCAAAGGCTCTACCATTTGTTCTGAGTTGACCCCGGAACTTCAAGCACTAAAAATATCAATAATGCAGGGAATGCAACAATGGAATTCAGCTTCGCGTTTGCGAATTTTTGTGAATTCCGTGTTATTATTGTGACATGATATAAATGAATGAAAAGCAGATATAATTGTCAAATTGATATTGATATTTCCTTGAAAATATTTAGTTTTCACACTCAATGGTCTACCATTTATAACGAGTAGACCCTAGAACTTCATGCACTAAAATGTTAAAAAAATGTATGCATCCATCAGTGGCGTAGCGTCAGGGGACGCTAAGATGCTGAGCATCTCCACGTAAAATATTAATCAAAGAAGCCTAAATATTGTATTATAATCTTCCAAGGGAGTGAAACACATTGAGCGAAACACGTATTAATTTTAAAGTGATTTCCTGTGATTGAATTCCGCGCGTTTATACAAGCTGGTCTCCGATTGCTTGGACGCTAAAATGTTTCTAGCGTCTGCCGCGAGGTGCGACGAGCAATGACGCATGCGCAGATGGCAAGGTTCTCCCCTCCCCTCTTCACCCCTGCCCGTGGATTTTCGAGTCCCGAAAAGCTAGCATATGGCCGTAGCCAACGTCTCTTTCACTCAACACGATACGGCTGAGAAAGGGTTATGAGCAAGTTGCTCGTTTGTGCACGAGAGCGCAGCACAATGAAGGTCGTCAGAGAAATATTTTTCATTTTCACTCGTGATTCTGTGCTTGGCCATGGGCACAAACAGTAGATATTGTACTAGCCTACTAATTCACAATTAATATCTAAGAAGTTGAATTCTTACTTAAATACATTACATTTTATTTGGTTTGATATATATAAATTCACAAGTGACCTCATTGTCAATCGCGCATGAAAACTAAAGCTGAGCTATATCATATATCATAATTTGCTTTCAAGAAGTCTCCTGACATTAATCTGTTGAAGTATCGTAACTTTTGTTTCAATTACATAGATTCTAGAGAACATTAAGAATCATGATATCTTCAGTTTGCGTAATTGTTGAGCATCCTCAAACGCGTGAGTCACGCTACGCCACTGGCATCCATGCACATGAAATTGGCAGAATATGAACTATTGGCTATTTTAATAGCCAATATTAGTGCTTAAAACTTAGAATATGCGTTAATCTTTATTTTACACTGTAGTACAAAATGTGTATTATAAAAATATGTTTTTAATCATTATAATAAAAAGGTTATTAAGCAACGAAAATATTTCACTTCGACCCCCTTCTACGCAGAAACTTGGAATGTATGCCCTTAAATTTACCGCATAAATAAAAATATGCAGTTAATTGAAAACATTCCAGAAATAGGCAATTATGCAAAGTAAAAACGGGCTACTTTTGTTTTATTTTTGGTGACAGGTTAAGTTATATACTTTCCTTTCGATATGTGCAATCAGTAAAAATATGTAATTGCATGAAGTTCCACAAATGAGTAAGTAGTGCTACAGTTTCACTACGTGTGAAAGTATGAGCGAGACTTTCCGTTTGCGATAAATTTCGCAGCAGTTTTTTTTAATAAATTATTCTTCAGAATGCCCGGTGAAGTGTGTTAAACACCATTTAATACCATCTGATCTCTAAAGAAATTACTATGCATTGAATAAAAGAAAATGGTACGTTAACCGTACAATTTTATCAATAACTTAAAGAAAACTATGCCCGCGAAAGTTTTCCATACGAGCTTGTACTAATTTAACTTCTTTTATAAAAAATATTAGGCATTAGTCATTTAATTTGTTTATTAGTATAGAGTTATTAACCAACTGCGTATTATGTATTTATCCGCGCACGTTTTCTCGAGCACTCGCTTTGCTAGTTGCCAGAGGAGTGGGATATTTGGTTATTTTGACAAAAAGAATTTGTAGTTCGTTTTTCGATGCAAAATAGTTTCTATTACGCGGGAGCGAACATTTCTGTTTATCAGATTTTGTCTACAATTCTCGTTGCTATAATTTATTCTTAATTCAACTAATGATAGTAAAGGAGTGGGGGTAGGTATTCCGGAGCTCAAAACAACGTGCGCGTATAGTAAGTACTATAACTAATCGATAAACAAGTTGAAATCTGAATACAGATGGAAAGAAGCGTTTTTGCAAAGAATTGATATTATTCGCACATAGTTTTGACAACGCTTCGCTGGCAACAGCGCTTGTGTATAATTTGCTGCGAATACTGGATCAGTCAAATGTATTCCTGTTTGTTTCGTTTTGTCAAAGTAAGAAACGATTGCTGCTCCTGACTTCTTCTCTTCTCTTTTTCAATGGCTTTGCAGTTCAACTTGAACCTTAGCCTCCAGAATATATTTCCTCCATCCTTGCCGTCCTCGGCTGCTCTTCTCCATATCCGTACTCCCAATAAATTATTTGTGCCCGTAGCCACGGCATCTTCCCATTTACTTTTTGGTTTTCCCGTTGGTCTGCCATACAATTTACCGTTTAATGCTTTCTTTCGCAGCCTATCATCTTCCATCCTCACCGCGTGTCTTGCTCACTGTAATCTCTGCAATCTTGCATAGTCTGCCACAGGTGTCTTCTTATACTGTAGGTACATTTCTTTATTATATCTTGTCCTCCATATGACATTTTGTTGAATGGGGCCTAGAATTCGTCTTAAGACTTTCTTTCAAAGATGTTGATTTTATTCTTCATATTTTCATTGAGCACCCATGTTTCACACGCATAACACATTATAAGGCCGAATAATAGATTTACATATTCTTAACTTTACTTCTCGTACGGTTTTTGACAGGAACATGTGTGACTATTAGGTAAAATATGCTCGATTGGCCAGGGATATCCTTCTTAGTATCTCCTCCTCTTCCATTCCCATGATTTTGCATCAGCACCCCTAAATATGCGAATCTTTCCGCTGCTTCTATGTCCTCTTCTGTGAAAACTAAAGACCGGATTTTCGTGCAGCAAAACTCCCGAAAACGTTGAGTAAAAACATCAAAATGTGCAACAATTTGCAATAAAAAGATCAAGACTTTACGAAACGGTGTATGTAGCCTAGAAACTTCAGTTAATCAACTTATCAACTTATTTTTGTATTTTGAATGAGATATTTAAGGTGAATAAAATATTATAATTTTAGTGTTTTTATAATTAAGTTTGTACATTTTGTCTAAACAATCTATATTTGACAATTTAAATATTATTCGCACACAAAATTAAATTAGCATAAATCACAAAGAAGTAAATATAGAAATTGAAAATGCAAATAAACCTGTAGAAATAAAAAATAAATCAGTTAACGAAGAAATATTCTTAATTGTTTGAATTATAATTTAAAATTATATGTATTTCCAAATTCTAAGAAGTTATTATATCTTCTATCAACTAATATATGTTTCAGACAGGCAAAACTTCATTTGTACTTGTCTGTGTGCCGAGCCCCACTCTCGCGTACTAGGTGACCGCTGCTAAAAGCTGTCAAAAACTGCGTTCACTCCCTCTTGTACCTGGCAGGGCAACGTCTGTTCCGAGAAATTCGATGCGTGTATAATATAGTACGTATACAGGAAAGTAAAAAGCCGTTGAATGCGATAAACCTACTCTATGCCACAAACGTATAAGTCGCAAGTGCAGAAACAAAGAGATGGAAAGAAAAGGCATTATTAAAAAAGATGACGCGGTGTGTGAGTCCCTTAGTAATCGTCAAAAAGAACGATACCATTCGTATATGTCTAGATGCCAGAAAACTCAACACTATCACCGTACCCTGATATGAATTTCCCCAAGGCTGGAGGAGATGATATGGAAATTTCGGGGTGCCACGATGATTACGGGTTTATACTTTACTGCTATTGGCAAATGGCAATAGATCCTGGGATCCAAAAGTATGTCAGTTTCGCGTTTGAAACAATACTTATTGTTTTCAGCAGGTTGAGTTCGGACTCTGAAACTGTGGAGCCACGCTGATCAGTAACTTGAATATTATTCCCGCGGAATTAAAAGAGGTTATCATGTATGTAGACGATATTGTATTGTTTTCAACCGACCTGAACAGCTGTTTAAAGGACTTGGAGGAAATTATTCATTAAATTATTCAATTAATTATTCATTAAACGATTTTCAAGGATAAAAACCTGAAATTAAATTTGGAAAAGTCCCAGTTTGTTCCGAGTATACATCAAAGATCAACATACGGCTTGGTTCGTAGTAATGCCTATCTTAAACTACGTACTTAACGTACTGCACAGAAGTACGAAGAATAAGTCCTGGGAAGTACATTTTCAACGGAAGAGTGAAGATCCATTCCGAAGAGTAAAGATTCCACCAGATATACAAGAGGCCTTCAAGAAGACAACAACCACCCAATCATCTTTGAAAATTCCAGAAATGTTCCCGAGAAGAGGAAAAGGGCTAAGAAGACTGCAAGTTTGGAAGGGTATCGAGTAGGTGATAAAGTTCTGGCAAAATCACCTCTGTCATCCTCACTCGGTCAAAAACTGTTTCATACGTTTTCCCGCTGTATAAGGTCCATTCACTGTCAATAAAGACAAGAATGTTGTCGCAATCGTGCACGAAGTATGCGAACAGGTGTGTTTACGTGATGTGAGAAATGTAACACCCTATAGGGAAATGGAAAGTAAAAAAAGAAAAACAAAACAAAAAAAAACCACGCGTGGGATAATTTGGCGATGTAAACAGATAAATAGGTATTAGTAATAAGTAGAGACCGAATTTTTATGTAATTACATAGTTTTTGTCTTTCTACTTACCGTTCTCAAAATTGTAATCTTGGCAAATCATATCCCTCCTAATACAATATCCAATTTTTTCGTTACATATTTAGTACTATATTACATATTTTGCTGTTTTCACATTATATTTTTATATTTTATCAATTTTCTTCAATTTCATATTTTTTTGAAAAGATGTATATTTTAATCATCATTTTCCCTACATTATTGGGGAAATCAATGTGTCCAAAATATCATTGACACTGCGTTTCGTGAACTGTAACTTTAATTTCCGAGAAAAATTTGCCATTGCCGACGTGTAACATTTCGATGAAGATGCTTCAGTGTATGTGTCCTGGTCGTCGATCTCGCCAGTTTGTGCGATGGCTTCTATTGCGATTAGTCCGGCTGCTAAACTACGGTCCTGGATTACAATAGATTAAGCTTTTACTACTGTCGAGAAAGGTGTATGATGTATAGTGAGAAGTTTTTCTAAATGTAATTTCTTTCAATGTAAATGGATTTTAATTAGAGAATTTTAATATTACATATTATATCCGATTTTACAAATTTATTACATTATATTCATACAGTTTTCATTTCATATTTATGTACATATTTTGACGTTTAATACTACATATTTTTCCGGTCTCTAGTTATAAGAAGTGTGTTATTCTTGTGGAAGATGCAATTATGTGATAAGTTAAGATTAGTTGTAAGACCTGGACGTCTTTAACATCAAGTAAAGCGAAAAATAAAATGAACTAGTGGTGCAACAGAATGGCACAGACTTTCCCGTATTAGTTTTCTATTTCCTTGGGTCTGGGCTAGCTATTCGGAATTGCCGCAAACTCTTGCAAGCTGCCATCTGTCGCCGCCCAAGTTACTTTTTTTAAAATACATTTTCTTAATTTTTCGGTTTCCTAATAGCAGAGCGGAAATATTAATTTTAGAATATTAAAGAACAGTAAAACCCCGCCGTAAATGGCAATTTTCTTTGAAAAAATTGTAGCCGTGTTTAAGAAAATGGCGTTTAAACGATACTAAAAATGTAAAAATTTGAAGCTCACAGAAAAATTTTGAATTTTCGAAAAACTTCATTTTAATTCATTTGAAGCACTCACAAATATAATAATGTTTACAAATTACTGGTAATTTGCGTATTAAAGATGTGAGAGATCTTAAAAAAATTACAGTTGTGTAATTTTTGAAAAAAAAAAAAGAAAATCCTCAAATTAAACATTACATCAGATTAAAGAGAGCAATTAGCACTATCCGTTCCAAAAGTTTGAAGAAAAAATTTGGAGCCATTTATGAGAAAATGACGTTTGAACGTTTCTGAAAATGTGGAATTTTGTACAAGTTTTCACAGAAAACGATTATGTTTTCCAGAAACTTTACTTGACATTATTTAAAGGACATGGACTCATTAATATAATAATGTGAACAAATCGCCGCCAATGTAAATTTTAACGACGTGAGAGACAAGTAAAAAACATTACATTTTTGTAATTTTTGAAAAAAAGAAAAGAATAGAGCAAAATCGCGTTTATGTCATTTCATAGAGTACTTTAGTCACTAACTTTACTGAACGTTTATAGAAAATCATTCGGAGCCATTTTTGAGAAAATTTGGATTTTGCAATTTTTAAAATTGCACATATTGACCCAATATTGCGGGAAAACTACAGAAATTTTCAAAAAAATATACATGATCGTAAAGAAAGATCTCACTATAGAGAACAAATTTTATTTGAACGAAAAAGCTCTATCTTTAATTTTGTAGTTTAAGAAAGAGGCCGAAATAAATGCAAACTGTTGCAATTTTCGAAAATTCTGAGTGAACTATGAAAATCGGACGTATGTTACCTTCATAAGTGTATTTTACTCTATTATTACAAGAAATTTAAAGAAAAAATTGGAACGGTTTTTGAGAAAATTTTGAAAATGTCTGGGGGGCTTTATGCAAAGTACAGTAGAACTCCAATTATCCGAATTAATGGGGACCGGGACCCATTCGGATAATCAAATATTCGGATAATCGGATTTTTTTTTAAAAAATTGCCATTGGAGAGAATAAAAGCTACGTTTTGATATTGCACTATTTTTTTATTGAATTAAATGAAAGAAACATGAAATTTTCACATGTTTTAAATATAAATAAAATGTACTTATGTACAAGTTTAGAAATAAAAATCATTGTTTTTTAAACATCTCCGTTAATGTAAGCTGTTGGTCCAGCTAGCTGATGGTCCTGATGCTAGCTGATGGTCCAGCGTCTACTTCAACATCAGCAGAAAGTTCTTCTTCCACTTCCACTTCAACATTTTCTCTCACACTTACAACAATTTCATCGTCATTGAGAATTTGAAAACCAGGGTCAGACGTGTCACAAGCCATCCACTCTCCTACATCTTCAGCACTTACTTCTGTACAACCAGGAATTTTTACAATCATTTTTCTTATTTCCTCTAGTGACAACGCATCTTCATCATCATCATCCTCTCCATATTCTTGTTTCTCATTTTCTTCAGATTCTTTTTTTTTTTTTGTTCTTCTCAGACGGTAGGCCTTTCAGTTTATTCCACGCACGTCTTAGCGTCACTGCCGTAACCAAACTCCAAGCTTCCGCTACCATGTAACAGCAGTCCTTTAAATTTATTTTACTATGATTTGCCAAAACCAATTCTTCATCTTCAGCACCTTCGATCAGCAGTTTTCTCAGCAGTTGCCTTCTGTAATGGCGCTTCATTGTTTCAATAACAGACTGGTCCATGGGTTGCAGCAAACTTGTAACATTGGGAGGCAAAAACGTCGTTTTAAACTGCCCATTCTCTCTTTCCAACATTTCTGCTGTAGGATGAGTGGGTGCGTTATCAACAATTAAAAGCACCTTACTGCCTTCTTTTCCCACCGATTTTTGGTGCTTTTTCACTTCAGGAATAAACACTTCATCATACCATTCGGTAAACAAAGCTGCAGTCATCCAGGCCTTGGGTTGACTTTTGTAGAAGAGTGGAAGTTTTTTTTACGTTTTTAAATGCTCTTGGATTTCATGATTTTCCTATCAAAAGAAGTGGCAGTTTATGATTTCCAGTGGAGTTAGCACAGTTAAGCACTGTAACACGTTCTTTACTGACCTTATGTCCAGGGGCACTAGATTCCCTTTTAGAAGCCAAAGTGGTTTTTGGTAATGCTTTCCAAACAAGGCCAGTTTCATCGGCATTATAAACAAACTCCGGATCATAGGATTCTGATGCAGTTTTAAATTTTTCAATACAATTTTGCAGCAGCTGCAGAGTCTGCTGAAAGCTTCTCACCAGCCAAATCTAATTCGCGTACACCATGCCTGAATTTAAAATTCCTTAGCCAGCCGTTACTACCCTTAAAAGATGAATAACAAAGCTTTTCTGCTAAGATTTTGGCTTTTTCACAAAGGATTGGACCTGAAATCGGATTTCCCATAGAACGTTGCTGCAAAACCATTTAAACACGGCATCTTCCAAATTTTTGTTGGTTGCTGTCTTCATTGTTTTCCTGGAGGAACTTCCATCTTCATTTTCAAGCACCGAAACAAAGTTTAAAAGTGTTGACTTACTGTTTTTAATGTGAGAAATTGTTGCTTGTCCAACACCATAAATCTCAGACAACTTCTTACCCGTTACACCTTTATCGAGTTGCTCTATAATTTTCAGTTTGTCCGCTAACGATTGCACAACACGTTTTCTTTTCGAAGCCATGGTATAAAAACAATACAGTATTGTACACGCACAAACAAAAGTAAGCCGTAGCGAAAGAGTAGCGTCCTCGAGCAAGGTCAATAGCACACTGGCTAATCAAAACAAACAATAACAGGTGCGCCGTGACTGCAATGCGCCGGAACTTGTCTTAACTTGCCGTTGTGCCTACACTGACTTCGCGGGGGGAAGTCAGTGTAGGCACAACGGCAAGTTAAGACAAGTCAAGTCAAGACTTGACGCGCAAACACTGGCTTCGCGGGGGGAAGAATAATAGCGCACTTAGACTTTTTTTGGACAATTTTTTGTGATTCGGATAATCGGCGATTCGGATAGTCGGAGTTCGGATAATTGGAGTTCTACTGTACCCCCAAATTTTATAGAATCTTTTTCAAAATCTCAAAGCTTCGACTCGAGCCAGATCGACAAGGGTTTCTTCAATTTGAAAAAAATCCTACGTATGGTTTAGGGGGTTGTAGTGTTCACAGACGGACGGACGTTTTGCTTTCAATTAGTTTTTCGGTATCAAGGACAAGCAACTGGATTTATCCACTTTTTCGTTAGCAGGGTCCGGCAATTAATCTGCAATAATATTTTTTCTTCCGAATATCCGCCGTTTTTTCAGGCAGCACTATATTACTTTCCCTATGCTACGTATATTTCTCTGTATATACGTACGCATGCGGGAAAGTAACTAGTTGTGCTACAGAAGCACAGACTTTCCAATATTCGTTTTCTATTTCCTTTGGCCTCGGCTACGTATTCGGACTTGCCACATTCTCTTGCCAGCTGCCATCTATCACCGCCCAAAGTACATTTCTTTGACATTTTCTTAATTTTTCGGTTTCCTAATAGTAGAACAGAAATATTATTTTAAGAATATTAAAGAACAGTAAAACCTTTTCCTAAATGACGATTGTCTTTGACAAATTTGGAGCCGTATTTAAGAAAATGGCGTTAAAGCGCTACTGTAAATGTGAAATTTGAAGCTCTTTTTCACAAACAATTTTTGAGTTTTCGAAAAAAATCATTAGAACTCTTTTGAAGAACATCAACTCACAACTACAATATTGTTTACAAATTGCTGGAAATGTGCATATTAACGGTGTGAGCCATCTTTCAAAAAAATTACTATTGTGTAAGAAAATGGCGTTTAAAAACCAATTGAAAATGGGAAATTTGAAGGACTTTTTCACTGAACATTTTTGAGTTTTCTAAACACTTCATTTGAAGTCATTTGAAGTACATTAATTTACAAATACAATAGTGTTTACAAATTGGTTGTAATCTGCGTATTAAAGGTGTGAGAGATCTTTATAAAAATTACATTTGTGTTACAATTTTTGACAAAACGAAAAAAATACCCCAAATTGAACTTTACATCGTATTAAAGAGTGCAATTAGCATTATCAGTACGAACATTTTGAAGAAAAATTTTGGAACCATTTTGAGAAAATGGCGTGAGGAGTTTCCGAAAATGCGGAATTTTGTGCTTTTTTTTATAGAAAATGGTTTAGTTTTCGACAAATTTTACTTGACATTATTTAGAGTGCATGTACTCATAAATATAATGAGAAAAAATCGCCGCTAATGTAAATATTAACGACGTGAGAGATAAGTAAAAAAAAAATACGGTTTTCTAATTTTCCAAAAAACAAAAGAATAGAGCAGTATGGCGTTTATGTCATCTCATAGAGTACCTTAGGCAATGTTCTTATCAAAAGTTTAAAGAAAAATTTGGAGCCGTTTTTGAGAAAATGTTTAAAATGTCTGGAGGGCTTCATGTAAAGTACCCCCAAATTTAGATGAATCTTTTTGAAATCTCAAAGCTTTATCTCAAACCAGATCGACTGCGGAATATCCATTTTGGAAGAAATCGTACCTATGGTTTAGGCGCTAGCAGTGTTCACAGACGGACGGAAGGACGGACAGATGGAGGTTTTCCTTCAATTGGTTTTTCGGTATCAAGGGCCCACAAAAGAGGGATTCTGGCTACAACACGTGTTGGGGGGATTTTTTCTTAATGTAGCAACTGGTTTTGTCCACTTTTTCATTATCAGTGCTCGCCAATGAATTTTTTCCGCCGAAAATTCGCCGCTTTTTCGCGCAGCAATTCATAACTTTCCCTACACTATATTACATAACTTTCCCTACACATATTACTCTGTATATTGTAACGATTGCTTTGTTGCAACAATGAAGATATTGTTGAGCACGGCCGAATGTTTTGAAAGACGCGCAGAAGTCAGCGGCGCGCAGTAATGTAATGGATGGCGGCGAGATACCGCGGCGCACAGAGTAGTTCAGAGCGGTGTAGGGAGGAGGAGTAGTTAGCGGCGGAGGGGAGGCGAGGCCAACTCACCCATACGAACTTCCTCATAAATACGCTGATCGCCAGATCAGAGGCCCCTTATTTGCATCAGCTGTCGCAGAATATTGTTCTTTTGGTGAAACGAAGACGTGCGAATTCCGCACAGTAGTCAGTGTATAGTTTGCTTGTAATTCTAGTAGAGAGTTTAATTGAAGTAGGCGACGAATGAGATTTGGAAGAGTAATATTGTGAGCAGTTTTTTTGAAGTTGTGTTGGAGGAGAGTGCAGTAAAAGACGACGCATTAGAATTCAGGGCAAAAGACTAGAACGGCGTTATTCACTTTGGTCTGGTGGATCGAGTAGCCAGAATTTAAGTGATTTACACGCTGATTGAGTACGTGGAATCAGTCAGGAACAATTACGCTGTGCCATAAAGAATCAGCTATTCAAATATCCAAGTGCGCGACGCCCTGGACAGAGCTAAAAGCGGCCATCCGGCTGTGATCGTGCGAGGTCAATAAGCACGCTGGCGAAAACTTAGCAATCGCGCTGAAGAACAATTCCGGAAGGAGACGAAGAAGAGGGCCACCGAACGGGAAGAAGGACCGTAGGAGAAGAAGAAGAAGAAGCGAGGAAGAGAGAAGAATACCAGGAAAACAAGAAGAGAGAAGCAAACGAGACCCAGCATCGCTGCTAGAGCGGCGAATTCCAACCACGCAGTCTCTGGTGTCGGCGAAGCGCGGAGCCAAGGTCGAAAGCGGAGCCGCAAGCGCCGAGGTAACTGTAAGGGAGAGGGGACGTGTTAGCGAGGCCACGAACGCGCGAGCAGCTTTCGACGGTTTTGTTGTAAAATAGGGCGAACATTACGCTTTAGAGAATTCGTGAATAACTCGCATAATTTGTTGCACCTAGAATTTTCATAACATTGTCTGGAATGTCTTATGAATGAAAAGAACATTGCCCTTTTGAAGTTAATTGTAAAGAAAGTCATTGCTTAGATAAGAAAAGTTTTGAACAATGTGTAAAAACTTGTGAGAGAATCAGAGTAATTGAGTGTGAATTCAATTGGTCATTGTAAATAGTAATTTTTCTTTTTTGTGTGAATTGGGAGTTACAATAATTAAGTGTTTAATTTCAAGCAAAAACGTGCACGAAAGGCAAAAATTGAAAGAGTACCAGTCGACAGAGTCATTTATTTAAATTTTGTATAATTATCATAGTCAGTTAATTTGTTTTAAGAGGTTGGAAGATTTACAAGTTTTTCAAGCACATATATTTCGATCACTAGAAAAAATATCCTTGCCATTTTTTTTATTTGTTGCATTGTTTGTTGTTTTTTTCTTGCAGAGCAAGCAAAGAAATTGTATTTCTTAAAATCGAACCATTTAAGAATATATCTGAATTTGTGTATGTGTGTGTACCCATTTTCCTTGAATTCCCTACTATCTGCCGCAAGAATCCTCTGCCCTGGGAGTAAATCAAAAGCTTGCAAGAGCAATAAATCTGCTTGCATCCTCTGGTCCAGTTTAGGGATTAAAAGGGGGTAAAGGTTAGAATATACGTACATATATGGTAAAGTAAAAATAAGTGCAATGTCAACAATGGGGATCCGCAGTAAATATATGGTAATTCTATAAATTCGAGAGTTCAAGGAAAGTGGAGTGGGATAAATAGACGAGCAAAACAGTGGAAATTGTTGTAATATACGTGAGGAATTTCAATGGGATTAATTAAAATTACGAGCATGGGAGAATCGCAAGTCAAAGAGTAAACAGTATCAGGCGCCGAGGGAGAATCCAACGAGAAAAGAGGCTTGAGAGGTAGGAGAAAATCAGCGCGAAGAAATGAAACGGAGCTATACTTCTACGCATATGAAAGTAAATAATTGAGCCGCTCGGTTTATGAACTGCGGAGGCAGAAGCTTACATATACTTCGGTTTTTCTTTCATGGCGCACGGGGGTCTATCAATAAAATAGAATATATCACGGTATTTCCCGTCGTTCTCCGTTGTGCCGCCAGGAATCGCATGAACGCCAGCACCGCTTGATAGTCGCGATCATGCGTCTCATAGCGGCACAACCGAGAACGACGCGAAATACCGGGAGACAGAGGCGTATCTACGGTATGGCAGACATGGCACGTGCCATGGGCGCCACTCACAAGGGGCGCTATTTAGAAAATATACGCTAAACAAATAACAAAACCCTAAATTGAAGTATCCTGACAGAGGCGCTAATTCTATGCTTGCCATGGGCGCCTGGATACCTAGATACGCCTCTGCCGGGAGATATATATTCCATTTTATTGACACAGCCCTGTGCGCCAAGGCGAGAGAGAAAAAAAAGAAGAAAAACAAAAAAAAACAACAAACACTAAGTACAGCCGCAGTGGCGATCGGATGGGAAAAATTTGTGTGGTCAGGAGAAACTTTAAAACATGGTGGCTGAGGCGTTTGTCAGGCGACCCAGTCAGGTTACTTCTAATTAGGGTTGTTATTTGTTTTAGCGCGTATACTCGCGCCCCATGTGAATGGCGTCCATGGCACGTGCCGTTGTAACATGCTTTTGGGCCCTAGGATAATTAATGTACACCCCAAAAATAATTGTCTTTGAATATTTATTTTATTAATAAATATTATTAAATAATAATAATATAGTACATATTATAAAAGATAATATATTAAATTTGAAATTTTAAGTACAATAATTAAAAATAATAATATATTGTTTTTAAAAACAATATGACAAACAATACTTTGTTCAAACGATGTGGACAACTCTTAGAGGCAATAAAGCCATAAAATTATATTTTTCTCAGCGCTTTTGACCAGTCCTATGCACACTTCAGATTTTCCTCCAAATGAAATGCCCTTGATTGAGAAATGTACTTTCATAAAAGTACTTGTTTTGTGTATCAGTATATATTATAGTAAAAAATATAAATATATTAATATACTTTGTGTATTTATTTAAAACAGAGCAAATTTGTGTAAAGTTTGGAACATTTGCTTGGAAATCTTATTACGATTAAAACCCTATAAAATTGAGAAAAAAATTCTATAAATTTGTGGGCCCCCAAAAGTTCCAGGCCCTGAGCTGCAGCCTAGTGGAAACAATGGCCCTGGGCACGAGCGATGTTTGCCATAACGTAGATACGCTTCTGCTTGGTGGTTGTAGTAATGGAAAGACAGTAAATGGATATGACAGACGATGCTTTGGACCATGGTGGAAATATGTTGCTAAGTAGTGATGTTATGCGGAGGTTCCCCAACTGTTGATTGAATCGGTAGTCCGATTACTTTTCCTAACGAGCCGTTCAATCCAAATGAATCGTTGAAATCGTTCACCTACTGTCGCGGAATCTTCGCTGTGATTGGTGGATCGGAGCTCTGGAGGCGGCTCTTTCAAAATGTCCAGAAAACGGATATTCATGAATACTGTAATTAACATTTCATAAATCACAGAACTTTCAATGCTCTTCGAAATAAACGAACATAATATGCCTTTATGAATCGTTTAAATCAATTTAATTATCTTTTACGTCAAACAGCCCAATTATACTTCGGTTTTCTTTCTTGGCGCACGGGGGTGTGCCAATAAAATGGAATATCTCACGTATTTTGCGTCGTTCTCCAATATGCCGCCAGAGGTCACATGATCGCCAGCACTGTTTGATACCGTCGCGATCATGCCATGCTTCTAGCGGCACAATTAAGAACGACGTAAAATATGAGATATTTCATTTTATTGACACCCCCCCGCGCGCCAAGGAAGAAAAACCGAAGTATAAATATAAATGCATGGAAGAAGTATAATTACTCATGGAATATTAATGGAGTGAATTGTTACTTTTACACAACTGCAGTTATTTGTGATTTATAACTTTTCAATGTACATTAAGTAATGGAACCATGGTTTATAGATTAATTTTTCAATAAACAACAGATTAGGAAGTTATAAGAATGATTCTTCGTAGAAGCCAGTGGTTCGCTTTCACGATTCGTGAGTCACGAAGTCGATTCACTAGCGCCACCACAAAGCAGACGTACAATCGAAGAACTACATGGATGAGAAACCAATTTACTCGGTTGAATCGGTGCAACTGTACCAATCGTCGATTGAAAACGCGGGAAAATGGGGTGGCAATGTGGGCGGAGGCCCAATGGGGGTCCTTTGGGAGCATGGCGCCAGTTTCAAAATTTGTCATATGTGTATTGCCATGACAACACGTACTTATGTAAAGTTAATGACAATTGAAATAATTAAGGTATTAAGTTTATTCATAATTTAATCTGAAATAGCTATAAATAAATAACTAGTGGGCTTTCTTGTATAATGTATAATGGTTATGTAAATATGTAAAGAAAATATACGCAGCTAATAATGTAGGCCTACCTAATATATTTCAGATATAAATAAAAAATTTCTCTTTATTAAAATGCTTGAAACAAAGATGCCTTGTCTTCTTAAACCCACTTGGACCGTAAAGAATTTTTTTTTTTTTGGCTCTTGGAAATCATGCACAGCATTTCATCAAAACAAAAGAATATAGTCACCCAGTTTGATACTGTTTCTTTGTAAATAATGAATACCTAACTAGCAATAAATAATTTTGCATGAAAAGCCAGGAGTACCATTTGATACCATTTCTAATTCTGAAACTAGAATATTTAGTAATGAAACACTTAAATATTTTATGAACTATTAATTGAAACTGTTTTACACTGAATAATATCATTACAGAGGCGAATGTTAAGTTGGAAGAGTACAGTTAGTTATATTACTGTGGGGGTACACACACACAATGGTTACTTTTGTATGATTCACTGACAAAGTAGACAAACAGTTGTGACTGTGCAAAGTTAAACTATATTAGTTGTGAAATTCTTCAAATTATTAGTTGTATTTCTTATATTAATGTCTACAATTCTTAGGTGACTGCTATACTTAACGAAGAAAGCAGAAACCAAGCCTTGTCATCGGCAAGGGAGGGGAGCCTCAACAAGCACTGGATGGGGCCTGAAATATTTAGATTACTCACAGAGGAGGAGGATCATGCAACAGCCACGTCCAGTGCTACATTGCAGTTGAGGCACTATACAGAAACTCCCCCAATCCCCTTCACCAGGGATCCCATTGAATTCTGGGAGGGAGAAAGGCCTGAAGGACATGGCTCAGAAGTACCTGTGTATACCGGCTACTTCTGTTCCATGTGAAAGGCTTTTCTCTGAAGCTGGGCTCATTATTACTAACAGGAGAAGCAACTTGTCACCTAGCAAAGCTTCTGCTTTGATGTTCATCAAAGGCAATGAGAGGTTTCTCTAAGAATTTTTTGAAACCTCTCATTGCCTTTCGTTCAAGGTAAGGGTACCAGCCCATTCCCTACAAAAAGGATATCCATAATATTGCCATTTTTCTTTGACAACTGTCAAGAATTTTTAAATTTGTTGGGTGTATAAACTAGTAATGTTCGCTGATTTCTTTTACAGAAGACCACTTGTCTTATGACACGGTGTAAGAGATTTAGGTGTGTTCACTCCCAGTCTAAAACTGAAGCTAATGTGAGGCTAGTTCTCACAGTTGTCTCTATATAAGCGCTGCGAACGACTTGGGCATTTTTGGGACAAGATGGCTTCCATTGATAGCACGGTGAACAGTAGACTTGATTGATCTCTTCGTAGTAAAAAACTTTATTTGGGAGTATGAAGTAAAGTTTCCAAAGTGAGTCAAAAATCAAGATGTTAAAAAGAAATTGGTTGAAGTTTTTCCCAGAAAAGGGGAAAATTAAATGACAATGATTATACTGCGTCAAGAATTTCAACAATGAAAATGTTATGCAAAATGTGGTAAGTACATTACCAATTATTCACCTTACACTATCAGTTAATTATCAGATACACATTCATTGCAAAATCATACACAATCAATATTGTGAAAATAAACAACCAAACTAGTATAGTCTTTATTTATATATAAATTCAGAAAAAGAATCCACGACTTAAATTGTGCAATCAAAGAATATAATGCAAATTGAAAATTGCAGAATTTTCATGCTAAAAACTAAAAATGCAAGATAATCCAAATTGATTTTCAGGTGATGTTTCTAGGAATGTTTACAATGGTAAACATGCATTTGATATGAGTTTTCAATAATATTAAAAAATTAATAAGGTGGCTTGTAGAGGATATGATTTTCAGACCATACCTGAAGATAGAATTTGTTATAATTAAAATGGTAACTTTTAAGATTAATAAATGTAAGAATTTATTTGTTTATCTTATTATTTTTCATTCTTGTTTAATTTTGTTGAACTTTCAGTGGTTATGTTGGGCAAAGACACAGAGACTGCCATTGGAACACCATTCCTGTTCATCAAACATATCTGACGACTGTGAACCTCATACTGATCATTATTGGTATGGCAAATGTGTATCTTGCTTAGTGGGTACTATTTTTTTTAATTAATATTAATTATTGACTTTTTCTAATTATATGAAGTTACAAACTTCATGAAGTGTAATTTACTACCTAAGAATTAAAAATATATTTTTTTAACTTTCAGAAGATGATTATGAAACAATTTCTATGGAAGCAGTTGTAATTCATGAAGATTAATTGAATGTATGCAAAGGGTGTCAGGCAAACTTGTTGATGTTTGAAAAAATATTTGAAAATAAACAAATTGTTAGTTTTCTTCAAAAATCATAGGACATGATTGTGAAACGTGAACCAGAGAATGTGTTTTTTGTACATACTCTTGACAGGATGTGATTATAAAAAGGTAACAGATATCATTTCAACATAGGCATAGAGGTTCTGTACAAAAAAATTGTAGTAAGAACATGGATTATTCATGGTGGTGATATTCTGTGCAGTGGTTCTAAAAAGTACCTTAGAGAATGAACTTCATTTTTCCATCTTGAAATTAATTTTGTTTTTGAAGCCGTGTTGCGTTTAAATTGATAACATGCTGGGAAGTGAAAGGAAGTGGTTGTTAGGTTTTCATTGAAGTTAATATAGAGAGAACACAATTCAGATAACTGAGAACCGTGTAAACCGTTTCATGAATAGTATGGAAACATTTTCACAGTAAAATTTAGGATTGTGGGAAAATGCAAGTAAATTTCAGGTGAAAGAAATATTAAAACTACAAAAACAATGTGTTACAACTATAGACCAAATTGGATCATGCGTTTCGCATAAAAATACTTTCAATAATTTAAAATTCTTGCCTTCCAATGTGTATCAACACCCTGAACCATGATATTTTCAATTGAAACACAACATGACCCACTTCTATTCACCACCGTAGCACTGCAAATAGACAATAACACAGTCATAAATCTGTGTGAGAAAAGATATTCTACCTGTCACCAGATGTCATGAAAAGTTACAAGAATAACATAAGGCTTTTCTCAAAAGTAAATTATTATTCTTCATAAATTCATAGTAAAAGTAATTTTACAATGAATGGTTTGCTCATATCCAACATCATTTTGAAATTTAAGTACAGGCAAATGAATGTTAATAATGATAATTCTGCAATAAATTTAAAAGTTATATATGTTACTTATGTAACATTTATGAACATTAATATATTTAGGAAATTAAGAATGTATGTAAACTGTATATGTATACTGTTTGTAAGGTTATGTGATTTTGAGAATTGTAAGTCTTAAAATTGTAATTATTTCAGAAAATAATATGTTGATATTATTTTATTGAATATTATTAATATTGAAATAAAGAACTGAGTTGAATTATAATAAACTCGGTTTTTAATTTTTAAAATATTACTAGAAAATTATAATTGACACGGAAATTGTTTTTCAATGAGAGTCAATGATGAATATACTGTTGCAATAGACAAACCTGTTGACTGCTGAGCAACATGAATGTCAAATGAATGGTAAATCACTGTATAAGTGGTTTTCATAAGTGTAATCCCTACTGTTTTTTTGTTGTTATAACTTCAACTCCTGTTTGTAAATGGAAATCCTCTTTCTTTGGTACTTAAATCATATAATTGCAAATATGCATGGCTCTCGCTACAAAACATTTCAAAAACATTAACAGCCCTGTCACCCTGTATAATAGGTCTTAAAAGATCCCGATACACTTACAGTAGCGGTTTTCCAATTATGTGTGTTCAGTGACAGATATAGCTTTCTTGGAACGAAAACAACAGAAAATACTAAATGCGCGAGACGCCATCATCAATGCCCAATCCGATTGTGCGCACCAAACGAATAAGCCAGGAACTAGCCTCAAACTGGCTTCAAAAATGTTGCCCAAAAGGCGGCTAGTTGACACACCTATATATTGTGGCGTACTGGACATGAAAAGCACAGACGACAGATTCTGAATAGTATGTACAGTATATTTACAATATTAAATTACAAGATAATGTTACAAAATTGAAAACCTTAGGCAACCTTTCTATTCTCTAAGCCGCGAAACCCCGCGACCGTCCCTAGGCTGAGCCCAGTGCCTCTGCTCGAGAGCATGAGAAGCTGCGCGAAGTGCGAGCTGTCGGACATTTAGTCCCCGTAACTAGATGTTACATGGCCGGATGCCAAAACGTGCAAGGTTGCACGGAGATACCTCACGTCTTTCGACTCACTAGCGTATCCCGCGAGCGCATGTCGGCGCCGCAATAAATACCCCACGGCTCGTCCCCCACTCTACCAGCGGCGGGCGTCATTCGGCTCGCAAGCCAGCCCTCAGCAGAGAGCAGCCGTCATCAATGGACTCGCACTCAGGCACGCCCAGTTGTCCCGGTTATTTTGAGGCTGGGATTTCCTGCCCGGCGCGCGCCGGCGAGGCGCCGCCGCATTCCACCCCCATCCCCCATCCGGCTTAAGGCCGGGCTTTCCAGCGAAACGGCACGTGCGCCACCTCGCGACGCTACAGACCCTCCCATGCCGGGGGTGAGAATTTTTTTTCGCAGCAAAATATGCCCAGGAAAAAAATTCTGCTAGCTAAAGTACCTGGTTCTGAGACCTTACATCCTAATTTTTTACATGAACATAATAATATCAAAACCCTATCTAGTTAAAATTTGTGAAATAAATCTGTGGGCTGTCCCCCCTTTTTTTCCTAACTATGTTGCCATTTACATTTAAACCTTACATCTATTTACATACATAAATATTCTTGACGCATCTTGAACTACATAAAATCCTGAAATACAAAACATTTACTTTACACTGAAATATTACATGATAATTCTTGACGCCTCTTGCATTACATGAAACCCTGAAATGTAAAATACAAAACATACATTGAAATATTACATAATAATTGTGGAATTCGTTATATACATCATGTGCCGTTCTTAACTGAATTTATTGACACATGTATGTATCTACATATAAAAATGATCACAATAACAAAACAATTTTACCCTTGAATTTATAAAATTATTTACATAGAATTTCACCGACATTTATACATGTCATGAACGTGTGTGTTCCCTACACTCGCCTGTGGATCAATTCACATCATCAAACATGCGACTAAGCGCATCTGCATTAACATTTTCTGAGCCTTTTTTGTGCATGATGCGTAAATCGAGGTGCTGAATTAAAAGGGACCAGCGTAATAATCTGGGGTTTTTGCCAGAGGTATTACGCAACCAGACCAACGGGTTGTGGTCGGTTTCGACCTGAATTGTGGCCTGCCCGTCGAGATAAATCTTAAGTTTATCCAACCCCCAAATAAGAGCCAAACACTCAAGTTCTGAGGTGCCATAATGAGTTTCTGTATCACTTAATTTACGGCTTAGAAAAACAACTGGTTGTTCTACTCCCTCATCATTTACTTGGTAGAGAACCACGCCTAAGCCTCTCTGAGATGCATCTGCCTGAACTCGAAATTCCTTGCTATAATCAGGAGCATATACCGCTGTTTTTTCGCTAAGAGCTTGTCGCAACTCATTGAAAGACTTTTCGCACGCCTCTGTCCAGACGACTTTACCCTGGCGCTCGCGTCCCCGCAGCGCATCTGTCAGTGCCGCCGCTTTCTCCGCAAACCCGGGTATCAAGCGTCGATAATATCCTACCAATCCGAGCAAAGAACGCACTTGTTTCTTTGATTCTGGTCTAGGAAAGTTCTGGATTGCTTGTATCTTGGCTTCGGCCGGCCGCAATTTCCCGTTACCGACGACGTAACCAAGATATTTTACATTAGCCCGCGCAAACAAGCACTTGCGCGGCTGCACTGTCAATTTGGCGGATTTCAATATACTAAAGACCGTATCTAGGTGCCGAATGCGTTCTTGCCAAGTGTTACTGAAAACCGCGATGTCATCAAGGTACGGTACCGCGAATTCTTGGCAGTGTTTTAGCAAAGTGCCCATGATTTTACAGCATTGATAAGGGCCGTTCTTTATCCCGAAGGGTAACCTAAGCGGTCGATACGTGCCAAACTGGTCACGAACGCCGAATATCTCTGCACCCTATCCGTAAGACCTATCTGCCAGAAACACTTACTTAAATCTAACACACTAATGATTTTAGCTGCAGCTACCTGTTCAATCCGTTCTTCGAGATTGGGTAACGGAAAGTAATCTGTTTTAATAATCTCGTTGAGGCGCCTAAAATCTATGCAGGGCCGTGGAGACTTGCCCGGGGCCTCGATCAGGATCATAGGAGACGTATAATCACTCTCCGCCTCCACAATGATGTTGTCGCGAAGCATTTTGTCCACCTCTTCCCGCAATATCTTAGTTTGTCTCGGCGACATGCGGTAGGGTACACTTCGGACTACTTTATCAGTGTCAGTTAATTCAATGTCCATGGTCGTTACATCTGTAAGACCAGGTTTCTCACTAAAAATACACCTGTATTTACAAATGACATTTTTAAGTGCTTCGCGGAACTCGGGTTCAACCTTAGTCTCGTTTAGCATTTCTTCCGCGTCAAAGTCGTCGGAATCTAATCTTAACGCGTAGCGGTCTAACGCGTCTTCCTCGCCTGCGGCAGTGACAGTCGCAGAACCGAGAAAGTTCACGTATTCAGTACGTTGGTGATACTTTTTCATCATGTTGATGTGATACACGCGTGGTTCTTTCCGCCCCGGCATCTGAACTACGTAATTGTGTTCGGACATTTTCTCCCGAACTTCGCCTGGCCCGACCCACTGCACCGCGAGTTTCCGCGTTCTGTTAGGCGCCAAAACCAGCACCTTCGCGCCTATTTCAAAACTGCGCGAGATCGCCTTGCGGTCGTACCACACCTTACGCTTGCGTTGTTCTTCCGCCATTTTGGTATGGGCAAGTTCACGCGAACGCTTCAGTCTATTAATCAACTTGAACACGTGCTCAACCACCGTGCTCCCTTCGCTTTCTGCTGCACCCGCAAGCTTTTCGTAAAGCAGCGTCATGGGTGTGCGGAGATTTTTCCCATATACTAACTCGGCTGGAGAAAAACCTATCGATTCGTGCACACTCGTGCGTAACGCGAACATAATTGCAGGAAGCTGGCACTCCCAATCTGTCCTTGCCTCTAAACAAAGAACCTTCATCAACCGGTTCATGGTTCTGTGCATCCGTTCTACGGCATTAGATTGCGGATGATAAGGCGAACTTCTAATTAATCTAATGCAAAATCTCTCGGCGAATTCCGCCATCAGAGTGCTAGTAAAACAAGTTCCCTGATCTGTTTGAAGCTCTCGCGGAAATCCAATCCGACTGAACAGGTCTAATAAAGCTTCAATGACCGTGACCGTCGTCAGATCACGTATGGGAATAGCCTCGGGATATTTTGTTGCTAAACACATTGCAGTTAGTATGAACTTGTTTCCTGACTCAGACTCGGGAAAAAAGGCCACAAGCATCTACATTTACTTTCTCAAACGCCTCACCCGTTATAGGTACAATTTTTAAAGGCGCGCGAAGCTTCTCGCCGCCGTTACCTACGCGCTGGCAACTATCGCAGCTACGTACGTAATTTTCCATATCTTTGTAACAGTTCGGCCAGAAGAAATACTTGGCCATCGCGTCTTTACTTTTTGTGACACCTAAATGACCGTGGGCGACTTCATGGCAAAGCTTCAATATAGTGCCACGATACACCCGCGGAGTCACAAGCATGGAGAATTGCTCACCGCGCTTGCTCTGCCGTTTCCGGAACAAAAGGCCGCGTTCTATAAAATAATCGCGCCGTTCCGTTTCTAGGCCTTCGGCTAGCTCGAATAGCGGTAAGAGCTCTTCATCCTGTCTCTGAGCTTTTGCAAATTCGGACGGGTCTAAACGGGCCAATGCAACGCTCCCGGAATCTACTTCAAATTCCGCGTTGTTTTCAACAACATTGCCCGGGTCATTTACCTCGCCTAACAAGACACAAGTTTCCTCGTCGGGAGCTTTCGCGTCCGACGCAGGTGTTTGGGTTGCGTCGCGCGCCCGGCCAGTTCCTACGACCACTCCTAGCTCGACCGCCCCTTCCCCCAAAGCCTCGTTCATGACCGCAACCGGTGCGTCACCAGGGCGCTCGGCGGCCGGCGCGTTGCCTGGCGCCGCCGCCATCGCCTCCGGCCCCACCCCGTCGCCCTGCCCGGCCGCCGTCTGGGCACGGGTTCGCACCGCACAAAGAAACTGCGGTTCTAAAAACCCTTGCCTGATTTCCGAGAGAAGCGTGGCAGATCGATTACTCAAAATGTAATATTCTAAATCGCAATTTTTCGCGACTGCGGCCTCGGTAACAAGCTTACCGAACGGGCCTACAATTTCTACCTTAGCTACCGGTAGATTTTTCGGCGCCTCGTCCAAGGGCTGTTTAACCCATACGGATTCGCCGGTATATTGATTCGGCCTGACGTATTTGCTGTTGATCAGATCAACCGTCGCCCCAGAATCTCGTAAGAAGGAAATAGGATTTCCGCAAACCGTGCCAAAAAATGTGTGTGGGAGCAACAATTCCTGCGCACTGGTGTCGACAACGTGACACATTTTCTCGTTTGATTTGAGCTGAGGGCAGTATTTCTTAATGTGCCCCGATTTTTTACATAAATAGCACGTGCGTTCCTGCGGCTTGTCGAATTCCGCGTTCCTATCTGCCTTGGGCGCTGCGGGCTTAGAAGTGGAAGGCACGCTCTCCGTCACCTTTTTCCACTTTTGTTCCCCCACAGGCTCCTTGTGATTAACCTTAGAAAAATCTTTCCTATACGCACTAGACCTATTGTTTTCGTAGGTGTCCAGCCTACGCGCCAGATCTTGGGACTGCGAAACCTCGCCCCAAACATCTACGAAATAGGCACGTAAGTCCGCCGGCACCTTCCGTTTCATCTGATCGGTGACAATCAAATCTAATAATTGATCATAAGTTTCAACTTTCAACCCTGAAATCCATTTCTGGCAATAGTTCGTCAGTTCGGGAGCATAAACATTCCATGTAGTTTTCGCACCCTTTGCATGACTGCAGAACATCTGACGACATTTTTCAGGCGTGAATTTGTACATATCCAAAAGCTGCGTTTTGATTTGATTATAATCCTGCTCTGAAGAATCTGATCCTACAACTAACCATGTATTTATTTCATTGGGAAGCAATCCCATTAATTGACTGACCCATTCTACCGGCGCAATGTCGAGCTGACGAGCATGCGCCTCAAATACACTTAAAAACAAGGTAATATCCTCACCTTCGCCTTTGAATTTATCCATAACATGGCTGATACGGATACTACTTCTGTTTCCCGAATCTCTACTACCTAAAGATTCGCGCGAGGTAGCCTGATTAGCTAATTTCAGCCGTTCGAGTTCGTACTGCCGTTGTTCGAGTTCGTACTGCCGTTCTTGCTCTTTTTCCTGCCTTTCTCGCTCTTTTTCCTCGAGTTAATCTTTCCTGCTCTTTTAGTTCCTTTTCTTCTACGATCCGCTCTCTCTCCTGATTGGCGAGTTCTCTAACAAACTCTTCCTCATATTGTTCGCTCCCCGCGATCATTGTTTTTAGCCTTACAACCGTTTCATTCCCTTCCAACGTTTCTCCCATCTCCGTCGCGACCCTAACAAGCACCTCTTTCCTATAACCCGCTAAGAAAGACATTTTGCCTGAATTGATCCCCGGCCAGTACAAAAAACACACTTACGTTCAGTTGACCTCGGTGTCGCGTGAGCGCCTTCTGGATCCGGTGTTCTGGCCTCCTTCCTTCCACTCGTTCTGGTCCGTCCGGGATGTCTCCTTCCAGTGCCAGTACCAATACCAGCTCCAGTTCCAGTACCAGTTCCAGCTCCAGTACCAATACCAATTCCAGTTCCAAGTTTTAGAAAAGAAAGGTTCCGAGTCGGATTGTACCACCCCGAAACTACCGTACCGAATTACCGCACTTTCGGTTTCTCGTGGCGTGCACGACTCTGCCGGCGCCACGTAATTACGACGCGTGTGCACCTTTAACTGCGGTACACTGTCTTTACGCGTACTATTCTAATTGATCAGCGTGCACCGATGGCTCTGATGCCGCGCTAATGTCCCCGCGGATGCTGTTGCAGGCTTCCGCGTTCCCCGTTCGTTACGAACGTAGTAATTGCTTCCACAAAGCTGACTGCTACTAACGAGCCCAGACGTGAGTCTTTAATCTGCTGTAACTCCAGCGTGCATGTACTATAACCGCTGCTACCAGTTTTAGACAAAAAACTGTGGCACTCCCGCGTGAGTTTACAATAACCGTTGCCACCAGTTTTAGAAAAAAAAATTGCGGCACTCCGGCGTGAGTTTACAATAACCGCTGCCACCAGTTTTAGAAAAAAAACTGCGGCACCCCGGCGTGAATTTACGATAACCGCTGCCACCAGTTTTAGAAAAAAACTGCGGCACCCCGGCGTGAGTTTACGATAACCGCTGCCACCAGTTTTAGAAAAGAAAGGTTCCGAGTCTGTGGCGTACTGGACATGAAAAGCACAGACGACAGATTCTGAATAGTATGTACAGTATATTTACAATATTAAATTACAAGATAATGTTACAAAATTGAAAACCTTAGGCAACCTTTCTATTCTCTAAGCCGCGAAACCCCGCGACCGTCCCTAGGCTGAGCCCAGTGCCTCTGCTCGAGAGCATGAGAAGCTGCGCGAAGTGCGAGCTGTCGGACATTTAGTCCCCGTAACTAGATGTTACATGGCCGGATGCCAAAACGTGCAAGGTTGCACGGAGATACCTCACGTCTTTCGACTCACTGGCGTATCCCGCGAGCGCATGTCGGCGCCGCAATAAATACCCCACGGCTCGTCCCCCACTCTACCAGCGGCGGGCGTCATTCGGCTCGCAAGCCAGCCCTCAGCAGAGAGCAGCCGTCATCAATGGACTCGCACTCAGGCACGCCCAGTTGTCCCGGTTATTTTGAGGCTGGGATTTCCTGCCCGGCGCGCGCCGGCGAGGCGCCGCCGCATTCCACCCCCATCCCCCATCCGGCTTAAGGCCGGGCTTTCCAGCGAAACGGCACGTGCGCCACCTCGCGACGCTACAATATCTTACACCGTGCTTATGAGTAATATGACCATTTTTCTCCTTCCACTAATGTTATTTTCAAATTTATGCTATATTTACACACATAAAGAAAACAAAGGGAGATACATTGATAAAAGTATATCGTCTACTTTACATAGTTTAGCCAAGTAATTTATCAAAATGTGGTTTAATAGGTAGAATAGTTTTTGTTAAATTTGGAGAAAAACTCTATCACTTTGGCTCCTTGGCTGACAGGAACTGCCCTCTCTCGCAATTTTTGTTTGCTGAGAGTTCTGCTCTCAGAAATTAGTTTAATGGAGACAGGTCATATTGATTTCTTTCCCAAGAAATATTCTAAGAGTTAATATTTCGTTTTTTAAAAATTGATTGAAAGCATAACCACTCTCCTTTTGGTACATTCATGCAATTTGACAGTGCTTACGTTCAGTGACAGTCACTGAAATCACTAACAACAGAAATAGTTACATAGTATTAATAATAAAATGTAAACAAAAAAGATATTAAAATACATTATAAATATTTTTTGATTCCAGCAAGTACACCTACAGCTGAAATGTGGTGGATGCAGAGAAGTCTTCTGCACTTTTCTGCAATTAAATCTATCAACCAAGAAAATGACCTACAGGTGGGTTATGTTACAAAATCCTGCATTGGCATTATTGCACAGTATTTCTTTCTTTTTTTATTGCTACAGTTGTCAGACACTTCTCTCTAGATGGAAGGGGTATAAATATTCCTTTTCCAGAATGCTCCTTTACTAGCTCCGACTGAACATTCAGAAAATATAAGTATTGTGTGATAGATCAACTTTCATGGGCAAGCTGTGAATTTTAAAATAAATTAATAGGTAATGTAAATGATTTTTATTAGTAAAATGTCTGTGAGTGCCAGTCTTAAATTTTTGCCTTTGTCTTATAGGAAAAATGGAGAATAGAAGAATAGAGAAAGAAGAATAGAAGAATTTTAAAACCAATTAATAGGTAATGTAAATTATTTTTATTAGTAAAATGTCAGTGAGTGCCAGCCTTCACTTTTTGCCTTTGTATTATAGAAAGATTTCTGGAATAGTAGGGGAGCAATGGAATGGAGATTGATAAATAGGGACTCGTCAACTACTATGGTAATTAATCCCTTTACTGTATAGGATTTCTTGTGGCTGGAGGTGGCAATGATCCTCCCCGTGGATGGTGAGATCTCGCACCTACCTACATATCACCATGCAGAGCATTACACTCTCAAAAACTTTCTCCAACATATATGTTCTGGCCTCCCTTTTGTTTCCAGTAAGTTCCGCTTTGTTCATTTTGTCTCCGGAAAAGATTTAAGGAGACAGAAAACTGATGTCTTTTCTTCAAGAAAAATTTTCAAAAAGTTGGATTTGTTGAAGTATTTGAATGAGAGATGCAGAATATTTTGACACTCATGTTAGTAATTTAATGCAATTGGCTTTCCATCAATGATAATTGCTAAATTCACTTTCAAGAGAAATTGTTACATAATAATAATAATAATAACAATAATAATAATAAAATTAGAAAAAAATAAACATACAAACTAATATTTTTCTGTTTTAGCACCAGATTAGCATCAAAGCAAAAAGTGACTTATGCACTTTTCTGACAATTACAGCCATCCGTGACAATTACATTACAGTGAGGTATGTTAGAAGATCCTACATTCAAACTTTTTAACTGCTTTTATTGCTATTAGATTTATTTTAATATATAATGTTGTCACAGGTGAAGTAAATTATTTCTCGTAATAAAATGCCCATGAAGTCCAGTCTGTTTTTAAAATATCTTTGTTACTTGTATCACAGAGGAAGAATTTGAGGGTAGAAGATGAGCAGTGATGGGATGAAGATGAAAGGGAGAGGTGGGTATCCCATTTGTGCATCACTGAGAATGCAAAGCCTGCGTTTTCAATTTTCTTAATGTGTTTTCTTTTTGAATGAATTTATTTATTTTTTTGCAATTTTTAGTTTTCTTTATTTTCCACATTTATGTTTATGAAATAATGTTATCCCTATTTTTTTATTATTAGGTCATGATTAACCTGAAGGAGTCTTAAGCTTGAGCAATCTACAGTGCCTCATAATAAAATGTATGGGCTATCATAATAAATATTGTAATAATTTTCTAAAAACAAAAAATGTATGACTGCATAAAATACCAGATAGTGTTTCAGTAATTGTAAAGTAATCATTGCCAAATGTTCTGGGATTTTGGTATTTCATTAGGAAATTGTTGTGTGAATTTGTAACAGCAATGAAGTTTACATATCGTGATCGACGCGAAATACCGTGAGATACTCCATTTTATTGACACACACCCGTGCGTCAAGAAAGACACAACGAAGCATACGAACTGACTATTTCACCATCATGTCAACATATATATAACATCGTTATTATATTATAACATCGTTATTTTCTTTCTTGACGCATGGGGGGGTATCAATAAAATGGAATATCTCACGTTATTTTGCATCGTTCTCCGTTGTGCCGCCAGGCGTCGCATGATCGCCAGCTCTGCTCAATACAGCGCGGTCATGCCATACTTCTAGCGGCACAATAAGAACGACGTAAAATATGAAATATTCCATTTTATTGACACCCCCCCGTGCGCCAAGAAACAAAAACCGAAGTATAAATATAAATGCATGGTAGAAGTATAATTACTTATGGATATTTATGGAGTGAGTTGTTTCTTTTACGTAACTGCAGTTATTTGTGATTTATAAGTTTTCAATGTACATTAAATAATGGAACCATGGTTTGGAGATTAATTTTTCAATAAACAACAGAGTAGGAAGTTACAAAAATGATTCTTCGTAGAAGCCAGTGGTTCGCTTTCACGATTCGTGAGTCACGAAGTCGATTCACTAGCGCCACCACAAAGCAGACGTACAATCGAAAAACTACATGGACGAGAAGCCAATTTACTCGGTTGAACCGGTGCAACTGTACCAATCGTCGATTGAAAACGCGGGAAAATGCCGTGGCAATGTGGGCGGAGGCCCAATGGGGGTCCTTTGGGAACAAGGCGCAGTTTCAAAATTTGTCATATGTGTATTGTTATGACAACACGTACCTATAATATATAAGGTTAATGACAATTGAAATAATTAAGTTATTAAGTTTATTGATAATTTAATCTGAAATCGCTATAAGTAAAGAACTAGTGGACTTTCTTGTATAATGTGTAATGGTGGCAATACACATATGACAAATTTTGAAACTGGCGCCACGTTCGCAAACGGCCTCCATTGGGCCTCCGCCCACATTGCCACCGCATTTTCAATCGACGATTGGTACAGTTGCACCGGTTCAACCGAGTAAATTGGCTTCTCGTCCATGTAGTTCTTCGATTGTGCGTCTGCTGAACGATAAAGGGGGTGATAAGGCACTCATGAAAACCATTCAAAGGGGTGGATGACTCGGTAGCTCAGTGCTCAGAGCAGCTGGGCATAACCCAGAAGACCCGTGTTCGAATCAGTTTCAGGCTGACCAATTTGTTTTAACAAATTTAATGATATAAGTAGAAAATTTCTCTCTATTAAAATGCTTGAAACAAAGATGCCTTGTCTTCTTGAACCCACTTTTATCACAAAAATGTATCTTTTGAAGCACAAATGACGAATAATGTTCCTACCAATGTTGAATATATTTGTCTCAATAACATTCATCGCATAAACACTATTCAGAAGTTTCTTCAAAATTCAAATAATTGTTATTCACCCTCATGACGAAACATTTACTCAAAATTAACTAGATTATTAGATTTATTGGTGAAGTAAATTATTTCTTATAAGTGATAAAATGCCCATGAAGTCCAGTCTATTTTTAAAATAACGTTGTAACTTGTATCACACAGGAAGAATTTGAGAGTAGAAGATGAACACTGATGGGATGAAGATGAAAGGGAGAGGTGGGTATCCCACTTGTGCATCACTTAGAATGCCAGCCTGCCTTTACAATTTTCTTAATGTAAGTTATTTCTTTTTAAATGCATTTATTTATTTTTTGCATTTTTTATTTTCCAAATTTATTTATATGAAATAATGTTATCTTTATTTTCTTATTATTAGGTCCTGGTTAACCTGAAGAGGTCGAGCAATCTACAGTGCCTCATAATAAAATTTATATGCTATCATAATAAATATTGTAATAAATCATAACCTCTGCAATGTAGAAAACAATAAATTAAAACAATATATATGCAAACATAATATTAATACAATTAATATGCAAACATAATGTTTATTTTATGGAGTGCACATTAACATTTACAAGCTTTAGCCATGTTTTTCATTTATCTACTATTGCCATGCACATAAGAATTTTTTTGTGTCACTTCTTCAGTACAGAAAAGAAACTAGTTCTTCAGGCACCATTGAATGTTAAAAAAATTTTGCAAACAAAGAATATTTTTGTCATCTTTCTTTATTTGGAGGAGATGAGATTCTTTACTAATTTACTTTCTAAGAATAGAATTTTCTAAAAACAAAAAAATTGGTGACTGCATAAGATCCTAGATAGTGTTTCAGTAATTGGAAAGTAGTCATTGCCAAAAGTTCTGGGATTTTGGTATTTCATTAGGAAATTATGTTGTGTGAATATTTAACAGCAATGAAGTTTACATGATTTCTGGGAATATATTATTGTTAATCTTCCTCCAATAAAAATTCTAAGGATGTAATACTATGCAAATTATTGGAGATTGTTTGATTTTAATAAAATCCTAAAGAATTTGATGTTAATTTTTTCATTTCCTTTTACAACTTGTAAAAGAATTACAATTCTTGTTTTCAACAGCAATATGTACTTTTATTCTGAAAGTAGTAAATTCTTCCTTAATATGCAACATTTCTTTTAGCATTTCCAATTTGTACCACTTCCCACTTCATTCATTAAAACCGATATTCCATCTAATTGTTAATTTTTCTAAAGAAAGGTTTTTAAATGCTGTTCACGTATTACAATAGCACTTTTATATATTTGAGAATCACTATTTAACGATTTACTCTTGTAATGAAAAAAATCTTAATTCACAAAAATATAAAGGTTTGAATCGTTTGCATAGCGAAAAGTAACTACGAACGGAATATTTCACCATCATCACAACTACATATAAGTTGTAAAATAAATGCAGACACCTTCCTATTGAACGCAGTTACTTCGTGGCTAATTTAACTTCACTGTCAAGTGTAACTCAACATACCGCCAAAATGAACGACAGCAAATGAGTGAAAAACAAATTAACACCGAAAAAGAACGACTATCTTGCTATCTATACTGCGATTTTTGTAGGAAGAGCTCTCAAGGCCACTCAAATCCCATCTTCGCAATGGAATATGTCACGGCATTTCGTGTCATTCACAGTCGTTCCGCTAGATTTCGCACGATCGCGACCGTATGAAGCAGTGCTTGCGATCATGCGACTTCTACCGGCAAGACCAAGAAAAGACGCCAAATGCCGTGATATATTCCATCTCGAAGATGGGATTTGAGTGGCCTTGAGAGCTCTTCCTACAAAAATCGCGGTATAAGCACATATAAAATCATTGACACATTAGCGCTGTACAGTCGTGTACGGGAGGAGAGCGAACTACCAAAGTAATGGTTGGTAAACCGATTGCAACCGATTCCAACGGTTGAAAAGGCGGGAAAGAATCGTTGATTCATCCAATCACTCATTAACATCACTGTTGCTAAGGAGAGTACAGCCCAATACCACTTTGGTGGTGTAAGTACAGCCACAGTTTAACATACTGTGGTACAGTAGATGTCCAAGAGTGCAGAGGATCAGGGAAATGATAAAAGACAGTAATAATACAAATATTTTTGGGAAGAAGTTTTGTTGAGGTATTAAGAAATTAATATTAGTATAATAAGGGTAAATGGCCATGCGTGCACGGGGAAATCAAAAGGAGTATGGGTGTTGTAAATAATGTTATGAATGGAAAATGATAATTGGTAAAGGTGTTCATGAGTTATTGTTTGTTTTTCCTACTATTGTTATAGAAATGTTATACGTATGATTTGTTTGAAGCCGACGCTAAATTATAACGTTTTGTTTGCTTCAAGGATGGATATTTTTAATTTCATAATGATAGGGAGAATCCCTAAATTCAAATAATTAAAGAACAAATATTCTTTACGTAAATGTCGTGGCCGCAACTCCGTACGGCCGGTTCTGTCGGCCCACCATTAAATTTTCTCACGGCGGGTATCTTAGCGAACGCAGAGAGTATGGGCGAACGGGTAGAGTATTGTTGAAATAAATAAAATAAAAATTTACTGTTTTTTGACAAATAAATAAATAAATATTTAGAAGTACAATATCTTAGATATTTTGAAAGTTGAAAAAATACGTAGTACGGAACGGAAGAGAATCCATCGGTGGCGGGCCATTGTTGGGCTAATAGATTGAATAAATAATTAAAGATAACATTTTAGATGTTTATAATGAATAAATACACCGCTCGTCAAAGGAAAATCTGTCAGACACGCGCATAATCATAGCCGCCTTTAATTAAAGGCAACTATGCTTCTTAACCTTAAAGGAAATGTTACGAAATACATAATCCATAAAATTTGAGGACATCAGATTCATTACGAATGAAAATGTGTATAAAAATATTAATCCATACATTTTACTCCGTAATACTGTAACACGCCCGAGTACAGAGTTCGTAAGAGTGAAATAACTATACTACTCAACTATAATACTTATCTCCAAGATGCCATATATATTACATTGTAACAAGACATTTAAACGGGAATTTTAAATACGTACGTAAAACTGGAATATATGTAATACTCAAGTTCGTTATTCTGTGATTTTACTGGCCTTCACCATTTAGTTTTTTCCAATATTACATAATGATCTGAAAACGATGATGTAAGAAAAGGGAGAAAAATTAAAAAATCGCATAACACAACAACAAAAAATTATATGACCGTCCTCGGTATTTCAAATCTACAAAATCCAAATTGTTGAAAAGTTGTCTCCAATAACAACTACAGCTTTCTTAAATAATTGAGATCAAATGTAATAAATCCGATTTATTCTGGAGTCTCCAAAACTTATTTTTATTTAATGTAGTAATAGTAAATGTAATGCATAACTACAACATTTCTTTCAAAGAACACTATACAAAGCATAACAATTTAACAATATCACATAGCATTTAATATCAAATAAAACTGTTTTCAACCCTTACACCTCCGAAGTCAAATAATATAATCCATTCCTACAAATATTGTTTTTTGGTAACATAAAACAATTACAAAATAAAAGAGAAGAAAACACATTGGTTCAATAAATCAGACCCTCAATGAAGAATAAACTGTTTCTATATGAAATTAATACATCAACTATAATATTCATCTCCAAGATGCCATATACATTACATGATTAAATTATCATCACCATTACATCAAATGTAAAATTGTGACATGTTTAATAAGTAATTTTTTGAGGGTACATTATTTTGAATACATTAGTTGTGGGAAATTGAAATGTATGTAACATTCTAATTATTAAAATAGAAAAATCTTTCACCTAAAACTTTGACTTTTTATAACTGGAGGCATGAACAAGAATGATAATACAATAATACTCGCATTAATCAGAACATGGAAAAATGATGATTTCTTTATTGCATTAAGTATGAGGTAAGATCATTTCAACAAAATGCAAAGAGACTAAATGTTCCTACATTAAAAACTATCTTCAAGACTCTCTTATCACATCAGTAAAAAAATAAACTAAAGATTGACACATTTCAGAATAAAAATGTTCAAATACTACAAATCTATTTAAAACTCAACAGTATCAGAAGTATCTTACTTACATACCAGTACTCATGTTCACTTGATAACACATAGACATACATACAAGTAGCTGAATAAGGCACATACTATATGGATGACAGAAAAAACATGATTCAAGATGGATAATGATAATTTGTAAAACATTCGATGCACAAAACACAAGCTAAAATGAACATTTTTTTTATTCGAAAAAAAGCAAAATTATTTTAATAAAAATAAAATACACAAACGTGATCTAAAACACTTTTCTAAAAGAAAATTTGAAAATAGATTGTCATTTTGGTCTGTTGCATTGTGCAATATTCATGAAGTAAATATGACAAACCAAAATAATTTTATTTGTTTAAATAAAGTTTTTCAACAACTTTATTTAAAATAATTCAAAATTATTCTGGATGAGAACTAAAGAGAATGAGGACTATTTCTCAAAAATAATTTTTACTTTTATAATCAATTTATTGCAGAATAATAAAAGACTCGGAATATTTTAATTTCAACAATTCGGAATACATTCTAAATCGTCATATTAATCTTTACTTGTAAGTGCAATACATCTACAATTTAGAAGTGAATTCAATTTTATATTACTTTCAATTATACTAATAATCATGTTGTGAATGCACAAACTTAGAGGAAAATTTTCATGCAAATTTTATCTAAGAGCTTTAAAATGTAAAATTCAATGTAGCTAACATTTGTACTGAAATGTCATAGTCTATATCTCTAGCTGCAGACTGTACTTGAACTATCAACTTTATATATGAAGTAAACTACACATATCAAAGTCTGAATAATGGACCCAATTTTGTGGTAAACTCCATAAATTTTTAATCCAAACTTTATATTTTTTAATGTGAATCATACATTGTAGAAACATATACAAGACGTTAGTTTGGATAGTATCAACATTATTTAAAAATTTACTGAAAGTTATAAGATTGCAGGAAAACAAAGTAACATTAAAACATTCTGAACAACAAATTACAGAATTAAGCCAGAATTAAAACTGCAACATTCCTTATCTCGTAATTCCATCCTATATGAAATTGCTTACTGAACTACATGAAAAATGAAAATATTATTTTGAAACTTTTCAAATACGTTTCTGTTGTGTTTATTTCATTAGAGCTTGGCTTAATTTCCAAATAGTTTCTATAAATTTTCTTTGAATCTAGCCAAGCACCTGAAGAATCTGGTCTCTGGCTGGGGCTAATACTCATGTCTTTGTAGACAAGTATTAATTTTTTATTAATTTCTCTTCTAACCTCAAAGAAGACAAACAAACAACAAAAAAATTTAAAACGCCTCTTTCAAATACAATTCATTATTTTAACATGTTGACTGCCATGCGAGACCATATGATCTCACAGAAACATTTTAATAACATATTTCTATTTCATTGTAAACAACTTCAGTTATGAATTAGATGTATTTGATGAAAATATGTTCAAGGCTTCCTATAAGCAACAAATCGCCCTTGTAATATTCTTAGAATGGTGTTAATACAGTATTGTTCCTTCCACTATTTGTAGTATATACTAACCAGTATATAACTGTTGTAAATATAATTGTACTTGTCATACTTAAATTATATAACATTATTATAATTACGATTTTAGAATTTAGGTTTTTATCTTTATCTATACTACCTTTCTTTTGAAGCGTGAGTTTCGCAATGATACTTTTGGTGCCTAAAATTTGCATGTATATCTCTGTATTGTTGCATTACTAGTTAGTGGCTATCAAGCAAGTAATTGTGGTGAAAGTTTGTCAATTTAGTAAAAGATTTTATAGTGAGTGAAATGCCACTGGGTCTGAGTCAAAAGAGATTTTCTAATCTTATAACATATTTTCACTTTGTTTCATGATTGTAAAAATATTTTCTATTTAGATTTAAATTAGAAGCTAATAAAGAAATACTAAAGACATTTAAATCAAATTATTCACCCATTGTCTCTTCTCATTATCAAAAAAAATTTCAGTTGAAAGACTATTGTCCTAATTGGAATTTTTATAAACGTGTGGGAATATATGGTCTCTCAGATAACTTTTCATCTCCTAAATCTAAGCATGAGACATGTTCTCACACAAGGTAAATTAAAGAAAAGATGAAGAAAGTCCTTATTAGTGCTTTACATATCTGAAAATGATTTGTTTCTTCAATAAAGTAGCTATGTATTTGTAGGTACCAGTTTATAAAAAGGGCTTGGCAGTCAACAGTTAAAAAAGTAAAATAAGAAAACAACAAAAGAAGTAATGACAAAACCATTTGAATTATTAATGTTACAAACAAAAAATGTAGCCACATGCAATTTCAAAGCAAATTCAATAACAATGATGTCATTTAATTTTATGGCATTGTTTTGGTACATTATATTTGTTGTTTGACTAGATACAATTAATTTGCATTAATTAATGGGAACATAAAAAAATAAAACAAATAAGTTGGGACAGATTTAAAATTTTTACATCCCTGAAAACATTTTCAGAAAAAAATCTCACATTTTAGCGAGAATTGTTATATGACATATTCTTCATGAATGCTCGGCTAAAATAATTCTCAATAAAATATGAATAATATCTTTCACATGCTAAAACAACACAATACAATAAACTGAAAGAGAACAGGTTTTATATCCTGATTATTATTTTTATTATTATGAAGATCACTAACAGGACTGTTCATTAATAGCACATGAAAAATATGCTGACTGGCAGAAAATACTATAAATTAGCAATAAATAAGAAATAAAATCCAACACCTTTAATTATACAAAAAAAAATGGTTTTAATATATTAATATTGTATTTAATACTGTATTTCACCTCCACAAACTACTAGAGTGGTATTTATTACGCCAAGAACAAATAGATTCACTTTTATTTCAGCAGACTTTTTTCATCTTTAGTTCAGGGTTGGCATTATTTAATTAATCACTTGGGTCCTTCAAAATCAATTTCTTTAATTTCTGTTTTTTTCTCTTTTTTTTTGCTAAGAGCCTATGAACATTGAAGCTATAAACATAATACTTACATCTACAAAAATTACTCCAGGAGTTTTAACTTTGATTTTAAACAAAAATATATCAAACATTGCTAACAATCACATCTTAATGAAGAAAAGAACATTAGAAAACACTGAGTTGAAATGTACACATTAAATCAAACCATCTTTTTAAAAAGTTGGTTTCACTTAATGTGTTGTAAATTAAATTTCTGGCAAACATTACTTGATGTACAAGAAATTAATATTTCGACCTGAGATAAAACATAAAATTACTCTGTGCATTAATGAAGATAATAATTCATCATATGAATCAAAGAAATGAAGAAACATGAATCTGATAAATCATTAAATGATCATTTTTGCATGACATTAAGTATTAAACTGAAATATAATCACACAGTACTGTTCTTAGTAACATCTTCCTGCATCTGAAATAATAAGTACAGTGTACAAGTGTATGCTTTATAAAATTATCAAAAATTAACAAACAGGTAAAAAACAACAATGTCCAATTATAACAATGCCAAGTCTCTGGATGTTTTGGACACATGGGAGTTCTAACCATTTGCATATATAAATTAAAAACCAACAGTACACATCACCTTTGCACTTTTTCTAACCTGCTAAGTAGATTTTCTAATTCACTAGTGATCCTGATGGTGATTAAATATGCCACCAATACACTAGGAATTGTAACAAACAAACCCAATCCTTCGAATATTAATTTTGGAGCAAATATTTTCCATACCATTAAGTGGCGGCAGTGTATTGTAGCAGCAAACATACAAGCAAACATCTGCAAAAACAACAGAATATCAGATACACATATTAAACATTTACTCAAATGAATTAAATTAAATTTACAAATATATAAATTTTATCTGAATTCAGTTTCACCATGTGTAATCATGCAAATGCCACTAGGGTACATTTACACAACTTTATATCCTGTTTCTTTTTTCATATAATAATTTTTTCTACCCCCTCCTGAAAAAAGTTTTGAGAAAATATTTAGCCCATTTCCATGGGTTAAATGTGAGAAATTAATCAGTAAGCTATATTTTTCTCTGATGATACAATAATGATCCGGAAGTACTTAGAGGTATGATTAATTATTTGTACTTTCTGGAATTTACACATGAAGCAAACAAGACCATATTTTCATTAAAATACATGAAATACTAACCCTCATTCCATGAAACAAGATGTATTTAGTGCAAAGAGTGAACATTCCTCGATAAAACAACCCATCTTTTTCAAACAGGAGCATTTCACCTCTTCGCATGTCCTCCAGTTTTATATCAGTATTGGCAGTGATAAACTTAGGGAACATAACCCAAAGAGTAAAGGGTGCAATGAGCACCAGAGGTAACGTCAGGCCCATTATGATCTGAGATGAAAAAGTGTTGAATCCGATGAGTAAAGCTGGTATGATGTGGTTTGAGAATTGACCTCCTGTACCCACAAATGCAGCATCCCATTGGATGCTTGGAAAAGTAGGTTGATGGCCAGTACCATAAAAGAAGTAGATGGATAAGAGGCCCCAGCAAACCACAAATGACCAAGGCACAGCAAACAGTTGAGCTAAAAAATGAGGAAATTATTTTAATCCAAACTTGTGGAATGAGAAAAATTGTTGGAAAATTAAATAATCTTTAACATTTTCTAACTAAATTATATGAAAGAAAAATTAATTAGTTAGATTAAATATTTTTAGAGTATGCAATTTTCTTCATAATCTTACTAAGGGCATACTCTCAAAAATAGCTGGTGACAAATTTGTTTGGCAGTAATGATTTGAAGAACATGAATTAAGAATTCTTCATCGAAGTGGTAGCATTTTGTGACTGAACAATAATTACATGAATCATATCAAAGTAACACAAAATTAAAAAACTGGCTATGCAGTATTATCATAAAAACAATTTTTTTAACTCTAACACTCATGATAAACCACGAAGATAATGAGCTTTATTTAAAATTTTCATGGTGACCAAATATTTGTCATGAAAGCTGTGGTCACATAATTCTTGGGCAAACTGACTTCTTTTACCCATGAACTATGTGAACAAAATATTTCATCACCTTATATGCTCTTGTACAAATGATTATCAGAACAAGCTCACATACCTCTTGCACAGTTAAATAACTAGGGAGAGGATATTTATGACCTAAAATATTTTGAAATATGCTTTTAAAAATATGCATTTATGACCTAAAAATTCTGAAATATGCACATTAATATGTAATTAAAATTAACAATATTTCATACCCTGTATAAACTTTCCTTGATAATGTTCAGAAGAAGAATGCTTGGAATGAAAAGACATATTTTTGTGCAAATATAGTATAACCTAGCTTACTTGGCGAGATAAATAAATACACAGTGAAGTATACAGTATGTCTTGTTTCATTTTTCCTGTCTGATTTAAAAAAGTATATCAAGAAGTATGCCACATTTGCACAAGTGTTTTATCATCTCTGGAGGGGGGAATGATGATAATAATAATAATAAAAATAATAATAATAATAAAATAAAAAATAAATTTAAAAAAAAGCAAACTATGACATGCTCTTTTTATTCATTGAACGCTCAAAAATAAATAAATTCTATGAAAACATGAAACTTTTAGAAATAATTCTCTATTTTAATGAAATATACAAAATATGCTCCTATAATTACATGAATATGCACCACCAGGAAAAATTGGCCAAATATGCAGAAATGTGCACAAATACATTAATCTACATACCATCCAATTCTAACCAAATATCAAGAAATTTCACTTTGCAATGCCGTGAAGCAAACGGATCAAAATATGCACAATCATAGAAATCCGTTCCCTAGAAATAACACAATGACAAATAATAAGCACAAATGCTATTTTGACTTTATTAAACTGCAACTGTTGTGCTATTTTCAATAATTGTGAATTAAATATTAACGGAAATCAGAATTCACTTTTTTTTATGTAGGAATAATTGTGATCCTTGGCGTAAATTATTCTTATTAGGTAAACTTCATTAAATGTTGTTTTAGTTTTTTTAATTTTCTAATAACCAAATGTACATTAATTTTATTACTGCAAATACTTTAAAGCAATTTTATCAAGTGGAACAATTAAAATAAAAAATGTTATAAAGAAAAAATATATAAAGTAGTTATTATTATTATAATTATTATTATTGATTAATTTAATATAATGACATATTACATGAAGTTTGTTGGGGGTACACAATTTGCATTTTCTGCAATGTAAATTTATGAAAACACAATAAAATCTGCAAATCTATAAAGTTCACTAGACTGAACCAAAAGTATATTACTATAAGCAAAAAGGAATGCATGAGGTGAAAAACTTATGACAACTTTGTAAAATGATATTTCAGTCATCAATTGACCATTGTCCAAATTGGTTGAGATTAAATTAAGTAACAAATATGAGAAAAGAATTTGTTTACTTGACTGAAAGTAAAGAGATCTTAATTACAATCTGAGATCGCAATTAGAGACAAGATGAAATTTATTGAATGCTTTAAGTAAACCATTTCATAAACTTACCAGTGAGGACAGACTTCTCACACTGCAGTACTGCAAGAATAACAAGAAGTCCAATGCAAATGGTAACCATGAGAAGCACTGAAGGAGCCAAGACATCACCCAAAAGCAAAGCAATAAACAAACATAAAAAGACACTCAAGTTCACAAACAATGCACTGTACACTGTTGCCAGTCCGTAAATCACTGGAAACTGTTTGTCACCAGATCCAACATTTTCTTTCCCTGACTTGTTCAATTTATTGCGTTTTGCCATCATGTCTTTCACTTGGTGAAACAATTGAGGAATAGCATTTTCTTGCCCATAAACAGAAATAAGATTGTCCTTCTGCTTAGGAATAATGTATATACAAAGAGGTTGTATAAAAAATATTACAACTGCAGTACCAGTGACAAAGTAAATAACCCATGGTAAAAATTGAAGTTGCCAAGGAAGGAAGAACTTCAATCTCATATCTCTGGGTAAACTGTGAAGGATCCAAAATCCACCAGTGCAAACAACAATAACAGATGGAGAATAACGAGACAATGCAATATTTGGAGAGAAACCAACTAAATTCCCACAGCTTCGCAACCATATTCTGGCAAATGACACAAACATGCCCAGAAAAACCAATGTAGACAAACATTCTGCATTACGATATTTTCCTTCTATTAAAGTACCAGATGAATGAGGTTTATGTGTAACAAATGATTCACAGCCAGACTGTTCTTCTCGACATCTCCAATAATAATGAGATAACCTGAGCAGAAAACTCAGTCCAATGACTAAACAAATTACTTTTAACCGCGAAGACGTTAAATGAAGATTTAATGCTCCAAACAATGTCTTATCTGATCTAAATCTGCTATTAGTTTCTTTCTTAGATACCTTCAAATTAAATACAAACAACCACAAAAGACTTAAAAACAAATATGAAAGCACAGTAGCTTCTTCAACAACATAACTGTTTGAAAACATTACAACTAAGCTCAATGCTACTAACATTCGGCTGAAAACATGAGTCCAATCATTAACTTTAATTTGATTATGCCAAGTTGTTACAATTGGTTCCCAATTTTGAATAATTAGAATTGACATCAAAAATAAAGACACAATTCCAGTAAAAAAGTATATACCCTGTTCTAAATTAAGGACCAAATCTAAGTTATAACTAACAATGCAAACAACAACAGCAATCAACATACTAATGTAACCAACAAGAAGGAAAGTTGTATTCAAAACATCTCCTGGTAATCTATCAACAATGAGAAAACTAAAAAATATGGTAACAAATGTAATAACTAAGCCACGTGACATTAACATGGGATCAAACTCCACCCACACTTCTTCACACATCTTTCTCAGAAATGTCAAGTACTCCAAAGCATTTACAGCAAAATATTTCAATTTAACAGAGTCAAATATACTTTGTACTTGATCTTGTAGTTTATTAAAATTTGTATTGAGGAGGGTTAGCTTTTCTTGAGAGAATTCATTTTTGTTTGAGGAATAACGGTGAATATAACTTGTTACTTGTTCAAGATTATGTTTCAAGGCTTTTAACACATATTGCTGATCAGATATATCTTCACCAGAAGGTAAAGCATCCAATATCACACTGCCAAGGTTCGAAAATGGAATAGGAAGACCCAAAACGGTTGACAAAGTAGGCACCAAATCAATTTGCTTGACAACTTCTCTATGAGGAATGAAGTCACCAGTCACAAGTGGTTTGTGAGAATGAACAAACATTGCAGCTGAAACTTCATCTTCACTGTCTCCTCCATGGTCACCTAAAACAGAATAATTCTCTTGAGGGAGAAAAATATGCTAAATGCTTCTCCCTATATACATGGTAAAATAATTACCATGAGATGTCATTCCATGATCACCAACTACGAAGAGCATAGTGGAATCATCCATTGTGTTGATAACATTCCTACAAAGAACAAATAATATTTCATTACTATATCTCACAGTGCCAATGAAATGAGAAACCACTCATAACAAAAGATTTTAGAATTAATTTTACAGCTTAAATTGCATCTGTAATATCTTACCTAATTACATCATTCATTTCCTGTAACTTCCTGCTCATTTCCAAGTGCTGAGGCCCATATCTGTGCCCACAATGATCCACACCAAGAAAATGTGCAATCAAGAAACTCCAATCTGACTTTTTGATTTCATTAATAATGTGTTTCCTAATTCCATTATCAACAGTATCCAGATCCCAAACATTAAAAGAAGGATAGGCATATTGGCGCAAAAATCGGTTAGGAAACAATCCAGTCCATGTATCATCACCCATGAATACAATATTTTGGTTTTGAGACCGTAACTGATCAAGCACATTATCTTCATTTATTTCAGGAGTTGCAAAATTAGATCCAATATCCACAAAAGTAGGTAAACTTCCTGTAGTTATACCTTTCAATCTCTGCATTGTTGTGGTAGGAGGATCAGCAATAAATTTATAGAGTTTGGAATGATTAGGTTGGTGAGTCAGTAACTCGTCAATAACAGCTAATTTGTTTTGGTAGGGTAAAACTTGAGAATCATCTAAACTTCTATTGAAGTACACAAAGTCATATCGCAGTGCATCTATTATTAATAATATCACCTTCGCTCTGCTTGCAACACATATATTGGTTTCTTCATCTGAATCAAATGAATTAAAACAATGTGCAGGCACATCACCATCATTAATATCTGAGTGGTTAGATAATGAGGGTTTGTCACCCACACTACAGGTAATATTGGAAATTTTACATGTTGATTTATGTGTCAATGAAACACGATGTAGAAGAAATCCCCGAACAAACAACAAGACTCCAGACACCAATAGATAGGAAATCCATAGTAATAAGAAAAAATATTTCCAATGTTTGCCCATAGTATTGCCCTCTTCGCTATCTACACTACATGTTTCTTAAATCCTGCACCCCTCCTTTCCCCCATGGATTTAATGAGCTTACGACTTGAAAATCCTAAATACACAAAAAAGATATCTTACTCGACACAATTGAAAGTGCGTGTTTTTATTCATAGTATAACGGAACATGAAACTGGGACAATGAGGCAGACACCAATGCGTACTAGTAACATTGCAAGTAAACGAAATTTCGCAAAATTTCATTGGTTTTACAAAAGTTAATGGATACCTCACCTAAACACAAACCGGCATATACAAGGCAGTTCTTTGCAACTTAATCTCTTTGAGAAGTATGGCGATTTGCAGGATAGGTTTCGCTGTACTGAAAAAGACTGCGTTTTACCAAGTGAGAACGTTGTCCTTGTTTTTAAATGGAAGTAAACACAACACACAGGTGAAATCTTGTTGTGATGAGCGATATTGGGAAGTGGACTGGTCAGATCAACGAGTGAGGTACCTAACCTCAAAAACTGTGCCGGTTTCTGATGACATAAAACATTGCAACGTAGGTACGATCGGGCACATTGACCATGGAAAGACGACTTTAACTGCAGCTATTACAAAAGTTCTTGAAGAGGAAGGGTATTCTCGTTTTGTATCTTATGAAGAAATTGATAGGGCTCCAGAAGAAAAAGCTAGAGGTGTGACCATAAATGCTACTCATGTACAGTACAGAACGAAGATGAGGCATTATGCCCATACTGACTGCCCAGGGCATGCTGATTACATTAAAAATATGATATCAGGTGCCTCGCAGATGGATGGTGCTATTGTCGTTGTTGCTGCTACCGATGGCCAAATGCCGCAGACGCGAGAACATTTACTGTTAGCAAGGCAAATAGGTATCAAACACGTAGTAGTGTTTGTAAATAAAGTTGATTTGGTGGACGAAGACGTCATTGATCTAGTGGAAATAGAAATGAGAGAACTCTTAAATGATTTTGGTTATGATGGGATTGTAACACCTATTATAAGGGGGTCTGCGAAATTAGCGCTTCAAGGGGATAATTCAGAAATAGGCAAGAAATCTATTATCGCGTTGATGAAAGCTATTGATGAACATATACCGACACCTACAAGAGATACTATTTCACCATTTATACTACCAATTGATGATGCTTTTACAGTTCCAGGTAGAGGTACTGTGGTTATTGGAACTTTAGAACGTGGAGTTATCAAAAAAAATGATGAAGCAGAATTACTTGGTTTTAATGCCAAGAAGAGCACTTCAGTGGCTGATATTCAGATATTTAAGAAGTCTGTACCTTCAGCTGAAGCTGGTGAAAACCTTGGAGTTCTTTTGAGAGGAGTAAGATTACAGGCAGTTCAGCGAGGAATGTTGTTGTGTGCTCAAGGCAGTATGGATATTAGCAACTGCTTTGAAAGTGAAATATACTTTTTGACCAAATCAGAAGGTGGTAGATCTAAACCTGTCACATCAAGATACATTCAACAATTTTTTAGTAAGACTTGGAATATATTGTGTCGAATAGATGTAAAAGAAGGTGAAATGATAATGCCAGGAGAACATGCTAGAGTAATCATTACTTTATTGAGAGGTATGGTGCTGTTACAAGGGCAATCATTTACAATTAGAGAGAACAATCAAACTGTTGCTACTGGAATAGTTGCAGAGATTTTGCCCAGTTTATCAGTTATTAACACAAAATTACATAAAGTTCAAATTCCAAATGTACATAATTAATTATTTAAATTTTCTATATTATGACAAATTGTTGTCATAATTGACATTATGTTGTACAGTTGTATAAAAAATGTGAATTACCAAGAAAAAAATAAAGAATTTATTATTTAAAATATATAAAACAACAAATAAAATGAATGTACCATTTAGCTTCCCAATCTGACATTAGGTCTTAGGCCATAAATGGTTTAGAAAAAAGATATTTCTCAAATTGCAAAAGTAGCTTTCAAGGAAAATAGTATTAATTGGTAATTGAATTTTTTTGCTAGAACTTCTGGGAAAGAAAATTAAATAAAACTAATAAACAAATAAGTATTGTTAAATCTGCACCCAATTTTTTGAAGGGAAGTTTGATGAATCTAATGTAAAAGTGTCATTATATTGAATTTTGTCCAACGATATTTGTATGGGAGGTGCAAGTGTAAGGCCTGTTACAAGTGTTGCATTGTAAATTAACACTGTATCTTATGTAGAATGGCCAAGAGAGCTTGTGTGCCATTACAGAAATGATAGTGTTATTCTACAACACGTTACTTAACATGTGTCAATGGAATGCACGTGACAAACCTAATACCTCAAAAAACTGTAGTTATGTACTGTTATCTAGAACATACAAGTCCCCTAAGCTTCATCAGCCTAATTAATTGGAAATATAAAAATTTGACAAAGAAAATTATAAGTTTAAAAAGCATTCAATAATATAGAATTACTATGAAGAACCAGAGAGGGGCTTTGGAGAAACAATTAATGGGAAAAGCTAAATTGGTTACAATGTGTCATAAACTTGAATTAATTGTAAGGATATTTTGTATTAATGTCCAAGTATGTAAACATTTCTTGCTTCAATTTCAATTTACACATCATGCAGGAAATTTTTAAAGGGTGTATCGAGAAGAATAGTTTTTTCATTGCTCTGCTGCAAGAATTTCGCATTGCAAACCTACGCACCACCGTGACTCCGGACAAAAATGGTATTTGTTAATTTGGGATGTATGGAAAGAAACATTGATATTATTACTCGTCTCTATCATTGGAGGTATTAACGTTTATTGTTATGTAGTATTTGTTATTGACACAGATATAACATAACAATATTAAAATATACATAATACCGTGGGATGTCAATTATCGGAATGTCAGATATCCAAACTCTTATTTTCTCTGAATAATTATTTTAATTAGGTACTGTTTACGCTATATTCATTTTCTCTTGTAATACTGAATATTGAGAATGATCACAGATAAGATTGACAGTGATAAAATATTAATGAGTTACTGTGCTACAGTCAATCATCTGACTTCAGTGAACTTTGACATACCCTACAATAAATGCTTAAGAACTCAGAATGTTTATTAGCAGAAAATCACTTTTCACCTTTAATTGCAAGACAACTTATGGTACATTGTCAAACAATCGATCGTAAATGCTTCACTGCTGTCTTTCACTCGGAATGTTTATTATTGGCAGAAAACCCATGCCTTTTAGTGCAACGGTAGCGTACATAGACATGTTTGGTTATCTGAACTACATCCGGTGCCGATTAGTTTGGATAATTGACATCCCACTGTATTCAGTAACCTATTCAACGCTATGCATTTGCATTGCATACATTGGTCACTTTTATGAAAGCAGGCTCCTTATGTGCAGAAATGGGACAAATGAGTCAAACGCAGAAGTGTTCAAAACACAAAAGGAGTTGATGAATCTGGCTTGGTTTACTTTTCCTGACCTGATGAAAGTCTGTAAGCAACAAAAAGTAGGAAAAACTCTTTCAGCTCATGAATAAGAAGAGCAGCACAGCTCAAACTTGAGCCAATAGCACACATGGCAGATCAAACATGAGCCATTATCAGAGAAAAGGTTAAAATTAAACACATTAAGAACTAGTAACATTTGCTTTATTTTCATTTTTCACTTCCATACTTACAGATCAATACTTGAAACAACAATTGATTTCCTACATTCGATATGAAATCAATGCACCATAAACTATATATATTTATAAATATTTACAATGAAACTTCGTAATAGAAAATTCTTACTTATAAAAATAATGAATTAGGGAATGCAAAAGCAATTTTTTAAAAAATTCAACTTATGCTTTGGCGGCAATAAAAATATTATGAAAAGACACAATAATACCAATTCTTTTTATTATACTAGTATTGTAAATGTGGGTTTTTCCAAAAAATGATTGCTCTGAGAGAAGAAAACAGGTGTAAAAATAGACAAAATAAAAAATAGATATCCATATTTGGTTTAATGTAGGCGTATTTTACACAACATACCAAACTATAAAAGGTGATTATTCAATTTTTTGTTCCTTATATTCATTTAATGCCTCATAGAATTTTCATGAGATTGTTTTGCCTGACTATTTGCTTTGCGAGGTTTCATTAACATCTTGAAAGCATTCATCTTGCCATTAATAAAATCATCATGCACACAGTGTCTCTTGGCAGGTGGTGTGACATCTGCCTCTAGACATTCTCCAGGGTCCTTCTGAATTAGTTCACTACCTAAAACTGACTGTTTTGATTCAATATCTGGAAATTGAGAGAGAAAAACTTCTTTACAAACAAGCTGCCAAGGCAATGAATAGATTTACAAGTTTACTACTTACCCTCAAATTTCCTTTTACACATTAGATTTTTCTCTGGCTTTTTATTTGTTTCTTCTCTCATCATGTTCTACAAGCAGAAAACAAAATATTAGTCAATTTCATTCACCAAGTGGTAGAAAAAAAATCAGTGATTCAAGAGAGCACAATTTATGAATATTTAACTACAGTTTTCAATACATTATCAATACCTATTCTATTAAGGATGTAAAGTAAACAATTTTCTCAACTTTTTTACCTCACAAGGCTTCAAAATAAACTTAGTTATATCATATGATTGCTTCACATTTCCTTTGTGATCCTTTCTTTGTTCCACATGTCTGTTCCCTGCTACTTGGAAGGCTGGCTCTGACAATTTAGGAGTATTTGCAATATCATACGATTTTGCAGGGGTAATTTCTGTGGATTGCTTTTCAGTATTATCATGAATGCCTCTGACTTCTGGTGGTTTTAATAATTTTTGTAATGCTTTATCTGTCATTTTTGATATTGTTTCCATATTCATTTTGTACGTACTTTGAGGAGGAATTCTTTCCAAACATCTCTTAATAATGTTGGCAATACCAGTCACCTGACTAATACTCATATCTGTAAGACAAAAAGAATAGTGCACAAAAATGTACAAACGTCAAGCATGACATTGTGAACTACTAAAGCAAAACTTTTCACTGTCCTTGAGAAAGTTACAAATAATCTCATAAAAAAATCTCACACTAGAGAGTACTCACCAGTAGGAGATAGTTTTGCAAAGAGCTTCTTCCAAGTATTTTTTAGTGCTTGCATAAGTCCAATAATTTGTCTTGTCTCCTTTTTGTTGTTTCCCAAAGGAAAAGTATCGTAATTTGCAGAGACACATGAAATGAAATCTGTAAGAGCAATTAACAATACTGAAGTTTCCAGCACATTTTGGCAATGATGTTGACATTTGTCCTGAAAAATATGGAAACAAAATGATGCACTATAAGCTTTTAAATATGAGTCCTTACACTGCAATTAAATTAGGAAGAAAGATTTAAAACATACTAAAATAATTTTGCAATCCACATTCGAGAGACATAATGTTGAATTAATAAGTGGGATATGTCGCGAATTTATTTCTAACATTGCCATCTCTTCAACATTTCTACAATTGTCTGTAACATTCTCAACAAGGCTTTTTACATAGTCTTCGCATGGAAATACGTCATTCGTCATTTTCAAAGTATATCTTAAACAAAATTATTTGAATACATCAACTGCAATTCATTGTTGAACGATTGGTCACACATTTATTTTTTGATAAATGTTCACAAACCACACTATTCACAGACTGTCACCAACATCAAAACTTTTATCGCATTCGTCATTGGCAATAAATAGCTCTAAAAGGAACTGTGGGAATCATAGAAATACATCCCGGTTAGTATGCACCTTCAACACTCCGCCGGCCGACGAACATGCTGAATACGTCTGAACTGAATATCGTTTTGGCGGGGTTTGTCGTCAAGCCATCGCTTTCCCTTTAAACGAAATCGATTTATCCATTCTTTTAGGCAAAACTTGCATCTAGTAAAGTAATACTTCCTAGTCATCACTAGTTTCCTCTAAACTAATTAACACTAAATAACGATCCGACAATGTTTAAAACATTTTAAAACTTGCTCCAGCACTTATCTTCCTGTTCTTTGACATCTCGATTCGGGAAAAAAGAAATCGATCAGTTATGACGTCATCACCAAAACAGAGCAGTCACATTTTTTATACTGTTATATTTTTATATTTCATATTTTTTATACTGAGCAGAGTCATATTTTTTATAATATGTTGTAGTTATACTGTGGCAGAGTACTCGGAGCGCCTATGGGCGCTCTGGGCTTTATACTCTCTGCCTCTGAGTGGTAAGCGGGAGGCTGCTACAAGCTGTGTACTTGTGGATAAAACACGACAAAATTGTAGATTTTCTTTTAAAACGCTGTGATCATTCTTCGTTGGAGGTTTTCCTCTGCTTAAAATGATTTAAAAACTGTATAGGTAAACTTTCTCTCAGTAAGTGTTTTTTTTCTCCAAAATAAAATATTTTCACGATAACCAAGTTGTGACCAATAGTGGACTGGGGCAAAAAGGGTGAGGAGAGACAGAATAAGCTGTTTTAGAAGCCCTACTGTTCCTAAAAATCAGGAATGTAAAATTATAATACCCTTGGAACGAAAAGGACAAAAGTAGATTTCTACTTAGAAGCAAGAAAAGTTTATGATTGTTTCAAGTCAATAGTAGGTTACAGGTGCCCTACACCTACAGGTTACACCCTCTTCGTAATTCACACGGCTAAACTTTTCCTGTAATTGTCAGATTTTTCATGTGAAAACGTATGTAGATTTTCCACATTTTTGCAATAATATAAATAACTCACTAAAGTACACAGCTCTCAATAAATAAATTGCCATTTACGTGCATTGCCTGAACGTGTACAAATACAGCATTATACGTATGAACCACTAAGATTTTGTGAATCTTCAAGACTGTATTTGGGTAAAAGCTAAGCCATCTTTTTCAAGACTTTCTTTGTTGTAAAAGCTAAGCCCAAATATTACGTAGATCACCAAATCAATTGTTTTCTTCTGCTACAAGTCGTGTCCCAATTGTATTGCAAGAAATGACATCAAATGTTCATTAAATCTTGCCAAGTAAAAGACATTGAAAATACGTTTCATAAAAAATATTAAGGGCCAGAGAGACAGTAAGAGAAAGAAAGAAAGAAAGAAAGAGAGAGAGAGAGAAAGATATACACAGAGAGGCAGGAAGAGACAGAGAGAGGCAGAGACACAGAGAGAGACAGATAAACAGCAGCACAGAGAGAGACACGGAGACATTTTCTTTTTCACAAGGATTGAATACGAAAAACACGGGCAACGCCAGGTATTGTGCTAGTAATTATTTAAAACAGAGAGGATAAAACGTGTACAGCTACATTTTTCTTGAGTGGCCGCTGGGATTCGTGCGTAGAGGGGAAAGTGGTGGGAAAGGAGCCAGGAGGCGGCGCTTGCGCGCATTTGCCCTTACCAAAAATAGCCTATCGCACCCCATGTGCTAGCGAACTTGCTTGGAAATTAATGTTTTAGTATCTTCCTTGGAAAGTGGAGAAAAGCCAAATTCACGTGTTTCCTGTTTCCTCACTATCATAACTAGCATCATTTTCACTGTCATTACTATCATTTGCGCCGTTTCCCGGCAAAATGACCATTTCTTGATATGATGCATTAAATCATTGTGCGGCCAATCACTCTCTCATTAAAAAAACCGTCGCCAGGAGATTCCACGTCCTTCCTCTTCTTCTCTTTATTAGTTCAAAATAAACACGATTCTCCCGGTTCAATAGAATTAATTTTCTTTTTAATTCTGCGAAAACGTCATTCTGAAACACCATTAGCAGCAGCCACCCCCTTAAATTGCTTTGACATTTTAACACCATTTGCTTCTCTCTTCATAAATTGATATACTTTGACAACGACTTTACGCGTCTGACTGCGAAGGACTTACTACTGCAACTTGCTCTGAACCAAACGCATTGCAATAATCACAAAGAGAACAATAATCACTTAAACAACTTCACGAATCACGTACAAATGCTTCACTCTAGTAGGAAACGCAACTGAAACCTTGCACCTCGCAGATACGAAAACTCAGGGTCAGTGTTAACACAATTGGAGTAGGGCTGTCAATATGTGCTGGGAAGAGACGCTTCCTGCAGTCCTGAGCTCTCCGCCTTCAGAGGCCACACTAAAATAATACTACCATAGACTAAGGATACTACTGTACTCTATGATACTACTGTACATTTCTGGAGCAAATTTGTTTTGAAACTAAAACAAGCAAAGTTTGTTATTAAATTTACCTGACTGTTTATTTTACATTTCAAAATCATTCCACTTCTACGAAGGAATCACTGTTCTTTTCACCACATTTTTCTTTCGACGCCAAACAAGCAGGCGCGTGCCTTTCTCTTTGAACTTGTGGCCACGTCGGTCAGCTGCTCTCCTCCTCTGAATGGCATAATAAGGGGAAAGGGAATCAAGCGTACTTCACGATAGTTTGTCTGCTTGAAACCCCCCAGCCGTTATCACACCGCTCAAACATAGTTGCCAATGCAATTCGCTCTCCCTGCTCTGGGTTGCATTTTAAACTGGTCACCGGGTATCTTTCACCGTGACTCGCCCTCACACCGTCACTACATGGATGAATAATAGGATGCACAATTCCCTATCTTTCATTTTATATCAAGCAGTACTTGATAAAACGTTGCTATCATGCGACATCTAGCAGCACAACCAAGAAAGACGCGAAATGCCATGACATATTCCATCGTGATACGCCTTTAAGAATAAGTTTCTTGCCCGATGGTGCTGCGCTCTTTCGAGCAAAGCATTTTCAATGTCAGATCCCGGCGGCTTGAGTCTACCCCAGATACCCCACCATGGGTCTCTGTGGGTCTTCCCATGGTGATATTTCCACAATTGGTATCCCATCAGTGGCTGTTCTCCACCATCGTGTTCACATCGAGTCCTGGAGCTGTTGATTTGCTTTCATGGCCAATAGACGTGCTGAATGTGGTTCGTATTGTGCTGATTTCCCCCCGTAAGGGAAATCGCGGTGACGTAGGTTGCCGTGATTTCTGGTGGAGAGTTGTAGACGACCACCCGGACCCTTAGTTTCATGGCGGCACTCACGTCATTAGCTTGAAGATGTAGGCAGTGAGTAGGCGATGCTAAGCTCCTAGTTGCCGGGCCTTGCCTGATAACCCGCTAGTCTGCCCCCTGGCGCGTTGCCCTTTGGGGGATTAGGAGAAGGAAATTCTCCGGAATGCTCTGGAATTCACAGAGAAAAGTCCGGCGGGAAACTGATACCTAACGTAAGGTTGCCAAGGTTCTGGCGAAATATTTCGTCAATAGTCTAAAGGTGTAGGCAGTGAGGAAATGGGAAGGGCCTCCCAAGTCGCCCGACCTTTACTTCGGATGGTCCCCTGCTGGGCTGTCGGCTGCGTCGTGGCAGTGGCCCATACTCTGGGCAAGAGGAGGGTCTTCCCGGCACATGTGAGTGGTGCATTGATTTGACTCCGGTACTATAGTGCGATTGTTCTAACTCTGCCCTTAAGCTCCCATGTCCACGATGGGATATCACACGGTATTTCGCGTCTTTCTCCCTCGTGCTGCATGATCACAAGCACTAGATGTCGCATGATCACAAGCACTGCGAGATACGATCGTGATCATTCGATATCTGGCGGCACGACTGAGAACGTCACGAAATATCGTGACATACTTCATCGTGAAGACGGGCCTTGAGGTGCAAAGTTAGAAAAATCGCAGTATAACCGAGATTGCTAGTAGCTGTGAGCTGGCAGGATGGCCCCAAGCCAGGCATTGAATGGGGAGGTTGCAATGAAGGCAAACTCCGTTTTGGCGGGATCCGGATATCAGCCTGTCGGCATACTTGTGCCGCGGCCGGGACTGCGGATAGGTGCCCACCCCGGCGACTTGCCCCCTGGTAGAACATAAGTAGTTGCGGAGTAGGAGCCCACGCAGGGTTCCAGTGTGCTTCAGTTTGGTGTAGCAATTATTTTGGTTGGACAAACCACATTCTTTCTTCAGGTTTATCACAGAGGTGAGTTTCAGAATTTGAGCTTTTTTGGGGTTCATGCAAGTGCTATGATTTATGTTACTGTAAAGCCTACCACGTGCAATATACAGCTTTATAATACATGACTTCCATACCATGTGCAATAAATTGTTATTTAGGCCTCAAATTTCTTTCTTGATAGGAACTGTAAACCAAATGTTTCGGAACCCGATGTAAAAGAATCGTATAATTTTCCATTTTGAGTACGTGGTAATTTTAGAATTCTGTATTATACATCGCTTTTTCTTTCTTGGCGCACGGGGGGTGCCATCAAAATGGAATATCTCACGGTATTTCGCATCGTTCTCCGTTGTGCCGCCAGGAATTGAATGATCGCCAGCACTGCTCGATACAGTCGCCGTCATGCGACTCCTAGCGGCCCAACCGAGAACGACGCGAAATACCGAGAGATATTCCATTTTACTGACACACCCCCTGTGCCAAGAAAGAAAAACCAAAGTATGCTGTATTAGCAAACGACAATTCTGCGACATGAGAAATTTCGAGAGAAATTACAAGAGAAATTTCGCAGAGATCGAAATATCTTCCATACCGGAGCAAACTTAATTTGGAGCCGGAAACATTAAAATTAAATTTTAAACATTCATTGATGGTGAATGTAACGAGCGCAGAAGGAAGTTTTCATTCAAAAATCACCCAAATCCAATGGTAGACACCAATGTTAGAACTTAAATCTACCAACGAATTTCGAGCCCCTGTGTTATTAGCGAAGAAGTGACTCCTTCACCTACATTTTTATAAACTGTCGGCTTTTTAAATACTTATTTTAGAAATTTGTATTAATTATTATCACTGAGAGAAAAATTACCTACATTAAACTTTGATAATCATATGGAAAAAATTCAGAATGTTCAGAAACAGTTCTAAAAATGTTCGTAAGCTTTTATGGGCTGGAGGAGTTTTTCAACAATAAGTTAACCAGAATTTAACATAATTTAACTATTAATTTTTCAATGAATTAATTGTAAGAAATATATGGTTATTTAAAAATATAAATAAATATTGCATTTTTTATTATATTCTTTTAAAAAATGTTTGCAGTTTCATGTGCTGAATTCAAATTTTGATTGTTGAATTTCAATATTTAAGTCACGCGCTTAAAATATTACTTGTTAACCCTAATGATTTTATGAAAAATTTTCTGAAACATTTTCATTAAGAAACTTTCTCTGCGTCTCTGCCTCTGTCTGTCTCTGCCTACCTCTGTCTCTTTCTGCGTATGTCTGTCGCTGTCAGCCTCTGTGTCTCTCCTCGTGTTTGTCTTTCTATCTCTCTCTTTCTCTTTCTTTGTCCCTCTCTGTTTGCCTCTCTGCGCCTGTCTCTTGTCTTTCTCTGTCACTCTGTCTCTCTGTCTGAGTGCGTCTCTCTGTGTTTCTGTCGCTTATCTCTCTGTGTGCCTCTCTCTGTCTGCGACACTGTCTCTTTATCTCTATCTCTTTATTTCAGAATCCCTGTTTTGTGTGTCCTTCATACCGAAAAACCAATTAAAAGCAAAACGTCCGTCCGTCTGTCTGTCCGTCCGGTTTATGTGAACAACACTAGCACCTAAACTATGAGTACGATTTTTTTAAATTGAAGAAACCTCTCACCATCTGGCCTGAGTCAAAGATCCGAGATTTTGAAAAACATTCTTTAATTTTTGGTCTCCGTTTCTTTACATCATTCAAGATCACTTTATTCAGTAGCAAGATTTCCTTACAGCCATAGGAACTTTTACGACATCCTTTCTGTTCAACTGGCAACATATGGTTCTTCTCTAGGTGTCTATACATTTTTTCAGCTATGTCTGCAGTTATAACTTCGTACATTACTGGCAGGCAAGTGATTGACCCGTAGTTCTTCGCCAAAGAGCTGTCTCCCATTTTGGGTAGCAAATACGTGATGCCGCCAATGTGCCATTCCGCCAGTGTGGATTCTCTAAAGTTGTATTAACAGCCTTTACTAGATGAGAATGTAATGCTGTTAATTTCTAAATCCAATAAATCTGGATCTTATCAATCCCGGGGTATTTCTAGTTTCACATTTTCTTAATTGCTGGGAAGAGGTCCTCTTCCGAGAATTCGTGAACATGTTCCACTGTTTCCATGAGTCCATCGGCAGCATCAACTTCAGATTGGAGCCAAGATGCGTCTTTGTTGTAGGATCTGGTTTCCTCCCATATTTCTGCCCCAAATGTTTAGACGCCATCTTTTGAAGGAGGGGCAGCATTACCCCTCCTTCGTCGACTGCCAAGCTTTTTTGAATTTAGGGTAGGTCTCATATCTGGGTTCCACTCTCTCTATATCTTGAAAAATTCTACGAGCAATTGCCAGCTCTGTGTCCCTTGGACTAACATCTGCTGGATAGCCAGACTTCGACAAGGTGACATTAGCTCGGTTTTTAAGTAGGTATGGGACTTTGTTAGAACAAGGCACTTTAATATTCATTACATTTTTTGTTCTATCCATTTGGCTCATTGGTTTTAAGTGAAGGTTCGCGGAAGCAAGGTCGAGTTCATAGATCACACTCAACCCATGGGATGGATTATTTCCTGTTATCCGTTATTGCAACCCACAGTGACTTCGGGACATCCCCCCGCAGGGCCTTGCGAGGGTCTCTCCGATTGTCAGTCGGCATTACTAAACCCAACGGGATTTTCACTGACTGCTGAAGACAGCCTCCTACGCTGACTAATGCAAGGTTCGGGCCGCCTCCACTCTAATCAGAGGCCCCCATCCGCAGTTTTCCTCCCGTATCCTCCATGGGACGATAACAGGAAGTCCAAAGGTCCATGACCCTTCCCTCTCTACTTTCTTCTCACTCTCCTCTGGAGTACTTCTTCGTCCGACCCCTCACCTTCAACCTATTCAGCATGGGAAGCCGTACCAGAAGCTAGGCTACCGCAGACATAGCTCTCAGGCTCATGGGGGGTACTCAAGCTCCACCACCAACTACATCGTGTACTCTCTAAGTGGAGTTGTTGTTGTTGTTGTTGCTGTGGTTATTATTATTATTATTATTATTATTATTATTATTATTGAAATGCTACTTTAAAAATAAACATAGTTTTGAAATAGAGAGTTCTGTAGCCAGTGCATAATAATCACTGCTTAAATTGTCAGTGAAAAAAGTTACTGGTTGATATTACAAAAGAGCCCACCTTATCTCCACCTTAAGAAAAAAAAGTTTTGGAAATTCCCCGCAAACAAAAATAAGAAAGCTAGTAAAGAGTCTGTAAAGAAGAAAAGGAAATTATTTATTATGAAAAAGAATTGGTGTTGGAAACAAGTGAACCTCACGAAAATGTTCAAAATGCCCTGCATTTGCTAAGAAACAAGCATTAACTCACTTGAGAACATTTGCTATAATGCGATGTAAAGTTTCTTCATCAATTATGCGAATCACTTTGCAGCTCTTCGAGATTAGCAGGCTTGTTCGCCTAAACTGCATTTCTGAGGCATCCCAAATATGAAAATCTGGTCGGGACAAATCATGTGAACGAGGGGCGAACTTTGTGAAATTATTCTGTTGCGAAAAAAATTAATCAGAAATTGAATTTTCGACCAGGAAGTAAGTGTCATTCTGCTAAAAGCAACAATTTCTCTCATTCTTTTCAAGATGTGACCAAAAATGTCTCCATGTATTCCGATATGTATCCGCCGTTACTGCTTCTTTGGACAATAACGAGACAATTATTCCGCGTCGATAAATGGCACACCATACCCCAGAGTTTTTTAATGCTCTCTTTACTATTTCCTTTGGTCTCTTGGTATCTCGGAGTTAAACATTTTGTGGTTTTCCATATCAATTCACATAAAACCAAGTCTCCATTAAAACACACGCTAATAAACACCGGTAATCAAGTGCCTCAAGAGCTTCGCTAAGAAATCGTCGTAGCCAATTACAGTTGTTATACTGCTATTTTTCTAATTTGCCCCCTCAAGGCCACTCAAATCCCATCTTCGCGATGGAATATGTCACGGTATTTTGCATCTTTCTCAGTCGTTCCGCTCGATTTTTCATGATCGCGACCGTACCAAGCAGTGCTTGCGATCATGCGATTTCTACAGGCAAGATCGAGAAAGACGCGAAATGCCTTGTGATATTCCATTGCGAAGATGGGCCTTGAAAGGCAAAGTTAGAGAAATCGCCGTATACCTCTTTTACAGTGCCCTAGAGGAAAGATATTCACAGCCTTTCCTCAATGACAGTGCAAAGCATCTAACACCTTACAACCTGTACAGGATGGTGATGATAGGTACTAATTGTGAAGACCTCAGAACATCTAGGGAGGTGGTTAAGGGCACTTTTAAAAGCTTGGGGAACATGTTATGGCCGGTATACACGGTATAGTTTTCGTGTAGATTCGCATACAGTTTCTATATAGAAACGTCAAAATCTCAAACTGAACGTAGAGTCGCGCATACACGCGAGGTGTGTGGTGTAGACCAGACTTCACGCTCTCTGCATGAGCCTCCACAAGCCGCCGCTAGGGGGGTCTACCGACTCCAACTGAACTGCGCCGTTCGGGTACTACTACAAATCATAGAGGAGAGATATCTCTCCTCTATGCTACAAATTCCCACTCGTTTCGCACCTAGGGAAGGAGGGCTCAAGAAAACGTGCGTGGATAAGCCAAATAAACTTACCTGAATAACCGAAAACAAAAACGCCACGCTGCACAGTGGGCTAAATGGCGATTCTAGACGGTACTAGCCTTAAATCTTTTGTTTTAAATGATTCTAGGGAATATAAACGGTTGTTAAGGTTGTGAAATTAATACACATTAAATATACTTCAGTTTTACTCATTAATGATTATAATTACTAATGAATACAAATTATTATTATTATTATTATTAATGAATTGTGTTCGAAAAAAATTAAAAAATATTATGACTTCTCCGAACGCAAATATATTTTATTCTCAATAACTAAATAAAAACATAAATGAATTTATTAATCTTTTATTTTATATTGCACAATTTCTAAAAGATTTATTTAATTTTTCACAATTGATAAGAAATATTTTTTCTACTTCTTCTCCTTCTTCTTCAGTTTATGACGTTTATGTTTCACATAAAAGACACCAATCATCAAGTTTTATTGCAGATTAACCCTTTTCTAACCCACTGTTTGTCTATACTTGCCTTTTACACACTACCCATGTTGACCCCTTAAACAATTTCATTGCTACTTAAATTTAATGTTCTTATATTGCTTTGGTTGATTCACACCATTTCCACTGACAATTTGACATTACAACATTACAATTGGCCAACAAGAATCCAACAATTGATAAGAGTCAGTCCTCTGATAATGCGACCAGTTGTAGTCATCTCCTGGAACATGCTGGCCGCATCTCTTTTACCCGATGTATGCAGTGATTGCCTCGCTACGCACACAATTTCTTCCTTCGAGTGCGACGTAAGTAATGTTTCGATGCGGTTTCTTTACCCTCCCCAGTACACTCATTAAAACTACCTCGGCTGGCTGGCACCTGAACAAGTAGATTGCGTAGCTTCAATCATTTTAGGTGTTATTGCCCTGTATACCACTTCCGGAAACTGAATTACAGCATCTAGCCACCCAGAATACTTTTTATTGAAATGATGCTCGACGTGGTCGCATTTTCTCCACCTACTTAAAAAATGTTATAAAATACTCTTACAGCATCTTTAAGGCATTTCTCCATTTTTTTCGCACTCTTGAAAACCTAATCTATTGTTTACAAAAGATATTAGCTCTGCTTTCATGTCCCCTCTCTCGCGCGAAACGGGAAACAGATTACGGTAGGTGACTACTGGATGCGCGCCATCGTATGAAATGAACATAATATCTTCATCTGGACGTATCTGGACGTGAAACTTAGTGCATCATAATGTAAAGACACAAAGCTATTTAGTGACATATGTTTTACTGTAATGCAAGTTAATTTACATTGTTGAAAATCTACTTGAAAGTCGGGAAAATGAAAAATGTAGGTCTCGCGCAACGCCTACTTTACAGCTTATTTTACGAAGAGAGAAGCAAAGAATTGAAATTATATCACTACTGTTGAAAAGTACATACTTCACTGAACATATTCCATATAGCAGAGTTTCGAATTCGCCTTTCATTGAGATCTGAGCGCGTTTGATTCTTCGAGTGGCTGCAGAGCGACTGCCTCACGCAGCGCTTCCTTGAAGATATGATAAGTAATCCACTTCCCCAGCGTAGCAAACGTGAGCCGAAAAAATAAACCAACTCTCAAATATCATTCTACTAACATTGATGATCAAATTCACTTACACAAAAAGTCGATATTAAAATGTTAGGGAGGGGGGTCTAGTTCCACCTAGATTGGCCGTTTAACCCTCTGTGCGCTGGTACACACAATTTCACTTCGCTCTATCACACCTTCACACACCTAACGACAAAATCGAAATGGATGACTCCGTCGCGTTGGGTACACAAATCCATTATACTGCGATTTTTCTAACGGCGACCCTCAAGGCCACTCAAATCCCATCTTCGCGATGGAATATGTCACGGCATTTCGCGTCTTTCTCAGTCGTTCCGCTAGATTTCGCGCGATCGCGACCGTATGAAGCAGTGCTTGGGATCATGCGACTTCTACCGGCAAGACCGAGAAAAGCGATTCTGCCGCTAGAGGCGCTGGAGTCAAACTACATGCTTTTCCACACGAAAAAATTACGAACATGTTCATAATTTTCTCATGTAGTCTGGACTACATGAAGAATCTACACGAAAAACTATACCGTGTATACCGGCCTTTATACTTCGGTTTTTCTTTCGTGGCGCACGGGCGTGTGTCAATAAAATGGAATATTTCACGGTATTTCGCATCGTTCTCGGTTTTGCCGCTAGGAGCGACTGTGATGATCGGGACTGTATCGAGCAGTCATGGCCAATGATGTGTGTGTGTATATATATATATATATATATATATATATATATATATATATATATATATATATATATATATATATATGGTAGATTTTAAGAACAGGGTTCGGCTCCTATTGACGCGCACGATTCGGTTCCGAACGAGTCATTCGCGGCGCCGCCACAGTGTGCACACGGCCACGTGGCCAACGCACTTTCGTGTAGAATCGTGACGCTTCGCTACCCGTGTCCAAGTTGAGGACGAGGCTCGGGCCTTCGGCCCTCGCGTTAACATAAAACATCCTTGAGTCTGTCCAACGCATAATTACCAACGCATTTTATGCATTTAATATTATGCATGCAACGCATTTTATGCATTTAACCATTGTAATTCTCCATTACACATTCTCACCACACCGCACAATGCAAGCAGTGCTCCCTGAGTGATTCGTTCTCGTGGTCCGCGCGAGTGAACCATGCGCAAGTGAACCGTGGAGAATTACCACGGTTAAATGCATAAAATGCGTTGCATGCATAATGTTAAATGGATAAAATGCGTTGGTAATTATGCGTTGGACAGACTCAAGGATGTTTTATGTTAACGCGAGGGCCGAAGGCCCGAGCCTCGTCCTCAACTTGGACACGGGTAGCGAAGCGTCACGATTCCACACGAAAGTGCGTTGGCCACTTGGCCGTGTGCACACTATGGCGGCGCCGCGAGTGACTCGTTCGGAACCGAATCGTGCGCGTCAATAGGAGCCGAACCCTGTTCTTAAAATCTACCATATATATATATATATATATATATATATATATATATACACACACACACACACACACCACACACACACACACACACTCCTAGATAGATGACTGTCGCCTTGGCGGTGAGGCCACCCAAGGCGCCATTTTGCACGGCAGAAACCTTGTTCGTATTGCCGAAAGCGGTGTGTTGTAGTGAGTTTTCTCTTGAGTGATTAGTGAAACATTTTTTGTTTTGATTTTTTAAATGTTTTAATTTTTATCTTTACTTAAATGTAATTGTTATTTTCAAAATTGGCCCAGGAAATCAATAATTTTTTGCCTTAGTTTTATCCATGTTTTACCACTATAAGGTGGGTTTCACAACAATATTTGAACAAGTATTTTAATCTATTCATTTATCCTCTAAATGTATGTTTTGTTCTATTTCTGGTTACGTAAAATTAAAAGTAACATTATTTATTATTTGAATACTTTCTTTCAATGGTGAAAGGTATCATTTGAATGTTTGTTCCCGCAAAAAGTTTTGAATTCATATGCAAATAAAAATGTCTGCCCATGAAAAGTACATATGTACTATATTTCTCTACGTGTTTTCATTTTAAATCTCTCTGCCACCTCCCAAATCTAGTAGTTATTAACAACCATCCATTAAGAGAGAAAAAGGGATATTTGGAGTGAAGCGCAGTTTTTCTAATCACATGAACAAGTACGTCTTATTCATATATTTGAAAATGGAATATTGAAACAGAGAAAGAATCCTTGAAAATAAAACTGCCGTAGTAATAATAATTTACTGTCACGTGCAGTATTAACAAATAAATTGATCTCTTCGGAAGTATTATAAGATGTTTGTACCTGTAAGTCATCATAAAAAACAAGTCCTCATTTTTGCAGGTCTCCGGTAACACTATGTCAATGCTATTAGTAGTTTTATGTAAATTATAAAATACATTTCGACAATTTGTTGTTGCCTACTGCTTTACTTTCTTATGATGGAACAGAACCATGTCAATAAATACAATGTATACGTGTTACCAGTGGCGAAGCGTGAGGTGAATTTTTGGATAAGCTGAGTCACGAACATATTGTAAAAACACATATTTGTACTTAATTTATGAAATATCGAATATTTAGAAGATAGAGATCAAAAGACTACAAATTTAATAATAATAATAATAATAATAATAGTAATTATTATTATTATTATTATTATTATTATTTCAATCATGCAACAATACTCAGATCAAGAATAAGCCTACTGCAAAATTGAAAAAAAATTGTAAATGGTTATGCTTATTTATAATAGATGTATACTCCTTGTTTGTACAGTTTTTTGTAAATTAATTCTAAATACCTGGTTTTCTTCAGAAAAAATTCAACGCTTTCTTTAAACATATCATCTTGCGAACACATATACGAAATTTCCTTTTCTATTAAAATAGTAGCCAAGTTGAAGAGTGTTATTTGACTTAGAATTACGTTAATGAGTTTTAATTGTTTCAGAGTGCTCATTGTCAATGAGACACAGCGACATGCAGTTGCTGGTCAACGACATTTCACTTGTAACCTACACACGAATACGCTATTCAGTAAACTTACGAAATGAAATTACACTGATCAGATCTGATCAGATCCTGTTTGATCTTTCCAGAATACAATACTACTGGGGGATTCACACGCCGCAATACCAACCCATAAATGCTTGAAATCAACGCTTTTTTTAAGTGATCTTGTTTTATTAAAAGTTAAACCAATGCTAAATGATGTGGGAGAAAGAGTTAACATTCTCAATAGTGTACTTAATGAATTGGCGACAGAGGAATACTAATACTGAAATTTGGAATAAATAAATGTATTTACTTTTGTTAGTAGTGATATTTGAAGTTGCTCAATGACCTCTAGTGGACATTTCCGGAAGTTCCACGCAAGCTTGTGGTGAAGAGAGCGCCTGCCGGCAGGAATTTAAATTACTTAGCCAGTTGTAAGGCCGGCCTACCCTTCTGGCCGAATAACCAGGCCAGCTTCTCAATGCGCATGCGCGCTCACTTCCCCGCGCCCCGTCCCTTGCCAACAAACTGTCTTCTATACTGCGATTTTTGTAGGAAGAGCTCTCAAGGTCACTCAAATCCCATCTTCGCGATGGAATATGTCACGGCATTTCGTGTCATTCACAGTCGTTCCGCTAGCTTTCGCACGATCGCGACCGTATGAAGCAGTGCTTGCGATCATGCGACTTCTACCGGCAAGACCGAGAAAAGACGCCAAATGCCGTGACATATTCCATCGCGAAGATGGGATTTGAGTGGCCTTGAGAGCTCTTCCTACAAAAATCGCAGTATAGTGGTAAGCGGAACGGCCTCAGCCTCACTCCCCAGCCTGCCCGATGCACCGGGCGGCGACAAAGACACTTCGCATTGAATGCGCATAAGAACAGAAAAATGAACTTGGTGCGCATACTTTACGGTATAAATTGGCTAAAATAACATTATAAATTGACAATTTTCTTTTTTTAGTGAAGATATATTTCCCGCCTTCTTCAAGATTCTTAGGGATAGCTCAGCTTACTCTGCCTACCCTGACGCTTCGCCACTGCGTGTTACACTCGTAAAAATTTGCCGAATTGTCATGGGCTGCATGTGTCATTCGAAGCTTTCGCCGTGCAACATGGCTCCCTGTACGGCCTCACCTCCGCCTATTGGGAAAGCGCAGAGTCAGCTATCTAGTGGTATTTATATACATCATTGGTCATGGCGTAATATAAAGATACTATATCTTTTATACTATTTGCTATATCTATGGGTGGAAATAATGATTATTTTCATCATGCGAGCAGTGCTGGCGATTATGCGACTCCTGGTGGCACAACGGAGAACGACGCGATATACCGTGAGATATTCCATTTTATTGACACCCCCCCGTGCGCCAAGAAAGAAAAACCTAAGTATAATTTATACATTTCATTTTAATTTTCCATTTAATTCAAGGTTTCATAAAAATATCTATTCTTTAGTTGTTATGCCTTTGTTTCATTTCTTCATCTTCATCATCCTTGACAAGCTGTTATCTAGTTGAAAATATTAAAAAAATACCTTTATCCTATTTGTGTTTTATGCTTTCTTGCCATGTAACCTTGTAACCTGTTTACTTTACAATAATTGTGTTTCTAAGAGTACGTCCCGTTAATAAATAAAATAAATAAATGAAACGGATGTAAACAGTGTTGCTGGCAATTAACAAATAAATGAATAGCTATATATGTTATTCTGTTAAAGACCACACAATTCAATCCATATGAAGACTCCATAAAGGTTTCTTTGGACTTCTATGTTCTTCTAATTCTATGAATTTTCATTGTAACAGTTTTATTGAATAATAATAGAAATATAATTTTTGTGAATATAAAAGGAAATATTTCTGATGTATTGTAAAAATTTTGTTTACTCAATCACATTTCTTTTGATTCTGCATTGAAATGCACTTGCAGATGATATTAGTTTTGACTTCAGAAAAAAATTATTATACAGTGTTTTATTTATACAATATAAATATACAAACAATATATAATATTTACAACACAATTAATTGAAAACATTCTTGTAGAAAGTGATTAGCTGTGTTCATGTGGAAACAAATGAAAGAGACAAAGAAAAGAAGAAAAAATGTCCAAAAGATCTCATTAACTAGTATTTTTCTTGGATTTATGAAGTTCCCATTCTCTTCTGTTTTCAGGCGATTCAGGACCCCATTCTTCGGTAGGTTGTAAGTTTGATGATAATTTCTGGAGGAGAAAAAAGGGTGTTAAGAGCACGAATTTTTAATTTAATTTTCATGATGACAAATCTTTTTTTCTCAGACCTTTCTCCAAGTTCCAGGAGTAATTTTAATCTTGTATAAAATATATATTGGAATCCAAACCATAGATGCAGCTGCTGACATCCATCCCAGAGAAATTGCCCATTTTGGATATTGAATATTATTGTAAGAAACAGGAGTATTAAAAGCAATTGTGGTTATGAAGATGAACTGAAAACCACAAAAATGTTGTAACATTCATATCTGAAACTTATTAGAATATCCATAGAGGATTAGTAAGAACAATATATCTTAAAAAAAAATTTCAAAATAATAAATTTGTAGAAGAAAGCTTATAAGACCCTTCAAAGGTAGCCTGCAAAATCAGTTTTATTATAAGTTTAACTCTAGCACATGTAATTATTACTAGATGAACCCCTGCAATGACATTGCCCAAAAGAATTGTAGAAAGTTATAATAGAGAAGTACAACATACACACTAATATAAGGAAAATTAGAAACCTCAAAATATTGTTTCATGCTGTTCAGTTCTTACTATCCACGACTAATGAAATGAGGGTGGTTTACAAAATCTGGAACACTATCAGTGTGAATTACTGAGAATATAAAGTTAAAACCTATTTCTGAAAATGTCTAATTGAAATATTTTATATTTACCAATAACTGTATATGTTTGTTGCAGTGGGCTATTGCAGAAAATTCTGCTACCCTCCTTAACTTAAAAATGTAATGCATCACATAATTATAAACACTGAAAATTTTTGTAAGGGGACATATGTGCCAAACGATTGCTGGACATTATGTTTACATACTCTCACTTGTGTTTCAAAACATGCAATCTATGGACTCAGGAAGCTCTGTATCTTGACTTCACTGTTACCTCATGAAACTTTCACTACTTTTAAGAGATCAATTGCATCTCACATAACGAAGTGGCCAAGATCAATTAGATTCCAACTACACAATGTAGTTAGTCTTGAATATGATGTAATGACAAATGATGGCAGATTATCATTCATTCCATTCATTTCAAGATGTTATTAAAATTTAGTTTTTATACTAAAAACTTGTTAATAAGAGCAAGAGGTAACATATCTTGGGCCCACTGGCTTTCATTTAAAACAAAAATAACAAAATTTGGTTATGAAGAAAGCTCAAATTTCTTTCTAAACAAAAACCTTTAGTCTTTAAAATATTAGGTCAGTAACGACTTATTTATCACAAATTTTAATGTTTTTTTAACAAATTTACATTCAGTAAGTACCTGAGAACATTTCAATCCTTATTTGGATCTGTATTGGATTAAAGTCTAGAGTAAATACGTCTTTAGTTATATCAATTTCTTAGTTAAACAGATGATAACTTATAAATCTATTACTTTTATATTTTGCATTTCTCTGAATGTTTCAGGATCATTATTTCTTAATTCTGAAAAGTGGCTTCCTACTATTTATTTCTTTAACCATAATATTTCTGACTTTTTTATTCTAATCTTTTTTCATAGATGTTGCTGTGGAAATTAGTATCGATATGAAGGACTTGGGGCAGCAAGAAAAGCCAAACCAGCCACAGCAAGCTTCCTGCTTTTCATAAATGTTACTAACTCAATTTTGGTAAAAGTGTGGTTTATCTTTTTATGTCTTGATGAAATCAATGAAGGGCTTGGATTAATAACTAGCACCGTGATCGCAATCAAGATATTAACATTTACAGAAAACAGGAGCTTGCTGTGGCTAGTGAGGTTTTCCTTGATACTGCCCTACGCCACTCACATCAACTAGTGTGAATTGCTCTCTTCTTCTGTTTTTCCTCATTCTTCTAAATTTTTCTCCAAAATGAAGTCCTGATTAGATGAGATGATTTGAGATTCCACCCACTTACTAAGTACCTACACTACTTCTTTGAAATGATGTAGTATTTTGAGAAAAGTTTTTGTGTCAACATTACTATATCTTTAAAAAAATTGCTATCTGAACAATATTTTCATTGTCAAAGGCCATTAATCCAAATTGTATAATATTTATAGAATATATAAATAATTTGTGACATATTTATCACAGTAGTTTATCTACATGTTTATGCTCAATCTCTCTTTTTCAATCAGATTTCTACAGAAAAATTAGAATAATCATTACCGTTAAAATGATTGGTGTGATGTATTTCCAACATAATTTCCACCATAGTGAAACCTTCTTTCCAATCATAAATTCAACATCTCGGACAAAATTTTCACAACCTGTGGGAAAATAATTTTTTTCTTTCACATTTCTCAAATAATTTTAAAGAAAAATATATTCTATTTTGAAAGTCTTACCATATATCCAACCAACTATGACAACTTCCACAATGCATATCAGGATAACTGAAATGGATGCACTGTACCAATCTAGTAACTGAAGCATGTACATTCCACCCTGTCAATCAATGGAAGATTTCCTCATTTTAGAATTCATCAACGTGAAATTCAATTTTAATACCACTTTCACAATATTTATACTCACATTTGTGACACAGGAAAGAGAACCAAGGAACATCGCACAGCATGAGCAGAAAGTAACAAGTCTCTTGTGCTTCCGAAGAATTATAAATTCATCTGTTACACTAGAGATAATTGCTTCAATTTGAACAAACTGTAAAAACAAAAAAAGGGATTTTTTCATTTTAATCAAGTTGTCAAAATTATTCGTGATTGAGAATATTTTATATTTCAGTATATTTTCTGGTCTAGTACATGTTTATTAACAAACTTAATCTAGTTATCTTCTAGAATTCTAATATTACAATTTTCAAGAATAAGAATGACAAATGACATAAATATTAACATTTATTTAATTCATTATTATTACAATATTATACATTTATTTATTTATTATTTTATTTATTATGTACTAGTACTTGGTCAGGTTTGAAGATACTTACACAGCTGTCCATTCCCAACAGATAAAGCATTACAAAAAACAGAAATGCCCATAAATGAGGCCATGGCAGCATTGTGATTGCCTCTGGATATGTTACAAATGCCAATCCAGGACCTATTTGATAAAAAAACTTTGTCATCAGTGTTTGAGATTTCATGACAATATATTTCTACTACTACTATACAACTAAGACATTGTTACAATTTTCTTAACAAAAACTGAATTTGATTTCACATTAACAATCATAAAATTTAACTCACAAAAAAAAAGGCCTACCCCTGGTGGGACTCGAACCCACAATCCCCGGTTTAGGAGACCGATGCCTTATCCATTAGGCCACAGGGGCTGTTGGGAGATTTGTGGGAAATTTCTTAACACATGAACAAGTAAGTTAGTACATGGACCAGCCACGAGATGTCAGGAGTGAGCGGAAGAGGTGCTTCAAAATTACGAAATGTGCACTGCACTTAAAAATTAATTAAACACGTTAGGTCTTTAAGTACTAATACAAGAAGAAAACATCAAATCGAATAAGTGGGTTATTTAAAAAATTACTCGCTCATGGGCGGAAACATTTTTCAGCAAACACGCTCTTTTATACAATTTTATTAAATGTAAAATAACAGTAAATAATGCTATTTTTTATATTTAGGACGATTATAAAGCACGTAGGATTCGACGAGATTAATACATCGAGCAAAAATAGTATTTCATAATATTTAATTATAATTATTAATACATAATTATTTTTTTCAAGCAATCCGCAAAGCTTTATGGAAAGTTGCGCAACAATGCGGCAATGGATATTTGAAAAGTACATTGTTGATGAACTACGAGATGATGGCAGTGATGAGATAAAGATGTTTCTACTCCCGTTGTATAATGCTGTCATTGGATGGCTGCAACCAGTTGCATAATGATAGCCATTTCGATACAGTTTTCATTATGATACAGGTTCTTGAGAAATCACAGAGACGCTTACACACCAAGTATTCGCACTTCATTAATCATTGAGAATCGTTGCAGTAAATGTTTCCTTCGAGTGTGTATATTAACGTTGCATTTAATATTATATTATGCTTCTCAATTTTAATTTATTTTATTAGTAGTAAATTTTACGTGGAATAATATTTAAAATAAATTGGAACGTAATTTCACTTTTATCCTATTTGACTAGTGCAGTGGTAGTTATTACAGAGAATATTTGAGTGACGTAAAGATTTGAACGCAAGTCATTTTGTGTTATTTACTGCTGCCGTATGGTTGTCCTTAAAAAACCGCCCAATTCTTTAGTTTAAAATATTTAGTGAATGGTAGTTCTTTCTGGTGGTGTTGAAGTTTCCAGAAATGAGAAAATGCGAAAATGGTGACGTCGGAATATTATTGCCGCAACTTTTGTAGTTCTTCGTAGGCGCTCTGGTAAAACAAAGCCAGCTGCAGTTGTAGGGAAGAGAGGTGTCCGCTAGGTGGCCTTGGCTGAATCTTGCATGTCGACAACCACGAAATGATTCAGTGGAGAAGTTTAACTTATAAAAGTTACCATAAGTCGTAGAAAAAGTACCGTATGAAACTCGATGTAATGGGTATTAATACACTCGTGTGAAGTTTACGATCGTTCCTCGCTCGTATCGTAATTTCACTCTCGTGTATTAATCCCCATCATTACATCATCGTTTCATAATGTACTATTTATTTGGTAGAGCTTGTGTTTACAAATTAGACTTTTTAGAAATTATTCGAAACGTATTTGATCATCATTATTTTTGTCCTTGTTGCTTTTGAGGGATATATATATTCACTGAATGGTACTTCAGGTACATATATTCACTGAATGAAAGGTCACTTATCTATGCATATGTTAGCATTTCATCAGTAATAATACGTTCCATATTACTATAGGTTTTCCACATTCGGTTCAAAGAATATAAAAAATTTCCGTTGAACGTCGATTACCCGTTTTTTTAAATATTAAAAAAAATAATTTTTTATGAGGTTCGCATTTTGGGTAAACATTTCGAGAGTTGAAGAATAAACACGAATTTCCAAAACCTAAGGATTTATTTTATAATTTTACCTAATAAACACGTTGCTGTTTCTCGGCTGGAGAACTTTAAAGAGTACATTTTACTATTTTAAAAAAACTTCAAACTTACTTTTATGACGTAACTCGTATCCATACACCATGAAACTGAATGTATTGTGATATACCAATATATTATATATTTTGACAATAACATTTGCTGTAAATGGGTTGGGTTAAAAGGGTCTGCAAATGGCAATATACAGCCTTAGCAACGCCGGCGTAGTGGTTGGCAAGGTCAATAAACTGCATTCAGACCTTGAATAGGTGGGGGCGCTGGCTAGAAAGATATATAAGATAATTTGGGATTGGTCTAGAAAGGAATGACTATCGAGGGCATGGCTACTTGATTTGGTAAGAAATGAATGGATTGGCTAAGGGAGAATAGACTGTCAACTCCTGAGAATAGACTGTCGAATTTTGTCGTTTTGTTTAAAAAAATAAGAATGAAGGACGGATACCGAGGCGTTGAGGGCGAAAAACGGAGGAGTAAATGACATTCTGATAGAGGCCGTCGAATGGAACAGATCGCTCGCGAGTTTAATATTAGGGGAGTGGGACTTATAAGTTTGACGTGAGAATCAGTAGTTTTTCGGACTCTGAAAGTTGATGTGCAGCAGTAAATTCGCTTAGGACTTTGAAAGTTTTTTATATTGCGGTTTTGGAATTTAATGTTTTACCACGTAGTTGGGGAGAACTAGTAACTGTGAATATCAAGTAAGAACCGGTAGATATTCTAGGCAGTGAGGCTGAATTCGTCGGCAGCGTCGCAAGATTAGAAGAGAGAAATTGGACTTGGGATTATCAGCATTCAAGTGAGAAGATACTGAGGGGCGTCGTCGGTCAAGACCACGTTAGATAAGTACTGCAGTACAAAGATTTTCTTTTAAAACGAGGTCATGACCTAAAGGCAGAACAATTGTCAAATTGTTAAATAAATTGTTAAATTTTTCTTTTGGAAATGAAAAGATGATTTTCATTTGGTCAATCACAACTGTTAAGTAGTTAGAGATATATAATTATTTCCTTTCAGATTCCTCGCCATACTGTATAGTTGGCAGATCAAATAATCGGCTATCTAGGTGATAGCTATTATCCATTACGTGACCCATTGACCCAGCTAGCCGGACATTTATCCTTTCGTTAAAATTAGCTATGGAAGCATTGGTTTTAATTATCAATTATCGTAACCTGTTCCTGGCGCCCAAAATTTTTCTATAAATTCGGAACGGGTCACGAATATAACAGTCCTAAGGTAAATGATGTCAGTTAAACCGGCACGATCTCGTAATAATTTATGACGAGACATTGTTGGTACATTTCAGTATGTAAATTACTATGTAATTAAATGTTATGAAATTGGATCTTACATTTAAGTTGCTCACATAAAAGATTATGCACAAAAATTATTGCAATATATATTGACTAGGTAAATGTTGGATTTATTTAATCAAAGTCTTTTAAATACAAATTGTTGAATTGCTAATAAATGTGTCTAGAAGCCTTGGGTAGCAATACACTAGTTAAAGCTGGCATAAGTTTTCTTTGAAAAAACATTTTTTCACGAAGATTAGTAAATAGCATGCTAATATTTATAGTTCAACAAAATCTTTGTGAGTTGAAGTGCTTAAAATGACTTCTAATGAAGCTTTTCGAAAACTCAAAAGTTTTCTGTGAAAAAAGCTTAAAATTTTGAATTTATAGAAGCGATTAAACGCCATTTTCTTAAAAACGGCTCTAAATTTTTCAAAGAAAATTTGGCATTTAGTACGAGGTTTTACTTTTCTTTCATATTCTTAAAATAATATTTCCGTTCTATTATTACGCAACCGGCAAATTAAGAAAATGTCAAAAAATGTACTTTGGGTAGCGATAGATGACAGCTGACTAGAATATGTGGTATTAAGTCCGAATAGCTTGCCAGACCAAAGGAAATGGAGTACTAATACAGGAAAGTCTGTGATATTCTGTAGCTCCACTAGTTGCTGTATCCAGGTATAACAGGTATAACATTATTAGTGTAACATTATCAGGTATAACATTATTAGTGTGAGTTTGCTCCCATGGAGCTAATATCAGTAAATTCTGAGAAGCAAAATATTGTAATGCATTCCGTGATACTGTTGTGTTGCAACTCCAAACTTGGTTTTTACTATTTTAATCTCCAATAATTACATTATTGTACTTGAGTATTTCTTTATAAAGATTTAATGGCATTTGTATTTAGAGGGTTTTATGCAGCTACAATTTTGCAATCAATATTGTTAAAACGTACTGTGATGGCAACTGTTTCAATGTCTGCTGAGTTGGAACTGAAAGTCAGTTAGTTGATGACATATTTTTGTGTTTATTAATATTAAAACTACACCTGCTGCCTTATTGGATACCCTAATGTTCCTAGAAATTTTATACTCTGAAATTCTAAATGCTTCATTTACTATTAAATGTGTCCGAGTTACCGACCGATGCTATGTCAATTTCATGCTGATGCTGAAATGTTTGAAAATAATTGTCGCTTAACATCATAAGTATTCCAGTTTAATATTTTTAATCCATTAATACTATTTTCCATTTTTTGCTAATTGAAGTTTCTAATATTTTGAGTAACAATTGGAATTGCGACAATATAGTAGACAAAACTTCTTTTTCTACAGCCGATACTATATCATATATACTCTTTGACTATATCATTCAGATCATGAGGAAACGCAAAATTATTATTTGGAACAGGAGTCCTATGACATGCTGAATTACTTTTGTGGAGAGGCATAATTTCTGTATCATTGGAATGAATAATATTCTTTTTCATATTGTTATTTATTATTGTTAACTTTAATGAAACCTTAGGAGTGGATTTCTATGATTTTGCATATTCTTGGCTGTCCGTTGTTTCAGCGCGTAGCCAAGTGAAATTTCTTCACATTTGGTTCGAAGTGGATGCTATTTAGGTAAATATGTTAGTGCATATTTGAACACATTTGGCCGATTTTTGCTGTTAGTGCATATTCGTATAATTATAGGCGCAGATTTTGCGTATTTCATTAAAATAGAGACTTAGCTCTAAAACGTTTCATATTTTCATACAGTCCATTTTTTTTGTGAGCGTTTATTAATTAGAAAGAGTTTGCCACAGTTTGCGTTTTTTTCTTTTCTATAGATGATAACTTACTTGTGCAAATGTAGGATATTTCTTGGTATCACATTTTTAAACCAGGCAGAAAAATGTAACAAGACATACAACGTATTTCACTAGATGAATATTTACTTTATTTCTCCCGCAAAGTAAGGTATTTTATTTTTGCACAAAAATATATATTTTTATTCCAAGCATCCTTCTCCTGACTTTTATCAAGAAAGGTTTATATAAGAAATAATAATAGCTGAACAGCGCACTAACGTGCATTGAATATACTTGTATAGTCATTGATTTCACACTGTTTTCTTGTTTTTAATATATACTCTTATATTTCACTTTCTCTTCATTGATTTCACACTTTATATGACGTTTTACTATGTACACTTTTTTTTTCACTTCTCACAGTTTTTCTTCACTTTTGGCGGTTGCATACTCTGGGATTGATTGTACTCTGTTCGAGCACTGCTCCACGTGGTATCGGGAACAATGTAGGTCACAGAGTTTGCATTTGCATTGCTCATTGGGTTCGTGAAAGTGTATTTTTGCACAGCATGTGATGGAAGCCGTGAACTGAGAGTCTTTTGAAGACGTGACGCTTTTCAACGTTTGTCTCCGCCCAAGCGCGTTCTATCATGGCTCCTGATGCATAGAATTCCGGTCATATCTCTTGTCTCTTCTTGATTAATTTCGCCAGGAATTCTTCCGAAGCCGTAGTACTTGGTAGTAGGAATTTCGTTCTTATGTCCTCTATGAGGAACGATTCCCTTGCTAGAAAAAACACTAGACTGGATTTTGTGAATTTGGACCCCCCCAGCTCCCTTTTCAGATACAAGGATTTTACCTTTTCCATGATGGACAGGTTTCTCTTGGTTAGATGTTCCCATGTTCCTTCAATTTCATAGTAAATGATTGGCAGTATTTTTGCCTGAAATAGCTTCATTGCCGTTTCTAATTTTAATGCACGTAGGTATTTTACCTCATTCATGGCTAGTACAGTTTGTGCAGCTTTTGTTGTTACGTGCTTTGAAAAGCATGTGGCACTGGGCTGCAGTACAAGTCCCAGATAGGTGGTTTCTGGAGTTATTTTAATTGTCCTGTTCTTTATGTGGATTTTTGTTGTTACGGGTACTTTCCCCCTTTTCTAAACACCATCACTTCTGTTTTTTCTGTATTGATTTGAGAATCATGTTCTCGACACTAATGTGTTATTTCTTCTATTGCTTGCTGTAAATCTCCTAGATTCGTTGATGCCACCGCTAGATCTGCAGACGCATATTGTGTAGTGACTCCTTCCGCCTTTTCTGCGGCTTTGAGGATGCCAGCGGCTGTATTATTGAAGAGTAGGGGACTTAAGGGGTCTCCCTGTAGAAATCCATTTGTTTGTAGGATGGTCTTTGATAGGGTAAGGTTGTCGCTAACTTTCATGATATTACACCTGAGCATTTTTTTATGACTCTTGTCCAAGGACTGAAATTTCCGAGAGTCTTCTCTGGCTGATCGATAATCCATGTTCTGTTCATGAGGTCAAAAGCTTTGTGAAGTCAATGAAAACTACATATAACTTCTTCCTTTGCCTTTGTGTTTCTTCTATGTCTCTCAGTAATAGCGATATGACTGCGATTGTGGATCTCCCATTTCTTAAACCGAACTGAGCGTCCTTCGGTTTTTTCCTGACCTCTTGTAGTTTGCTTAGTGTCATTTTTCTTCCCCACGCGCCAAGAAAGAAAAACCGAAGTAAAGTTTCAGGCCTTAACCCGCCATTACTCGCAAATATTTGTGGAACGCCATTACTCGCGTGTTAGATTTTATCTAACAACTGTTTATGTTGTATTTATTGTTTTATTACAAATACAATTTTTACATTAACATTCCCAGACATTTGTTATTGATTTCTATAACTTGTATAGATGAAATAATGCATAAAGATGACATGCAGGCTCATAATTGTTGCTTATAATTAAAGAACTCGAATCAAAATCACACATCATGAAGTGAAATGTTATATAAAGTAAATTTATTTAAAAAAGATAAATTATAGAATTCAAGTAATTCAATAAACAGTATATTTTTAGCACATTGAAACATTCAGGAACATTGAAAAACTAAAATAAGCTTCCTCCGAACTACACTCATTGCGAAAAAAAAGTCTTTCTTGTGGGTACATACTAAGTGGTTGGAACAAATATTACAATGCTGCGTGAACCTGGTTTGCCTCTTTCGACAAAAAGCGCATCTTCTTTTCTCTCTTCGTTCTTCCCGTCATAAAAATACTCTAAAAAGAAAACAAAACTAAATAGCAGAAACTACAGCCGATGGCGGACGATATTATTGATAAATCTATGAATCTTTGAATCTTACTTTTGATTTAAGGTATAAAAAGCACGATCAAGGTGAGACACTAAACTTTTCTGATCTTCACGCAAGCATTCAAGACACAAAACCAGTGTATAATTTAAAGAAGAGTAGATGTGGTAATAGTATAGAAATATAAAGCGGTTGCTCGCGTGTGAGAAAATATCTAACACGACACGCCGCGCTAATCAGCACCTTCTCATATTGATTCCCTTTGCAGAACTGATAAGAACGATGAACGGATGTAGAGTTGAATCATGCGGGAAGGCATTGCTCTAGCGTTATCTCCCATCGGAACAATTCGAAAGCAATCCCATCGGAACAATTCGGATTCAAACCAAACCATCCTACTACCCATCAATTATTACGTATTACCGAAGCCATAGCAAACGGTTTCACTAAAGGAAACATACAGTGGCAGTCTTCCTCGACGTAAGTCAGGCTGATGATAGAGTTTGGCATCATGGCCTCCTATACAAAATGCAATCTTTAGGTATACCAGAATATCTATTAAAGATCACGGAGAGTTTCCTCTCGAACAGATCATTTATCGCAAAAAGTCAATTCAGACATATCTACCCCCCCACACTATTGCAGCAGGAGTACCACAGGGGTCAGTTCTCTCTCCCTTACTATTTAACATTTTCAGCCATGATATTCCAATTGAAGGCGACTCCAACGTAGCTTTATACGCTGATGATATTACACTATTCACCTCTCACAGTGATATCATAACGATCAGTGATATCCTCTCATAGCGAAGGAGAATATTCAAAATGATGTAAACAATTATATTAAATGGACTCAGGAATGGAGAATAAAGGTCAATCATAATAAGTGCCAAGCAAAGATATTCACATTACGTCGACCGAAAAATCCCCCCGAATTTAACATCAACGGAAATCTCATCCCGTGGACTTCTTCACCAGTGAAGTACCGAAGAGTGTTATTTGACAAAAGATTAACGTGGAAACCTCACATCCACGCAACCGCTAACAAAGCTTTGGTCAAAACGACGAAAATGTTTCCTTTAATTAGCTCTAGATCTGCTACTAGTATCGAAAACCGAATATTACTGTACAAATCAATTATTCAACCCACTCTAACCAAAGCATGTCCAGTATGGGGTAGCGCAGCATGCACTCTAACCAAAGCATGTCCAGTATGGGGTACCCAGTAACCTTCAAAAGTTTTGCGTTGCATTCCAAAATAAGTTCCTAAGAAAGACCCTCAAGGCACCATGGTTTATTCCAAATTCCCAAATTCATCGTGAGCTAAATATATTGCCATTAAACGAACACAAAAAAATAGCTGACCATTTCTTTCAAAATCTTTACTCTTCCCCCTGTTCCACAATATTTAATCTGGGCCGCCGTGCTTTATGCCCCCCTATTAAATCAAGATTCCCCAAGGTTAGACTGAGGCCACCGTAACTTCTATTTCTACACCTTTCCTAGCACAACTTTAATTTCAACATAACACCTCAAACCGAACCTTGAAGCCTGAACAAATCTTCGAACCTTAGACCATGTTTTCACGAGTATGAATGAATACTCATTTGCTATGGATGGCCATATCCAAATCCATAATATAAAATGTACTGTTTTCAAACCCCACGAGAGACAGAAATGTCGAACGAGAAAAAATAAATTTAAAAAAGCGTTATCTCCGCGCATTGAAAGATGCCTGTTATTGAAACAAATCCAGAATTGTTAGATTTTTACTTTCCCGTATACGTACGTATACACGGAGTGATATACGTAGTATAGGGAAAGTTATGTAATGCTGCGCGAAAAAATGGCCAATTTTCGGCGGAAAAAAATTAATTGCCGGGCCGTGAAAACGAATATGTGGATAAAACCAATTGCTAAATTAAGAAAAAAATCCCCTAACACGTGGTGTGGTCAAAATCCATGATTGGTTGCTTCTTTATACTTAAAAATCGATTGACGGCATTCCGTCCGTCTGTCCGTCCGTCCGTCTGTGGTCAACGCTAGCGCCTAAACCGTTCGGTCGATTTTCTTCAAAATTGATATTCCCCAGTCGATCTGATTCTAGTCGAAGCTTTGTGATTTTGAAAAAGATTCTTTAAAATTTGGGGGTACTTTATATGAAGCCCCCCGGGGATTTTCAACATTTTCTCAAAAACGGCTCCAATTTTTTTCTTTAAATTTCTTGTATGAATAGAGGAAATACACTTTTTAACATGGCATAGGTCCGATTTTCACGTACCGCTCTGAATTTTCGAAAATTATGAAAGTTTGAATTTTTTTCGGCGTCTTTCTCCAACTACAAAATTGAAGATAGAGATTTTTTCTTCAAATAAAATTTGTTCTGCATATTGAGTTCTTTAATAAAGGTCATGTAAATGTTTTTTAACAATTTTGGTAGTTTTCGTGCAATATTGCGTGCAATATGTGCAATTTTAAAAAATTACAAAAACAAAATTTTCTCAAAAACGGCTCCAAATTTTTTCTTTAAACTTTTGGTAGGGATAGTGGTAAATGTACTCTATCAATGACATAAAAGCCATTTTGGTCCATCGGTTGGTTTTTTCAAAAATTACCAAAATGTAATTTTTTTACTTGTCTCTCACGTCGTTAATATTTACATTATCGGCAATTTTTTTACATTATTATATTTACGAGTATATATGCTTTAAACAATGTCAAGTAAAGTTTCTCGAAAACACTACCGTTTTCTGTGAAAAGTAGCTCAAATTTCGGCATTTTCAGAAATGCTCAAACGTCATTTTCTCGTATATGGCTGCAATTTTTTTCTTGAAACTTTTGTAACGGATAGTGCTAATTACACTCATTAGTATAGCGTGAAGTTTATTTTGAGTTTTTTTTGTTTTTTTCAAAAATTATATAAATGTAAATTTTTTGAAAGATCTCTCACATCTTTAATACGCACATTATCCGCAATTTGTAAAGATGATTTTATTTGTGAGTGTAAGTGCTTCAAATAACTTCAAATAAAGTATTTTGAAAAGTCAAAAATTTTCTGTGAAAATGAGCTTCAAATTTCGCATTTTTAGTAGCGCTAAAACGCCATTTTCTCTTAAACGGCACATAATTTTTAAAAGAAAATTGCCATTTACGGCTAGGTTTTTTGTTCTTTAATATTCTAAAATTAATGTTTCTGTTCTACCAATAGGAAACCGAAAAAATTAAGAAAATGACAAAAAAAATGTACTTTTGGCGATGATAGATGGAAGCTGGCAAGAAAGAGTATGTGGCAATTCCGAATATTGACAAATAAATAAATAAAATAAATACGGTCATGCTTAATTTTTTCAAAATACGAGTAGTTTTTCTTTAATTTTGTGACAAACGTAATAGGCCGCTGTAAATTTACTGCGCTTCGGACAGCTGGATGCGTCGTAAATTAGAATGTGCAATTTTGTATATTATTTCTTTCTTCGTTTCTTACATTCGAACTTTGTTATAGACTTACACATTAATATTTTAGAAATTGTTTAATTTGAAATATTTGAAATAAGTAAAAAGAATTAATAGCTCTCAGAATAGCGACAATGCAGGGTCTGCAACAATGGAATTCACTTTGCGCTCGCGAATATCTGTGAATTAGTGTCATTGTTGTGACCTAATAGAGCTGTATGAAAAGGAGTTATAATTGACTAATTTATGTTCATATTTGCAGGCAAATATTTAGTTTTGCACCAAATGCTGTACCATTTGTAGTGAGTAGAGAATTTGTTGCATGGTTTTAAAACTCTTCCCTAATCATGGCCCAATGGAAGGGATTTCTATATTTCCAGGGTATCAGGCTTCTTTTTCCAATACAGGGTTACAAAACTTTTGCATTCTATTTTTGTGAAGTTGTAGAATTCACATAGTTCTGACAACACTGCAATGGAAATAGTGAGTTCCAAGCGAAGATGTTAGTAGCGCATAAAGTGCAATATTACAGTACTACTTAGCTGTTTCCTCTAATACGGGAAAGTAAGTGCTGTTGTAGCACCACTAGTTTGTAATGGCGCGAGAAACGGCGGGGTTTGAAGAGATTTTCGCTGCCTATTATATATAAGGTGACACACTTTTATAACTTGAATTATTTTTAGTTCATTTTCATCTTGTTAAGACTGAAATTACTTTCATCACCACAGATAGTACTTTATTTGAAGGATCTCGAAAGGTATAAAACTGAACATTATTTTCCATGCAAAATGTGCAATACTTCCTTAAGTCGATTCCGCAAAACATTATTTTAACTTCTATGTCCGTCGATTTCATTGTAAAATGATTTGCCCATTTTTACTTTCCCGTATACGTACGTATATACGGTTTGATATACGTATTATAGGGAAAGTTATCCGGCTAGCTATTCGGACGAGCCACATAGCCTTGCCAGCTGCCATCTATCGCCGCCCAAACTATGGTTTTTTCGACATTTTCTTAAGTTTTTGGTTTCCTAATGGTAGAACGGAAATATTAATTTTAAAGCACAAAAACCACGTCCTATATGGCAATTTTCCTTTAAAAATTTGCAGTCGTTTTTAAGAAAATGGCGTTTAAGCGCTACTAACAATGCGAAATTTGAAGCTCATTTTCACAGAAAATTTTTGACTTTTCAAAAAACGTCATTTGAAGTCATTTGAAGCACTTACACTTACGGAAACAATAGTGTTTAAAAATTGCTGGACATGTGCATATTAACGGCGTGAGAGATCTTTCAAAAAAATTACATTTGTGTAATTTTTTAAAAAACAAAAAAATATCCCAAAATGAATTTTACGCCATATTAAAGAGTGCAATTAGCACTATACGTTCCAAAACTTTAAAGAAAAGATTTGGAGCTATTTATGAGAAAATGGAGTTTAAGCGTTTCTGAAAATGCGGGATTTTGAGGTAGTTTTCACAGCAAACTGTTGAGTTTTCAAGAAACTTTACTTGTCATTATTTAAAGCACTTGAGCTCGTAAATATAATAATGTAAACAAATAGCCACTAATGTAATTGATACAGACGTGAGAGACAAGTAAAAAATATTACATTTTTGCAATTTTTGAAAAAACAAAAGAATAGAGTAATACGGAGTTTACGGCATCTCATAGGGTACTTTTAGCATTATCCATATCAAAAGTTTAAAGAAACAATTTGGAGCCGTTTTTGAGAAAATCTTGTTTTTGTATTTTTTTAAAATTGCACAAATTGCACGCAATATTGCACGAAAAGTACTAACATTTTCGAAAAAATGTACATGACCATAAATAAAAAACTCACTATGAAGAACAAATTTCATTTGAAGGAAAAATCTCTACCTGCAATTTTGTAGTTGGAAGAAAACTCTGAATAAAATTCAAACTTTTGCAGTTTTCCAAAATTCAGAGTTAACCGTGAAAATTGGGCCTATGCCACCTTAATAAGTGCATTTTAACCTGTTCTTATTAGAAATTTAAAGAAAAAATTTGGGGCCGTTTTTGATAAAATTTTGAAAATGTCCGGGGAGATTTTAAAAATGATTCTGTAAAATCTCAAAGCTTTGACTAGAACCAAATCGACCGGGGAATATCCAGTTTGGAGAAAATCGTACGCATGGTTTAGGCGCTAGCAGTGTTCACAGACGGACAGACGGACGGACGGACGGACGGACGGACTGATGGACGTTTTCCTTTGAATTGTTTTTTCGGTATCAAGGACCCACAAAACAGGGTTTCTGGCTACACCACGTGTTAGGGGATTTTTTTCTTAATTTAGAAACTGGTTTTATCCACTTTTTCGTTATCACGGCTTGGCAATGAATTTTTTTTCGCCGAAAATTCTCCATTTTTTCGCGCAGAATTACATAACTTTCCCTATACTACGTATATCACTCCGTGTATACGTACGTATACGGGAAAGTAAACATAAGTTGTAACATATCACAAATTGACATGAATCTAATTATTCTATTATATTCAAAACATCGTGAATCGCTATTATTACTCAAGTTGTTTGTCCTGATTTTACGTACTAGGTGCTAAAAGTTGGCACTTCTTTAAGCACGTTGTAATGGCGGGAGTGCGATATGTGTGGAACAACGGAATATTTAGTTTCTTCTAGCAGTAAATTGGTATTGGGATCGTTGTCGCGGTATGGATATTGACAATGAGTAAAAGCTTCATTACTTCTAATAAAAAAATGTTGATGTACTTATTCACATCGCAGAATATTCCAGCCTTAAACATATCCTGTAACTGCTATCATATTTTAGGTTATGTTCATGTTTACATTGACTTATTACTAATAGGCTGCCGTTTGCTGGGCTGAATCTTTTCCTAAATTATCATTCAACTAAAGGAGATCACGTTTTACATAATTGTAGCTGCCGCTACGTGCCGCCGTACAAGAAATTCTTTTCATAGTGTGTGTCGTATCAATCGAAAAGACCCATTCATTGTATGGCATTCCGCGGAGTTAAAGGAGAGTCAAGAATGTGTAGTTTTCAATTATGTTATGAGTACATGTTAATGGTAATAATGTCTCTGAAGATCTTTTTAAGTGTTTGACGAAAAAAAACAAGGTTTTTACTACAAACTTAAGAGAAGATGGCAGGAAGGTCACCGAACTCTAAAGACGTCCTCATCAAAAAATTCTGAAGGGCTTTCTGGGAATTGTGTGTGCCCACAGAACAAATCGATTGCACCACATGAAGACAAATCTCAAATAGGGCTACCTGTTCGTTCCTATGATGAGAAATCTGAGAGGTCTGATTGCCCTTCGAAAACGATTATCAGGCATATTTAATGGTGAAAGCTTCAAGCATATCGGCTCGAGCTTTGGGGAAGAGAGATCTATCTGTTGTTCTGGACCATGTCACTGAAACTACAACTAGACCATCGAAAACTGAAAAAAATATGCATTTCACAAAATAACAAACTACCAGGTGCATTATCCAATGAAGAAGCATTATCCTATTTGCCAGATAACAATTTGAGCAAGCAACAGTATTTATTCAAAATTCCCTAGGCCTATGAGTGTACACAAAGTTATTATAAATGGAAAACACATTCTTCATTCTGGTATTCGGCCATTCGGATGCCTGGGAGAAGAAGATTCAGAATGAAGTAATTAAAATGCTCATTTGCCCTGCACCAGAAACAATTTCTATTTCAATCAAACTATTTTGTTCGCAAAAAATAAAATTTTATTAAAAGTTAAAGGTCAGCTAAGGTCAAAATACAGATGAATAATTTCATAAGTTTTCATGCGAAATTTTAATTTCTATCTTTTCCCATCACAAGACCGTATGTCTAGGTGAGTCGCCATCTTGAAATTATACAACAGGTAAAATCTTCTTCTTCTTCTTCGGCATTTCCCCTTCAGGAGTTTGCCGTTTTCGACCTCCACAGATCTCGGTTTTCCCAATCGCCAGGTCTTCAACTTCTGTCCTCCATGGCTTCTTTGATGTATTTTTCCCATTCCAGAGTATGCCTTCCTCTCTTCCTTCTTCTTGATGGTTGCCATTCCAAAATTTTCTTTGGTCATCTTCCTTCTGGCATCCTCTGGACGTGTTCATACCATTGGAGTGCTTTGTTTTATAATCTTTTAGTAATTGAACAAATTACCTCCATCTTCTTCCATACATCCTCTTTTCGGACTTTAACATACCGTGTTAAATGTAAACATCTCCTCATATAGCCCATTTCCACAGTTCGTATTTTGTCTCTGATTTTTTTGTTTGTGGCCACATTTCTCCTCCATATAGGACTAAATTTTCTACCACGTTATGGAATATTCTTTTCTTTATTTTTTGTCGGATATTGCTATTCCATATCACACTGTGTAGTGCTTTTGTTGCTTTCTTCCCCATTATTATTCTGGAGTTAATATTCTTATCGCATGTGCCAGTGTTACTTATTGAGCCAAGGTATTTAAAGTTGTTACAGGATTTAATTTTATCACCATCTATTGTTATGTCCATTAAAGTTCTTCCAATACACATGCATTCGGTATTATTAAAATTTATATCTAAACCCCATCTGTTATATTCTTCTTTAAGTTTCCTTAGCACATATTCATTGTCCTCTTCATCTTGAGTAATTAATATTTGATCATACGCATATAGGAGAGAGTGAAGGTTGTCTTTTCCAATTTCAATTCCCATGCCCGAACACTTTTTGTACCATATGTGCAGATCTTGCTCCAGGTAAATATTGAACAAAATTGGCGATAAACCACATCCTTGTTTAAGACCTTTGTTTACCAATATATTTTGAGTTACCATTTTTCCAATTTTAATTTTCGCTTCAGTATTCTTCAGTTTCTTGACAATGTTGATCCACTTTTCTTTTATATTTACTCTTCTCATTGCCTCCCATAGTTTACTTCGCGGAACAGTATCATAGGCTTTTTGAAGATCTATAAATGTCAAGTAAAGATCTACATTTCTGCTTTTACATTTCTCAATAATTTGTCTTAAACAGTAAATGTTGTCCAGGCAGGATCGTCCCAATCTAAAACCACTTTGCTCCTCACTTAAACTAGATATTTCTTTTTCAATTTTTTACACAAAATACTTGAGAACAATCTTGCTGTAGCCGGTATAACACTAATGCCTCTATAATATGTGCACATCTTTTTATCGCCCTTATAAATAGGTGATATATAAGACATGTTCCACTCTGTAGGTGGGTCTTCCCCTAATTCTATTTTATTGAACAGTCTTTTTAAATATTTTGTAACCCTGTCTCCACTGTACTTGAGAAGTTCCATTCTCAGATTTCCTGGTCCTGAAGCTTTGTTTGTTTTGGCCTTTTGCAACGCAATTTTCACATCTTTTTCTGATATTTCTGCCTCAAATTCCTGAGAATTATTTACATCTTCTTCTATTTCATATGCAAATCTACTTTCTTGTAAAAGTACGGAGTAATGATGTATCCATTTCAGAGCAGGGATTCTTTGTGTGACGATCTTTTTTACATTATTTTGTCTCATTTTCTTAATAATCTTGCAGGCCTCAGATGATTTATTATATCCTATTGTTCCATCGATGTCTCTACATACTCTATCCCAGTGTTCGTTCATTTCCATTCTCTGCTTTTACTTCTCGTCGCTTCTGAACATATTCATTTCTGGATTCTGGTGTTTTGTCGTTCAACCATTTTATGAATACTTATTTCTTTTCTTCTATTGTACTTTCCAGTTCATCTGAGAATTTTTCAGTGTATGGTTTTCTTCTATACTCTTCTCCAAGTGCTTCCTTGGCTGCTTCAAAAACACTTTCTTTCAAGTGTTCATAAATTTGTGTAGGACTTCCTTCTTTCTCTAAGTCCAGTTTATTGCTTAGTCGATTTTGGTAGAGCATTTTGATGCTGTATTGTTTCAGAAGGCCGGTTTTGTAGACTAGTTCTTTATATTCCATAACTTCTTTTTCCATATTCTTTGCACTTGCTCCTTTCTTTCTTAAAGAAATCTTTCCTACTACCATATGATGATAACTAGCACATTCAGGCTTCCTAAAGATTCGCACGTCTTGCAATAAAGTTTTTCTCGTCCGTCTCATCACAGTCAAATCTATTAGGGATTTACGGTTTCTTGTGGGATCTTCCCAAATGTACTTGTGGATGTCCTTTGTTGAAATATGGTATTGGCTACAATACATTCTTGTTCCTTGTATAACTCAATTAGCCTTTTTCCATTTTCATTTATCACCGTTTCTCCAAACCGACCCACTACATCTTGTTCAGAGCATCCAACTCTACTATTGAAATCGCCAATGATGATCAATTCCGTTTGTTTATTTACATCATCCATAATATCATTCAGCATACTGAAAAAAAACTATTTTTCTTGTGTAGAAGCATTGTCATTCATAGCATAAACACCTAAAATGTTTGTTCTTTGGTTACAAAAATTTAAATCAACTGTAATAATTCCATCATTTATGTGTTCAAACATGGTAATATGTCTCATCCAATTTTTACTTTCCCGCTTACGTACGTATACACAGAGTGATATACGTAGTATAGGGAAAGTTATGTAATGCTGCGCGAAAAAATGGCCAATTTTCGGCGGAAAAAAATTCATTGCCGGGCCGTGAAAACAAATAAGTGGATAAAACCAGTAGCTAAATTAAGAAAAAAAATTCCCTAACACGTGGTGTAGCCAGAAATCCTGTTTTCTAGGTCCTTGATACTGAAAAAACAATTGAAAGGAAAACGTCCGTCCATCCGTCCGTCCGTCCTTCCATCTGTGAACACTGCTAGCGCCTAAAGCATACGTACGATTTCTTCTAAAATGGATATTCCCCGGTCGATCTGATTCTAGTCAAAGCTTTGAGATTTTGAAGAAGATTCTTCAAAATTTGGGGGTACTTTATATGAAGCCCCCCGGGATTTTCAAAATTTTCTCAAAAACGGCTCCAAATTTTTTCTTTAAATTTCTTGTATGAATAGAGGAAAATACACTTATTAACATGGCATAGGTCTAATTTTCACGGATAACTCGGAATTTTCGAAAATTGTGAAAGTGTGAATTTTTTTCGGCGTCTTCTCCAACTACAAAATTGAAGATAGAGATTTTTCTTCAAATAAAATGTGTTATCCAAAGTGAGTTCTTTCATAAAGGTCTTGTAAATGTTTTTCAAAATTTTAGTAGTTTTCGTGCAATATTGCGTGCAATATGTGCAATTTTAAAAAATTACAAAAACAAGATTTTCTCAAAAACAGCTCCAAATTTTTTCTTTAAACTTTTGGTAGGGATAGTGGTAAATGTACTCTATCAGATGACATAAAAGCCATATTGATCTATAGGTTGGTTTCTTCAAAAATTACAAAAATGTAAATTTTTTCACAAGTTTCTCACGTCGATAATATTTACATTTTTTCACATTATTATATTTACGAGTACATATGCCTTAAATAATGTCAAGTAAAGTTTCTCGGAAACAACCGTTTTCTGTGAAAAGTAGCTCAAAATTTCGCATTTTCAGAAACGCTCAAACGCCATTTTCTCATATTGGGCTGCAAATTTTTTCTTCAAACTTTTGTAACGGATAGTGCTGATTACTCTTTAGTATAGCGTAAAGTTTATTTTGAGTTTTTTTTGTTTTTTCAAAAATTACATAATTGTAATTTTTTTGAAAGATCTCTCACATTTTTAATATGCACATTACCAGAAATTTGTGAAGATTATTATATTTGTGAGTGTAAGTGCTTCAAATAAATTATTTTGAAAGCTCAAACATTTTCTGGGAAAATGAGCTTCAAATTTCGGATTTTTAGTAGCGCTAAAACGCCATTTTCTTTAAAACGGCACATAATTTTTAAAAGAAAATTGCCATTTATAACTAGGTTTTTGTGTTGTTTAATATTCTAAAATTAATGTTTCCGTTCTACCAATAGGAAACCGAAAAATTAAGAAAATGACAAATGGTATATTATGAATTAGTTTATAATGTCCTTTTTTGCACGAATAAGAAGACATTATCGAACTAACGACGTTAAGAGTGTGTTTGGTAATATCTTCTTATGAGTGCAAAAAAGTAACATTATAAACGAGTTGCATACATTATTTTTTATAACAGTATTGTTGGAACATGGATGGTAAATATGACTTATTGCATACTGCCTTTACATCACATATTCGCACAATAATCAATCATGTGCGTAAAACTAACTGTGAATTCAATATTAATTTGTTACGGCTGTGTGATATGATAGAACAATCCCAATACAGACAGCTCTTTCATCTCGTACAATATGTCGCAACAGTGATTTCTGACAGCCTCAAACGAGCACACCCTTGCCTGTGTGTGTAAGTGCTGCCAGCCATGTGTCACGAAACTACATTGTGCTCTTCCAGCTCTGCCTGCGTTTTCAGGAACGCAAGACTGGCGACTTGCATTCAATCAATCTATCTATCGCCAGTGGTCTTCCAAGGTAAGTCGAGTAATCAGAGAATGGCTGAGTGGTGTGTATTGGCTCACGCTTTAATTAATTACAGTTTACTAATCATAACCAGAAGCGCTTCTCCTTCAGCAAGTATGGCGTCAACAAAAAAGTAATTTTGAATTATATGTAAATAATCAATGTTTACAATTTATAAGTCACATGCTTTAGAAATGATATATAAACTCACAAATGTCAATTGTTTCAAAGTAAGAATTGGATTGAACTTACATTGGTGGATCACTCAAGGAATATAAATGTAGGGGCAAGATTGCCCGTATGGCAATGTTACCCTGAAAGTAGGATAAGCTATTAATACATTTTATCTAGTTTATAATGAATAATTATTAAGTCACGACATAGTATGGCTAGGACATGACATATTTACTTATCTATATCGTTTATTTCATCTCAATTAATCCAAAATTAACGAAGTTTCAATTACGAAATTTGGTTGTATCACAATACACATATTTACGGATATTTTAGGTTACAATTGTAATCCATTACAACAAACTATTGTATATAATGTTTCTAAGAGAGGTAGCTAATTATGGAAACTCAGCCAGCAAATAAATTTACGATACAGACTGTGCTACTTAACGTTTTGGAAGTTGTGGCAATGTTACCCGTCATTACCTTATTTCTCGTTTATTAGATAATGTATTTAACTTTAAGTTTTTAATTATTATTTTAAAGTTTGCTTTGCTATTGAATTTCCCTATTTCATGTGACAAATTTTCACATTTTAATGAGTAAAGAAACAACAACAGAAAAGAAAATTGAGAGCCCTGGAAATGGATCTCCTCAGACGAGCTGCAGCAATATCTAGAATGGAAAAAATTAGAAATGAAAGGGTTAAGGAAATAATGAATTTGCATCATGATATTATAGAGGAAATTGAAAAGAAACAACTCACTTGGTTTGGACATGTACAGCGAATGGAGGAGAAAAGACTCCCCAAAAGATCATTAGAATAGCAACCAAGTGAAAGAAAACGAGGAAGACCAAGACCAGGGTGGAACGACCAGATCAGAAAGACAATCGAGAAGTGGAAATTACCTCCTGATGCCTGGAAGAACAGAGAAGACTGGAGAAGAAGATTAGGCGCCGGAAGACCGAAGTAGCGGTTAAGAAAACGGCAAGAAGAAGAAGAAACAATTTTAATTGTTATAACTGCTTGATTTCAGACTACCTGATGATGAGGGACACATTTTATCATAAGTATTGGTGAAAATATTCGATTCCATATTCGTATTGACAGCATGATGAATCTTAATATTTAACGTCTTGAGGGCTCCACCACCCCGCAGTAGCCAGCGGGCAGAATATACACCTAAATTGATCCTCTAGGAATCTGCCATTTGGGTGGCAAGGATGCAAATATTGCCCTTCACTTATTCATTATCGACCCCGTCGGGAACCTCTGTTATAGAGTAATGTGGAGTCACTGTTACGCAGCACGGCAAGTAAGGGAAGAGTACTAGCTTCGCTGTAGCCACAATCGAGGCGACAGAAGACACTTCGTGAATTCATGACTTTTTTCCATTTCATATCTTTTATACACTTCATATATTCACACCCAGATGCAATTAAGATTATTTTCCAACTTTTAAAAATATATTATAAGTGAAGAAAAACCACTAAAGGTTATCATTCTCTAATGAAAACAGGTCAGATTTTGCAACTTAATGTCAAATAAAGAACCACTTACCAGGGATAATATACATTTTCAATAGCTGTTTCAATTTGATTTGTAGTTTTTTAATTACCTCTTTAATTACACTTCTTACTTCTACTAAATGCCTCGGGAGAACATACAGACAGTTGCCATTCTGCTCTCCAGTCACTTGTTTGATATTTTGATTTTAACAATGGGTAAGATACCATAGTTTAGTTGCGAATATTATAAAGCACATTTTGAATCACAACTACGCTGTGTTTGATTCTTGGTCACTCAAAAGTATTCGTGCTGAACGTGGGAGCAATCACTCGAGCGGTATTACTATTTTCATGTGACACATACCACTGTAAACAATTTCACTCTTACGTATAATGCAAATTAATTTTTACATTCTTTTTGGGGACCTGTTGACCGATTAATTTTCTGACGACGTTGCTGTTAAGTCGGAAAGAAAAAGTTAAATCTTGATCACAAGATATTCTCTACCTTACCTCCGGTGGCCACTGTAGAAACGGGAACTCCAGTTTGGTGGGACATGAATCCGAGAACGGAAAAGACGACAAAACCGGCGAATATACTGGTCCCGCAGTTCATCACGGGTACCAACACCGAATCCCTGAGAAGGAAGTAGCCTTGAGTGTAGATCTTTTTATAGCGCCTATTCTACGTTTATGTTTGTCCGAGATTACTTACCATTTGTTGTCATTCTTGAAGTCATTGTAGCTTGCCATGTTCACGATTCCTCCCCATCCAGGTCCCAATGAGAAAAAAATTTGGATAGCAGCATCTGCCCAAACCTACCAATATGTCACATTATTTGTTATCTTTTTTGACACCACCACCATCATCAGTTATAGTTACTTATTCATTAATTTATTTCAAGGCTTCTATTTCTTTATTTGAACCTATTGATTACTTTCTATTAATTAAGGAGCATAGTTACTTCTGTTACATTGTTTCGTTACGTTATAAAAAAAGTGTCTCAATGTCCCATTTCGCCAAACCTCTATACTACAAACACGAGTAGCACAAATGTTTGATTCTCCAATCGTTCTAGCTGATGTCGCGACCCCTGGGATTTGAAACAGATGCTTTAATTTTGGGGGTACTTTACATTAAACCCCTCGGACATTTTGAAAATTTTCAAAAAAATGACTCCAAATTTTTTGATTAAATTTTGTTGTTGAATAGTGCGAAGGAAGTTTAACAGAATGATGAAGGTCTTATTTTTGTTGAAATTTTCGATTTTTCGAAAATTAAAAAGAAATTAAACAACAAAATTGAAGATCCAAATTATTTCTTTAAATTTCCTTCACTTATGTAATAAGAGACGGTACAAATATGGTGCTGGTCCCATTTTTGGGTATCGCTCCTTTTATCCGAAAATAAAAACTACAAAAAATTAAAACCACAAAATTGAAGAAAAAGTTTTTTGTCACAGACGAAATCTGTTGTACAAAATTAGCTCTTTAAAAAGAGTCATATACAATGTTTTGAAAAAACCACTAGTTTTCGCGTAATTTCTGTTTGAAATTAATGAAATATAAACAGGTTTCACACCAACTATGGGACATGAAAAATTGAATGAATGATATGAAAAATAATTTAATTTTAAATATAATTTACTATTGAATATGCCAATATAAATTCTATTTTTACTTTCTCGCTTTCTTACTTTTTACTCAATTTGTATGGGCTAAGTTGTACAAATAATACGGATCACGAGAAAAATTGAATGAATGATATGAAAAATAATTAATTTAATTTTAATTAAAATTATAATTTACGATTGAAAAGGCCGGTATTCATTCTATTTTACTTTCTAGCCATTTTTAATTTTTAACCCAATTTTTATTCTCAGTGTATTGATGTATTTTTTTAAGCAATCCACAAAGCTTAATGGAAATTTCGCAACAATGACGCATCGATATTTGAGCAGCTAATTGTCGCCGAACGTCGAGATGGTGGCGGTGATAAGATTCAGCTGTTTTATTTAGTCCAGCTGGTGGTAGTGAAACTCCTAGACCGAGAGCCAATACTTCCGTTTGCGATGAATTTCTCAGCAGATTTTTGTAAATTACTCCTCAGAATGCCCGGTGAGGTATGTTATATACCATTAATATCATATGATCCTTAAAAAACATTTACTGCCTATTGAATAAAAGAAAAACGTTGAAACGCTATCGGGACCGTTATCATTTGACGAAAGGCAACTCACGATTGTGGAGCCAGAAGTTTCGTAATTATTTTGGTGTGAATTGCATACATTCTAATTACTGTATTGATATTATTAGCCAAGCAAATGTACATAGTTTTGACAACGCTGTGCTGGCAACAGTGCGTTGCTCGTTTCTTGGTTGAATTGGACGTTTTCAAACAATAGCTGAGGTGTTAGTAGCGCAGAAAATGGAATATTTCAATGATACATAGCTGTTTCCAAAGCCGCGAGAAAGTATGTGCTGTTGTAGCATCACTAGTTTAATAATTTTCCCCTCTTGTTATGTAGGATATTTGTAGCAGTTTTCGTCCCTACCTTGAGGTTGGTGAGCTGCTCCCATTGCGGGGATATATAGAAGAGGATGCCGTCGATGGCGCCGGGTAGTGTGACGCCCCGTACCAGCAGTACGAACAGGATAACGAACGGGAAAGTGGCGGTGAAATACACCACCTTTCCCACCGACTTGACGCCGTTCATGATGCACAGAAAGAGTGCGATCCAGGAGAGCGCGTCGCACAGCACCAACGGCCACACCAGCCCGCCGGGCTCCCCGATGCTGCCTGAGATCTCCAAGATGCCGTTGCTGTGGGCAGATAGCGCGTCGGAATCACGACGACAGAGCATAAACATTACGGTTACAGTACTAAATACTGCTAACTTTAGTAATCGGTTAATACACACATTATCCACACAGTTTGGATAAACTTATTTGAATGGGATTTGAATTTGAATGGCAACCGATCATTTTGCACTTCATCCACCTAATGTCGGTTATGCCACAAGGAAGATTATTCAGTGAGGGATTTTTCTGTATTTGCAAGAAATATTTTGACATAAAATGCGTTGGAAAATGTGAGCTGTTCAGGATCGATGTTGTTTTATGTACATCGCGAAGGCTAAAGGCCGGAGCCTCGCCGTCAAGTCGGAAATGTGTAGCGAAGCGACAACTGTACGTTAAGATTAGTTCGTATTGTGCAAATGGAAATTTACGACTGAAAAATTATATCTTGAAACTACACACCTTGTCTCTGGCTAGTTTTAGAATGTTCTTACTAGCAGTCTGATTCCTATGTCTCTTGTTCTTATGTATTACTATGTTCTCATCACCATAACGAATTTCTCTTACCCTAGCCACCCGTGTTGGCAACTGTGCACTTTATACAGCTTAATTGCAAAGTAGGTTTTGAATCTGTTCCTACTTTGGACTTTATCCTCCCATTTTGGGTAATGTGAATATTAACCGGTTAATTCGGGCATAGCCAGAGCAGGGCTTTAGCCGTAACATATACTATATCACAGGCTCTACAGTCGCTACTGGTTTTCAATTAATAGTTTGAAGAATATGAAGCCGCTTTCGGCGAGCCATCAATTTAAACGATAGTTTTCACTAATTCTGGTTAACTATGTTTTCTAGGGTCGCATAAAAAAGGATTGTTTTTCCCGCTATTTTTGTACGGGATGTTAGTGGATCATTCCATGTCAAGTGGTCTAATTTTCGAGAACTACCCCTCAATGTCGTTTCAGATTCGTATACTAGACCCATATGGGTTAAAGGAACTTTTGTGAAGTTGCAGCTTCATAGGTGAAACAGTTTTTGAGATACAGTGGTTTATTCGAACCCATACAGCGTTGTTGAGACAACATAGTACGGCTTCAAGGTTTTCACTAGAGAAAAGGAAATATTTTATTCCGAAGTTGCGAAAACCTTGAGGTCCTACTAACGACGCTGCTTGAGGTTAAAAAACCCGCTGTATCTCTAAACGTATTTCACCAATGAAGTCAGAAATTCTCAAAAGTTTCTTTGAGATATCGGCATACAAAATTTCATCGAAATCCGAAGTGGTGGCGCTGGGAGTCCTACATCGCTTGACATGAAATGGCAGAGTCTTTTCTTAAAGCGTCTGAAAAACGTGACGTTACCGTGTAAAATACTTGAATAGTTACGTCCGAGTTTAAATTCGAATTATTTCAGGAAGAAAAAGTAGTCAATGAGAATATTTGTAAAAATATCGTTTAGATGATTTGCTTCTAAAATTGTCTTCAAATAAAGTATACAAATTAAAAGTACTACATAAATTAAATTTCTACCATAGGCCCATTAAATTAAATTCAAGGAAGGTTTTCTTTATTTTTTTAAACATCGTCCCCTAAATATTTTCTGGAGCTGCCCTTGCCTGGGCTAGTGCTCGTTGCGGCGGCCGTAGCCCACTCACTGGAAGAACTCGTCCGCCGGTGTCTTCGTTCGGCGCGTCATGTTCATCTCGATGCCGTCCTCCTTTTCTCCCAGCTGCAAACATTGCATTCATGTGTTACTTAGACAAGTCACATTAGCTGTAGTTAACTGCCTCATCGAATTACATATGTAGACTAGAGACAACTAAACCTGGACAGTGTGTTTGCACAGCGTGACCCCGTAATTCGCTAACAGGCAACCTTGTGGCTATTTAACGTTTTGTGTACTAATTGCGTTTTGCACAAATAAAAATTTGAAACGGAACAGGGTATAGTTATCGTTAAATTCACCGTATGACACATCCGGTCCACTCGTTCCTACTTTGTTTTACTTCTGCGTCTAACTTCGTGATATGTGACCTTATACTGCCGTTACGGGTTGGATCTACTTCAGTTAACGTAAAGTTTAACGTACACGCTTCAGAAACGGTAAAACAAATGAAATATCGTTCATGTATAGTCATCACTTACTTAACTTACGTCTTGTGAGTAAGTTATGCTAAAATTAGTTACGTTTACTACTAATAAAACGAAGTAACATAAAGACATTTTTTCTACCATTTACTATTTAATTTCATTATATATTCATCCACTTGAATCATAAAATAATATTTTGGGGTCTCCAAATTGATTAAGTAACATTGGATCCTCACAAGGAAAATGCACGAAAAAGAAATCATAGAACGAACCCTTTCTAAGAACAGTAATAAAATTACTGAGATCAGTTCCGAGATGTATTATCTTGCACAATACCTTGACCTTTCGTATGCCACACATATTCCACTGTCAGGTTATGGTTCTTGACACTTGTTGAGATGATTCTGTTCTTGCTATTAAATACTGTTTCCAGTAGGGTGTGTTCTCAGTTTACGACCACGACACATTCAATATTATTCCACGTCCTAGACTACTCTGCTAATTTCGGGGATATTTTCTTTACTACAGTCAGTGCTAACCAACACATTTCTCTGACCCACGTCTTAACAAACCACTAATTCTCACCATTCTGCTGAGAAAATAAACGAGACCTTTGCATTCACCGATCTGACTGTTGATTCACCCAGACTAAATCACTAAAAGTCTAAATCACCTGATGTCCTCGTGACTATAGTGTGATATACGAAAAGACCTCAAGGTATTTAGCATGAAAATAATAGTATCAAGCCTGCTGTTATCAGGGGATCGTACGTATTTGGGACATTCCAGAGCCAAAGAATAGACGTCGTTAAGACATGGCAATAAATATAGAGATACCATGTTATATGGCAAGGCGCTATGACGTTTTGTCACAGCCCGATGGTCATGAGATGCTATAAATGTGGAGTAGGGTTTGGAAGTCTTGGTTATGCGAAAAATGAAATATTTTCACTTTCACGAAAGCAGTGGAGCTGTGAACATCTAATGATAATTGGTATGTGACAATGTTAGCTTTCATTTTAATCGGGGTTATTTGGTTAAATAAATTGAGGCGAATAGTTGATTGTTTATTCTTACAGATCGACACGGTGTAGAATTAATGTTCATAAGCGTTATTAATAGTAAATTTTAATTGTTATTTTTGTGTTTCGTGTGTTAAAGTAAATTTAGTTAATTTAATTTAGAGTTCGTATTTTGCGAAGGGTTTTTGATAGGATAGTTCCGAAGCTGAGTTAGAAAAATATTAATAAGTTGATTGAAATAGTAGTCGCGAGCAAAGAAAAGTTCAACCATTTATTTCAAGAGATCTTGAATATTGTGTAACATTATAGTAATAAATGTAAAATTTGATTGATTTTAAAAAGAGAAAAAGCTGATAATTCATTGTAGTTGCGATCAGTTCAATAGTAAGTTTTTCTTCCACAGAACTTCCAGTAATCCTGATTCTGTATAGAATTATTCGTACGCATGCAACAGGTAAGACTATTAAGGTTGTATGTCTTGTAAGGTTGAATAGTTGTATGTGGTAGGTAAGACTATTAAGGTTGTATGTCAGAACATACGACTGAATTTGATAATCTGATAAGATTGGAAAAGAATATGATAAATTAATAATAAAATCGTAATACGTTGCAATAGGAACATCTTATATGTCATTTACTGTCTTATTTCACAAATCGATAATACTAGGTTAAAAGATTATAAATAAAAATGTTCCAAAGGAGAGACATACGTTAACCAGTTGTTTATAGAAAACTATTTTATTTTTCTCTATCAAGTAAAGGTCCAAAAAACGTAAATCTCTGGAACTATTCAGAGCTTACTTGTTAGACCAAAAGGAAAAAATATCCCTCTTACACTGGCGGACTGATGTTTTAACCATTGTGTTTTACTTTACTCTTTTAATCTAACACTCTAGAGCTGTACACGAATACACTCTAACAATTCATTTTCAAGCGAAATAAAACAACCCCCAGCTTTGAACCATCCCATAGACAGACACGGCATTTTTCTTTGACGGGAGAGGTGAACACACAGAATTGACGAGTGCGGGGATCTTCACTGCCAGGCAAAGTGCATGAAGTTCCGTTGCATGGTGAACGTGTCACCATATGGTGTTGCTTCAAGGGGACGTTAATCATTGGCTCATTCTTTTTTGAAGACGCTGGCGCTCAGGGACCAGAGACGTGCAGTGCGACTGGCCAGCGTAACTGGGATATGCTTCGCTAGAATATCATACCCTCCCTAAAGAAGAGAGAGACACTGAACTCAACAGTTTTCATGCAAGATGGGGCCCCACCGCACATCGCTCGTCAAGTGCAACTGCTTCACCGCAACACATTCGGTAACGATCGCATTATCAGCAGATCGTTTCCAACAGCTTGGCCATCACGATCACCTGATCCCATTCCCTGTGATTTCTGGTTGTGGGATTACCTGAAAGAGAGTTTATCACGCGAACATTTACACGTGTGCTGATCTGAAGTGCAGCACAGCAAAGTATCAAGCATACCTGTGGACATGCTTCGGCCAACTGTGCAGAATGCAATCCTGCGCTTTCAGACACTTCTGGACACTGATGAGCGCCATATTGAGCCTCTTTGTAGCGGTAATGGTACCGATATGTGATGGTCCGATGCGGTACATTAAAGATATTTCCATTGAACTGCGTATTCATTCCACCATTCCGTTCCCCATGTCCTTCATAATGTTCACAGTATGTTTCCGTGCGATTCAGCAGCTTGGCACATATAGCCGGTTGACAAGGAACGTTTAATTATAACCACTCCGTACTTACGTGGTATAGAGAGAGTATGGTAATATTACAGTAAAAAAATACGACTTATCGACAGACTATCTCGTATTGTGAAGTCATGCCACCAAAAAAGAGGATAAATCTTATTTCTATATGTAGTAAATTACTTCTTCTGACCCGTTGTGTATCATGTTCCGTGGGTCCTTGATACCTAAAAATTGATATTCCCCGTCCATCACGGCCAGGATTTTTAAACGAATATTTTCATTTTTGCGAGTACTTTACATGAAGCTCTAATATTTTCAAAATTTTCTCAAAAATGACCCTCACTTTTAATTAAATTTTACCTTCTGATAAAGAAAAAGACGAATTTTTATTGAACACACTGAATTTCCGAAATGGGAAAAGTTCAAAATTTTCAGACTTTGTCTACAAGTACAATATTTAAGACAGAAATAATTTAATGAAATTTTTTCCTCCAAGACAACTCTTTAAATATACTTGTGTAAAAATTTTCGAAAATGAAGTACGCAAAAGGTTTTTGCGTTATTTTACATGATACATAAGCATTTTATTATTAAGATATTTTCTCAAACACGACTCTCCAAATTTTTGCTCTCCAAATAACTTCATTTGTAGATCTTTAAATGATGCCTTACATTTAAATTTAAAATAGAAGTAGTTGTTTAGTAAAAACATTATGAGAAGGAAAAGTTCTGTATGTGTTTGAGGTTTCACGTATAGTACCCTCAAAATATCTGTTTAAAATTCAAGTGGCCAACATTAGGCATAGCGCTTGGGAAATACCAATTTCAGTGAAACTCCTGCCTACGGTTTGACCGCTATCGTTGATCACGGATAGAAAGATGAACAGACGAGAGGATAGACGGATAGACCACCGTAAATCAATTTTTTGGCATCAAGAACCCAAAAAACCATGGATTATAACCCCATAATGCGTTAAAGGATATTATATGTATATACAGAACCAAGAATTATCGAAATTATTTGGTTGCAGGGACCCACAAAAAGGTTTGTTCTGTCGAAAAGTCGCCCTTTTGGCGAACAATTCTTCATCGTAACTAGTACGTAAGTAGTAGGCAAGAAAGTAAGAATGGCAGAGACTTTCCCATATTAGCTTTCTATTTCCTTTGGCCTCGGTTAGTTATTCAGACTTACCACGTACTCTTGCCAGCTGCTACCTATCGCTGTCGAAACTACATTTTTTGACATATTCTTGATTTTTCAGTTTCTTAATAGTAGAAAAGAAGTATTATTTTAAGAATATTAATGAACAGTAAAACTTAGTCATCAATGGCAATTTTCTTTAAAAAATTTGGAGCGGTGTTTAAGAAACTGGCGTTTAAGTTCTACTGTAACTGCGAAAATTGGAGCTTTTTTCACAGGAATCTTTTGTGATCTTGAAAAACTTCATTAGAAGCACTTAAATTTGAAGCACTCTAACTCAAAAATTAAGAGTATTTTTTTTAATTACTGGAAATGTGCATATTAAAAGCGTGAGAGATCTTTCAAAAAAATTACATTTGTATAATTTTTGAAAAACAAACAACCCAAAATTAACTTTACGTCGTATTAAAGAAAGCAATTGGCACTATACATTCGAAATGTTTGAAGACAAAAGTTGGAGCCGTTTTTGAGAAAATGGAGTTAGAGCGTTTCCGAAAATGCAGAATTTTGAGCTAGTTTTCACAGAAAACAATTGTGTTTTCGAGAGACTTTATATGACACTAGTGGAATCCGGCAGACGTTCTGCCCTTCATCTCCCTCTTTCCCCTTCCAGCTCCCTTTCGCTCTCTCTCTCTCTCTTTTTGTCTTTCCGTCTCTCACTATCTCTGTCTCAGTCGAACTGTCTTTGAGCGTCTCTGTCTCTTTCTGTCCCTCTCTTTCACATTTAGTTGCCGATTCTGCACGTCTCTGAGCAGGTGAGATAATATCGAGAAGCGCCGGACCAGCAAAAATGTAATAAAATGTTTTAGGCCTCATCCTGTAGATTACGATGTGAAAAACGTTTCTTTGAGGCCCCAGGCCTCAAAAAGTTTAGTTTTTAACGCCCTAGAACGCTTCGTTCAGGAGTTATTTAACGATATTGCTGCCAAGTGTTGGGGGTTGCATTTGACGTGAAATATTTAGTTTTGTTCTACAGCGCCAAGTAGGGCTGTGTCAAGCTGGCACAACCACTATAGCACAATTTCACCAAACCAAATGAAATATTTAGTACTCATTTATTACTAATTTATTACCCAAAATTAAGTTAATTACTAATTAAGTTTATGAAAAATAAATTGTTAAACACATCGTAGATATGCAACCCGCATGACACCATGCCAAAAGTACAAATACGATTATAGAGAGAACCGACGATCACAATCGAACGAAACCAAAACCATTATTAAATACACATTATATATTACTTTATTTATCCAAAAAATAAACTTAATACTGTTGCCGTTTATGAAAATAATATTGTTAAAATCTGAATCATAGTTATTCAACCATCCCAGAAATTCAAATACGAATATAGAGAGAACCAACGAGCACTATCAAACCAAACCAAGAACATAATTAAATACACATTACATACTAATTTATTACTTTAAACATTTATTACTGTTGCCGTTAATGAAAAAAATTGTTAAAAACTGAATCATATTCAACCATTCCAGAAATTCAAATACGAATATAGAGAGAACCAACGAGCATAATCAAACCAAACCAAGAACACAATTAAATACACACTACAATTAAATACATAATTTATTACTCTAAACAGACATTTATTACTGTTGCCGTTTATGAAGAAAAAATTGTTAAAAACTGAATCATATTCAACCATGCCAGAAATTCAAATACGATTATAGAGAGAACCAACGAGCACAATCGAACCAAAGATCATAATTAAGTTTACATTACATACTAATTTATTACTCTAAACAGACATTTATTACTGTTGCCATTTCTGAGGAAAAAATTGTTAAAAACTGAATCATAGTTATTCATCTATTCCAGAAATTCAAATACGATTATAGAGAACAAGTTAAAGTGAACAAATCGCCACTAATGTAAATATTACCGACGTAAGAAAGTAAAAAATAACATTTTTGCAATTTTTGAAAAAAGAAAATAATAGAGCAACATTGCGTTTATGTCATCTCATTGACTACATTTAGCACTATTCCTACCACAATTTTAAAGAAAAAATTTGTATCAGTTTTTGAGAAAAATCTTGTTTTCGTATTTTTTAAAACTCCACATATTACACGCAATATTGCGCGAAAACTACTAAAATTATCAAAAAAATGTATATGACTTTAATAAAAGAACTAATTATGGAGAATAAATTTTGTTTGAAGGAAAAATCTCTATCTTTAATTTTGTGGTTGTAGGAAGAGGCCGAAGAAAATTAAAACTTTTGCAATTTTTGAAATTTCAGAATTAACCGTGAAAATCGGGCCTATGCCACCTTAATAAGTGTATTTTACTCTATTATTACAAGAAATTGAAAGAAAAAATTGGAGCTGTTATTGAGAAAATTTTTGGGGCGCTCCATGTCAAGCACATCCAAATTTTGAACACTTTTTTTTTCAAATTTCAAAGCTTCGACTCAAGCCAGATTGACACGGCTTTATTCAATTTGTAAAAAATCCTACGCATGGTTTAAGTGCTAGTGGTGTTCACGGACGGACGGACGGTTTTGCTTCGGTATCAAGGACCCACAAAACAGGGATTCTGGCTACACCACGTGTTAGGGTATTTTTTCTTAATTTAGCATCTGGTGTTACCCACTTTTTCGTTATCAGGGCTCGGCAACGAAGTTTTTTCTGCCGAAAATTCGCCGGTTTTTCGCGCAGCATAACATAATTTTCCCTATACTTCGTATTTTACTCCGTATATACGTATGTATATGGGAAAGTAAAAACTAAAGATTACCCAAAACCAGTTTACCAAAAGTAAGATTAGACCTCCATTGTCCCTTGGTCTCTCACCAATGCCGAACTCCATAAAGAATTAAGTATCGACTCAATAGATGATCGTTTTATCTCTCTATCCATCAACTTCTGCTGTTCCATACTACAAATACCGGGTGAGATGGTTCAAAGGATCAGCTGAGTCACTGCAGTGTCTCTGACCGACAGATCCGAGGGTTCATGTGAAGACTGTGACAGGACTTCCGTCATTATATAACTAGATCGAATTCAGCCGCTGTGAAGGAGACTTCTACTGGCCGGCAGCTCTGATCTGTATCTGTATCCCTGGTTTATCAAATTAATAGCCCCAGCCTCACTCGTTACTTACACTCTCTTACACTTACGTGCACTACACTACCACACATGTCACGAGACCAGCCGAGAGCTTACAGCATGTCCCCCAAACATGTATCCCCTTAGGGAATACATGTTTGGGGAAAACCCTGCAAGTTGACTGGGAGGTCGACGTATCTCGCCATCCAGCGGAGACAGATAACCGACATCTCCCGTGATTAAAAACATATACTACACCAACGGGACTAATAAACTTAGTGAACGCGAAACACGAAATAATCAACAACAAATCTCCAGACTTAGAAAAGTCGAAATTGGCCGAAAACCAATCCACTTTACCAGAATTAAAAACAAATTTCCCCATTATGTATTTTTCAAACATTTTACTGAATTTGGTAAGTCGTTTTAGACGCATCTAATTGCCTTCCGAACCTTATTTGGAATAATGAATAAAATGCAATTAATATTAAGCAACAAAATACATATGCAGATGAGCCTACCAATTCACGCATATTTTCCATGGCAATAAAAAAAACCATAAAACAGCAGTACAAAGTTATGATATCGGGTAGATCTCAAATAGTTCCAAACTGTGGAAACCTATTTCTTGGAATTATTAATTAAGTGTTCGGTGCGTTGGAGTTTGGAACATCATCTGGCTGTTGATAAAATCGCTACGTTTTCCGAACATCTCCCGTTTATATTGCTGAACTCGCTTTGCGCATTTTACTAGAGCCAATGCCGGAAGGAATGATTATAATCAAGCCGGATTTTATGAAAGTATATCTTTTCTATTTCTTTAAGTTCACATTATACGGAACACAAGCTCTACGTCTATCTAAAAGACTAAGTGTGATTAAAATATTCGCCACATCAGTTTGAACTGAACATACATTCTGAACTTTAACTTCTCCCCTGAAAGGAATATTTTCGACTGACATTCCAGCTTCCATTCCCAATAGAAATTGTTTATCTGCTGCGGCGTTTAGATGTCCTACATGATGGTAACGTTCATTCAGTGGTCGGGACTCTGCTGCTCTGTGATTAGTAGCAGGCCCTGCAGTCTTCCCGAATCGATTGCGAGAGCGTTGGGCATTATTAATTAAATTAAAATGAATTAGCTTAATCCATGTAAATTAATTTGGAAATAATTACCTGTAATTATAAGTAACTGCCGCTGCAATTTATTACAAGTGTAAATTGGTGTAATTGTTGACCATTCCAATTACTTACTTTTTGAATCTAAAATTCATACTTTTGACAGTTTCAGTCTTTGATACAGAGTTTTTGTACAAATTTGTGAAGATGATCAAATAAATATAATGAAAAACGTTTTATTTTCAACGTTTAATTTAATAAACATGAACGCTTTCTTTTTGACTGGGTTACAAAACGATAATTAGAATAATTTATTACCAACTACTGAACGGAATTAATTGTAACAAAGAAGCGAAATGTAATACGAAAATTTGAAATAGTACATATGAAGGCCACGGGCAATAACATGCTATGCCACTACAGTAAGTTTTAAGAAAAAAACAAGTAAAGGTTTAGACATTGCCTTCTACACATAGAGATAAAGAACATTCATTTACGAATTTCACTGCCATCTTGAGGCGTATCTTTAAAATAAAAATCCAACATCTGTATACATCTATGGGGCGTCTACATACATTAATATCTCAATTTCATTAGAAAGTGGCATAACATGTTATTGCCCCAAGGTCTTCATATATAGTACAATACACACAGTATTATTTATGAGGACGATGCGCACAACTAGTTGAATGGGGCATCGCCGACGCTGTAAACTGTTTTAAAAGTATACTCATGTGTTGAAAATTTCTTTCATACTTCATTTCTTTCATGCGTAGCTTTGTTCAAATATGTTCTTAGTGTATTTGGCCAATGAATCGTAGTAGCTGTTAATGTAATACTCCCGTTCAAAAATTCCCAACACACAATGGCCTTGCGTATTAACTCCAAACGGGTAATACTGCAAAAACCAAACTCTGGTAATATTGCAATTTCAAAATTATAATCGATGTAAAAAATTACTTACATGAATGAATGATGCGACAGCACAGCAATATTTTTTAGTTTTTGTTTTCTAATATGAACATAAATGATCACCTGTAGGCTGTTGTTCTGCGTTATTCTGTAATGCTAATATAAGATCATTCTCCATTAGCTCGGAAAATCCTGACGCAAAATCCTTTTCAACTACATTTGGTTCCCCTGAGTTGCTTAACACTTTCATATTTTTGCCCTATTTTAAGATTTTAAAACTCCACAAACAAAACTCAGTCTGAGTTTTGGTCTGAAGGCGAGTATAAGGCATTAAAATGTTATTATTTTATATGTTTATGTGTATAAGTTGTAAGTCATATTAAATTGAAAATCGATTTTTGCACACTTAAGAAATGTATTGTTTAGTATTTACAGTTCTTGTTTCCTTCGTATTCACTTCACATTCAAATTTAATGTTCCAAGTTGCAAATTCTTTATACAAAATACGCATGAAATACTTCACACTTCACAACCGAAGTACTTAGAATTTACAACACATTTGCCGGCCAATATTCATTTAATTTTTGCTCGTTTGTCAAAAATCAGTGTAGCCATCCTCATGGAAGAAAATTTTGGTGTCGTGGAATGAAAATAACCACGGAATAATGGAGTTTAATCAATGCATCTGCATAGATCTATTTAGGTGGCGTTGGTTTAATTCCCGTCATAGTCAGATCACAGCGCCAAGACACGAGAAAATACGTTTTTGGCAATTTGTGGGAATATTATGGCCGGATCGGAAAACAAATTATCAGTTCCCATCAGGAGTTCGAGACACGTTCAGTGACATCTTATATGTCTCGATTGGTGCAAGGGAAGTGGTCTAGCCATGAGAGACGGAACTGCACATACACGCACGTCAGAGGAGTTTACTCAAATACTATATGATTGATTTCGTGTTTACGGGCATGACGGCCGTTATTGTCATTAGTCCCACAAGTGTAGTGTACGTTATATCTCGAGAGGTGGAGTGTTCCTCCCCCGCTATCTAAGATTGGGCGTCGACCTACCTTCGACTTGCGTGTGGCTTCCCTCTACAAGTATCTCCGCCTGGGGGCTCCACTCCAGCATGGGCCAAGCTCTAAATTCCCATGTGGTTTCTCGATAATGTAATGTAATTCGTATACGTGTGTGTGTGTGTAAGGGAGAGGAAGTGGCGTGGATAAGAAAGTAAAGATTTACGCGGTCCGTGGCCCTTTTGTAAAGAAACTCCACCAGCGTTCACCCAGGGGCATTTATTCCATGGAAGCAAGGGAAGCGTTGCTTCCCCTATCGTTTCCTTTATATATCATTTGACTAGTAATTTAGAATAATTTACTTATTCCAAGTAAAAACAGTTTAAATTAAGCGCGACAACCTTATCTTTCCAAAATGAGCACGTAATTGTCATTGTCACTAATAGATGGGATAGAGATCGCCTGTAAAGCTGTTCTCATAGGCAATGGTATGGTCAGCAGATATACTGGCGCTTGTGGTGGGCGCGCGTGGGCTCAGTCAGTCGAGGTCGCCTTTGGAAGCAATCGGCCAGTTGCATACACCGCGACTCACAGCGCGCGTGTGGTGGGCTCCGCATGTGCTTAAAGGTTCAGTGGTATTAATTTATTATTTCTTCGAATTCATATTTTCTTGTGCTGCAAATCTGCCAAGGCTTCATTGAAACTTTAAATAATTACTTAGTGATTTAAATAATTTACGCAAGGTAGTGAAAAGACATTCAAGTTATAAAAATCATTTGACCAGTATTTTGAAGTTAAAAACGTTTAATTCAACACATAGGATTGATCATGCTTTAGATGAACAGATGAAAATATCGCACTAGAAACATAACGAAACTGTGAGAAAAAAACACGAAATATTGAAGAGACTCATTGAGGTTGTGTGCTTTCTAGGATTCCACAAACTCAGGTTTCGAGGATATGAGGAGTCATTTGGCTCCACAAAAATATAGGGAACTTTAAAGATTTGGTACACTTAATAGCAAAACATGATCCACTTTTGGCACAGCATCGCGAGAATTCATCTGTATTTGTTGGGACTTCAAATTTGATTCAAAATGTAATATCTCCAGTTGTAAATGTTTATTTCCAAAACATTAAACAAGAAATAAATAATAGTAATTTCGTTGCCATTGTATTAGATGACAGCACAGATGTTGGAAATCTAAGCCAATTGTCTAAAGTAGTGCGGTATTTAAATGCGGAAGGAAATGCTGAAGAGAGATTCCTAGGATTCCAAGATGTCCCTTCAGACAGAACGGCTGAAGCTTTATGTTGAATTGTAAGGGATATTGTTGAAGATTTAAAATGTAAATCAAAACTTCTTGCACAAAGTTAGGATGGTGTTGCGGCGATGGCTGGTCATTGAAATGGGCTACAGGTTAAAGTGAAACAGGCATACCCTAATGCACTGTTTTGCTCATAAATTAAATCTGTTATTATCTCAGTCAGTTACCAAAATTAAAGAATGTAAAATATTTTTCAAAACTTTAACCGATTTATCAACATTTTTTCTCGCATTCGCCTAAATTCTGCCATATACTGAGGTTAAAAAAAGCTTCCAAATACAGCTCCCACCAGATGGAATTACAATAGTAGATTAGTTCAAACTGTGTATGAGTATCGAGAACCTCTCATGAATTTGTTTGAAAATATTGTCGAAGATGACAGTGCAGAAACTCTCACGTCATCAAGAGGATATTTAGAGTTACTAAAATGAGTGTTTTAATTACAAGTTATTACAATTGCCAATATTGTCTTTACAAGTGGTTTAAATTATCCATTTGTCGCCATATCTATGTGAAAAATTAAAAATCTTCCATCTGAACTGTAAAATGGCTGCCTTCTTAACACGAAATGCATTTTCCATTCTCTTTGCATCGGGTACCGGTCAGAAAAGTCAGAAAAAATCCCGTTTTTCGAGCCTATTGTATCATCTGATGTCACTGCAGTGAATCTGACCGGGAGGTCCAGGTTCGAGTCTCGACGGTGACACGATTTTCGACACTAGCTAGGTCGAGTTCAGTCTGGAGGAGAATTCTAGTGGACGGCTCCTCTAATCGTAGTTTTCCGATCGACACCAGGCGAATGCCGGAGCAGTACCCTAACAAACTGGCCACAGACCGCGCACGATCTTTCCTTCCTCTTCCTTGTCCTTTCCTCACCCCTTACTTACACACACTTACATGCACTACACTACTATACATGCTGTTGAAACTTTAAATAAGTGCCCAGCTGGTGGGAGATATCTGGAAACTTTGTTAGTCGACGATAGATCGCGCCGGATCTCACCATCTAGCGGGTGAAGATCACTACCTCTCAAAGAAAACATGCACGACATCTATGGAACTAATGATCTTAGCAGTTGACGCGCACGGAATCACCAATCAATCAATCAATCGGGCCTCTTGGAGCGAGCACTGGGTCCGGGAGGTTGAAAACTTTGGGTTTTGATCCCTGGTATACAATATACCCAAAGAAAAAGTTCTTTTTGCTCTTTTCCAGGTATCCACACTTCTTCAGTATTTGGTGACTAGTGGAGCGGGCGTGGAGGAGAAAGCCTCCTCGCTTAGGGACAGAGTGTGGCACTTGCCACGCATTTTGTAATTTGAGCGGCGTCTTACCTTCATGCACGCCGCAGTGTTCCACGGGTTGTCGCACTCCACCCAGGGCAATGTGGAGCGGAACGTCATGGCGAGGAAGTAGAGCGGGTACGAAATAATGACGTTGTAGTACATGGTGCAGAGGAAGTTGACCACGAGGATGGCGAAGCCGGCGCCTGCAGAGACGGAAACAGATACATTTGCCATTTTTTCTGCAGGAATCCCCTCAACAAAGTGCCCTCCAAATTTTAGGAGACGTGAGGTACTTTTCGTTTTAGGGATTACCTTCCGAACCATGTAACTCATTTATCATTGCAAAAACATTTTGCTTTTGTGAAAGTCTTACACTTTTATTAAATTACTTTTGTTTTCTGAATGAACGACCTCTTAGAGGAGTATGTTATTCAATTACATTATAATTTTGTTTTCAGTAATATGAATTACCAAACGAATTTCGTTGTCATGACGGAGATACAACGATTGGAATGTGGAAATGTAAATGAGTTTGCGATGTTTTTGCGGTTTATTATAACAAATTTCCTTTAATAGGAAGTAATGAATCACAACTGGATCTTCATGTCAGATGCGTCACTAAGTCTAAATGTATATTGCATTTTCAGTTATGGTCACGACAAAAATCGTTTCACTTGTTTTACTTGCAAGGATTAAAACAATATTTTAAATAACATTTAGATTTGAGTAAATAAAATAGTTTCTGTTTTTGGTTCCAAACGTTGATGTTCCGGTTTCAATTCTATATTTTTTATTAAAATTTTAAAATTCAGTTAATGAAAAAAGATAAAAGAGAACATGAACCCGTCTTGTTTACTTATTTTTTAAACAATGTCCCAATTTCTATCAAAATAAATAATATGCTTAAAAATTGTCAGAACACTGTTTAGAGATATATATTTAAGGGACAGGATGCAATTACAAAAATAGTTTTATCTTCAATAAAGTAGTTTTTGAGGGAACCCAAAAGTTGTTAAATTTTTCAATTTTCGAGATGTTTTAATGAAAATTAGAAATACACAATTTTTGTAAGCGTTTGTTGCTCTACTCAAGCAAACAATTGGAGAGCCAATTTTGAGAAAATATTGAAAATGACGTTCACCCTCTGCAAAAATTGAAGATGTTTCGAATTCGAGGGGTCGCGACATCAGGTGAATCGATCAAGGAATAACAATTTTGGTGAAAATCCTGTGAACGATTTAAGCTCTAATGTTGGTCCCAAACACATCATAATAAAAATACTTTTTCGAGATCAGGAACTTGCAAAATGAGTGTTTTCGTCAAAATCTTAACATACTGCTTTAAATAAAAACTTGCTTTATGACTTATTAATGATGGAAATTAAAACTTGCTTTATGACTTTTTCGTCTTTTACTTACCAACCTAGAATTTTAAAAATAATTCCATTTATATTAAACAATTTAAACCATAGCCTCCATAGTTTAAACTAGATATTTTCAAGACCCTTTTCTGTCGGAGGGGAGGTTTTCGATAAAACATTCACATATCTCATTTTACATTTGTTTCTCTCGTCTCGTATGCTATTGAAAAACATACGAATATTCAATCATCTGCACGTAGGAAGTTATTTTTGAAAAATATGCACCCACTGTAAATGATACCAAATTAAGGAAATCTGGTACAAATCGAAACCGTTTTATTTTGCCACAATTCCAGCAAAATATTTTATACATCATAACGGTTTGAATTTCGATCATGTTATTGAAACGGGATTTAACGGTTTCCGTTTGATGCCTCAGTTACTAGTAGTTGAAATCTCAACCTAAAGAAACGTCAGTTGTAAATTCACAAAGACTATTGAGCCCGCCATGGAATACTTAGAATGTGCGGAAGACTAGTGATCCACGGGACACTATTTCGGTTTTTAACTTAAATAGTAACACTAAAACATACAAATTATGACTTTTTGATGGTATGCACACTTAAGGGTGATTGAAAGTTTGTTACTTCAAAAATAATTTCGTTTCATCAGCATAAACTCAGCACATAATAGCTTATTCGGTAATTTAAAATTATTTTCGTGTATAAAAACAAATGGAGCAAATATTGCTGATTTTCAGTTTTATCTATGCTTATTGGAAACATCCCAGGAGACTCTCTTTAATCTCAATGAACTTCACTGTCGTGTCAGAATACCAAATAGCTAAAAGATATTAAACGTTGGCTTTCGCAACGGTAGTTCCTAAGTCAAAACCTACCGATCAAATTTTCATTCGCATACAATACGGCGTAAAAATTGGTTTGTTTGTTCGGTTCATTGATACGCTTGGCTCGTCGTGCGTCATTTCTTATCATTTCACTAACTTTTAATTTTAAACATGGGTACATTTTCAAGAAAAAAGTATTTTTGTATTAAGATTTTTTTTTAGAATCTATATTTTCAATTATTATTAAATTAATTACTAATATTGCCAAAATATTTTAGGTTCGTTGGTTTCACTCTGCGCGGGCGACAGACCTTTGAATAGAGGGCAGATGCGAAAGATGGTTATACATCCTGTGCTGGCGAACTGGCCCAATGCAGTCTCCATGAAGAACAGCGGGATTCCGCAAAGGAAGAGCATGAGTAGGTACGGCACCAGGAAAGCACCTGCAGATACATAAATAATATATAATAATAACCTAAGTGGAGTTCTCAATTTTACAATAATGTCACCAAGACTTACTGTTTTTGTTTTAAATTAAGAAATTTCAAGAAGCAACAGAAAATATCCCTGTCTTTGGTATTCCATTTCTATCTAAAATATTTAAAAAAATAATTTTTGAAAAAGAGAGACCTATTTTTAGAAAAAAATCACTTTTTTAAACAAATGTAAGAATGTAGAGCCCACCTACTTGTAGGGAACTTAGAATGTTTGTATCGCAATTGACCTGAAGATGGGGATGCAGAAACTCCCGAAACGTTGTTGAAGAAAATGTTTACATGATATGGAATAATAAAAGATTTAAAAACCTTCTACTGTCTAAAATTTGAAACGAATGCAACAATTGTCTACTGTAAGTCACGCTCAATCAACATCCACTTCATACGTCAGTTGCAATGCAAGCGTAAGTGAACCCCATATGAACAAATGGCGGAACTAAGGTCACTACCAGCGGTGCAGTTCCAGATGTGGCAAACTCTCTGACTGAAAGTAAAGGAATCGCGGACAGTTCATCAACTAGCGGTAGGAAAACATTAAATGACTATGATAACTAGTGGCACTCAACAGCACATTCTTTCTCGTGTTATTGGAAACAGCGACGTAATATTGAAATATTGCATTTTCTGGCTACTGTGGTCCCATTTAAATAAGTTGGTGATTGATAGTTGTGCTTCAAAAGCTGTAGCTTCATACAATATGAATATATGATATGGATACTTTAATAAGTATTTATTTCAAGTGTTTATTATCGTGTCACGGAAACACGGGCTCAGTGGTACACAAACCTGTCAACGTCGTTCCCTTCCATTCGCAACTGTCAATCACCAACTTCTTTAAATCGGACCGTAACACCTTAGCTATTATTTGGAAACGTCCAATTCAACCAAGAAGCGAGCATCTCACTGTTGCCTGCGCAGTGTTGTCAAAACTAAGGGTTAAGGGCATAAATTTATAGCTAATTTACCTTTGAAAACATTTTATTACATAGGAGCGAATATTTTTTCAACAAAATTTGAAAAAAAAAACGCTCTTTTTTCTGTTTCCGAAATTCGACTAGAATATGGTTTAGGATAGAGATCACAGAATTATAAAAACGTGCACAAATTTCAGTTCTCCCCATAGCTCGTCACGCAGTTTTAAACTGTTTTTGAAAAGCTTGGCCAATAATATCAATACAGTAATTAGAATACATGCAATTGACATCAAAATAATTACGAAAATTCGGGCTGCTCACTCGTAAGTTGCCTTTCGTCGTAAGATAACAGATCCGATAGCATTTCATTGTTTTTCTTTTATTCAATACGCAGTAAATTCATTTAGGGATAACAATAGAGATGTGAACGATCCGGCAACAGTGGCTAGTCCCTTTGACCAATACTTTTCGAGAATTGCTGTCGATCTCACTAAGGGTTTTCAGCCACAAAATTCAACATCTGACGTTTCCCTAAAAATCTTAGACACAATGTTCGTTTCCGAAACCTCTTCCTATGAAATTCTCAAAATAATCAGTAAATTAAAAAATGAATATTCGGCCGGTGTAGATAAATTTCCGGATTTTTTTGTTAAAGACGTGTGCGCCTCCCATTATACACCCGTTAACTCACATATTTAATGCATCCTTATGCACCGGAATTTTTCCAAATATTTTTAAAACAGCTAAGATTAAGCCGCTCTTCAAAAAAGGCAACAAAAATGAAATTCAAAATTATCGGCCAATTTCTCTTTTGTCAGTTTTTTCAAAAATATTAGAGAGACTTTTTTATGTGCGCATGGAAACCTTTCTCGATAAACACGACGCGTTTTCAGATTGCCAAAATGGATTCCGAAAATCAAAATCTACGGAAACAGCCATTTTTTTCTTTTGTTAAATATGTTGCCTCATCATTAGATCAAAACAAAGCAACTATTGGAATATTTTAGATCTTTCAAAAGCTTTTGACGTCATTGATCATAATTTTACTTTCAAAATTACCTTCATATGGAATACGTGGTATTGCTCTAGATTGGCTGTGTTCGTATCTTAAACAACGATCTCAGAGGATAGAAAAACCTTACTGGAATGATGGAACTTTATGTACACACCTTTCCGGCACTTTGCCAATTGCATGTGGAGTCCCGCAAGGATCTATTTTAGGTCCTTTTCTCTTCCTATTACGAATATTCCTAAACGACATGCCCTTAGCGATTTGAAACGGAAGAACAGTTCTCTTTACGGATGATACAAATATTCTTTGCAATAAAGAAATCGTAAATAGTACAATATCAGATGTTTCAAATTGGTTCCGTAATAATAAATTAATAGTAAATGAACAGAAAACTGTTTCAATGCAGTTTTACATTTCAAAAAAAAATTCTGTATCCCATTGAAAATGAACGATGTGCCATTGACTGATGTTAAAGTAACAAAATTTTTAGGTCTATCAATTCAGTCAAATCTCAAATGGAATGCCCAATTAAATGAATTGAATACAAAATTAAGATCATTATGCTACGCGTTCAGAATTCTTTCAAATTCCGTCAGCCTTTATACTGTTCGTTGTGTATATTTTACGAATGTTCATTCTCGCTTGAGATATGGCATAATGTTCTGGGGAAACACATCTTATAGCTCCCAGACTTTCAGATTACAAAAAAGAATTGTACGAATAATAAACAAATCCCACCCACGTGATTCTTGTAAGTCTCTCTTTATTAATCTAGGAATTTTACCATTACCTTGTCTCCTGATTTACGAATCAGTAGTTTTTGTCGAAAATGACTTACTTAAGGGCGGGAATATATTTTCAGCAAACGCCGATGTCTATAAGTATAACACACGACGTAGTAATCATATTCATCAGGTGGCAGTATCAACAGCTCACTACAAAAAATCACATACAATTCATGTACATTACTCTACAACACTTTACCAAATGACATTAAACGATTAAATTCGACAGAAAAGTTGAAGTCCCAAGTAAAATCTTTTCTGCTGCATAACTGTTTGTAAATAATTCGAGACTATACCGAGCATCAAAAGGAAAGTAACATTAATTTTAACAATGATAGTTAATGCATTTATTTATCTTTTGGACTGTATAATTCTAAAGAATCTGTAACAAGTATTGTACCACAGTTTCTGGGTTGATGACTCCCATCTCGATCAGGTTTTCCGTCAAATTTCCCTGATCCTTTGAGCAAATGCTGAGATGGTCCCTTGTTTTACTTCTGGACATAAATGTAACTTCATTATTTGTGCATGTCTTTTGAATTTCAATGGGAAATATGGTTATTGAAATTATAGTTTTCCATATTGTTGTGGCAAAAAGTATTATTCTTTTGTGAAGAAAATGATGAGGGTTAAGGGCACAAATTTATAGCTAATTTACCTTTGAAAATATATTTTATTATATAGGAGCAAATATTTTTGTCAACAAAATTTGAAAGAAAAATGCTCTTTTTTCTGTATCCAAAATTCGACTAGAATATTGTTTAGGATAGAGATCACAGAATTATGAAAACGTGCACAAATTTCAGTTCTCCCCATAGCTCATCACACAATTTTAAACTGTTTTTGACGTAAATAAATAAATCGCAACACACAACAATACCGCTCCAAGAGTACTAATATTACTCTTGCACACGCTACATGTCGTTGCATGCAAGCGTGCCAGCCGCGACCCCAACACCCAACACGCGCCCTGTATAGGGGAGAGTTAGGTTATCTGGTCCACTTTTTTAAACTAGTTCTAAAATGTTATTTACTTGACCACTACACGTGAAATTTTGCCTGATATTTGAGAGGTCTTACAGAGAATTAACGAACAACATACGATAATGACCTATTTGTACATGGTCGCAGATGACGTAATAGAAAAAGCATAAAAATATAATATGGAAAAATTATACAGGATAGGGGAGAGTTAGGTTGACTGGTCTACTTCTTTTTAACTAGTTCTAAAATGTTATTTACTTGACGTATACACGTGAAATTTCGCACAATATTCCAGAGAAGTTTTCTCCTTATATTGTGGGAATAAACAATATCATTGTGCTTAAAGTTATTGTCAAATATGGAATGTTTTATACATTTGCAACAGGACCACTTAACTTAACCGGTATGGTTAAGTGGACCGGAAATTGAAATAAGCTGTGAAAATAAAATTGACGATTAATAATAATAATAATCGTCTCCTATATTATTTCAGTAGTATACCTCCCCTTTGCGGCTCTCACACGCAACCAATCTTTATAAATGAGGGCTCCAAAGAAAGAGAATTTCACGGAGACTTGACAAATTCCATTTTGACTTTACAAATATGGATGATTTCTTTAAAAAAACGCATCGAAATATTCAAGTAAAATGCAACGCGCATCACATGTCAACCTATATCTGCAAATAACTCAAAAACAAAGCGTTTTAGAGCCTTAAAAAGTAAAATTTTGAGGCCAAAGGCCTCAAAGAAACGTTTCTCACATCATAATCTACAAGATGAGACATTCTTCGATCCATTCAATTAACTTTTCGGTTCCACGCTTCAAACTATCAAGGCCACCTCAATATTTCAGTCCTTCCTGCTGGTAGCAATTTTTGTGGCGACACGCTTAGAAGGCTTAGATTCGACAATCTTTATTTACACATCCTGTTAACACCATAGTTTGTGTAGTCTGACGAGGTTTATTTGCATAATCATTAGTTCAAGATTTGCTCTCCAGCAACAATTAGAAATACTATTATAGTTGCTTGATACCTATACCTATGAAGATTGTTTCTTATGCGCGTAGAGAAACTATTCAATTAACGTTTTTTCATGGTCTATAAGTGCTGTGTACTTAATTGTGGAAGGATGTGGGTGTTCAGTGAAGAGTGAAGACTGTTTTTGTGTTTTACCCGTACCAATTTTTTCGTTATCATTCGATGAAATTTTCAAGTCAACGGGTTCAGACACGTAGCTTTCTCAAAAGTAAAAAGCTAATATTTTTGAGACTATCACGAAAAACTAAAACCTAATTGACAAAGAATATTGAATAATTACTTCAATTGTCTTTAAGTAAGTGTTGGGAATTGTTCCAAGCAAATTCTCCATGATTTTGAATAAATTTTTACTGAAAATTTCTTTTACACATTAATTGCATTGTTTTTTATTTTTGTATGTAATTGTGTTAGTACATTGCAAGTTACCTTTATAGATACAAATAAAAGTATAGTAGTATTGATAGTAGTAAGTAGTATAGATACAAATAAACACGTTTCGATAACTACTTTTCGTCTTAGAATGAAAATAGAAGGATAGGGATGAGTGTGGGGTCTAACATGCGAGAGTTCTCGCACGGGTGTGTGTGTATATATATATACGCAGAGGTAGTGGGGGGAAACTTGTGCTATTGCACAACACAAAGAACAAACTTTTTAAAGTAGCTAAAGTAGAATAGCTTGAAATAAATGGAAAACAAAAATCAAAACGCTCTAGCCTACAATACTATGCGAATCAATTAAAAAACAACTAAATTTAAAATTATAGAAAGAATAGTGCAAGTCAACCGACAACTGCCAACGATCGCAGTCCAAACGCACGATTTAAATGTTGGCGATATCTGGAAGTATGTACAGTAACGCCCAACTGTAAACTCATATTGTAAATAAAACACCGTTTGATATTAAACTCAAGGTGTCGGTTCGTTAAGATATTAAAAATGCAAACATAGTTTGAGCAACATTCCCATGTACCGAAGTGGGCTTACTAATGCCTACTAAATTGTTTCTAATGCTAACAAATGGTATTTAGTACTCAAAGGTGAAAACTTTAGTTTGATTATTTTTTGGATCGGAATTGCTTTTCTTGAGGTACGTAAAGACTCAGAAAATAATTCAATACATTTTAGTAAACAAATAATTTTTCAATTTTCTCACCCCAGCAAGCTGGCACCCTGACTCTCCAAAACCCACTCGGTTCTTCATAAAAAATAAAGGAAAGTTAAATAATATTGCAATGAGTAGGTCTGTTCTTGCCCGATCCGGTATTTTCGCACTACTTTACTTGGCTTTCTCAAGAGTAAAAACCTTTTCTATTATTTGACTATCAAGGAAAGCGAAAAGCTAACTCTCAAGGAAGGTTGAAAAATTTCTTCAAATGTTGTTTTTAAAGAAGAATGAATTGTTCCAAGAACATCTCTCTATAATGTTGAATAAAATTTAATTGAAAATTTGTTTTAAACATCAATTGCATTGTTATTTTGTTTGATATTCTGTAAGTACATTAGTAGTTCCTCTCCTTTATGGAACGGATAGACAAATGAATAGGGAATGGGTGGGATTTAACATGCGAGAGTTCTCGCACGGGTACGCTAGTAATAATAATAATAATAATAATAATAATAATAATAATAATAGTAATAATAGTTTTTGTACAATGTGCAGTTAGTTTTCACAAAATTTTGTGAGTGATAGTGTCCGTCTTACATATGTTTTAACATGATATCTATTACAAAAACTTTCACACAGTTTACACACGCATGTTTCTTCTGGCTGGTGGTAGTTTTCCTTTGTGCAGATTCGGTGGTGGAAGCCATGTGCCGCGAAACGAGTCATTATATGTCTTAAGTCGTATTGGGCTCTCATCAATTCTCTGTTTAAATTGACGATTAATAGACTGTTTTAATGAAAAAATATTCTTCTACACATTGCCATAACCTTTTTCACACGTAATTGAGTAAACGGACCACGAACCGCGCGCCGTTTCCTAAAACGTGGCATCTAAAATTAAAACTTGGAAATACCAGTGGTAATGAAGTAAATTAATAAAATAGTGAAAGGCGAATAAATTATATAACATTTCAGATTTAATAATTGCAGATCCACAAATTCTACTTCCGAAAAAAATAATAAAGGGATATATGGACCGGTCCGCTTTACCTAAACTCCCGGCGGTCCAGTTGACCCCACAGCACGTATATTTTTATATGAACGAAAACACACAAGCCGCGACGTATTATTAAAAACAAAACACACAATTATAGAGCAGAAATACTAACAATTAATTTGGTGTGAATATTCTTCTTGTAGTTGTTAATCAATCGCAATAAAAATGCAAAGCAGATGAGTGGTAGAAAAAACCTCTGATCTTCCAGAATAAAAATCTGTTACTGTACTGAACAATTCAAGGCCTGCAACTTATGATTGTGGCTTAGATTATCAGCCCTGACATCCTACGAATGCCATCCAGTGGAAAAGACAATAAACACTACCCACCAACATTTAAAATTTTGGACCACTTAACCTAACCGGTCCAGTTAAACTAACTCTCCCCCACTCTTTGACAAAATAACCTCAGTTACGTCAAAAATTGAAAAATAATAATACGATGGAATTTCGACTATTGGACAACCACCGGTATCAACAAAAGCACCCTGGTTCATTTAAAACAAATAACTTTATACTTCCACGGTCACCAAACACAAAACTCATTTTTCCAATAAGTTTCTTCTGTATCATTTATTAACAATTCATCGAGTTATGAGTTCAAATATATAACTTAAGTTCGACGTGAGAAACGGCGTGAATGACGGGGAAATTGACCTGAAGAACTTATGTAAACAAAACCACAACTCTTCCAATATTGAAAACAAATTAATACAATTTCATTTGCGAGTAGGTAACAAACAGTAAAGAAATAATAGCCACTGAGTAGTAGCACAAACGCACCACTGCAAAACTAAGTTCTGCAAGGAATTTAAATTTCATTCGAGTCGAAATGGACCCGAGGACCTATGCAAGGTTAAGATAAAAAAAAGGTATTGTCAAGTCATAATATATTGATACCTGACAATACCTTTTCTTTAATAAGAAGGTATGAACCCCACCAACGATATTATTAAAGCAGGGTTAAGAGTTAGTCAAGTTGTAGTTGTCGAGCCACACAAAGAATTGTCTAGTACCTCCTCCGTTCCTGTAGCAGAGGTATGGAAAGCGCCAGACGTTGCCGATGCCGATGGCGTAGCCCAAACAAGAGAGGATGAACTCCGCTTTGCCCGACCAGTTGCCTCGATCAGGCTCATCTCCCTTTCCTTTGGATCCCTTGTCGCATTTGACAGCACTGCCTCCATTACAGCTCGCTGCCTCAGGATCCTGTGGGGAAAATTATAGTTACTTACGAAATAAATATCGTAGGACATCTTTTTACAATAGGAGTTTGGAGAATTATCAAAGGAGGCCATCAGTTCGATGTTGATAATCGTTCGATAATTGTAATAAGAACTCATGAATATCGTACTACGTTTAATCCACGTTGCAAAAATTTCAAATTTACTGTAACCAGCTGAACCCCAGCGATTACATCGCGCTGTTGTGCTAAAACAGATACGTACTTTCTCACGTTATTTCTAACTTCCTTGAGACCTGCGCCATTTTAATAATTGAAGAAGAGATACGGTTAATGCACCTCTTTCTTTTATTCAATACGCAGTAATATTTTTAGGGATCTGATGATATTAAATGGTATATAATATTCCTCACCGGGCATTCAGAAGAGTAATTTGTATAAAAATGCTGCTAAATTAATAGCAAACGAAAGTATCGGCTCATACTTTCACTTGTAGTGTAATTGAAACTCACCTATTCATTTGCAAAACTTCATGCAATTGCACATTTTTACTGACTGCGCATATCGCAAGGAGATGTATATAACTTTACCCATCACCAAAAATAAAACAAAAGTAGACTATTTTTATTTTGCATAATTGCATGTTCTGGATTTTTTTATTAACTGCATATTTTTATTTATGCGTCATATTTAAAAACATATATTCTAGACTATTGCATAGGTCAAAGTGAAATACTTTCATTGCTTAATAACTTTTTTGTTTATTATAAAGTTTGAAAATATTTTTTATTACACGCGTTTTGTACTATACCTATTGTAAAATAAAGACTCTGGGTCTCTTCTTCCACTCTTGAGTCTCTTCTTCCCCCACTCTCTGACTCTTTTTTCCCGCCCTCTGTTTTCCCTCCCTCTCATTTCCCTCTCTCTATTTCCTCCTCTCTCCATCCTTCCTTTCATTTACCTCTCTCTATTTCCCCCACTCTTCATTTCCCCCACTCTATTTCCCCCTCTCCCTATTTTCCCTCTATTTTCCTTCTCTTTCACTATTTCCCCCCTCTCTATTTCCCCCTCTCTCTATTTCCCCCTCTCTCTATTTCCTTCTCTCTCTATTTTCTCTCCCTCTAGTTTCCCTCCCTCTATTTTCCCTCCCTCTAGTTTCCCTCCCTCTATTTTCCCTCCCTCTATTTTCCCTCCCTCTATTTTCCCTCCCTCTATTTTCCCTCTCTCTATTTTCCTTCTCTCTATTTCTTTTTCTATTTTTCCCTGAATCTTTCTCTCTTTCTTTTTCCCTTTCTCTTTGTCCCTGTCTTATTTTCCCTCTCCTCTCAATTAAACTCACGTGAGTTGGGAATTGCATTTAACTGAAGCGCCATACCAAAAAGTGGGTCTTTTCAAAATTTCCGTCTGTCCGTCCGTCCGTCTGTCCGTCTGTCCGTCTGTCAGTCAGTCTGTGAACAACACTAGCGCGTAAACCATATGTGCGATTTCTTCCAAAATCGATATTCTGCGGTCGATATGCGTCCACTCAAGGCGCCTCGATTTTGAAAAACCTTTTTCAAATTTTGAGGGTACTTTACATGAAGCTCCCAGGACAGTTTCAACATTTTCTCAAAAACGGCTCCAAATGTTTTCTTTAATTTTCTTGTAATAGAGTAAAACACACGTATTAAGGTGGCATAGGTCTCATTTTCATGGTTTACTCTGAATTTTCGAAAACTGCAAAAGTTTGAAATTTTTTCGGCGTCTACCTAGAACCACAAAATAGAAGATATATATTTTTCCTTGAAATAAAATTTGTTGTCCAAGTTAGTTCTTTCATTAAGGTCATGTACATTTTTTTGTGAAAATTTTAGTAGTAATTGCGCAATATTTGAAATTTTAAATAAATACAAAAAGCAAATTTTCTCAAAAACGGCTCCAAATTTTTTCTTTAAACGTCTTGTAGGGATAGGGCTAAATGTGCTCTATGAGATGACATAAACGCCATATTGCTGTATTCTTTTGTTTTTCCAAAAATTGCAAAAATGTAATTTTTTGCCTTGTCTCGCGCGTTGTTAATATTTACATTAGCGGCGATTTGTTCACATTATATTAATGAGTACATGTGCTTTTAATAATGAATATTAAAGTTTCTCAAAAATTGAATAGTTTTCTGTGAAAACTAGCTCAAAATTCCGCATTTTCAGAAACGTTCAAACGCCATTTTCTCAAAAGTGGCTTCAAATTTTTTGTTCAAACTTTTCAAACGGATGGGTGCTAATGGCATTCTTTAATATAGCGTGAAGTTAATTTTGGGATTTTTTTGTTTTTTCAAAAATTACAAAAATGTAATTTTTTTAAATATTCTCTCATACGGTTAAAATGCACATTTCCAGCAATTTGTAAACACCATTCAATTTGTGAGTGTAAGTGCTTCAAATGACTTCCAAAGAAGTTTTTCGAAAACTCAAAACTTTTTTGTGAAAAAGAGCTTAATATTTCGCATTTACAGTAGCGCTTAAACGCCATTTTCTTGAAAACGGCTCCAATTTTTTAAACGAAAATTGCCATTTAGGGCAAGGTTTAACTGCTTTTTTTATATCCTTAAAATAATGGCAGGTGTCAAGAGTATTGGCAAGTTCGAATAGCTAGCCGAGACCAAACGAAACAGAAAACTAATACGGGAAAATCGTGCCATTGTGCCATTATGTAGCACCACTAGTTATATATTAGATTAATTTTCTGTATAATTATTTTTCGTGAAATTTTCACATATTTTAATATTTATTATGCTATTTGTGGCGGAGATAATTAAAATTGGTCCAGCCGTCCTTGAGTTATAAATGGTTTAATTAACCTGACTTTGATTTATTTACTTAGATTCTGCACGTCTTTCAGTAGGTGGAGTAATATTGAGAGCGCCGGACCAGCAAAATTGTAATAGAATGTTCAAAAAGATCTCATCCTGTAGAATACGGTGTGAGAAATGTTTCTTTGAGACCTTTGGCCTCAAAATTTTAGTTTTTATGGTCCTAGAACGCTTCCTTTAGGAGTTATTTAACAATATACATTCGAACAGTGTAGCGGGCTGCGCTTGCATGAATATCTAATTATTTTGTTCTTCAGCGCCATTTAGTGTCATTTTTTTTAGAAATTTTATCAGTTATTCTGTTATCGGAACGGAGATGAAATCAGCAAAACAGAGATAATTAAAATTGGTTCAGTCTTTCTTGAGTTATAAATAGTGTAACTAACAGAACTTGAATTTATTTCTGTCGAAAATCCGCCGTTTTTTCGCGCAGTATTACATAACTTTCTCTGTACTACGTATATAACTCCGTATACGAGAAAGTAAACTAGTGGTGCTAAAGAATGGCAAAGATTTTCCCGTATTAGTTTTCTAATTTCTTCGGTCTCGGATAGCTATTCGGACTTGCCACATACTCTTGCCAGCTGCCATCTATCGCCGTCCAAAGTACATTTTTTGACATTTTCTTCATTTTTCGGTTTGCTAATAGTAGAAAGGAAATATTATTTTAAGAATATTAAAGAACAGGAAACCTCGTCCTAAATGGCAATTTTCTTTGAAAAATTTGGGGCAGTCTTTAAGAAAATTTATAAAAACGCTACTGTAAATTCAAAATTTGTAGCACTTTTTTACTGAAAATGTTGAGTTTTTGAAAAAATTATTTAGAAGTTATTTGAAGCACCTTAACTCACAAATACAATGGTGTCTACAATTTGCTGGAAATGTGTATATTAACTGTGAGAGAGATGTTCCTTAAAAAAATTAGATTTGTGTAATTTTTGAAAAAACAACAAACTACCCTAAAATGAACTTTACATCATATTAAAGGGTGCAATTAGAACTATCCGTTCAAAAAATTAGAAGAACAAAATTCGAAGCCATTTATGAGAAAATAACGTTTGATCATTTCTGAAAATGCGAAATATTGAAGTAGTGTTCACAGAAAACAGTTTTCGAGAAACTTTATATAAATATAAATACAATGATGTGAACACATTGCCGTTAATGTAAATATGAACATGACAGATACGTAAAGAATATACATTTTTGTAATTGTTGAGAAAACAAGAGGATAAAGGAAACTGATGTTAATACCATCTCATAGACTACATTTAACACTATACCTACCAAAAGTGCCTTCTTAAGCGTGAGAACGTAAAAATTGGAAAACAGACCGCTATTATTCAAAAGTACATTTTTCGAAACAACATGCCTACGAAAGTAATACTTTAGAGATTCTATTTGTGTAATTAATCATCGAATAAATGTATAACACTCTTCGCAAGACTATGAACTAATACAAAACTTTCAACTGTCTGCATTAAGAGCTCACTTCACTAAAAATTGTTTGTTTAAATATTGAATACTCACGTAATTTTAGCAGAGGGCTGGGGATTTATTTTTATAATTTCTCGCTATCGCTGCTGCGCTAGAGAGAAAGTTATGTAATATTGTGATAAAAGACAGCAAATTTTCGACAGAAAAACTCTTGTTACAGGGACCTGGCAACCAAAATGTGGATAAATCTAAATGCTAAATATAGAAAAATATATCCACTAACATGGTGTAGTCAGAATCCATGTTTTGTGGGTCCTTGACATCGAAAAGTTGATTGACGGCAAAACGTCTGTCCGTCTGCTGTCTGTCCTCCTGCGGACAACGATAGCGGCTAAACCTTTCACCCGATTTTCTTCAAAATTGATATTTCTCAATCGAAATCAATTAAAACCCACATTTTAATTCTACGGGGTATTTTACATGAAGCCCCTGATACATTTTCAAAATTTTAAAAATGGTATCGTTTTTGATGCAATTTTGTTGCTGGAGAGTGTCAAAGACGTTGAAGAGAATGGTGCAGATCTTATTTTCGTTGAAAACTCTGTTTTTTCGAAAATTGCAAACATTCAAAATTTTTCGGCGTCTTCCTACAACTAAAATATTAAAGTTAGATATTTTTCCCTTAATAAACTCTGTTCCGTAAAGATATATTTTAAAATAAGATCAAGTACGATGTTTTGAAAATTTGAGTATTTTTTGCGTAATTTTGGCAATTTGCACAATTTTGCGTTATATAAGCAATTTTTTATTTTGTTTCTACATCGTTTTTGATGTAATTTTGTTGTTGGAGAGTCTGAAGGACGTGTAAGATAATGGTGTAGGTCTTATGTTGGTTGAAAACTCAAACTTTTCGAAAATTTTAAATATTAAAAATTTATTTGGCGTCTTCCTACAACGACAATAATGAAGATACATTTTTTTCTTAATAAAATGTGTTCATCAAAAAGAAATCTTAAAATAAGGTCATGTTCAATTTTTTGAAAATATGAGTATTTTTGTGTGATTTGGCAACATAGTCACAGGCTCCCAATTTGCTGCGCTTCCAGTACGTAAAATGGTGTTATGCAATTGGATAATTTGAATAATTGGGATCATTTGAATTAACGAAAGGACACGTGAGTAAATTCCGTGGGGGCGAAAACAAATTTGTAAAATAATTATGACCAATCAGAAAAATGGATAGTGTTCGAGTAATCGAATGACATGTGTCTGAAGCAAGAAGAAACGCGTTTGGGCACTAGTTCGCGCAGGACTCTGGAATAAGTGAAGAGCGAGGAAGATGGACAAAGGAGCAGACGATGCTTGGACTCACTCGATGGCGATCAGATGGGAGAATGTTGTTGCTAAGTTGTTGCTAAGTGAGTATCAAAATCTTAACTTGAAATTTTAACGTGGTAGTTGTGAACGCGCATGGAAATATTATAGATAAATAATTACTTTCTAGATGAGAATTATCAGGGGATTTAGGAAGAACATGTGAAACTATGAGTGCGCATATAAAACACAGACATTTTTGTGTGGATTAAACAGCAAGATGGAGATGGAACGAATTGGGAACGACGGTCAAGGGCGCTGCCTAGCTACAGCAGAAAAGAAAAACAATGAGAACTTCTGTTCAAAATTGAGATAATGTAAGGAAGATCAAGTCTCGTTTAAGAATTAATTTAATATTTGAAAGAAGCCAGTGGCCATGCAAGCATTCAGGGAGGGAAATAAAATATATAAGTTGCAAAAGTAACAATGAGTGATTAAAAATAATGTTTTGTTAATGTTTTTTGGGTTTGAATTTCTTTTATCAACTGGGATGTTTGTATTTATGTATGTTCTTGCAGAACATAGATAGTATATGTTATTCTACAGAAGTGTTATTATTTTCTGTAATAGCGACGAGAATTCACAATCCCATTTAGAGAGATCAATAATTACATGCGTTAATATTGCTCCGCCGAGATCCTGTATACGCGGCCTATCGAACCCGCTCTATAAAATTTTTATCTTGACCGGTCTACCTCAAACATTATTAATATTTCGATATATAAATAATTAATGGTAGTGGAAGAGAAAGAGCAAAAGTCGGTCAGAATATATTTTATATATATTATTTCATTTTTAATTGAAATAAATAATAACGATGGAAAGTATGTGCTGTTGCAGTACCACTAGTTCTTTCATTCAATTACGATTTGTGTTACTTTAATGAGTATACAGAGTACTCTAGTAAGATACGTACATCTTACACCTTATTTTTTACCCTTGAAAGGGAAAATCGCCTTCAATAAAGCTGGAATCAAAGTTTCCTCAAATCATACACCTCTCTCAAAAAAATTCTATCCTCCCGTTCCCCCGAAACACACAGATCTCATTGAAAAAAAACATCGTCTATGATTTATATTGTCACAACTGCAAAGATAAATGCAATAGTCAGTCATACAGGCACATACTACGCGTTCATAACCTAAAACAATTGAGATGGGGGTGGCCGAAACATTTCTATTTCCTTCTGTGCCCTCTTACCTTTAAACATTTTTACTTACTGTGATGTATTTTACTAGTGAATAAACAATACATATTACAAGGGGAATGCAATTATTAAAATAATGTAATTAATAAATACAATTGAGACGTCCAGTGAGAGAGGGTGCTAACACACAAAGTTCAAAATGTCAATTTATGAACGTATTCCATTAGGAACACACTAAATCTGTCAATAATTTGATGTTTTGAATTTTGTGGGTTAGCTCCCTCTCTCACTGGATGCCTCAATTGACTTTGTTGAACCATTTACAGTGTTTCCAAATAATTTTGAGAGTTTCTTCCCCAAAATTCGTATATCAGTCATGAAAACAGAGTCTGCTTAAAAAAGGGAAATCTGAAACTGATCATATATACAGAAAGAAAATGTTTTGCTGAGTAGGGCTTTGAAAATTTTCAGGGAGGCTACGGACCATACACAGGATTTTCCCAACAGATGAATATCAATATTTCGAGCGAATATGAATTTATCGATCAAAGAATATTCCCCAATCGATCTGGTATGACTCCAGATCTTGCGAATTTGAAAAAAATCTTAATATTTTTGAATGCATTTCACTTGAAGACCTCGTGACATTTTGAGAATTTATAACGTCGTAACTGAAGTGGAGTGCAATGGGTCCTCACACCTTGTATTTCAAAGCAAGTGCTGTTAGCACGAAGGCTATTTTGTTTGCAATGTTTATTTAATGAGATAATGGAAGCATAGACCGGAAGAATCGTATTTCAAATTGAATAGAAGAAACAAGAAACTTAAAACTTGCCACGCGCGGACGACCGCTGAGTCACTGAGCGAGCTGCCAATTTTTTAAAACGATTTATCAATGTTGCAATATATTTGAAGGCCAAATACGGTCACCGGAATTGTTATGAGTGCCACGTCATACTCAATTTTAAGCGCAAGCAGGAAGGAGGCTAATGTCTTTGTGAACTTCTTTTTCCTGAGGAGATGACGATGACTGTTTGCCTTTGCTGTCGCTGAAGTAATGAAGTTTGATTTACTAGAATTTTTTATTTACTAGTGGATCCAGCAATGCTTTACTTTTGCAATATATGACACTTCACACGCTGCAGGTCACGTGATTGATATTCACGTTTTACGCTACACTCCGCAAAAATGTTAATAGACGAAAGACTTTTTCGCGAGTATGGGTTTGTTCTACGTCTTGGTTTGACATGGTTGACATGGTTGTCAAGAATTCTATTGTTAAAACGTTCTCCCAAAACTTTGGTCATGCATTCGTTATGAAATGCCTTAGAGAAATTGGATTTACTTGTCCGGCGGTTTTTTCACAATCGCAGGGGCAGAAGACGCACTCTATACTTGTGAGTGCGGGAGGTGGGGTGCGTAGAGGTTCTGTGTAAGGGCGCTTGAGACAGCGTAAACCTATAACATCAACGCCCGTGAGCGCATCACATCGCTTGTGAACGACCATGAACGCATCACTTGTACAACAGACATAAACACACTCCCATTGTACTGTACCAATATTCTTCGCGCAAATGCAAACAGTAAGTTGACAAAGTTTTATCGTAATTGGATGAACGGTACGCAGCGCATACAATACAAACAAACCAAAATTATTTTTATGTATTAGATTTTTATTTATTTTACGTCAAAAACTGTGTGTGACGTGCTACTGTAAGAAGTGTGTTCTCTGCACGTTTTCTTAATTCTGAGATCCGTACCCTGAGCCATTTACAAGTTGACAACAGACGGCAACGAGTGTTTTTAGCAAAAAGGTTTTTTGATAAGAAAGTATTTGCTCCGTTGTAATAAAATCTATTTGCAAGGGCAAATCAGCTATAGATTTGGACTCTTATTCCTCATCGTGCCATTTGTGAAGGAATTGACTTCATGCCGCGACATGCAGAACAATAATTTCAATAACTACATTTCCCATTAAACTCTAGAAGAGGTGCACAGATAGTGAAGTTACATTTATGATGATTATAAATTCCCTGTTACAACGAATGATTTATTTCACAAGCACACAAAAAAAGTGTTCAGACCCAAAGACTTGACCCATGTTTCTCTATATATTTCAACGCGCAGAATACGAATCTGTAGCCAGAATTGTGCCACCACCCTCCAGTTTTTTTTAAATCGCGAAAAAGCATTGTGAAATTGTATTTTTGTTGCCGGAGGTTGTTGCCAGACCTGAAGACATGACACATGTTTCTATACGCATGTCGACGCGCTGAATCCAAAACTGAAGCCAAAATTGCGCCACCATTCTGAAGGCTTTATTAAATAGCAAAAAACCCTCAAATTTACAATCCATAATTTCACGGTGCTTTCCCGCGTTTAAAAAAAAATGGAAAGAGGTCACGCAATTCTGGCATAATATTCGGATTTACCGCGTCTACATACATAGAGAAGCATCTGTCAAGTCTTTGGATCTGACAACAACAATCTCCGAAAACAAAAAGTACAATTTCACGGTGTTTTTTCGCGATTAAAAAAACTGGAGGGTAGTGGCGCAATTCTGGCTTCGGTTTCGAATTAAGCGCGTCGACATATATAGAGAAACATGTGTCGAGTATTTGGGTCTGACAACAACCCCCGGCAACTAACAAATCCAATTTCACGGTGGTTTTTCGCGATTTAAAAAACATGGAGAGTGATGGCGCAATTCTGGCTTCAGATTCGGATTCAGCGCGTCGACATAGTATATAAAGAAGCATGTTTAACGTCTTTGGATCTCACAACAACCCTCGAAAACAAAAAAATATAATGTCACGATAGTTTTTTTTTGCGATTAAAATAATTGGAGGGTGCTGGCGCAATTCTGGCCTTAAATTCGGATTAAATACTTCGAAATACATAGAGAAATATGGGTCAAGTCTTTGGGTCTGAAAACATGTTTTGTGTGTGCCTATACTATTTTGTATTTTCGGGTGCGTTAATTGCTATAGGCATGTCCGTAAGAGTGGTGTATATTACATCTCTGGACGTGGTGGGGTTCCTCCGCCACTGGAACGGGAGATCGACGCATCAAATGTGTGCTCGGCACATGGCAGCCAGATCTTCAAACGGCTGGGCATGCAGGCTGCCGGACACATGGGACGGACAAAAGCAGTGGAATATGCCACGTCCACCGTGATGCAAGCGAGCGGGCAGGGGCTCCGGACCCCGGTGGGCACATATGTATCCCTGGGCCCCCTCAACTTCACAGGACTGAAGGCGATCACGTGACCGCCAAAGTAAGTTAGCAAAGGAGAGACAGAAGCAGTTCGTATTGGCAACACCTCGTGAGCAGACGTATACGCTCGCCCGAGACGGGTGTGTAGTCCTTCAGACACGATGTGTGCGGAACACGGGTGTCGGGCCACCGGGGCGGTAAAGCGACAAGGTGGGGGATGCACTAGCCCAAGGGACGGGGAGCAGGCGCGTGGGAGTCACGGAGGTACTAGCGAACATAACCCCACAGCTGTACATTTGTAAATAGTGTAAATAAACAGATTTGTACACAGAGCTTGTGTCAGTGTTGTCATTTCGCTACCACGACGCCACACAAGCACAATCCCAGGATGCAATTCTTACAACAGCTTTGGATGATACTCACGTGTCATCGTACATTGCAATGATTGATTTCTAATTCAAGAGTACTCATTCGAGAAGGCTTACTTGAATTGATAACACAACTTTGTGCATAAAATTTCAAATCTCCATCACTTCTAGCAAGCCGTCGTCACCTGGTATGTATGTCCATGGTATGTATGTCCGTGACTGATTAGTCATCAAATCTAATGGTCAAATTACGAATTATTTGTTGCATTGGTGTTGAATATCTGAACATGTTTATGAAAGCCAGGTAACAGAAATGGATTTTTTGTTATGCGATCAACAAAGTTTTAACAAAAAACTCGTTAGTAACCAAGACACAGATTTCGTCGCAATTTAGGGATTTTCTTATAATTCTACAAGTGTTCAAGATAATAGATTTGTTGCATAATGTTGAAGGTATCTTTGGGTATTTGAATACGTTACAAAATTTTATAGATTTTTTTTGGTATAACCCCCGCGCAATAAATGACCAGAGGAATAATATGAAAGTTTTGGAGATATCATAGTGCCTTGACGTCTGCTGCCAGTTCTGTGTACTTTGTTATTTTTTCTGCACGTGCTGTTTGAAGATTTGCAGGCTGTGGAACTCTGATGTCAATCAGGTAGCCAATCTTTTGGTTATATCTAGTCTGTTGATATTTATTATTATTATTATTATTATTATTATTATTATTATTATTATTATTATATTACTTGCATTCTCTTGCGGGAAAAGACCTTCTGAAGATTTAGCGACAAATGATGTAGAACTTGCATCAGATCAGACACTTCTGATGCTGGGGGTTGATAACATTTTATAACTCCCTTAAGCACAGTTTACACTCATAAACACTTAAATACTTCGAGTGTTTACAGATTTTTTGTCCTATCACATTCTTTACCTATTTCAGTATGTCACAGTTACAGTTACCCTACTATGTTTCTTTATACTATCATAGACTATCAAATTATAACCTTATTCATGAGCATAATTGACTATTTTCACGGATCGTTCTTAAAAACCGTTTCGGAAATAACTCTTACTTCTCATGACCTATTTTGTAATTATAACTCTTCTCCTTTTCTCTTCTACCATAATTATCTAGAGCCTCTCTTATCCATTTTGTTTCTGGTGTACATTGTATCTCACTCCACCATCTTGCCTTCTGCCTTCCCACGCTTCTTTTCCCGATATGTTGATCCCGAGTAGTGACGACTTTTGCTCATGTACTTGTAACCATCCTGGCGACGTAACCTCCCCATTTCCATTTTAGTTTCTTGGTCATTACTATAGCGCCAATTAATTGTGTCTTTTTATGGTTTCGTTCCTTATTTTTTGTTGTGTGTGAATGTATAATAGCTTCCTTTCCATTTTTTGCCTGACACCGAGCTTCTTCTTGTATGTTTACACGATATACAAAGGAAATATACTGACAATTTTTGAATTATCTTCTCAGTTTGAGCACGGCAAATAATTCTGTCGTATATAACGTGATCGAATCTTCTCACGTAGTCAATTAACACGATCGCCGCACTCCGTCACCTCACAGAATCACTTCGCATTATCCCTCACAAAGAGTCCCCCAGTTTCAGCTGTCAATACAGTTCATCAGCATAACATTCAATACAAGGTATACTGAAATGTCTATTGGTTATTCTACTGGCATTTCTGGAACTATGTTGGCTCCTTAAAATATTATTTTTGTTTTTTACATTACCTCATCCCGTTTTAGGGGCTTCATGAGATGGTTGGGATTGCTAAAATTTTAACAGACTGTAACAATGTGGAAAACTGTCCATTTGATTTTTTCTATTGACGAAATTCAAATTCTATGGAGGACATCTCGGATAGAATCTTAATTTTGAGAAAAGTATAAATTAAAAAAACCAAGAGTCATTTCGTTCTTATTGGCAGACTTGAACACAAAATGTATTCGAATATAATTGCAAACTTTCCCTTTTCTTTTTTCTTGTTATAATTTTGAATGTTTTTAAGAATAAAAATAAAATTTCGTTATTTCCGTACTGTATGTCATGTTGAGAACTTTATTGTATTCAGTATTCTGTATGTGCCAATGGACTGTCTACCTGCTCTGCAGAACTGGCATCAGTTATTTCAATTTCTTTTACTCGCTGTCTGCGACTGATCGATATATTTTGATGTTCTCAGCCACCTACCCGTTTCGATTTTAACTTTTCGACAAAACGATTGTATTTGGTTTCATCTAGTTTGTACACTTGTACATTTGTATAATTATGTTTGAGCGAAATTGATTATTGCAAATAAGTTAAACCACCATATAAGTTGCAATGGAAACAGCAAAATAAATACCGAAAAAAGAGAAGTGGCTTTGATAATGTCATCTCAAGTTCCTTTTTTCATTGCAATCTCTTCTTTTATTCAGTGAAAAGTGTACTCTACATTTTGGACAATTATTTCTAGTGCGTTTAGAGATGTGGAGCACCATGTAGTACTAATTAAATCCTTTAATGTTGTGTCTTCGTTTCAGAGATCGTTTTGTAACAAGTTACGAAAATTTAAAGTCTTTTAATCTGCCACTGGCATGGCAAATTTGATGTTTCACGGCGAAGGTTTGGAGATCACAGAAACAAAGTATTACATTGCTATGTTGAACAGAAAGACTAATTCAGGAACATATATCGGCAATTTGAATTGTTACGTTTTGACATGTAATGTATTTTCTTGATACTCTATTGTTTTTAAAACATTACACAATAAAATGAGGGAACGAATATCATTCTAAACGGCTGACGTCTGGTAAAGATTTTAAGTTTGTCATTCTTTGAGAACAATCGAAAGAAATGAGTTGCGGCGAAATACGGCGTATTTACAGATATTCTAAGAAACGGAATTTCATATATATATATATATATATATCTTACAAGAAGGCCATACAAAAAGTATTGAATGAAACACAACAAATTAGAAACAAGAATTTCAATTGCCCTTCTGTTGTCAGCTCCACGTCCGTCGGCCTATTAACGTTAGTTAACTAGTGTCTCATTTGTTCGTATTGTTATTTGCATTCCACACAAAGAATATTGGTATATCGGAATCCCACCTACGGATCATGAACACAGAATAAAATACATCTAACACGAAGCCGGTCGCCGGCCACTGGCACCTACCGCATCAGTAGTACACGACGCCATTGAGCTCGTTGTCGCGTGTCGCTTCCAGACCTAGCACAGCACTGCCGCGACTGAGAGCCTCCGCGCAAAGGCAGGTCGCGGGCGGCGTCACTCATGAGCAGGGGCGGGTGGGGAGGGGGAGGAAGGCGGCAGGCGGACTGGTCGGGCGAGAACGACGAGATCTGGTGAGGAACGGCTCAGACTGGCGGGCATCGGAACGAAGCACCAACGGAAGGGCACCGAGTACGAACAGCAGGTGAACTGGAGCTCGTGGGAGGAGGTCGAAGATAGCGGGAGCACCTTATCTTGTTGGAAGATTGGATTTGTTCGCTTTCGTGAAATAATGCCTCGTTAAACTTCAATATGAGATTGTTAAACTGGTGGTGTCGTGGAATGGTACAGCATTTCTCGTGTAACTTAGTTGATAGTTATTTTCAGTTTGCGCTAGCTATTCGGTTTTCCTCCATACTGTTCCCAGTTGTCTTTTACCCGTCCCTTAAAGGCCTAACAAGGGCTATCGCAGTTTTCCCACTCCTCTGAGGAAATTTCCAGTGCGAAAAACTTTCGCGTTCTCCCATCATCACGTAGGTCTATCTCTGCCCTTACTTTACGTATTTCGTCACAGTATCTCTAGGCTCTATCTCCTGGCCATGCCTGTAGTATTATTCTGGGTACAGGGACCCAGTTATTCAAATACACACGTAGACTGCCCACTCCGTAGCGCGTCAGGCCAATAGATCATGGAAGAATTAAGGTATAGGTGTGGACTGGGAATGTCTCCACGCCAATGGATTGAAAATAGATTTATTACACTAGAGCGAATATATTGTTGAGAGTTCTTGTAAAAAACGCTCATTTCTTGCTGTATTCAAAATTAAACTTATATGTGGTTTACGGTAGGGATCCCAGAATTAAGAAAACGTGCACAGAATACACTTCTCTCCGTAGAACGTCTCAGAGAGTTTTTGTGAGAACTGTTTTTGACGTAAAATAAATAAATAAAAAATAAAACCGCCAAGTGGATGCATTCATGCCTAACACGTGTTTCGAACCCACAGCTTCACACTCTAGGGACCTGGGCTTACTTGCACCAAGCCCCCGGTGCACGCGGCCGGATTACTTGAGCGTACTACTTGTAAACGTGTGACGGTTATGTAACATAATAATTTTATAAAATTTAGATAATAAATAAAACAATGGTTTATGTATCCGCGACATATAAGGAGATTTTTAGAATTGAATACATGTATTGTTTTTCACACCATTCGTTTCCAAGCAACAATGCACAAAAGATACTTCAGCTTTCAAATATATTAATATTATTCAGTAATGAACATTGTTTTCAAAATTAACTGATTTTTTAGAAAACGTTGTAGAACGTAATATTTACACAATATAACAAAGTGGTTTAGTTTTCTTTCATATAATGTTTATATTGAGGAAATTATGTTTTAACAAACAACACGTACAGTTTTTCATATTTTCTCAACTTATCGGTCCCCTAATAGAAGAATTAAAATACGGCCTAATGAATATAAGAAGAGTGAAACATGATTCTAAATGACATTACCATAGAAGACTTTGAAGCCGTTTTTGAGAATTTATCGTTTGTCTTTTTTCCCCGTGAGTTTATGTGAGAAGACTCTCGCAGCACTCCATGTGGTCAGACATGGCCGAGGCTTGACATCCGGCCCTTGCCGCGCCTCCTACTTTTCATAACGTTAAATGAATCTACGAAAATAATTGATGTAAACTGTTTCCATGGAGATCTTTTAAAAATATTATTAAGCAGATTGAAATGAAATTGTAACAAAATATTATCTTGTAATGCCACTTTTTAAAATAGAAATTAGACGTGAACGTAAATTAGGTAAGAAATTCATATTCATTATGTTGTGTGTAACCGAATGAAATGAAAGTATGGATCATGAAATAACCATTATCTTTATTTCTCATTTTGCTCATATAAAATTGTTTTTTCATAATTGTAAGCACAATGCACGAACCACAAAGAATTGAAGATAGATATCACAAGAGAAAAGACGAAAATGACTTAGAGAAGTGCGAAACACGTTTGTCCACCACACAACGTTGGTAATGGCAATAGAACGTATTGGTAATGGTGGCTGAGTGTGGCATATGAATAAATATTCGAATGACACTAACCAAACATCGCATTCTATTCCAACAATCAGACCTCCCAGTGGCCTGACACTTGACAGTTTCTCTATCCTACATTTACCTCCAAAGATACCACATCGAAGTATTTTCTTGTCAATTAAATCACGTAACAATTCACTAACCAAATAATTATACGTAACGTCTATACATGTTATGATAACTGATTAAATACTCTGCCAATCCAAGGTCAAACCGACTGGGGTAACTGAAGAACTGTACCGTTGTGAAGACGTGTGAAACATTTTCGTTTGAAACACGAGCGACGAACCAAATAAGGGCAGAGAAGAGGCAACACCGCTTGCGTAAGATAGAGATAATCTTATGCAAACCACTATTAAGTAAGTGAGAGAAAGAGAGGGAGACAGAGAGAGAGACAGAGGCATACAGTGAGAGAGATAGAGACATGCATTGAGAGAGACACAGACATACTGTGTGAGACACACACACAGAGGGAAACAGAGAGGCAGAGCGAAAGACAGAGAGAGAGAGAGAGAGAGAGAGAGAGAGAGAAAGAGAGAGAGTAATAATCCACAAAGTTTCATTTTAAAATTATCTGCTTGACCGCAAAAAAGTCTAATATGAAATGAAAACAGTTGGTGTTACAGAATGGCACAGACTTCCTCGTACTAGTTAAATTTCTGATCTCTATAGTGAGATAGCTTTTCCGTATTGCTCCATCCCTTCCCAGATCCTACCTATCGGCGCGTAATCACATTTTTTAACATTTTATCAAATGTTCGATCCTCTAATTATAGATATAAATATGACTTTTAGAACATCAAAGAAGAGTAAATCTAGTCTTATATGCAAATATTCATTAACCGATTTGGAGACGATTTTAAGAAAATAATATAATAAAACAATCAAATGAGTCGGCCACGTTAGTCAGGGTTGTAACAGGTGAGTCCAAGAACGTGTAGACTGTAAGTTCGAATCCCGCGTAAATCGTGCATTTTTCAGTTTGTGACAGTGGGGGGCCTTCTGAGTTCATCCTGAATTACGAGTCAGCAAAACGACAACGAAATAGATGGAAAGAAGGAAATGGTTTAAAAGTATTTCAAAAGTAATAACTATAACCATTTACAAATTTACCCCACTGTGACACAAGATGGTCAAAGGCTTCATAGAAACGTTTGCAGTTGCCTCCGGTACAATGATTGTACCCAGGTGTGGAGCTCTTCGTCCGAAGCAAATCGACGGTCATGAATGTCTTTAGGACTCCAACAATTTCAAAATCGCATGGGGATAGATCCGGATTGTATGAAGGATGAGAGAGCTTTGCGGCGGAACTTCTGCAGCGTAATTTAAAGGACCTTGGGAGCATGTGGGTGGGCATTATCGCGCAACTGAATGATGCGTCTGTCAACATTCTTGGGCGTTTGAAGTTGATGACGCGCTTTTTGCAAAGTTTCCACTGTATTCTGGCATGAATTTCACCTCTTGATATTCCTTTCGCTGTCAACAAACGCATTCACGGTTCCTCTTTCCCGAACACCATACTGATGTCGGATGCGCGCAGATTATCTGATTCACTTCAAGCACATCTTACAGACCAACGGCTGAGCGGTAAACGTTCGCGCTGTTCTTACCCGATTTCCAATAGAGGGCACTTCTATTCACCAGTGGTGTAGCGTGACTCGCACGTTTGGGGATGCTCAACAATAACACACAAAATGGCACTATCAACTACTTCATCTAACAGGCGAACGCAACACAAGGCAGATATATTGGAACTACTTCCACGATCTCGATTGCTTACGACGGTGTAGGCGCTTCCCACAAAATCCTCATAGCAGTCAGGGCTGCCAATGTCTTGAAAGCAAATTATACAATGGCTCAGCTTTAATTCTTACACGCGAATGGCGATAAGACCATTTGTTAATTTATACATTGCAGACTTAAATAATATGTAATCTATTTAAGATAATACAATTTCTTGGATATTAATTAAGAAATAGTAGGCAGGAACTATTTCTACAGTTTGTACCCATGACCAAGCGGGGACTCCCGAGTGAGTGAGTGAGAGAGTGTGCTGCGCTCTCGTGCACAAACGAGCTTCTTTCCGCAGTAGATGCTAGCGTAAAGCAGTCGACTTTCTCTGGGCCAGGGGTGAAGAGGGGAGGGAGGAACCTTGCCATCTGCGCATGCGTCATTGCTCGTCGCAATCTCGCGGAAGACGCTAGAAGCATTTTAGCTTCCAAGCAATCACAGGCCAGCTTCAACAGCCCGCCGGATTCAATCATAGGAAATCAATTTAAAATTAATACAAAACGTGTTTCGCTCAACAGACCACTTGTAAGATTATCAATACAGTATTTAAGGTTCTTATATAAGGGGATGCTCAGCATCTCAGCGTCCCCTGACGCTACGCCACTGCTATTCACACACCCATTAGCTTTACCAACTACCGCGATATCCTCGTCATACAGCACGTCTCGTCTTTATTTGATTGTCCCTCATACATCTACCCCCCCCAATCGTTCCATAATCTCTTTGCCTGAAAGACAACTGTGTGTGAAATGAGTGAATAATCGAGGAACGGAACGGATCCCTTCACTCAGAACAATCTTACAAGCATCGAGACAGGGCCATGGGATACCATATATTGTAATGATTTCCGATCATTAAGATTATTTATTTAAGTTCCCTTACGCCAAATATACAATTTAAGTGTCACAAAATATACCCAGAGAGACAAATAATGGTAGCCACGCGCACGAATAATTTTTATAAATTCAATGAATGCGCGGAAGAAAGTAAAATGAGATACAAACACTATTTATAGAATACATTTTGGAATAGATTGGAACAAAAATCATCAAAATCGGATCAGGGGTTCCCTTAATTTCGAAAAAGTTATTAATCGTACATTCCGATCTATTAAAAAGTGACATGCAGGCGCCATTCTTGCCAAAAAGGAAGCAATTACGAATAGTGTTTTTCGTAAATATTAAGAAAACGCCTGAAGGGATTGGCTTAAGATTTGACAAGATAAAGGAGTGAAAATTATCGAAATTTTTGAAAGTAGTCACGATTTTGGAGGATGCCCAGGAGGCATGATCGAAATTAAGTGTTAAAACCTTTATTGATGAACAATCGAAACAAAAGATTATGTGTTCGTGACGTCAGGAGAATATGACAAGTCGTATTTTCGGAATAGCTAATTAAATAAGGCATTGGTTGACAAATAAGACAATACAGTAATTATTGTGGAAATCTTAGACACGTTTTGGAAATAGCGACAAGTTAGAGAAACGCTGATAATGTAAAAAAATACAAATATGTTTCGTTGTATTATCCAATATCCGGCAACAAGCGAATGATCCGCTTTTGTTCGCCGTGAAATTATATTAGCTAGAGGCCAACAATGCATACAGAACGAACGAGGCAGTTGCGATGTAGTGAGTTAACGTCGCGCGGTGTAAAAACATTCGGAATTGTTACAAGTTTTGGAACATTCAGAAACGGTTTTATTTAGTAGTGCAAGTTTCTTTTTAATAGTGACGTATTTATATCGTGAAGGAGAATATTTTTGCGGTCGGACATTTTGTGTGGTGTTTGCTGGTTAACATCACGGAGGCGAACGCAATTACAAGGTGACATCGAGCGGCGGGTGTGATTTTATCACATACTGCGACGCCGGACCAGCTCACAGGGAAGTACCATGAATATTTTGCAGTGATCCGCAAATACGCATTTATGAGAAGGTCAAGTAATATTGAAATTAAATTTATAAGAATTAATACGGCCGTATTTAAAAGATGCGCATAATTTTTAGTATGAATGGGATCTTTATTAACTTTTCAGTGTGAATGGTTTTCTTTTGTGTTATTTCAGTTTGTTTTATGTCAAGTGAAGGGTAATAATATTTATGTTATGTTTATTGTTATGAAAAGGGAGAGTTATCAGCTATAGTCAAAGAGAGGCTGAATAAATAAATAGAGGCGGACAGAGTTGGGTTCATCGGTAAAACCTTGCAATGCTGTAATAATTTACAGTAGCTAGATACTGACCCACATGTGCGTTGCAACAAGTACCATGTTTTGGTCCCTGTACAGGGGCCATCACAAATTCATGCCCGCAAAAATTCGTAATTAGTGTGAAAAGTTAGTTAGCATACGGGCAAATCAAAGTAGCAAAACTAAAGAGCAGCATGAGCGTGTTTATTGACAGGGCACCTAACGGACAGGACCTGGTAGTAAAGATACCATTACAATATATATATATATATATATATATATATATATATATATATATATATATATATATATGGTAGAGGGCCGAGATGGGCTGAAGCAATGTTAGGTCTTTTAAGAGCCTATGGATGACTAGGGAAGAAGGCGGCGTAAAACCGAAAAGGTAGTCCAAACTCAGGAGAAGTAACTAACACGAGAATGTCCATGGAATTCTGTAGCACCACTAGGTTTGTTATTTGTTTCGTTCGAATTGCTTTAATACTGAAATACGATCGGGAACAAAAGTAATTTCTGATTTCAATTATCTGCTTATGATTCACAGTCGGGAAAGAATTCCAAAATCAATCGTGATATACGACCGGTTAATATTTATTCAAATAGAAAATGAAAATGTTCCTTGTTTTACGTCTGCGCGGTGAATGTACTTATACGAAGTCCTCTTTTGAATACAATAAATGGCGATATTTTGGCAGATACTAATGTCAATTTTAAAATGATCAAAATTTCTTGTATCTGTTCGTTCTTGGCAACCATTTGAATATTACATTTGGCCTAAATGAACCGAACTGCATTGCGTACTGCAATGAGTGGCATCCCCGCTGCCCATCGCACCGCTTGTCGCGGCTGTGCTACTCGCGTCCACCGTGTTTGTCGTGCCAGTCCGTACGTCGTATCTGACCCCACGCAGCAGCTCGGTCTGCAGACTCTGGGATGGGGTGGACACTGACATGAAATGTCTCCGCCCTCCACCCGACATGCCGAGTCAAATTTTCACAAAAGCCACTTCCTTACCCGGGGGAGAGAGAGCCCCGATACCCTCCATCAAGGGACTGACGCGAGCATCCGAATCCAACAGCTCCCACGTGTTAATCAAATTAAGCAAGCATGTCTTTATCAAATTATGCAAGCATGTGTTCTAAGCCGTTGAAGTAAGTAGCAAAGGAAGAAAGAATCCTTCAATAGACTACCGTACGCCACAGTAATGGGATCAAGTAAAGAAGGGTCAATTTCACTCTTATCACAGTATCTTTTCGCCCAAACATCTGAGAAATTCTAAATTCCGCAAATAACAGCAAGCCCTTTTTATCAGGTGTTGAGAGCTTGTAGAAGAGTGGGGAAAGTGTGCTTCAGAAAAATAGGAGAACGTGTAGATTTTGCTACGCAAGTGCAGCAGATAGTTGAAAAACGGGAAAAAGATGTCCAGACTTCAGCAGTTAAAAGGAATACATTATAATAATAACAACATTATATCCTACGTATCTGGATGACAGTGATTGATAAATTGTACTAGTATTCATTAGGACTCAATGGTAATTCAGATGAATACATTGTGGAAGAAATCACGATTGTAATTGTGAGAAGATCTTGGCATAGGAAGTGGGTCAGCGATCTTTTGCATCCGATAGTAAAGGAGTCTCACTGACGCATGATCTTCCGTGAAAATATAGCTGTGGAAAAGGAATAACTATCAACCCGTTGAACACACGCTTCGCCTCCGAGAAGAATGCTCGACGTATTTTTCTTTAAATTGAAACTTTCAAAGTGAAATTGTACCCATTTCGCAACCAACTCTATCAAATATAAATATATTTTCATTTAAAGTTCAATTTAGTAACATGTACACGAAACAGAATGAAAATTTTTTGATGGAAATGTAAAACCTACAGACATTTCAGAAGCCATTAAATTCGAAATAAACGTAAAGTATATCATATTTGTGAAAGACAATTGCCTGATACCTGAAACGCTCTCTATTATTTACACGATGTTTGTAATTTATTACGTGTTTTGGTCCTGTCAACAAGAATCTTCCCGGAGAACGCGTCATATTCTCTGCACTGTTCATGAAGATATTATATCATTGCGAAGTGGAAGCGCATGACTCATCAAGACCAAAGAATACAGTTACCATCCATTGATTTCCATAAAGACAAGCACAAACACGTGAATACAACACTAAAAGTATTAGATACAAAATTTAAAATTCCGAACATTTTCTTTCGTAGATTCAAGAATTAAATAACTTTTTTGGTTTACCATTGCGTGTATTTCTGCAGTTTCGCACAAATTAATTTCCACGACAATGTATTTTAATACATATTATCGATAAAGTTACCATGCATTTATGTATTTTTTATGTATTATTTAAAAATAAATATAAATATTAGGCATAAGTGATGTCAATCGCAAAATATATCACTAATTTTTGCAGGAGTGCTCATCAGCTTTCATAGCTAGCTATATCCATCAACCACTGCATTATCCCACGAAAATATTAAATAAAAAACAACAAATTCAAGGTAAAATTTCCCACATAATTTTGAGGGAAATAACATCTGTTTTATCACTCATCAGGGATATTGTTAGTGGCCATTAAAGGGAGGAGTTCAATGACTGTAGACTAGTTGGCAGAAAAAAATGAAGAAAAATGAATTTTTATGATTATTAAAACCATCAACAAAGTTTTCGCGTTCCCAAGGTCATCGTTACGTAATAATGGGCTTCAATGTCTTGAATTCGTCAAAATGTCACGTTTTGCGGGAAACTAACACTGGTGGGCGTGTGTACGTTGGCGGCTGCTTCGACACGCAGGCACGCGCACGTTATCTCTCTCTCGTGCAAAGCTGCTCGCTGCTCGCGAATCGCGGTCTTCCACCTCTGAGCCCACAGCCTCGCCTGCAGCCGCTGGACTTCGCACTCTGCTTTCGAGGCGTCTTGGCCATGGCGCCGCCGCACATCCCGCACTCAGTACAGTGGGCCAAAACGCCGTGAACATGTAGCAAAACAAGTTATCACTACTGCCTTTTCTCTTTCCTCCCCTCCTTCTCTTCTCGTCCCTCTTTCTCCTCCTCGTCTTCTCATCCCCCTTCTTCCTCCTCCACTTCTCGTTCCTCTTCTTCCCCTCTTCTCGTTTCTCTTCCTCCTCCTCCTCCACTTCTCGTCCCTATTCTTCCCCTCCTTCTTGTTCCTCCTCCTACTTTTCTCTTTCCTCCTCTTCTTCTAGTTCCTCCTCTTCTGTAACGAGACGTGTTGAATGACACCTCGCTTACTCCAAACGGTGGACGGAAATTATCTGTATAACAATTTCTTCTCACGCTTCACCTTACCTTACCTATCTACATATATTTTTAAATAATAATAATAATAATAATAATGAGAATTTAATAATGAGAATTTCTCAAGAACTATTTATTTCTTGAATAAACTATTTCGTTAATATCCATGTATTAACATTTCAACACAGCGACATTTCGAAGCTCAATTTGTCCCTTCATCGGGCTAGAAACAACACATTTTTTAATATTGTACATTCTGTACAAAACACATAAGAGGGTACCCAACACAAAAAAATCTCAAACTCACCTTATTACATATTATATCAAATTAAAACTAAGAAATAATTTTAAAAACTTTTTTGACAGTTTCCATAAGATACAAGAAGTAAAACCATTGTATAGGTCGTTTGATTTCTTGTAACTTTGGAGACTACCAAATTATTTTTTTATTTTTTGGATTGAATTTGGTACATTATTTTTGCGTTGTACAAAAGTTTCAGATCTTTTTGTGTTGGGTTACCCGTTACGTGTTTTATATAGAATGTACAATATTAAAAAATGTGTTGTTTCCAGCCCGATGATGGCGCAAATTGAGCTTCGAAACGTCGCTGTGCTGAAATGTTAATAAATATATTTTAACTGTAATAGTTTATTCAAGAATCTGTTCGTCGCATGAATAACCAAAAAAATCCTTGTTAATTGAGAATGACGGATAAGAATTTTAATAACTATTTATTTCTATTTAAGGCAAGGTATATTAAACTATGTATGTGAAATTTGAGGGAAGGATGTCCGTACCGTCATCAGAATCAGAAAATGGGAAATTATTTGCATTTGTTCAGAAGACTCTCCGGAGAACTGAATGAAAACCGCAGTGTAGGTTTACAGTAAAAGCCACTCGTTATTCAGGATCCAAGAGCGACATGAAAGCCATACAATTCGTGATGGAGTTCACGTCGGACTACCCACTGCGGGTCGTGCAGTGCGACACATTCCAAGTCGCATGCGTCAGGGCCTCACTCATTCACTGGATCTATCCAATATCCTGTCCCAAGGCCTGTCACGGAAAGTTTTTCTGCTTCTGTACCAAACATTTTTCGAATGTGCTGATTGGGAAGGAAATATCTTATTCTAATACTTTTCAAAACCGGTGATGGTGCAACAATACGTATTTTCTCGCTTTAGTTATGGATACGAAATATTATACTGCAATTTCTGTACGTATTAACACTCAACTATCAGCTATCAACTGAACGTCGATCGTAGCGCATGAGGTTCGAAATTTTAAAGCTAATACATCAACAGAAATACAACAGTCCAAAACTGCGATCTTTACAGCGAGAAACACTATCGTTTAACAATGAGAATTAATTATATGAATTTCAAACTGTTCAGCGTATGGCAGTTAACAGAAAAGGGATCCTGCATCAATTTTATAAGCGTACCTTGCTCTATTCGAGAAAAAATAAAGAAAAAAAATCGTCTGAACGATTAAGGCGCTAGTATTGACCACAGACGGACGTTTTGCTGTAAAACAATTTTTATTTATTAAGGACCCACAAAACTTGGTCTGTACTACACAATGTGCACGCATATCAAACTGCGCCCGCACGAGTCCCGCTGCTTACCCGCCTGGGAAGCTCGGCGCTTGTGCGAGCCCGGGCATCAACTCCTACAACTTCGCTCTCATTTCCCCTCCCAATTGACAACGAGGTGTAAGAGCGCAAGCTGAACGACGCGAGGCGTGAAATAACGATTTCAAATGAAAATATGTTTACAAGATTTTTTCTTTCAAGGAAACGACATTTGAATTATTGTATTATTATTATTATTATTATATTATGTGTTTTCTTTTTAAATTATGCTTGTATAAACATTTTTGCTTAGGGGCAAGAATATGTTTGGATGACGAATTCTTTCCTTGTTGTCGTTGTGCGTTATGTTTTATTAAATCATTTAATTATATGTTGTAGCTATAATGTGTCTATAAGTTAATAAATAAACAAATGGTTATACATTAACAATTCTCGCTTAAAGGCTGACATCTCTTTTAACAAATAAGAATTTGTTTTCTGTTAAAAATAACCTAAACGCAGGAAGCTAATACAATTATTGTACTCTTGAGTAAAAGCGATTACAAAATCAAGATGATTTCGATTCAAAATGTTTAATTTTATTCTCAACTGACAATTTGAAATCTAACTGATATATTATTACATTTTAATGGATAATTTCTCTGGTTTAGTTGAGGAAATGAGAATTAATACAGATAAAATTTGGGGCAATAACTATTAATCGACTTCTTCAAAAGACTGTCATGGGCCACGTCTCAAGTGATAGTCTTTCCGCAGGGTCTCTCCTCTCCGGAGACATTTGTACACCTCTTGCTTTTAATTAAACGTCCCGTCAGTTTCTTTGGTCGCAGTTGCTCCAGTAAGCCAGTTACCTTGCCCGCAAACTTGACATACTTGTGTTAGAGGAAACAATTTATTACTTATAGGAATAAAAATTATCCTCGTTTTCGATATCAGGGAATAATGAATTTTTTGTCGAAAAATAACCTACAATGTGGGTTAGACAATGCCTTCGCAGGTATTAAAGCAAAGACGTATCATGTGTTACTATTTTGAGATAACAAAATATTGTAAAAATGTAGATTACTAACATGAATATGCAGAATGATCTCAAATTCCACCGAAAAAGAAGAGGTAATTCGTAATAGGGAGAAGGGAATGCCAAACATCCTACCTACGCTCTCAATCAGTGTGCCTGTGTTCATTATGAGGGCAGATCCCTGGCGGATAGATCCAGCTGAGCAGCTCAGCCTCAAAAAGTTTGAAATTCTTCACTCTTTTGCTGAGGTGAGGGGTTCTTAGAAAAACAATACAACGGAGAGTGAGTCATTTCTTGAAATGCAACAATGAATCTCATATCGCATCAAACAAACTTGTCCATCAATGTTTTGTAGCGGGGAGACAATTTGAAAAGGGTCATCTGTTCATGGTGTATCATGTACATGCACACATTTTCAACTTCAGAGTATTTATTTCAAGCTGCTATGCAGACAAACCTCTGTTATATTAAATTAAATCAAATGAGTATTGTACGGAGTTCTTTGGGAGCATTTGCTGTTATGCGACTAAGTGCTGTGAAAGTTCGTTGACAAAGTTGTCAAGGAGTTCTTTTTCTAAGGAATGCGTCAGCACAGTTTCGCGCAAAGTGCTTACGCTCGAGAATGAGAATACATTATGGCCCTTATTTTCGCGTCAGTTAGACCTTCTATGACATATACTCATAGGGAGAATATCATTCCTGGCCGAATTACTTTTTCTTGAGGAGTTTGAATGCGCCAAGTACACTTTTCAAGAGTGTAATGAATTTATCATATTCGTTCTTACAACTTAATGGTGTAAACGTGCAGCTAAAGCGATAGTATACATTGTATTAACTGTTGTGTTTATCGTCAAAAATAGTTTTTATTGATCTGTATGCCGAGGCATTAGGTATTCTAAGAAACCAGTGTAAGCATAGGCATTTTACATTTTATTACTTTCCCGTATACGTACGTATACACGGAGTGATATACATAGTATAGGGAAAGTTATGTAATGCTGCGCGAAAAAATGGCCAATTTTCGGCGGAAAAAAATTAATTGCCGGGCCGTGAAAACGAATAAGTGGATAAAACCAGTTGCTAAATTAAGGAAAAAAATCCCCTAACACGTGGTGTAGCCAGAAACCCTGTTTTCTAGGTCCTTGATACCGAAAACCCAATTGGAAGAAAAACGTCCATCTGTCCGTCCGTCTGTCTGTCCGCCTGTGAACACTGCTAGCGCCTAAACCATACGTACGATTTCTTCCAAAATGGATATTCCCCGGTCGATCTGATTCTAGTCGAAGCTTTGATTTTTTGAAAAAGATTCTTCAAAATTTGGGGGTACATTATATGAAGCCCCCCGGGGATTTTCAAAATTTTCTTAAAAACGGCTCCAAATTTTTTCTTTAAATTTCTTGTATGAATGGAGTAAAATATACTTATTAACATGGCATAGGTCCGATTTTCACGAATAACTCTGAATTTTCGAAAATTGTGAAAGTTTGAAGTTTTTTCGGCGTCTTTCTCCAACTACAAAATTGAAGATAGAGATTTTTTCTTCAAATACAATTTGTTCTGCATATTAAGTTCTTTCATAAAGGTCTTGTAAATGTTTTTCAAACTTTTGGTAGTTTTCGTGCAATATTGCGTGCAATATGGGCAATTTTAAAAATTATAAAAACATGATTTTCTCAAAAGCGTCTCCAAATTTTTTCTTTAAACTTTTGGTAGGGATAGCGGTAAATGTACTCTATCAGATGACATAAAGGCCACATTGGTCTATAGGTTGTTTTTTTTCAAAAATTTAAAAAATGTAAATTTTTTCACATGTTTCTCACGTCGATAATATTTACATAATCGGCGATTTTTTCACATTATTATATTTACGAGTATATATGCTTTAAATAATGTCAAGTAAAGTCTCTCGAAAACACAACCGTTTTCTGTGAAAAGTAGCTCAAAATTTGGCATTTTCAGAAACGCTCAAACGCCATTTTATCATATATGGCTGCAATTTGTTTCTTGAAACTTTTGTAACGGATAGTGCTAATTACACTCTTTAGTATAGCGTAAGTTTATTTTGAGTTATTTTTTTGTTTCTCACATCTTTAATGTGCACATTATCAGCAATTTGTAAACATTATTATATTTGTGAGTATAAGTGCTTCAAATAACTTCAAATAAAGTATTTTGAAAACTCAAACATTTTCTGTGAAAATGAGCTTCAAATTTCGCACTTTTAGTAGCGCTAAAACGCCATTTTCTCTTAAACAGCACATAATTTAAAAAAAAATTGCCATATATGACTAGGTTTTTGTGTTCTTTAATATTCTAAAATTAATATTTCCGTTCTACCAATAGGAAACCGAAAAATTAAGAAAATGACAATAAAATGTACTTTTGGCGGTGATAGATGACAGCTGGCAAGGAAGAGTTTGTGGCAATTCCAAATAGCTAGCGAAGACCCCAGGAAATAGAAAACTAATACGGGAAAGTCTGTGCCATTCTGTAGCATCACTAGTTCTTCTTTGAAAGATAACACATTTCATAACTTAGGGGAAGAGCAAATAGATCGCAGCGGCAAAAATACAATGTTCATTGTCAAATCAGGTAAACACACTCATTATATGACACATAATTAACCCATACAGTTATCAAAGTTGACTATATACGGCTACGGACAAATGAATGCGTTATGTTCAATACCTCATTTAGACATACGTATGATTTTGGAAAAAAAATAGTATGAATGATTCCGCAATTGTATTTTCATAATGGGGATTTTGTCTATCTGCAAGGCGAGAATTTTTTTCCAAACAGCTAAACCTCTATAATTAATTTAGCAAATCAGAAGACACAAGGCTCTGGCCTTCAGACACCGCGGTGGGTATTTAACTACCTTGAGACTTCGCAAAGCAGTACGTTTCCTGCATATTATCGTAAATAACACGTACGCCAATTTTCCCAAAGTTACCCAAATCTGATGGGATTGCTTTGCTCGTCATAACGAAAAGTCACGGGGAGCGTATGATGATGAACTCCTTTATTAACATGGAAGCACTGCAGTCTGTGAAACGGATTGAATACGGAAACGGAACGCATGTTATTGAAGGAAAACAAAAAACAACGAAACAAAACATTATGTCAGCACATAATGTTTTGAATCACTGACATTTGTACACTGTTGTCTATAATACCTGGTACCGCTAACCCAGATTTGGTCGATCAATGTTTTTCATTGTGTTATTTTGCTCTTTGACAGAAAACACTAGTGTACACAAAAAATTCTCGAGTCATCGCCACATTGTTTCTCAGAGCTTTCTCTCTCTGAAGAGTGCCAGGAAGTGGGAACCAAACGTCGACCAGCCAGTCAAAGATGTGGGTGTTTTCTGAGAAGTTAATACCACAATTAATTTAGAGACGTTGGTAATATTATGTGATACACAAGGCAAAATTAATAATTAATGGCAGTGTCTACATTGGTACATATACACAGGCTACAAGTATGAAAGGATTAACTCAGTCCAGAATTAGAGCAAAAATTTTGCAAATTAATGTGAAGTGATCATGTTACGAGTATTACGCTTTCATTTTCTACAAGCAACTGTTAAAAACCTTACAGATATACAACTGAACTTATTATGTCATTTTTCAAGTAATGATTAAAAGTTCTATTATTTATACAAAATCTTGTCTTAATAGTTTGATGACATTTGCCTATTTACGAAGCAAAATGTTAAAAATAACATTTCAAATGGGCTGAGAAAGGACATTTTTAACAATTCTTTCTCGTATCTCTTGAGTTACTTTGAATTCCGGAAATTCTAAAGATTATTCTGATAACTGTTTAACGTCTGTATGATGACACTGAAAATAGAGAATATCCAACCCACAAGATTCATTGACAATATTACTATAAGATTTAAATACACACAAATAAGTTTAATACCATCAAATATATTTCAAATACAATTAGCGTTTATACGAATCTATTAGCCTTTTGCAAATTAAACACTATAATAAAGAACAGTCACTGCTCTAAGTCAATCCAGGCATTATTATTCATAAATAACGGCAAAATTGAAACGACCAGACGAACTTACTATTGAGTTCAAATAGCCTTGGTTTCTTTTACAGTAAACTCTGTTCAATACAATTGGCGTGGCGACACCAATGCGAATGTTTTGAATAATTTCAAAAAGAATATCCTCACTTCCAAAATCTCGCGAAATTTGAATAAACAATCAAGATTAGAAATACAAACTCTAGCTCATTTGAAATAACTTCGAGAATAATATCATCAAAAGGTCACCGGAACTGACGTTCGAGATTCTGCAGAGGGCGCTGTGGGCCGCATATGGGTAGAAGGCAACATATACCACTAGACGAACATATTTTCTTGATACTATGCTTGGTCTAGTTCGGAACGGTACGTTCAGAATCCGGGCGGGAAACTCGCATAGTAAAATAATTACGGCATGCCATGCGGAGGCAGGAACGTGCGCCTAGAATGTTGAATCCAATTTAACTAGGTAAAAGTTTATTTCGTTTTTGCAAAACAAAAATTTAATTTTTTGTGAAACAAAAACATTTACTCATTCTAAGATATTTGATTTCACTGTTATTTAAATTTACGTAGTATATCGAAATGTGACAGCTTGTGTACATCTCCTTGACAGAAATAGCATTAAAATATTGAAAGAAGTATTTCGTTGGAAAACATAATATTTTTTTATTTAAATTTTAAAGAGCCAAACAATAGTGCAAAAAAGAGCTGCATGTAGCGTGATCCACTTTATGGGCACTTTTTTATCCAAAGCGGAGCGCATGCGAAACGTCACTTTTTATCCAAAGCCAAGGCGTTCTTACAACGCTAAAGCGTGGGCCGTCGAATCGCGTGTTTACGCACCTTGCAGGCGAAGGCGTGCGCGCCGCGCGCGGGCGCCAGCAGCGGGCAGACGCTGCCGCAGGTCGCGGCGCCGGCCCCCGTCGCGTTCTTCATGGCTGGGCACTGGCGCGCGGCGCGGCGCCGCGGAGCTATAAGCCTGGGGGCGGGCGCTGGGCGTTAGCGGGCGCGCGCCAAGGTCCAATGGCGAGCCCGGGCGGCGCACAGTGTGTAATTTTGGCCATCTACGGGGCAGAAAGTCAAATTTTCAACTTGACCAGAACGTGTAATTTGTTATTTATTTCAGTAGAAGGATGTTCAGACCACATGGCAACGGTATAGATTTCACTAGAAATTCGCCGAGGTACAGGAAATGCTTATCTGAACATGTATCAACTCGTCCGTGGCGGCACCGCTAGGATTCATTCATTTCAGTGCAGCGTTTTCGCTTGTCCTGTGCGTGTGTCTGATGATATTCAAAGTCCCAGCTATTTCAAAAATGCAATCTGTATAGTTTTGTCTTTCCATTGGTACCTTTGGTTTTTGAAATCCATTTTCCAACAACTTGTAAGGACCTCTTGAAAGGTACGTACTCTTTATCTTACAGGAAACACAATTCGAAAAATTAATCAAGGGTTTTAGTTTAGAGAACCCTGGAGAACCACTTTGGGACCAGATTGGTATTCAAGCAGGCACTTTTGCGAAGCCAAACATTGAACAAAATGTTGCGAATTGTTGCGAATGTATTAATTTTTCTATTTTTTACAAAATGTCGCATTCGTTTTCCTCGAGGGCACTCTGCAAAATATGGGTCACAAAACCTAAAAACGCAATGGTAAATGCTTTATTGGCACATATTTTGCAAGAAATAAAAAATGCAACAAATTCTGACTGTGATTTATAATGTGTAAAAACACAAAGTATAGAAATTTTGCTTGACACTTAGTATTAAGTAGGAGAAAATAGGGAAGCATAAAAAACGTTTTCTTCATTCACTTTTTCATGGCTCGATGACGAAATAATATGTGAAAATATTTCCAACAATACACCAGAATCAACAGAAACATCCACTATTGTAATTGGCCGTCCAACAAAGATTTTTGTTGGTTGTGCTCCGAGAACTAAAAGGCAGAGAGTTAAACACCTTACACATTCAAGCAGCGAAGGAAAGAAGGGAAAAGGTTATTCGACAGCAATAGTAATAGAAGTATCCACTACACAACCAAATAAGGAAACTGTTATTAAGAAGGCTCGAAGGTCCTTGTTTCAGAAATCAGAGCTATCACCGGAACAAGCGCCTAAATGGTACATATCTGTATGTCTAGTCGACGAGGTACATACCTGTCGTCCCTAATGCTACATATCTGTATGTCTAGTCGCCAGGACAAACTACTACGTCAGTAAGCAAAAGTATTAAATTATAAATTTTGCTCATCTTATTATAATGAGAAAGAATCCAAAACGCTGTACACAAGGAGCTATGATTACAGAAATCTCAGCAGAAATACGTGTGCAGTAGCTTATTGACCACACAAATCATGGATTATGTCAAACACGAGAGGTGTCTGAGAAATTGCGATTGACAAAAAATGCAATATTATCATAATCATGAAATGGGGCTGTGATGGTATGGAACAGAATCGATATAAAACAAAGGTTTTCACACCAACATTTCAGTGATTAAATGTTTTTAGTATTTCTGTTCCTTAGGAAATGCATTGCGATTCGGCCAATTCAAAACACGTTATTTTAAAAACAACTGTTCCATCTTCTACTACATACTGCAGACCAATAACATTTGTATTTTCAAAAGACCTTCAGAATCGACACTAATACACAATATACTGAACAGATAGCTTATTACTTCCGATCCATATACAGCTAGTTTACGGGTTCCTCCAAAACACAGAAAGAATAATATCAATGAATAAGAGTTTTATTTGCTAGAAATTGATCAAACACCAGCGATGATCAAGAATATTCTTCTGATACCATCAGAGAATCTAAATAAGTTCATAATTTTCATGTGTACAGTTTGTGTTTCAACATATGGTTCTTTACTTCTCTCGTATTAGTTTTATATATTATCTAATGTGCGATTTCATTATTTCTTATGGTAAAAATTGCAATATTGTGTCAAATTATATATATATATATATATATATATATATATATATATATATATATATATATATCAAACTTCTCTATTGATTGTTTTGTAAAATGAAGGTACAATTTTATCCTATTTTAACGTATTTAAAATACTTAAAATGTAGTTCTAGCGAGTTGTATTGTATAAAATGTGTAATATTTTAGCTTTTTGAATAATGTAGTAAATTATAAAATGATTTAATCCAGTTCAATTCTTTAATTTTTGCTATTAGAGTTTCTGCCCCGTAGATGGCCAAAATTACACACTGTGCGGCGCCTCGCTTAGCGGCAGGCGGCTAACTCACACGCCCGCCCGCGCGGGGGCGGGACGGGGCGCAGCGCCGCGTCGGATGAATGAGAGAGGACTTTTCTTGGCTTTCTCATCCCCTTTCATTTCTCCGTTTCTCATCCTCCTCCTCTTCCTTTGTCACCTCTTCCTTCCCTTCCTCCTTCCCCTACCCGTCCTCCTCCTTCCCCTCTTCCTTCGCCTTCTTCCCCCCTCTGTCGCAGTCTCCTCCTTAATCTTCTCCTCCTCCTCCTCCATCTTCTCCTCCTCCTTCGCCTCCTAATCCGCCTTTGCCTCCTAATCCGCCTTTGCCTTCTAATGCGCCTTTGCCTCCTAATCCGCCTTTGCCTCCTAATCCGCCTTTGCCTCCTAATCCGCCTTCGCGATATCCTCCTCCGCCTTCGCCACCTCCTCTTCCTCCGCCTTCGCCACTTCCTCTTCCTCCGCTTCCTCCTACGTCTTCTCCTCCTCCTCCGTCATCGTATCATTTATTTCTTTTGACTTCGTTTTCTTCTTCTTCTTCTTTGTATGAAACTATACGCGTGTATTTAACAGACATGTCCTCTTATCTCTCCTAAAAATATTTAGCAGTAATTCACCGTGTGTATTTCAAGAAATTTCTTTTAACAATTGCAATATAAGCTAGACAGATCCCCCGAAAAGCTTGAGGAAATCCGTGGAATAATAATCTTACACGATAAAATATTGTAAATAGAAAGATTCTTGATTTTATTGTGGGAAATTATTTTTAAATATCCATATAATTGCAATATTTCCATGCCTGAAATTGTTCAGCATCCATTTTGTCATATTAATCTTTACAAAGGACATAGACTTGAAAGAGAAGATTGATGAATTCAGGTGGTCCACTCACCTAACAAGTCTCAATGGAGCTTGTTTATAATAACACTTTAAATACGAATTAACTAAATAGAGTTATACGTTGAAGAAACAATTTGCATTTCCTAAACATCAAGTGTATTTTGTCATAAAACGAACACTCAAACGACTCTCCCGTTTATATTACGTGTCATCTTGTTTGTTTGTTTCATGCAAACAAATTATTTTCTCACTTATTAATTCAATTTGGTACACACAATTTCATACAGCATAAATGCACGCTTCTCATCTAATTCCGTTTTTTGGTTTTGGTGGTTTAATGCGTCCGATGTCTTCCGATTTCGAAAAAATAAGAAGATAGAAAAAATTATAACAATAAAGAAAAGAATACTACATATATGCATGTGAACCTTCGGATGTCAGCCAAAGCGCCGGCTACATTCATAGTTTAAGTTAGTATAAATTATTCTATTACTATCCTCTTTCTTGCCGCAAAAGCCAATGCGCTGCGGCGCATGTATCCCGTAAGCTAATAAATGACCGCCTCGCCAGGGCCACTTGCGGGGGGAAAATCAAAAAGATTCGAAGTGCAAAGCCACTTGGGTCGGCCGGCCGGCGGAGCGTCCAAACGCCGTAGCAGAGCGATGAGTCGCCTGGTGGCCGGCGGGGGCAGGGGGGAGCTTTGCTTACAAATTGGGCCGCAATTGGATGATTGTCTTAGGCGCGACGAGATCGACGGGGCCGCGCACCGGACGAGCGAATGGACCGCGTCAATCTCCATCAGCCGACGCGGCGCGGCGCTCCCTGCGTTGCAACGCCTGCCCTGCGCCGGCAGCGGAGACGGTGCTAGCAGTGGAGATGGCAAAGAAGAATGCGGCAGCGTTGACGAGAGTGAAGACGATAGCGCTGGCGAGGAGAAAGGCGGCAGCCTAGACTAGGGTGATGACGATCGAAAAGACGATAGCGCTGGCGATGAAGAAGGCAATGACTCTGACGATAGCGATGGAAAAAGTGATGATGATGAATGAATGATTACGCGCGAAGACAATGATGCAGAATACGATAGTGTTACTGATGAGAGCTGGACAAGAAGCCTGTTGCGATAATGGTGAACACATTGGAGTGATGACGATGGAGATTGTGATGGCACAGACTACTTTCCTGCGCTGATCGAGGGAAGGAGGTTGTAACAAAGAAAATAAATGGATTATTAACTAACTTCGTGCCAATACATGAGATGCCGATGGGTATGGGCACTGAGGGAATAGAAGAGGAAGGGATGGCGAAAGAACTCCAGCTCTTGGCAGTCGCGAGACGGAGGCAGTGACGGTCTGAGTGTTCACTTCTCCGCCAGAGGGAAGTGATGAAAGGAATGATAAAAGAGCAACCGCTTTCAGCGGCTGTAGGGAATGGCGTCGTAACTCTTTTAATCATCACGACGTGCCGGAGGACGAAAGGGAGGAAAGATGAAACAATAGTTCTCGGATATCTATGAAATGGTTTTAGGATTTGGCCTATTTTGCTGAGATGAAGGGAAGGAAAAAGAAAAGTAAATTGCTTTTTGCAGCATTTGCTTGGTGACGATTGTGATGTTGATGAGCGGCGTGGTTTCTCCGCGACAGGAAGCGGGGCGACAGGAAACGGGGCGACAGAAAGCGGGGCGACAGGAAGCGGGGCGACAGGAAGCGGGGCGACAGGAAGCGGGGCGACAGGAAGCGGGGCGACAGGAAGCGGGGCGACAGGAAGCGGGGCGACAGGAAGCGGGGCGACAGGAAGCGGGGCGACAGGAAGCGGGGCGACAGGAAGCGGGGCGACAGGAAGCGGGGCGACAGGAAGCGGGGCGACAGGAAGCGGGTGACAAGCATTGGGGAAACAGAGCTATAGGAAGCGGACGACGGAAAGTGGAGCGAGAGGAAGCGGTCGAGAGGAAGCGGACGAGAGGAAGGGGGCGAGAGGATGCGGGCGAGAGGAAGCGGGAGATAGAATTCGGGCCACAGGAATCGGGTAAAAGGAAGCGGACGACAGGAAGTAGGCGACAACAAGTGGGCGTCAAGAAACGGGAAACAGGGAGAGGGCGACAGGAAACATGGTGACAGGAAACGGTGATAGGAACCGGAGAAGGTGACTGTACGAGGACCCGCTGTCCTATCTTCGACAGTGGGAAAAGGAAAAACTGAAATGGGTCGGGATGAAGGGAGTGACTTATGGGGATGTGACAAGAGATGCGGTAAGAAGGGTTGAAATGGAAACGGAAGAGAAGCGGGAAGGGGAAGCGGAGAATGAATGCAGATGATCATGACAAATAATCATGGCAATGACAGATGGAAGAGTAAATGAAATGGCTACATTCTAGCATGATCACATTTCGCCAAGGCGAGGAGAGCCGTTTAAATGAGACTGACAGGAGAGATAAAATTTTATATATTTATTTACTAGCTGAACCCGGCAGATGTTGTTCTGCCCTTCATCCCCCTCTTTATCCTTCCCTCTCTTTTTCTCTCCGTCTCTCCCTCTACCTCCCTCTCTCCCCGTCTTGCTTTCTCCCTCTCCTCCGTCCCACTCTCTAGTCTCTCTCTCCGTCTCTCCCCGTCTCTCTCTCTTATCGACACCGCCATTCTAAAAGTACACTTTTGACTCTGCTCTAGAATCAAGTTCCACTTTTTTGTACTGGGATAGACCAGTTCTAACTGACCTTACTGTCGATCACAACAGACCAGATATTCTCCTCATAGATAAAAAGAAAAAAAGAGTAATAATAGACATCTCAGTACCATTATTCCACGATATCAAACAGAAAGAAATTGAAAAAATTTCAAAATACGGAAACTTATGAACTAAGACACATTTGGAAATTAAATGTTACCAAAACATACACACTCGTGATATAGGCGAAAGGCCTTGTCAGTAAAAGCTTCCTAAAGCACTTAAAAGAACTTCAACTACCGAAAAACGTTATGAACATGGGTGAGCGTGCAGTTCTGTTGTAAACAGCCCATATCGTAAGAAAATTTGTCTTAAGTCCAAATATAAGATGAACTTCTTTTTCTGTGACCGAACCTGTTCCAAAACAACTCTGGGGAAGGTGAACATTTTTACCTGTGAAAATAGCTAAAGAAAATATTACAACAACAACAATAATAATAATAATAACAATACTAAAAACAACAACAACAACTCCACCTAGGGAGTACACGACCTTGCAGTTGGTGGTGGAGCTTGAATACCCCCATGAGCTTGAGAGCTATGTCAGTGGTAGCCTAGCTACTGGTAGGGCCTCCCTTGCTGAATAGGTTGAAGGTGAGGGGTCCGACGAAGATGTACTCCATTTTGAGGAGAGTGGGAAGTAAGTAGAGAGGGAAGGGTCATGAACCTTTGGACTTCCTGTTATCGGCCCGTGGAGGGTACAGGAGAGAAACTGGGTTGGCACACCAGGCTACTGATTAGAGTGGAGGCCCGGACCTTGCATTAGCCAGTAAAGGAGGCTGCTTTCGGCAGTCAGTGAAAATCTCGTAGGGTTTAGTAATGCCGACTGGTGATCGGAGGGACCCCTTGCTGGGCCCTGCAGGGAGATGCCCCCAGGCTACTTTGGGCCTCAGTAACGGATGGCAGGAAACAACCCAAGGGTCAAGTGTGATCTGTGAACTCGAACTTGCATCCTGCGAATCTTCAATTCAAACCAATGAGCAAAATGGATAGAACAAGAAATGTAATGAATCTTAACGTGCCTTGTTCTACCAATGTCCCACACTTGCTCAGAAACCGAGCTAATGTCACCTTGTCGACGTCTGGTCATTTCCACGGATGTCAGTCCCAGGGACCCACAGCCGGCAGTAGCTCGAAGCCATCGTCAGAGTTGGACCCGGGATGAATTAAAGGAGGTGATGTGGAGATTTTACTATGCAAAAGCGAAAAATGGCGGATCAGAAATAGAAGTTTTTAAGATATGGAGAGAGCGGAACCCAGATATGAGACCTACCCTAGACTCAAAGAAGCTTGCCAATCAACGACGATACATACTCAGCAGTGGAAACTTCACAGCAGAACAACTTGCAATCATCCAGAGAAACGCGGAATATGTTCTTCGATCAAACTATCCACATGACGAACATTTAGAACCATCTAATATCCCAGAAAACGATGGTACCCTTGAAGGTTCATCTCTTCCATATGAAACATCCGTCAGTGGTGAAAATTCATCTGGCCATGAGTCACACGATAAGGACATGATGCGGGACCTCCTCCGACGCGAGATAGAACGAGCCCGTCTACTTCCATTCGAATCTCGTGCACCGTTGAGGAGAATTTACTTCTTCTTCTTCTTCTTCTTCTTCTTCTTCCCAACAGGGTTTAGGTCATGTGACCTGTTCCGGCACCCATTTTTCTTCTCGGTCTACCAATGTCCCTTCTTCCTTCTGTTTTATAGTTCATAGCTATGAATGGAAGTCTGTTCATTGGCATTCTTGATACATGGTTGTACCATTTTAACTTGTTTTCGAGAATATTCTCGTACAGTTCTTTGACTTTTAAAATATCTCTTATCTCAGAGTTCCGTTTCTTGTCGAGTAGCGAGCACCCTAGTGTGTTTCGCAGAAATTTCATTTCCGCCGTTTGTATTTTATTTTTGATCTTTTTCGTGTTCACCCATGTTTCGCTGGCATACATGAGTGTGGGGACTGCAATTGTCTTATAAAACTTAAGCCGTGTCTCCTTTCGTGTTCGGTTTCTCAGATACTTGTGTATAGTTCCACATACATTTCGGAATTTTACTAGCTTGTTTTCCACGTCACGATCTATATTAAACGATATATCACAGCCTAAGTACCTGAAGTTGCTAACTTGTTCTAAATTGTAGTTTCCTATTGCTATTTTAGATCTTACTGGATATTTGCCTCGAAATGCCATGACTTTTGATTTTTGAGCAGACATTTTCAGTCCATATTCTTCAAGGATATTTTTCAAGATGAAAATGGACATTTGGAGCTTATTTTTAGTCTCTTGTATCACCACTTTGTCATCAGCGTATAAAATTGAATTAATGTAAAAAGAACCTTTTAATTGCACACCTCTATCGACTTTATTTTTCCATACTCTATATATGTCGTCCAAATATATATTAAAAGGGTTGGTGATATTGAACAGCCTTGTCTTACTCCTTTATTTGTAGAGACAATTATATTAGGTTTACAATTTCCTAATATGATCGAAGTTTCTCTGTATACACTCTTTATAGCTTCAATAATATGTCTTGGGTAACCTCTTCGTTCTAATATTTCCCTTAGACGATTGCGTCTAACATTGTCAAAAGCCTTTTCAAGATCTATAAATGCAAGATGCGTTTCTTTGTTTTGTTACCTTCGTTCTTCTATCAATCGCTTTAAGATAAATATTGCATCTGTACATGAACGACCTTTTCTGAATCCCGTTTGCTCTTCTGAGAGAAGTGCTTCTGCAATTGTCTTCAGTCGTCGATTCAGAATTCTAGTATATACTTTGTAGGTAGTGTCTAGCAGACATATTCCTCGATAGTTCTGGGTGTTGGTTCGATCACCTTTCTTGTACAGGGATACCACTTTCGCCTGTAACCATTCCTGAGGAGTCTCAAGCTGCCTCCAGCACACATTGAACAGCTTTAAAAGGTGTTCATGCAATGCTTGACCTCCATACTTCAGTAATTCACTGTTGATTCCATTTGGTCCGGATGCTTTTCTATTTTTTAATCCTTTTAAAGCGATTGTCAGCTCTTCCCATGTGATGTCATCAACTCCCGGATACGTTTCTCTGTGGTTAATTACAGAGTTTTCTTTATCATCGTACCACAGAGATCGATAGTGTTCTGCCCAATTATCTGTTTCTATGCTTTTAACATTTACATCCTCTTTAATAGATCTATTTAGGGACTTTATGACTTTGTACGCTAAAGACTGCCTTCCATGTACATCGTGTTCAATATTTGCTATAAATCTTTCCCAAGATGCATTGTGGGCTTTATTTATTGCATTTTTTGCTTGATTTCTTGCGATGTGGTACTCTTGTTGATTAATGTCTGTTGGGTTGCTTAGATATTTATTATGACATTTTTTCTTTATTTTAACTAATTCTTCTATTTCTGCCGACCAGATTTTTAATCTTCTTTTACTTCTCATTTTCTTTTTCATCCTCAGGGCTTCATTAGCAGCCTTTGTCAGAGACATTTTCAAATTAGCCCACATTTCTTCAACATTGTTGCTTAACCCTCGTAATACCATGGGGTCTCTGGTGACCCCACGACATGTTTCTCTAATATTTTTTACAGTTTCCAATACTTTAAAAAATCTGAAAAAATTTGACTTTTCGTGATTCATTGTCTACCCACATATTGGGTATTCAAATTTTTTACATTGTTGTTACTTTCATTATTATTCGTACATGCCACACTGAGTACCAGTGGGGTCTTATATGAACCCAACATCTAATTCTTGTAAAAGTGATACCCATTTTTTCTGTTGCTATAGTAAATGTTGGCAACCTTTTGTAACATCTCTAGGTTGATAGTAATTGAAATTACTGACATGTTTTTGTATTACCATTCCTGATATGGAGCAACGTTCTGATGACGAGATACGTCTCATTTTACTTGAAGAAGCTGGTTCTTCAGAAATATCATTGGTGAGGTTCGCTACGACTATCAGATATGTTTGACAGTGATGGAGAAATAGATGCAATTGAAGTGGCTGAGATTGCATTAGATAATTGTATCCAAATTAGTGAAACATATTTAGGATGAATATTAGATACTGGCTTTTGCATGTATGGATTGTATCTTTTTACAAAATTGTATGCATTTTTTCCTTTGTATTGTGAAAAATTATTGTTTTTTTGTCATCTATAGATAAAAATAAGTATGGTATAAGGACCTGAAAAGAGAATCATGTACAAGAGTACGAAGTGGTAACATTATACGAAAAAGAAAAATGTTGGTACAGTCAGCCTTCCACTGATTTATGAAACAAAATATATTTGATAACGTTTTGAAGTGGACCAACAAAGAGGGAATTTTTGTGTGTGGTTCAAAATGGATATAGTTGACTACCACTTATTTGGATTGCTTTGTAGGCGTTAGGATTCTAGCTAGTGCATACAAAGGCGACAATCAAGGAATAATGCACTTATGGAACTAGGAAGAACGTAGGCCCGTAGCTTCAAATTATCGGTTGCATATGACAATATCACTAGTTATGCCTTGAATGTTCTGGTATACTCTGGTCGCCAGGCAAACCAACCTAGTGATATCAAGGAAAGAGCGTTGTTTTAGATGTGGTGAAAAGTGAAAAAAGCGGGAGGACCATAACAACTTACAACTTCTTCACTAGCCTAAATCTAGTAAGAGATCTCCAAAATATAGATATTACACCAGGACCTATAAGAGAAAGAGTGAGAATGCAAGAGGTTTTTCACTAATGCCCAGGATTATGAAAAGTTTTTTCTTGGTTCGGATTCCCAAAAAATTTCGATTATGTTTTATTGTCCTAGCACAAATGGTTCTTGGAGCCAAGCATTCTACAAAAGAAGTAACCAAAAAGGAAGAATCAAAACTATTAATAATAATGATTTACAATAAAATTAGGTCAGGGATAGACACAATGTACAAATTAGTGAGAACAAACACGACTAAAAAATAAAGAGAAGATGACGAATGATTCTCTTATGCAATATTATTGGCATTCATGTAATGAATGCGTTCATTATATAAATGCATCCTACTTCAAACTGGAGAGAAAAGAATTACAAGAGAAGAGAACTTAAAAAAACTGAGAAAACAGTTTGTTAGTCGTGACTAAAAAATTGTGCACAACAGTCGGTCCAACAACAACACAGAAAAAAAACGGGATCGCTGCTCTTTGTGAAAGACCTTTTGATCGGAAATATACAGACAAGTGTACCAGTTGTAAAGTAGCAATCTTGCAGAAATAATTCTTCTAAAGATATTTGCAAGAAGCGTAATAAATATTTAGCACGACAAAGTTTGATTAATGCGGTCAATTTTACATAATACTCTGCCTTTTCAGTGTAATGCCTATTGTATTCATTTTTAAAATAATTTGTTAATGCAAATTTCATGTTCTAAATAATTGTTTGCATATCCATAAGAGTTAGAGGAATAGCCTAAAATGTAATATGGTGTAAAAAGTGTAAAAATGTGCCGCTATTTTGTATTTCTTTTCCGAAAAGAACTGGGGTCTCTAGTGACCCCAGTGGTACTCAGTGTAACAAAAAATCTGCGGTATTAGGAGGGTTAAAGGACTTAGATGTATGTGATCCTTCAGTCTATGTTGGTATAATTCCCTTGTGCTTTGCTCTTCTAGAACATGTACTTTGAAAACTTTCTCTGCATTATCATCTGGAGAGTTTTTCTTTGCTTTTCGCCATCTTGGATACATCTTGATGCGAGATATTACTAGATAATGGTCTGAGTAGATGTCATAACCTCTCAAAACATTTGTATCCATTACTTGTTTTGATATTCTCTGGTTAGCAATTATATAATCTATTAAGGATCTGCAGTTTCCATTGGGCCAAGTAAACTTGTGAATTAGTTTCTTACGGAAAAAGGTACTAGTCACTTTTAAGTTGTTAAAAACTGCAAATTCTTGGAGTTTCATTCCATTTTTATTTACAGTTTCTTCTCCGAATGTTCCTATTGTGGCGGCATATAGCGGTGCCTTAATAAATTTACTACAAAAAACTTCTTTTTTCGTTCTCTCAGGCAGACGCACGTGCGCTTCCCCCCCCGCTCGCCTCGGCCCAGCCGCGTTCCACCACGCCCGTTGTCCTCTGCTGTCAGAGTCGCACCCCCAGCCAGCCTGGTAAAAATTTATTGCCACTTGTCGTCAAAGGCCACTTGATGAAACCACTGCACTGAATGCACCTTTTGTCACCCACCCCCCGCCGACCCTGGGGCGCCCTCCTCGCTTCCACGCCTGTCGCGATAATTTCAGTAAGCCCGAACCCCTTTGCCATACGATAATTGCTCAATAGGAATGCCACCCCCCCGACGAACGCAGCTGCGTTCCGGTCAACAAAGATAGCATTTCGGGATAGAGAGAGAGAGAATTCAGAAAATTTTCCACAAATCCTCGGACCGCCATTCGTCTAAATTAATTCTGCGACGCAGTAAGATGCGGCCAATGAAACGCTTCAAAAAGTAGGTCAGCGAGCCCAGGAAAAACTTCGGAGGGGGAAAATACGGAGAGGGACGTATTCCCGAAATCTTAAGGGACACTAACACGAGAGTTACGAGAGGGAGGTAGTCGTGAGGGCGATCACGCGTGAGCGTCGGCTGCGAGAGTAACGCTTAAAAAAGCGAGCGCTCTAAGTTACGAGAGGGCGCTTGGCGACCGAAACTCGTTGCCTAAGTCGGGCGAACGAGCCGCGAGTATCAGGAGCTAGCTTACGGTCCGCGCCAGCGATTAAATGCTGTAGTATCGCTCGTCATAGCTGAAATGAGAGACGAACCCGGACTCGTCCAGCGTCTTGGTGGCGAGACGCCAAGGGGACCTCGGGACAAGCAGTGACCGCGGGAAGATATCCGCCTTCCCGTTGCAACACAGCAGCCAGTAAGACGACGCCCGTGGAAGACGCCAAGGCCATCGACCTCAACGTGGACACCCCAGTCCACGCTCGTCCACAGGTAAGACTTTTTACGCACGCCCGCGCTTTGGGGCGCCCCGCCTCGAGACGAGGCGGAAAATGCCATCGAACTTTTAAAGTGTTTGGTCTTTCTTTATGTTGTTTGTTTGTGTGTTATTGTTTAAATTAAGCGATGCCGCGCAATGGCATATTTTTTTGTAGAGTGTAACAGAAGTGTCATTAACTTTCTTTTATTTTATTTTTCCTTTTTACCGAGCTCAATAGGTAGGGTGTGATCCCACCTCATGGGATTTTTTTTATGTAACTTCCCCGGCCGTAGGTCGGAAATAAATGCATCATTTTATTTTACTGCCCAGTTACGGCTCATCATTTAAAATAGTCGTTGCACCTGCACCGCTCTTTCACCCATACCGTTGCAATTCGGCTTTCCCAACGTGGGGCCGCTATCGATAGACGCTGCCGTTGCAATTTGGGCTCCCGCCGTGGGGCTCGAGCGTGACGTTGCACTATAGATCCATGGACTGCTTTGTTTCCTACTCTGGCATTCATATCACCCATTATGAGTACTTGGCATGTTTGATTGTATTTGTCTATCGTTTTTTGGAGCATTGAGTTAAAACTGTCTGTCTCCTCTTCCAGTTCTTTCGATCGTCCTTCCACTGGGGCATAAGCTCCTATGATGACCAGGTGTCCGCGATCATGTCTTACTCTTATTGTTACAATTCTATCGTTCACATATTCATATTCTTAAATCTTTGGTTCCCATTTTTTATCTACAAATATTGCTACTCCTTTTTAAGCTCTTATATTTTCCTCTACACCACTGTAGAACATTGCGTAATTCCCTACATATTTTGAGCCTTTTAATTTCTTCTTAGTTTCAGTCACTACGGCAATGTTTACTTTTTGCTCTTCCAGTATTCTAGTTAGCAAATCTTCTTTGTTTGAGATTCCTCTTACATTCCAAGTTGCTACTCTTAAAGTATCCGCAATCCATTTATTCTTGTACATTTTCTTTGCTTGGTTCATCATCGTATCGTGATTGTTTCCGAGGCTTCTTCGGGTGCTGCAAGTATACTTAGGTTTTACGTTGACGGGGTACTAACCCGACGCACAACCCCCAACCTGGAGGACCGGAGCTTTTTATTCAGGGTTGTCTCTCCCTTAGGCTGACTGCTTCCACCGCAGCTCAAGGAGCTCAGCCTGCCCCTTTTCCGCTCTTTAGAGGAGTTTTAGTTCTCAAGGCGAGGAATCCAGCCTACATCTGTCCGCTCTTCCTGTAGGAAAAGTATGGGAAGGGAATAAGTAAATATTTGGGATAGGTCCTGGAAGCATCCAAGCTACTCAATCCACCTATTAGCTCCCAGAGATATGGAAGGATAAATAGGTGTGAAAAGAGAGGAATTACTTTTAAGGGCAAGGAATTAGTCGCCTCTTACGACGGGGGGGACTTCCCATGGCGCTATTCTATTAAAATCCCCGGACACCATACGGGGCAGGAGAAGTTACGAAAATGCTAAAGCTAAGAGAGTGATAGAAACAGCGATTTCTGTCTTAAATGAGGTTATACAGACCTCAAGTAGAGATCTAGATATTACTGAAATCAATCACATCTTGTATGCAACTGGATATCTAGTATCTCAGTTAATCTTGGGGCCAGCCAAGAACACCGATGGCCGACAGCCAGACAGAGAAAAAGCTCCGTATCTCCATGGATGAAAAGAATTATGAAACGGATAGCCGACACACGGCGTGAAATATCACTCCTAGTCGAGGCATCTTCTAAGTCAAACCACACGTATAAAGTTCAACAAAAAATACTCCATGTTGAACAAAAATACCTAATAGACAATAACACAACAAGGCTAATGGTAGCTGAAAAGCTAAAATCCAAGCATGGGCTCAACGAATAATACGGTACAAACGTAGAGAAGATTTCCGTGTACGGAACCAGTTGTTTGAAACAGACGCGAAGAGATTCTATCGCACTCTGACTGAAAAACCGAATGGCAATGCTGCCCCTCCTTCAAAAGAAGACGTCGAAACATTTTGGGCAGGAATCTGGGAGGAAACCAGATCCTACAACAAAGACGCATCATGGCTCCAATCTGAAGTTCATGTTGCCAATGGACTCGTGGGAACAGTGGAACAGTGGAACATGCTCGATTCCCGAAAGAGGACCTATGCCAAACAATTAAGAACATGGGAAACTGGAAATCCCCTGGGGTTGATAAGATCCAGATTTATTGGATTAAGAAAACAGCATTACATTCTCATCTAGCAAAGGCTGTTAATAACATTTTAGAAAACCCTAAGGAACTCCCTGAATGGGTCACTCGCGGCATCACGTATTTGCTACCCAAAGCAGGAGACAGATCTTTGGCGAAGAACTACAGGCCAATTACTTGCCTGCCAGTAATGTACAAACTTATAACTGCAGCCATAGCTGACAAAATGTATAGGCACCTAGAGAAGAACCATCTGTTGCCTGTTGAACAGAAAGGATGTCGTAAAGGTTCCTATGGCTGTAAGGAAATCTTGCTACTGAATAAAGTCATCTTGAATGACGTAAAGAAAAGAAAACGTAATTTGAGCATGGCTTGGATTGACTACCAGAAGGCCTTTGACAATGTACCACACGATTGGATTTTGAAGGCCCTATCTGTCGATTTCATCCTAGACTTGTTGAGTTTTGCAAGGCTAGTATGAAGTCGTGGAGCACCAGGTTACTAATCCACAGCGGAAAGGGAGTAGTAGAAACAAGAAGTATTCAGATTAACAGGGGAATTTTTTAAGGAGATTCACTATCCCCTCTGCTGTTTTGCATTAGTTTGAACCCTCTATCGAGACAGCTGTCGCACGCTGATTTTGGTTACAAGATCCATGGGGATGAAAGGCCTGTATCACATTTATTTTACATGGATGATCTTAAAGTGTTTGCTAAGAATGAAGCGATTCTCTCCCAAATGCTGTCTGTCATCAATGATTTTAGCAATGACATCTGCATGAAGTTTGGTCTTGACAAGTGTGCAAAAGTCAACTTCAAAAGAGGCAAAATGACCACGTCAGAGAACATTGAACTTGATAGACACATTGTGATTCAAGATCTTGAGCCAGGTAAAACTTACAAATATCTGGGCATTGAAGAATGTGAGACCATCTCGAACGACACAATGAAAGAGAGAATTCGCAAGGAGAATTATAGAAGAGTGAGACTTGTCCTGCAGTCCGCTCTGAACTCAAGGAATAAAATATCAGCAATAGGTAGTTTGGCGGTGCCTGTAGCCGAATACAGTTTCGGACTAGTAGGCTGGACTGAACAGGAAATTCGCATCATGGATCGAAAAACTGCTTATAATGCATCATGTTGCCCACCCCCGAGCTGATTTACATAAACTTTATGTGTTACGTAAGGAAGGAGGAAGAGGCCTAAGACAAATTGAAGCCTCCTGGCACAAAGCAATAGTCGGGATGGGAAGGTATGTAGTCAGCCATCAAGATTACCCACTAATGAGGAAGGTCATGAAATCTGACCGAAGAATGGGAAACAGAGGCATTGTAAGTGTAGCAAGAAGCATTGCGAACAAGACCATGCAAGACACCCAGATTGACAGCAACACTGAACTTCTGATGCTACTTAACATGAAATTTGAGACACAAAACATGTTCAAGAAATCGTGGAGAGACAAACCACTCCACAGACAATATTTGAAACGAATGGACAAGCATATCAATAAAGATCAATCATTTATGTGGCTTAAAAGGGGAAGAATGAAGCCAGAATCAGAAGCACTTGTAATAGCTGCCCAAGATCAGGCCTTGAGAACACGACATTGATAAAGCGGTTCTCAAAATTTCCCAAGATGATAAATGCCACATTTGTCATGAACACATAGAAACCATTGATCATATTGTCTCAGCTTGTCCAATCCTAGCAAAGACCGAATACTTGAAAAGACACGACAGGATGTGTAGCTACCTCCACTGGCAGGATCTGTACCGCCCTCGAAGTTCCAAACATATGTCCCAAGTGATACGAACACTCACCAAAACCGGTGACGTCTGTTGGATTGTGTACGATATTGTATGGCCAACAAACTCAAACTGATCGCACGATGGCGGCAAACAAACCGGATATAGTCATCCGGTATTTGGAGAACAAATCGTGTTTACTTGTCGATGTTGCTGTACCTTGCGATCAAAACGTCGTTACCAAGGAGGCAGATAAACGTCTTAATTACAAGAGTTTGGAAATTGAGGTCAGCCGAATGTGGGGCGAAAGCACAGGTCGTCCCGATAGTTATCGGAGCTCTGGGATTTGTTCCGTAAAATTTGTGTAAGAACTTGTATAAACTCCCTGGTAATTCAAAAGACTGGGAAGTACAAGAAATCACTTAATTTGGAACAGCCTACATTTTGCGCAAAGTATTGTAGAGACACCGACAGTCCCTAGATCTACTCGTTAGGTAGCTGGTTGCAACCTGGAGTAAATTTTATATTCAGCCGACACATAACATCTTTAGTCGTGATTTAGAGGAATAATAATAATAATAATAATAATAATAATAATAATAATAATAATAATAACAACAACAATCTTCGCAAATACTTCCTTCAGAAAACGACGGTTGTGCATGAAGCAATTTGTGCCACGGACAAGAATTTTACCCCACTGAACCAGGATCTAGCAGACTCTGAGAGACAATGAAGATAGGCTGAGTGAGTGGACTCAGAAGCGTTTGCACGGCAGGTTTCCTGCTGAGCTCAAAGGGAACGCAGTGAATATGGGATCGTCAGTCTCCTGGCTAACAAAATCTGGCCTTTTTGCTGAAACAGAAGGCTTCGTCATTTCTATTCAAGACGAAGTATCTTCCACTCGCAATTACGAAGGTATGTGATTGGGGATATGAGTGTAGACTGAATATTCAACTGACTGCTACCGCCTTTGCAATCAAACCCCCCAACACATAACGGGCGGGTGCTCTGCTTTGGCACAAACAGAATACCTGAGGTGGCACAACGACGTTGCTGCGGTAGTCCATCAAGCCCTGGCTGCAAAGTCAGAGATGGTACAGAAAGAGGTCCCATACTACAAGTTCAAGCCGGATTCAGTTTTGGAGACGAAACGGTGGAAGCTCTTGTGGAATGTTGTAGTCACTGATCTCAGGGTCGAAGCCAACAGACCTGACATAATATGGGTCGACAAGTTTTCACGGAAAGGGATTATAGTCAACGTAGCTATCCCTTTAGACTGAAATATAGCTGCCTCCGTTGCCGAGAAGAAGCGAAAATATCAGGCCTCGGCTATTCAACTGATCGACATGTGGCGGTTGGTGTCTATTGATGCAGTCCCTGTGGCCATCTCTGCAAATGGACTGATCTCTGAAGAAATAACTTCATCGTCTGCAAGGCTTGGCCTTAAAAACTGGCACATTGAGAGAATGCAAAAGGCTGTTCTCCTGAGTACTGCACGCATCGTGAGAAAGTTTTTATTAATGTAACTTCACATCGAATTCTGACCGTCCGAGTTTGCAAGCAAAGCGGGCACCTTGGTTCTCCGAAGGTACTGTTGTAGTACACTTCGCTAGGCGAAAGACTTACAAATCTAAAATAATAATAATAATAATAATAATAATAATAATGCCGATTCGATAGCCGAGATTGCTAAAGCAGTAGTGCCGTAGCGGTCTCGGACCAGTAGATTGCGGGTTCGAGTAGCGCCTCGGGCATGGTTGTGTTGTGTGTATCTATTTCATCATTCATCATCATCATCATCATTATCATAATTTCATCCCATCCCTCACGGCTAACAACCATAGGGTATAAAAAATGGAATCAGCATCGGATTCGCGTCTCGGAGAGCGTTTAGTAAAATCATGCAGGTACTTGCAGCTGGAGCCTCTATTACAGTTGGAGGTTGAGAAGTGATTGCCAATTGTCTTCTTTGGATATGGCAACATTCCATGGTGTATCTGCAGACTAAGGTTTTAACCCCAGAGTATCGAAAGAATACACCCAAGTTTGGGCATGCCAATTTTCTGGACGTTTTCTTGCAGTATTTGTTGGCGAAATTCAATCAGAGTTTCCCAGAGATTTTTAAAGGAAGCCATGTGATGAGACTTTCTGTGACGCGTTAGAAGACCTATCTACTCATGTCGTGCAGTTGCAGAACCTTCCTAAAATTTAGTTATTGGTTCTCTAAGTCTTCTATTCTCCTGTATTATCTGCCCTCGAAGTTCCAAACACATGCCCCAAGTGGTACGAATACTCACCAAAACCAGCTGGACTGTGTACAATATTGTACGACAAACAAATTCAAACTGATCGCACGATAGTGGCAGACGAACCGAGTATTGTTATCCGAGATTTGGAGAAAAATCGTGCCTACTATCCGTGGAGTATTTGGAGAAAAACGTGCCATGTTGCTGTTCCATGCGACCGAAACGTCGGTACCAAGGAGGTAGAAAAAATGTCTAAAATACAAGAGTTTGGAAATCGAGATCAGCCGAATGAGGGGCGTAAAAGCTCAAGTCGTTCCGATCGGAGCTCCGGGATTTGTTCCGCAAAATTTGTGTAAGAGCCTGGCTAAAAGAGAGAGAGAGCGAGAGTAAGAGAGAGTGAGAGTAAGAGAGAGTCAGATAATATATGAATAATTCAGGTAGTGAAAACCTTATGTGTGTAGACTATAGAGTGGCAAAAGTGGGCAGAGACATTACTGGTTGTCCGCCTAAGTTTTTTCCCCTTTTTATTATGCAATCATCCGCACTCATATAAGGTAAGAGTATGGTTGGTTGATGTGCAACACCCCACGGGCTAGCAGGGGTGTTTGCTTCAAATCTTCATTTTTTCTATAAACTGGTGTCTATCAAAGTGCACTCTGTGGACATAGCCGTGTAATGTGTTTGGTAATTCCATGGAGGGGAAGCGCTGAATTGGAGGAGGTGGTGCAGTGGCAACGGAGGCAAGCAGAGGCTGCGTCGGAGGCATCGCTGATGCGTAGACGTTCGTCTTCCCGGGCCGGTCTGTGACCGAAGGCCTGGGAGCGAGCGGTTCCAAAGTGCGAGTCAGCCTGTCAAGTCTGACACCGGGTCAATCGTTCACGCGCGAAGGAAATACATTTTGTCTCATTCTAGTCCAAAGTCACTACATTAACGTGGGAGTTTAAATAGAATTGATTAGATTTTATGAAAAGTTCGCATGGGGAAAACCTAATTCAAGAAAGTCAAGACTATTATAATTTATAATGAAATAATTATAATTTTTATGAATCCTCTTTAGGTACATTTTTTATCCTGTGTTAATTTTTAACATATTTTGTCTAAACTTTATCATTCTACTTCATTTCACATGGCTTGAAAACAAAAACAAATTATTTGAAGTTAATGTTATCACTTCCAGATACTGTTTTAGAACGAATGAATAGAACAGGACTTCACAATACGTTTGCCAATAACACTCTCACTAATAATAAAATCAACAATAACGGGGTAGAAATAAATATAATACTAATAAGTAAAAGAGGTACCAATATAAATAGTTGAAACAACCCTCTACATGTAATTTAACTTAGTTACAAATTTTACTATAATATTGAATGAAATGATTCTATTGTTATTGTAGGTCATTTTTGTCAATCTACTACCGTGCGATTCATAAAGGCGAATTTGTTTGGTGTGATTTAAGGTCATATTAACATCTAGACCTTTAGCGACACAAATGGTTTTAACATTTTGAGTAACTGTGAACTAGATGAAATGATTTGGTGATGATGGGGGTGAAAGTACGAACACATACACAACCATCCCCGAGGCGGGACTCGAACCCGCGATCATTCGGCTGGAGATCGCTACGGCACCAGTAGTTTAGCGATCTAGATCACAGGATCGGCAAAGGAAAATTTGTCTCTGCTTTCAACATCGTAGTTTTCAAGGCCTATTCTGTTTCTGTAATCCTGTTCCTTTTGTCTATTGCTGAATAGACTGTTGAATAGATGCACATTAGTAGTTTTAAAACATACTTCATTATATTTAATACAGCCCTAGATGTAATACATGTAATCTTTTTTTGTCGTTATTATGTCAAATTGTAAGTTACTAAATTTCACTCTCTCAAAAACAACTTTTCAGATTTGTTCTGTATATAATATGAATGTTGAACTTTTCATCAATTTATTTTTTTGAGATATTTGGAAGTTAAAATAATTGCTACATGCTTTTTCGCGCCTGATAATTCCGATTCGTGAGATATAATAATTTAGGAAGCAATTATTCACTTTTATTTGCATTGTATTCCTGTAAGTTGGCTTTATGTCTGACAATTCCTTTGGTAATATCAAACATTGTTATTTATAATACAGTTATCTAATAGTACATTATTTTACATAAAACTTCACCCTCATTACGATTTTGTGAAAGACATTTCAAAATTAATTTAAAAAATACAAAATTTGTTTTTTGTGCACAAGTCAATTTAGACGAAATGGACATTTCCCCAGGTGCTTAAATGACCATGTAGATTAAGTCTCCGTTGATCAAGAAATATGACACCCTATATAAACTTACATTGTACTGTGAAAGATGTGTAAACAAAATATTCCATTGCCATTGAAAAGAAAAGAAATCTAACCCCGGAAACCAGACTAGCCATATTTCATTTTCATTCTAAGCGACTACTATTGAAATCGAGCCTTGACCCTTTCTGAGCCTTGATATCTGTACATTCATAGTTTTGCCGGGGCTTTCTACTTAATGAAATTGGGCGGATAATTAATTATTGATCCTGCAAGCGTCAACTATTTAAGACATTAGTAGAGACCAGAGTAGTATGAAACGTCAAAATATGAACAGAAATATGTAATGAAATCAGTAAAAATATAAAATAAATATGTAAAATAGGATAAGATATTTAATATTAAAATTCACTAATTATAAAACACATTTACATTACAGGAAATTATATTTATAAAGAATTTGCTATAGAAATTTTAAAAATAATACAAACGTCTTAAAAATCAGAGAACACAAGTTGATGCACAATTTGCACTATACAACTTTCACAGTACTTTTAGCAAAAGTTTCATCTACTGCTAACTAGGACCGTAGTTCTGCAGCCAGACTACCCGCAATACTACAGCCAGAATAACTGAGTCACTGTAAACTAGATGAAATGGTATGGTGATGATGGGGGTGAAAGTACAAACACATACACAACCATGCCCAAGGCGGGATTCGAACCCGCGATCCTTCGGCCGGAAAACCCGCTACGACACCAGTGTCTTAGCTATCTAGGCCACAGGATCGGCAGCCAGAAGTAGTAGTAGTAGTAGTAGATGTAGTTCTGCCGCCAGAATACACACATCGTACAAACTGGCGATATCTACGACCGGCAAACATTCACTGCAGCGTGAATTACTCTCATTGAAATGTTTCATGCTGGCGATTGCCATTCGCCGATGTTTCTCCGAAATTGAGGTTGAAAGTCACGAACTGTCAGTGATGCTTTTCACACCTAAGATGAAAATGATCTCAGTCGCTGACGCGTACTTTCCGCCACTGAGATAACTTAAGCAGGCGCGCCGGTCTCTGAGAACATCACGCGTCTTCACATAAGGTACCTGGAGTAGACAGCAAGAAAAAATAATGCAGGAAAAATATGATTCTTCGAAAAAAACTTTTCATAAAAAATATGTAATAAAATTGAACAAAATGGAAAGAATAAAACAATATTTTGTGAAAATACCAAAATGTGTAAAACATGTACTATGGTACTAAATATGTAACGAAAAAATTGTATATTGTTTTTGGACGGCGACGATTCGCCATTGTTACAAATATGAGAACGGTAAGAAGAAAAAATGTAATTACATAAAAATAAGGTCTCTAGTCATTAGTTACGTACATGTAGTACATGTTATATCCCGGGAAATGCCGTGTTTCTCCCTCGTTGGAACGAGATCAGGAATTCCTGTAGGAGTGGACAGATGTAGACAAGTCAGCTTGAGGGGTTTTTCTCCTCTAGATATATTCCGCAGAGGAACACCACCCTAGCCGCGATAAGCTCTAATCTCCCGTCATGGGTGGTAATGTAGTGCATCTATGTGTATGTGAGTAGATAACGGAAGAGGAGGGACATTGTTGAGAAAAAAAGACAGTTTGCAGCCCGTGGCTTTTTTTAGGGTACTGCTTCGGCTTTCCCCTGGTGTTAATCGGAGAAACCACGGAAAACTACAAATCATAGCAACCTGCCGCTGGAATTCTCCGTCTGACAGTGACTGAATTCCAGTGCGTTACGTAGCTAATGACGTTACGTAGCTAATTACGTTGAAAATCCGCCATTATCTAGACTCGAACCTTAGAACCTCCAGGTCAGCAATCCTCGAGATGCAATAGTATTGCCACTTTGCTAACGCAACGGTTCGTGGAATTGGCCATAGGTGGACAGACGATGAGTTCCTTCTCGCGGATCCACAGGAAGAAATGTTCACGTGTTGTCCGTGGCCAATTCTTTTACCAGGAATTGCTCCAGCATCCGCTTGAATATAGTCAAGGAAATAAAAAAAACAACCTACCAATCAGAGCAGCTAGTCTATAAACTTCTTGTGCATGCAAGGGAATTGTGTGAATAATCTATTTAGCTGATTGATTTATTGATAATTTGACTTACAATCCATAATTATTCATTGATGTCCATGTTTTTTCGGTACTGCAGTGTAAGCAGCTAAAATATTAATTTCAAAATATTCACATTTCATGGAGATATATATTCATTAAATGGGCGTTTGCTTAGTTGGAGGGATTTTAAACTACACAAAAGTAATTCTCCCTCGAGACGTAATTCCTTTCACTCCACGGAAAATGTCTAAAGTGCCAAAAAGTACGATTCATCACCAGCAGTTGCAAGGACAATTCACAATAACGATTCATTACACGTTCCAATTTGTATAAGTGAGGTATTTATAGCTGCCATATATCTCGCAGTCAGAATAAAGTGACGGTGAAGTCGAGCTGCCATTAGTTTCCATTTCCGTCGAGCAAATTCCCGGATCGCCGCGTTGGTTGCCAGTGATCGCGGGGATTCGTGTCGAATAGCTCCCTCACATGTATCCACGGGCGAAATCTGCCCATTGTTGTCCTTATAATATCTCAAAACGGAAAAAACATTTAATTAACTCAATTTTTTACGCAATATTGGATGAATCAATTATTAAAATAAGAGTCACTTATTTACTTTGCCGTACTTAATATTTATTATGAAAACGTCTAAAAATATTCTAAGCACCTATTTTATAAACTAGGGGTACGTAATATTTATAGTAATATTATTTTAATATTATGTAATTTCATAATATTCCTATTTACGAATAAGTGTTTTTTGCCAAATGTTGAAAACTTACGCAAGGGTGAGTATTACTCGATTTTAGATTACGTAACGCGATTTCAGAAAAAAGTGCACAGTCGCAGAGCAGGAAGAGGTAGATCAAGAAAAAGAGTTTTCACCAATGACTCGGTGTTGGCAAACTTGGGGGTTGTAGCTTGTTGTTAGGCAATGTCAAAAGAGTGATTGTCCCTCTGTAAGCTCGGCATAACAATACAAACTAGAGTCGAACTGATTATATTAGTCACACTGATTACACTAGCCTGCGAATTTAAACTTTTTGTTTGTTGACTAAAGTAAAATATGTGATTTTACATAATGAAGATGTGCCGAATGCGAATTTTCAATCCGTTTACTTCTATCACGTAAGGTTTTCTTGCGAAATCACTTTTCATGTGTTGTATAATTATGGGAATTTTATCACAAACGTTTTCATAATACTTTTTTATTGTAAAGAAAAACAATATTTATTGTACATAATTTGCTGAAATGAATGTGTACGGTTGTTAATACATGTCACTAGGGTGTTTTTGATATATTTTTCTTGTAAACATCACTATTGGAAAGTTTCACTCAAATTTTACCCTCGTTCCGTCGTGAGAAAGTCCTCCTGTTCTTTTTTTCCTTTTTAGGTTGCTTTATAACAACTTGGTCGTATAGCCAACACTGTGATTGTTTTAATTGTAGGGAGAACTGTAGGAAGAACACGTAAGGGCAACACGAACAAAGACAAACATCCATGCCGGAGGCGGGATGGGAACCTGCGATCCTTCGAAGTGCGGCAGCTACGGCCCTTCGGCTTTAGCGACCTCGGCTATCGAGGGCGACTCTTTTATGTTTGTCTTCAGGTATTTCGTGCATTAACAACCAACAATAGTCTGCAAGCATACTGATGTTCCGGCGTCCCTTGTACGTTTTTTGAACTCCAGCACATCCTTGTGAAATCGTTCGCTTTGTTCTTCGCTCAAACATCCTATTTTTTATGGGAAATAATCTAAGAGAGAAAATAGAAAGTGAATTTTCATACTTAGTTCTTTGTATGTTTCAAGCACGTTAGCCACAACATTTCGGTAACTGGGATCCTTGTCGTTTCCAAGAAATTTTGAATCAACTTCACAGAAAGATATCCATGTTCCTTTCCTTTCTCCTTTCAGTGTTTTAAATGCTGCATCTGACATCAATTTTCTTATATCAGGATCATTAAATATATCTTCTTTTAATTTTGCTTCAGATTGTATTGGGAATTTCTCACGTATGTACTTGAAACAGTCTCCTTCCTTATTTAAAACCTTTACAAATTATTTCATTAAACCAAGCTTAATGTAGAGTGGTAGCAGCAAAAATTTAAGACTCACAAGCCTTTAGTGCACAACATCTCCCATTCTTCCAACCTTTCTCGATGTAGCCAGTCTTTCTTAGTCCAGCTTTCTTAGTCCTGCTCTGCTATCCCACAGGCAAAGAAAGCACGGAAATGTCGTAAAACCAGATTGTTGACCAAACAGCATATTAAGAACTATAAAATCCCTAAAAACTTGGCAGTTGTGTTCACTGTAGTTCACTCTCAATAACATCTGTTGAAAATTTGCGTATGATATTTTGAGGATCACGGAATAAGATATAGGCACTGAACCAAGAAATGTTTCCATTATGAAGGAGAACACCCTTTAAAATTTCCTTGGAAGCATCAATGAACAGTCTCCACTCACTTGGATCATAGTTTGAAAGTCCAAGTTGAAGCGTAAGTTCTTTGACATGGCAATATATAAGGTAGCAATCTTTTGAGAAAAGGATTTAAATTATATTTTGCGTTGTCTGAACAAATATAATGATATTTGGACAAAGAGAGTTTTTACGATGCAGACTACTTAAATTTTCAAAGTTGTGACAATGTTTCACCCCTGGAAATATTACCTGTCATTACCTTATACTTTCGTATTGAACTACAAACTCACAAAATTCTAGTCCACATTATAGCTTGAAACTGATTTCTTTTCCAGATAACACTTATGCAATGGGATGTGTAAGTTTTCACAAAGACAAGAATGTGTCAGTCACCAAGAAGTGGATATCTACGTGTACGTAGAATAATGGCAAGGGTGGATGTTAACTCGCTCTAGCTTTCTGAGGCACTCGCTCGTTGTATCAAATTACACTCTAAGAAAAATAAAATAAAATTTTAAAAAATGGTACGTGATAGGAACTTTGATTTCAGCATGCTAAAAATACCCCCTAAAAACATTCAAACTTCGGAGGAGCAATGTAATCGCAGACTAGTGTTATTAACTATTATAAAACATTTTGAAGTTCCTTTATTTCCTTTTTATGCAAATGTATCTCTCATTGGCAACTCGTATAAATAATTAGTGTTTTAAGATCAGCTTTGTACCACTCAGCCTGAAACAGTGGCTACCCGTACGACTTCAGAGTATGTTAGGGTGCCTATCTCTCAGGGGAACAGACGCATGTTTTGACACAGCCTAGCACCGAGCCTAGACTACTAAAGACAGACTTCATTGATGAAAACTACTTCCTTTGACCTCTACATATCATCTACATCTGTACACTGTCTTGTGACATATTCTTTATAAAGGTATATTTTGTGAACAGACTATTAGTACAAAGTAATGATGCACTATTTGCAACATATAAGTTCTATCCTTCAGAAAATAACAGTACAAATATATTTATATGTCAAAGCAATTACGTAGAGATAACAAGCAAGCAACATTTGTTAATGGACATAGTTTATATCACTGCAACTAGGAATTCAACTTAGTTAGTTGTTAACTTTATTTTAGTACCTTATTTTAGTTAATGGCTGTTAGTTCAGTAGTTGAGTCAATACCTGTCACTACCAAGATGAGAAATATAGAAGCTGATTCATCTCTCAAATTCTTTTAATTTTTTTGATTTATTAGTAATACCGGGCGTGTCGACTGCTAAGTTCATTAGTCCCGTACGTCTTTTGCATGTTTTGATTGCGGAAGATGGCTGGAGATGCAGACCTACGTCGATTTGCGGGGATTTCCCCAACCAGCTATCTCCTACCAGCATGGCACCACCTCTACACTTCCGACTGGACACGCAACATGTGCGGTAGTGTGGTGCATGTAAATGTGTGAGTAAGTGAAGGGTGGATATAGGACAAGGAAGAGGAAGGAAAGTTCGCGCGCGGTTCGTGGCCTGTTTGTTAGGGTACTGCTCCAGCAATTACCTAGTATTGATAAGAGAAACCACGTAAACCTACCAATCAGAGCAGCCGGCCGCTATAATTATTCTACAGACAGCTACTTCATTCGTCCTAGCTGACAAGTTAGTGTTGAAAATCCTGTACCGTCGGGACTTGAAGACTGGATTCTATTCCGGTCAGAGTCTTTTTCGCCGTTAGCTTTGATCAATTCCAGAGGGATGCATTGATTGGATGAAGGATGACCTTAATTAACGAGCCAAAGTCCGAGCTCAATCCTTCTTTCCGTATTCTGTTTAAACATCCATTCTGAGCGCCATTTGAGATGAAACGTATCCACTTCATAATCTAGAACATTATAGAGCAATATTACGAAAACGTGAATGTCAGACCAAAACTCATAGAGTGTCACAGTAAGATAAAGAAACTTGTGGCTATTGCAGACGGGATGAGCTGAGCTCAACTTGGGTAGACGCACTGTCGACCTTGAATGAGGCAATTGTGAATGGCGAGGCCAGTTAGCTCCCCCTCGCGAGGAAGTGGGGCGGCCTTGTCTCGAGGTCATGGTCAGTCGCTTATACCATCAAGCGATAGAGATCCAACCATCAATCTCACAAAGAATTAAACTTACGAGTCCGTAGAAGAAAGTATTGGAGATCTTTAAATTATTTGTGCTGGCAAGTTGAATAAGTTCGTTTCTATTATTGTTTACGTTATTTTCTCCAAATGACCCAAGTATTCCAGGTATCGGTGTAGTACCTATTCTCGCATTGAAGTCCCCACATACAATATGATGGTCAATATTATATTCAATAACCTGCAACAAAATACTGAGGAGAGTAATGAAGGATACAAGGAAATGCGTAATTTAGCAAAAAAAGGTATTCGACAAGCTCAAAAACATGCGTGGGATACATTTATAAGCTAAATAGAAAATTTTATACACCGAAGACAAAATTTTTCTGATAAGATTTTTAAACATCTTAACAAAGAAGGAAAAGATAAAGTGAGAATAAATGTAATTAATAAGACAGACTGGATTAAGCACTATAGTAACCTATGGTATAAGGAAAATTAAGCACAAGATGAAATATGTGAAGTAATATGCAGTGAAGTCGATCCCATAACAATAATCGAGATTCAAGAGGCTTTGAAAGAACTTAAAAATAGGAAAGCAACTGAAACAGACAACCTAAATCTAGAACTATTAAAATATGGCGAGTTGATGCTCCACTGGCGACTACAACACATCGTAAATTAATGTTGGCAAACTAATAAAATACCAGAATCATGGAAAACTGATAAAGTAATATCCATACTCAAGAAAGGTGATCGCAAAGATTGTAATAATTACATAGGAATGATTATTTTAAATGCTGTGTACAAGTTGTATGCCAGAATATTAAATAAAAGGCTAAAATGTATCTCAAAAACTCTCGTTGGTGAAGAACAGAATGGTTTTAGAAAAGGGATATCGACTGCAGACAATATATTTATACTGTAACAAATAATAGAATAAAGGAAGGAGTTTAATCAACAGACACAGATAGCTTTCATAGATTTTGTAAAAGCCTTCGATCATGTAAATAGAGTGAAACCCTGGTCTATAATGGAAAATAATGGCTATCCTCAAAAGTTAGTAGAAGCAATAAACAATTTGTATAAAAACTCTACTATTGTTTTAAAAGTACGAATAAATGACACTGATAAAATATTGATAACCAGAGGAGTGCGGCAAGGATGCTCAATCTCACCGACACTTTTTAATATTTATATTGATGACATTATCCAAAATTGGAAGCAAATAATTTACAAAGGTATTGAGATACCAAAAGAAAATATTTTAAATTTTTTACTCTACGTAGACGACGCTTTAATATTACAGGAAACACAAGATGATTTACAATATGCATTATTCCACTTAAATCATTTATGTAAAAAATACGATGTTGAAATATCGAAAGAAAAAACAAAGGTGATAGCACTTTGGGGAAAACACTTAATAAGATAAAAAATTATTTTGGATAAAATAATTTTAAAGCAAATTTCCAGTGTCAACTATTTAGGTTGTCAAGTCGATCAAGATATCAAAAAAGACATCAACATTAAATTGGCATGGTTCCCAAGAATTTGTAGTACTATACATAACACTCTAAAAGCAAGACCAGACAAGATACAAGAATAAAGTTCTATAAGACTATGGCTCTTCCAATTCTTCTACACGGAAGCGAAGCTGAGTACCAACAAAAAGAACCGTAAGTAGAATACAGGCCGCTGAAATTAAGTTTTTGAGGAGAACGCTATGCTGCACGAAAGAAGATCATATTCGTAATGAGAATATTAGGGAAAAACTAAATGCTGAAGGAATTAGGAGCAAAATAACCAAATATCGAAATAAGTGGTATCAACACACGCAAAGGATAGTTGACTCAAGAATTCCTAAATCAGGTTTACTCTATCAACCTCATGGAAGAAGAGACGTGGGCAGACCCAAAAAACGATGGAAGGAAAACTTGTGAAGACGGAGCAGGCTCAAGCCTAATACATGAAGTGCAGAAGAAGGAGAAGAGTCCATTTACATCGTGTATCTAGCCACAAACGTTTTCTCCAACTTTTTCCAAATCCCTTCCCTTGTAACTTTCAGGCTTGGCAAAACCCAAACCAGAATACCGGATTCTAAAATATATATTTCAAAATATTTTCAAAACGTCGCCGGAATTCTACCAGACTAGAGGAGCCATTGAAGTATTCTCATCCGATGTAAAAGATAGAAGTGTAAGATATAAGTTAGTGTGTTTTTAATACATATCTTAAGTTAAACTATACGTAACTGTGTAAAAAGCATCAAAAACAATAAACTATAGGTGTTACAGAATAGTGCAGACACTCGACCGGGGAATATTCATTTTAAAAAAATCCTGCCAATAGTTAAGGCGCAAGTTTTTGTTACAGACAGACAAACGCCACTTTTTCGATACCAGGGGACCCCAAAACGTGTCTTTCCGTGGGAATCGCGAATTAGATACTCCACAGCATTACATATCTTCCTCAGTGCAACACGTTACTCCGTAGGTACGTATGTATACCAAAAAGTAAAAACAAGAGAAATTGATAGAAATACACACGCAGGGTCTCTTTTTCAATGTCTTCCAAACAATTATTGTAATTAATTAAACATTTCCATAAAAAACTGAAAATAGTTATTCTGTGTTTTGAAAAAAAAAATAGTGAAGAATTTAAAAAAGCCACAGACAGGATCAAATTACGATGTTTAAGCGCTTTTAAAGCAATGTTACCTGACGTTTGTAACAATCGTCTCCTGTATTATTTCAGTAGTATACCTTTGGGTTCTGGCTCTCACACGCAACCAATCTTTATAAATGAGGGTTCTAAAGAAAGAGAATTTCACGGGGACTTGACGAATTCTACTTTGACTTTAAAAATATGGATAAATTCTTTAAAAAAACGCATAGAAATTTTCGTGTAAAATGCAACCCGCATCACATGTCAACCTATATCGGCAAATAACTCATAAACAAAGCGTTTTAGAGCCTTTAAAAGTAAAATTTTGAGGCCAAAGGCCAGCGTTTTTCACACTATAACCTACAAGGTGAGACATTCTCCAATCCATTTAATTAACTTTTTGCTTCCACGCTTCAATACTATCAAGGCCACCTCAATATTTCAGCCCTTCCTGCTGGTAGCAATTTTTGTGGCGACACGCTAAGAAGGTTTAGATTCGACAATCTTTATTTACGCTTTCTGTTAACATCGTAGTTTGTGCAGTCTGACGAGGTTTATTTGCATAATCATTACTTTAAGATTTGCTCTCCAGCAACAACTAGAAGTATTATTATAGTTGGTTGATACCTATACCTATGAAGATTCTTTCTTATGCGTGTAGTGAAACTATTCAATTAATATTTTTTCATGGTCTATAAGTGCTGTATCCTTAATTGTGGAAGGAAGAGTGGTCAGGAAGGCTGGAATGGTGTTCAGTGAAGTGTGAAGACAGTGTTTGTGTTTTACCTGTAGCAATATTTTCGTATTATCATTATCATTCGATGAAATTTTCAAGTCAACGGGTTCAGTCACGTAGCTTTCTCAAAAGTAAAAATCTAATATTTTTGTGACTATCACGAAAAACTAAAACCTAACTGACAAAGAATATTGTATAATTACTTCAAATGTCTTTAAGTGAGTGTTGGGAATTGTTCCAAGCAAATTCTACATGATATTGAATAAATATTTATTGAAAATTCCTTTTACACATTAATTGCATTGTTTTTTATTTTTATTTGTAATTGTGTTAGTACATTGCAAGTTACCTTTATAGATTTTAAACAAATAAACACGTTTCGTTAACTACTTTCCCTTTCAGAATGGAAATAGAAGGATAGGGATGAGTGTGGGGTCTAACATGCGAGAGTTCTCGCACGGGTACGCAGAGGTGGTGGGGGAAAACTTGTGCTATGGCACAACACAAAGAACAAACTTTTTAAAGTAGCTAAAGAAAAATAGCTTGAAATAAATGGAAAACAAAAATCAAAACGCGCTAGCCTACAGGTATACCTGAATCAATTAAAAAACAACTAAATTTAAAATAATAGAAAGAATAGTTCAAGTCACCCGACAACTGCCAACGATCGCAGTCCAAACGCACGATTTAAATGTTGGCAGTATCTGGAACTATGTACACCAACGCCCAGCTGCAAACTCATATTGTAAATAAAACACCGTTTGATATTAAACTCAAGGTGTCGGTTCGTTAAGATATTAAAAATGCAAACATCGTTTGAGCAATACTCCCATGTACCGAAGTGGGCTTACTAATGCCTACTAAATTGTTTCTAATGCTAACAAATGGTATTTAGTACTCAATGATGAAAACATTGGTTTGATTATTTTTTGGCTCGGAATTGCTTTTCTTGAGGTACGTAAGGATGCAGAAAATAATTCAATACTTTTTAGTATACAAATAATTTTTCAATTTTCTCACCCTGACTCTCCAAAACCCACTCGGTTCTTCATAACAAATCAAGGAAAATTAAATAATATTGCAATGAGTAGGTCTGTTCTTGCCCGATCCGGTATTTTCGCACTACTTTGCTTGGGTTTCTCAAGATTAAAAACCTTTTCTATTATTTGACTATCAAGGAAAGCGAAAAGCTAACTCTCAAGGAAGATTGAAACATTTCTTCAAATGTTGTTTTTAAAGAAGTATGAATTGTTCCAAGAATATCTCTCTATAATGTTGAATAAAATTTAATTGAAAATTTGTTTTAAACATCAATTGCATTGTTATTTTGTTTGATATTCTGTAAGTACATTAGTAGTTCCTCTCCTTTATGGAAAGGATAGAGAAATGGATAGAGAAAGGGTGGGATTTAACATGCGAGAGTTCTCGCACGGGTACGCTAGTATTTTTTAAATTCTCTGAAATTTTCTTAAATACTTAATTCCAGGCAAATTAAATGTTTATTTTGAAGATAACGAATACCTATAATCTAGAAAATATTTTTGTATCATTTCAACTTAGCATAATTTTATTTTTTCATCACTACAAAACTGGATTTCAAGAAAATTACTCATAAAACTTTCGTTTGTATAAAAAGAAATGTTTTTTGAATGCGATCGCCAATTGAAACAAATTAATATGGAATTATCGCGAGTAATAATTTTGCGTATGCATCGTTTCTTGATAAGTTAGAAAGTGTCAGCAGTAGACGTTCAAGGCAATCACTGAAGAAACTTGTCGAAGTGCGTGTCGAAGCATTTATCGTGACTACGTGCGAGTGAACAGAAGAAGCATGATCATGAGTTGTAGTCTGTAGTTCTAAAAAAACGCGAGCTCGATATTCCAGCTGGAGAACGGTAACTGGAGAACGGCAGCTGGAGAACGGCAGCTGGAGAACGCCAGCTCAAGAACGCCAGGTCAAGAACACTAGCTCTGTCGCATCGGCGACAGCGTAGTTGGAGAATATCAGCCACTGAGATATTGTATTTTTATGTAAGAAATTAGCGCATTTTCCTTATTATTTTCCGAATAGACCTTTTTTGGGCAAATGTAACAATTGTGTTAACAATCCGAGAAGCGCAACAGCTGTCCTGAAACGAAGAGTACACAACAAGTGGAACAATAATTGAAGAATGGTGCTAATACCATTTGGCCCGAATTAGAAAAGAGCCTGTGAAAAATGAACCTGGGACTGGTTTGCTCAGAACATTTGCAAGATCACAGTTTCGTGGTACTGTCCGTGGATTCGCGATCGTCCGTTAATGAAATAGTCGGTTGTAGAGGCAAAAGTAGACGTCACTCGGTAAGGCGCAGAGATTTGGTTCATTATTAGCAATGAAACATATATTGCATTTACAACTATTAATTGTGTAAAAACAACATTTATTAAATAACATACCCATTTGACCATCAAGGTAGCTTTTCGTACATGATTTGTTTTCGGCAAATATGGAAATTGTTTAACATCTCGTAAGCAGTGACAGCTGAGCCGAGGAGAAAAAAAAAACGGCTCTTTGAGAAAATACCACTTGAACGGATTGAAAGCTTGGATTGGGCGAGGGTGGTATCGGGGAGTTGGCACGGACGCGGCTGAGCGTTGGAGCCCGCCGGCTCAGGAGCGTCAGTTGATGATGGCGCCGGCGATGGCAGCTTGGGAGAAGATCTCGTCCGGCGAGAGCGGCCACGCGGGCGACGAGGGCGGCACCACCGGCCGCGGCGAGAACATGTTGCCACCCGGCTCGGGCGTCAACTCCCGCTGCCGCCACTCCTCGTGCACCAGCTTCGGCACCGACTCGGCCGCCTGCCGCACGCGTGCGTACATCGCAATTACTAGGGGGCGGATTTCAATGAAATGTCATTTCCCCCCTCCCCTTTTCACTTTAGAACAACGCCATGTAGTGTAGAAATTAATGTAATATTCCACTATATTCTGTCTTGGGTTTTTAATTAGATTTCTTTGTATAGTTTTATTTTAGATAGTCTAATTTTACACTTTGAAAACCAAAAGGTTAATAAATTTTGGTGTTTTCTTAACCTTTTGATTTTCAAACGTATGCTGGTTTCTCCCCCCCCCCCAGCTTTTCAGAGCTGACCGAGTTCATGATAAGAGATGTATCTGCGAGAAACGCTCGAGCGAGAAGGCGAGGTGCACGGTGGGAACGTTGGTTTCTCTCCCCCAGCTTTTCAGAGCTGATTTAGTTCACCATAAGAGACGCACTTGCGTGAAGCACTCGAGAAAGAAGATGAAGTACACGTTAGTTTATCTCACCCCCAGCTTTTCAGAGCTAACCTAGTTCAGCACAAGAGACGCACCTACGAGAAGCGGTTGAGCGTGAAGGTCAGGTGCACGGTGGGCATTTTGATATCTCCCTACCAGCTTTTCAGTGCTGACCTAGTTCATCATAAAAGATGCACCTGCGAGAAAGGCTCTAGCGAGAAGGAGAGGTGCATGGTGAGCACGTTGTTTTCTCCCCTCCCCAGCTTTTCAGAACTGACTAAGTTCATCATAAGAGATGCACCTGCGGCTCTAGCGAGGAGAGGTACACGGTGAGCACGTTGTTTTCTCCCCTCTAGCTTTTCAGAACTAAGTTCATCATAAAAGATGCACCAGTGAGAAAGGCTCTCGCGAGAAGGCGAGGTGCAGGTTTTTTTCTCCTCCTGCTTTTCAGAGCTTACCTCGTTAATTACAAGAGACGCACCTGCGTGAAGCGCTCTAGCGAGAAGGCCAGGTGCACGGTGGGCACGTTGGGCATGGGCAGTATGGAGGGCTCGCCGCGGGAGCCACGTGAGCGCCGCGAGCGCCGCGATCGGCGCGAGCTGCGCAAAAGGTTGTTGAGTTAGTTTGATTGATTTACGAATGAAAACGTCTTATGGAATAAACGCGAGAAGGAAATATAAATTACAGACTATAAATAGTACTTTTTTCTTTTTTATACTTAATTACTTTAGACAATACAATGCCCTGCGCCAATATTGGTGTCAGGGCTGTCGCTCACTGGTTTGCCGTCCTTGTACAAGTACATTTTGCTTCTTTCGAAACGAATACTATAATAACATAGTTAAAAGTAGAAAAATTTTAATGTTTAAAATATAATTTATTGAAGTGTTATTAGAGATTTATTTATAAAATAATAAATAATATATATGTAAAATATAAAATATACAATTAGCATAAATATCAAAAAATTCTAACTGTATAAAATTTTACATAGACACTTTCCAACATTCAAATTTGCACATTTTTTCGAATACTCTCTAATTCAATATTTTTGCAGATTTCACTTTCAATTGATATCATTGCAATGTCTGTTAGTCTTTCTTGTGACATAGGTAGGAAGTTTTAAATAATTTTTAATTTTGAAAACGATCTCTTTCCGGTAGCTGCTGTAAGTGTAATTAATTAAAACAATTTTTCCAAATTGGATAAACCCCTGTCAATCTGGCCTCACTTAAAGTTCTGCGATTTTTAAAAGTATTCATTAATTTTTGGGGTTACTTTACATGAAGCTAATGCGAGCATTTCTGGTAAGAAGAGAGTGAAATGCATTTATAAAGGTGGCATAGGTCCGACTTTCACTGTTACACTTGGGTTTTTATTTCTTGGCGCGTGGGGGCGTGTCATCACGATGAAATATCTCACGGTATTTCCCGTCGTTCTCGATCGTGCCACTAGGAGTAGCATAGTCGCAACTGTATCGAGCAGTGCTTGCGATCGTGCGAGTCCTAGCGGCGCAACCGAGAACGACGCGAAATACCGTGAAATATTCCATCGTGATGACACGCCCCCACGCGCCAAGAGATAAAAACCCAAGTATAACTGTGCATTTTTGAAAATTGCAAAAGTGTTTGTGTGTGTGTGTGTGTGTGTGTGAGAGAGAGTGAGAGAGAGAGAGAGTAAGAGAGTGAGATTGAGGGAGTGAGAGTGTAAGAGTGTGAGAGTAAACGTGAGAGAGAGTGAGTGTGAGAGTGAGAGTGTGAGAGTATGAGAGTGTGAGTGTGAGAAAGTGTGAGAGTGAGAGAGAGAGGTGGTGGCTGCGGGACCTGCGGGACTTGCGCGAGCGTCGGGAGGAGCCGGAGCGGGTGGAGCGCGGCGAGCGCGTGGAGCGCGAGCGCGAGGACGAGGTGCCCTTGGAGCGGGAGCGGCCCGACCGCTCCGACGACGAGCCCTTGGACCCTGGCGACCGCCCCGACGACGACCGGCCCTTGCCGCGCCGCGCCTTGCTCTTCTTGCGGCCCTTGCCGCCGCTCCCGCGCTTGCCGCCGCCGCGCGACGCAGCTGACGGGTCACGCCAGGCGCTCCAGTCGTGCTTTGTATAACGCTTTTGTTCATTTCAAGCAATAACCATTCCAGTCATTTTGCAGATTTATTCATTCGATTCATTTCGCACAAGAATCATTCCGTTCATGTCACGAATTCATTTCACGCATCACTCGTTCCTTTCATTTCACGTTTTAATTCATATCACACATTTATTCATTTCACACATTCATTCTCTTCACGCATTCATTCTCTTCACGCATTCATTCTCTTCACGCATTCATTCTCTTCACACACTCATCCATTTTACACATTTATTTATTTTACACGTGATTTTATTTCACACACTTATTCATTCGTTCCATTGATTTCACACATTTATTCCTTTAATTTAATGAATTCATTCCATTCATTTGTGCAGCGTTAATTTATTTATTTTTGGCGAATTCAACTGTACACAATAAGACACTACGGTACTAACTACTTGGGCCAGATTATTATTATTATTATTATTATTATTATTATTATTATTATTATTATTATTATTATTACACGAAGAGATCCTAAGCAAACCAAACCAAGGGTTCCCTAATATTATTGAAAGATTGAACAAATGTATTAAAATGTATTTGAAAATAAACTCTAAACTCTTTGCGGTGAGAATCCTAAGAACGTGTGCTCAGACTGTTATTGCATTAATCCATCTCTGAATTCACGGGAGGGGAAAAAAACTTCATTTCTTTAGAAAACGTCGTGACGATTGCCTTTCGGCTACCTATGACTTTCTATTATTTTAATTATTGTGTAATATGCCAAGAGTACTAAAACTGTCACATAACATTGGGGAGAAAGAAAAACTACATTTATTTGTGTTCTTTATCCTTATGAGACGCCTGCGCAGACGATGGTTTCCTGATTGACTCATTTAGTGGTTTGCTTTAAGGTGAGAGAACTTTCACAAGCGGTAGACCAAGAATTCTCCCTTGATAGACAACTTCGAAAAGATGCATGATAATGGAAGAAACCTAAAACATCGTTTTATTTTTTTTACCTCAGAATTCATTTATAAATAAGAATCATAATTCGTTTATTTCACACTTTCATTTATTCATTCTAAAAGCACTAGCGGGAATTACTATATCTCTTAAATATTTCAGCTAAATACTTCTGACCAAATCGAACAAAAATTGTTTTATTCGTCAGTAGATCAATAATTGACGGTTATATATACACTTAACACTCTCATATAAACACAAATATAAGTAATAACACGACCAATACATATTTTAAAAAAGCCCGTTTTCCGAAAGATTTGTGATAGACTGACACGTATGGAAGACTCCCATTGACATTTGTACGGAGAAGACCCAGTTTCATGGGTGAAGCACGTGGCTCATTCGTGAATAATTATACCTTCTTCTTCGCGGAGACAAAAGCATCCGTGCGAGATAGCCTAATTTAGAAGTGGTTGGCGCCTGTGTGCCACATGATGACGCATGGGCTGAGTACTGTGTGGAGGTGCAGGTGCGGCGCAGTATATGAAGCAAAGTTTAGTACAGAGTCCGTTTTAGAGTTTACAAAAAAATAAGGCCTGAAAAATAAGATTAAAACATGTCTTTATAAAGGGTCAAACAATGTTCACGTTGGTTTTAAAATATTTTATAAAAGAATCTTCGTAAATGAAAAAAAACAACATTTTTTAATATTTTAAAAACTTATTTTTGATTAATATGAGTTTATCTTGACAACTTTCGAATGTTTCGTCAAATATTCATATTCCCGAAGTTTCCTGTACCACGCTCTCGTCAAGGTGCTCATTTCTCTCTGGCCAGGGAAATAATATCCTGGTTTAGCCGGCAGAAGGGAAGACCTCGTTCACTTCGAGGCGGGTAGGCTGTCGTGTTTTTATAATATACAACCAGCTTATTTCATAATGCTTTCTGGACATGATGAGAGTGAAGACTTGCTTCATCATGTCCTAACCCGATCATAGTAGTAGCTTTTGCCTTCGAAGGATAGTGCGAAGGATAGTAAAATGCTCATGAATCGTGAATAACGATAATGATCGTTGTTGCGACTATTTGTAGATACGAGATAGTACAAGAAGCCAACGGCACAGCAAACACGAGGTAAAAATCCGTGATATACGCGGGAATCGACCCCGCAATATCAGTCTACACGTACTTGAATGTAGTTTCAAGTCCCCAATTTTTCCAAGCCCCAATAGTATAATATACTCAATTTGCCAATGTACCAAACGTCAGAAACGTTACCATTAAACAATGACGGCAGTACACCACAAGTTTGTGAGGTTATTTACACGACTTTGGGGACCTCAACTACAGAGGACTTATTACAACTCCACAATAATAACTCGAACCTCAACAGCAGAACACCGCCGTCTACATAACCCCTAATTGTGGAACGAAATCTCGAAATTATATGTCAAAATATTCGAATCGATTCTTTCGAAATTTTCTCTTCAGATTTATTGAGATTCTTAAATTTTAATTAATGTACGATATTTGTTCTGGTATTTTTCAAGTACTAAAGTATTTCTAAATTACCTTTGGAGGCTCCTCGTGATTTACGGGCTCCAGCAGGCTCAAATATTATGTCCTGAAGCAAAAACGTAAAAGTATTTTGCCATTGAAAAAACAAGGACTGTTTTTTATTTTTAAAATTATTTTTACTTTCTCGCCTTACGAATACTTCGTAAGAAGAGAAAGTTATGTAATCGTGCGGCGGAAAACGGGGAATTTTCGCCAGAAAATCTCTTATAGCAGGGGTCTTTTGACAAAAAAGTGGATAAAACCTGTTGCTAAATTTAGAAAAAAAATCCTCTATCTCGTGGTGTAGTCAAAATCCATGATTTGTTGCTTCTTCATACTTCAAAATCGATTGACGGCAAAACGTCCGTCTGTCCGTCTGTGGTCAACGCTAGCTCCTAAACCGTTCGGCCGATTTTCTTCAAAATTGATATTCCCCGATGGTTTTTACTCGTCTCAAGGCCTCTTGAATTTGAAACCGATATCTTAGTATTTGAGGGTACTTTACATGAAGCCCAATTGGAGATTTTCCAAATTAAAAGAAAATGGCTCCAAATTTTTTTATTATATTTTGTTGTTGAATAGTGCGAAGAACGTTGAAGGGAATGACGTAGGTATCATTTTCGTTGATAGGCCCACTTTTTCGAAAATTGCAAAAACTGTTTAAAAACTGCAAAATTGAAGATAGAGATTTTCGCCTCAGACAAAGTCGACTGTACAAAATTGGCACTTCAAATAAGGTCATGTACCTTTTTTTTCGAAAAACGCGATTCAAATTTACAAAAAAAAATTTCTCAAAAACCGCTCCAAATTTTTTCTTTAAGTTTTCTGCACGTGTGTAATAAGGGACGGTAAATATATAAATAAACTAGTGGTGCTATAGAATGGCACATACTTTCTCACAGTAGTTATTTTCCAAATGCCGATCATCGGATAAATTATGTGGAGTAAGCCGTTCACCGCAGCCTTTCTTGGTCATGTTTTTTGAAAGACATGTTTTTCACATGTTGACAATTACCGGCTTCCTATTGATAGAACTGATACAAGTACGTTTTGACTAAAATATAAGCAGTTGTTCCGCATGTCGGTCCCGTAGCGCGGTTGGTTAATGCACCTTCGGGTTGAGATCTTTAATAAGGAAGGTGCCGAGTTCGATCCGCCGAGGGGGATTTTAATTTGATGAATGTGATGTTGCAGGAAAAAAACATTGAAGTGTGTAGATACTTTAATGAAAATCATTTGAAGTACTTCTACTGAAGAATAGAATCAATGCAGATAAATAGACAGGACTTGTCTGTGTTGTCCCTAACTGCATCTTTTAAACAATTTTTCAACTCTGTTATTCGATTTCTGAAGCGTATGACATGTCAAATCAACCGTTGTCTAGTATATATCTGTATGAACCAATTTAAGTAAAATTATGAGCAATTTAACGTTAAATTGTAATACAATATAACCAGAAGGCATGCGATAAAATAACAATCCCTAACGGTTTAGAAATTATTATTACTTTCTAGCCTTAAGAATACTTCGTAGTGCGGTTTATCGCTGCCTTTCTTGATCATGTTTGAAAGACATGTTTTTCGCATGTTGAAAATTACCGGCTCCTAATGTTAAAATCGATAGAATTACGTTTTGACTAAAATATAAGTAATTGCGATAAATGTTGTGGAAATGTTTGTGTATATTTGTTCAAATTTTCAACTTTTAACAATTTTTTACTTCTCTTCTTGTATTTGTAAAGCGTATTACCATCGTACCAATTGTTTCTTTATAGGGTTTCTTAATTGTTTCTTATAGGCGACCATTTTATAGGTCGGTTCTATTCTTTCATGGCTCTGTTCGACAGAGGCGGTTTTGATGTTGCGTAGTGGTATAAGTGCCGGTTCGTTGAATTTGAGTTTGGGTTGTCGGGTCTCGGTACCGAAATGGTTTGCTGGTATAATACACTTTTGCTTGTTTATGAAGTAGTGGAATAGCAATAAGGACCGTATAGAAGCAGAGCGAGAAAGTATGTGCGTTGGAAGCACCACTAGTTTAGATTGCTTTTTAACAACTTCGTCATATAGCGACCACTGTAATTGCTTTAACTGAAGGGAACTGTACGAAAGACACGTAAGGACAACACGAACACACACGAACATCCATTTCTGAGGCGGGATTTGAACCCGCGACCCTTGGAGCCGAGACAGCTATGGCCCTTCCGCCTTAGAGACCTCGGCTATCCAGATCGGCAAACAACGATCTTGTTTGAATGAAAATGTTAGTGTAATTTTCAATAATTCTCATAAATTGAGACGAAAAGGATTTACAGATTCAAAACACTTTCATTCATACTTTTACTTTTTCGTCTATTACGTACGTACGTGGTAAAGTGAACATATTATAATGTAGCGGAAAGTGACGATTTTTCGACTGAAGTAACTTATTGTGGGTCCCTGTTATCAAAAACGTGGATAAATCATGCTGCTTCATGTTAGTAATTTACTTCCTCTAACACATTATGAAGTCACAATCCACGTTTTATCGATCTTTGAATCCGATTCCATCTGTCTATGGTTAACACTATGGTGTCTCTGTCTAACCCGTACCGACAAATTTCTCCCATCATGAAATACCCCAATCGACGCGCCGAACTAAAGGCCTCGGGAATTTGCAACAGATATTTTGATTTGGGGCGTACTTATCATGAAACCTGAACGTTTACCTTAATAAAAGTTCTAAATTTTTAATGCATTTTTTCTCAGATAGAGCAAAGGACGCTCAAAAAATTGCCCAGATTTAATTTTCGTTGAATTCTCTGAAAATTGCAAAGATTCAACATTTCTTCGGCGTCTTCCTACAACTACAATATTAAAGATAGAGATTGATTCTTTAATGAATATGTTCTAAAAATTTAGATCTTGAAACAAGATTCTGAACAATATTTCGAAAATTTAAGTAATTTTCGCGAAACGTTGCCTGAAAAATTGGCAATTAAAAAAATGATTTTGTCAAAATCAGCTTTAATTTTTTAATTTTTCTCGGAAAGAATACAATAAGTTTTTGAAAAAATTAAAAAGATTAAATAGATTTTTAAATGTCATTTTCGGCGAACTCTGCATTTTCGAAAATTGAAACTTTCTTTAAAGCGTCGTTTTCGGAAAGCTTGTGTTTACACGTGAGGATGGTGGTGTATGGTGCTGTAAATCGAGTGCTAAACATAACAACCCGAGTTGGAAACCCAGCGTAATGTTAACAAATGCTGCTTGGAAATCGCTTTAAAATTGGTTTGCATGGAGATAGAAGACGAGACCTGTAGGCTCTGTGTGGCTGGGAGCGCCATGTCGCCGTCGTCGATGGACCACGTGTACTCGGCGGGGCCGTCGCTCCAGAGCGGCTGCCGCAGCGGTACGGCGAAGCGGGCCAGCGTGGAGCGCGACAGCAGCGAGCCACGCCCCTCCAGCACCGACGGCCCGCCCAGCGTCTGCGCAGCACGCCCACCACACCGCTCGCTCTTTGGCCTCATTCACAATGCAAACTTAAACGTGAAGTGAGGATGGATGATCCTGGCTGTCCGGATGACGCCTCGTGAAAGGCTGTGTTGCCGACGTTTCGATCGTCTTGTCGTGGTCTTCCTCAGGACTGGTCTGCGACCAGCCTCAGGGCAGACCAGCCCTGAGGACGACCACGACAAGATGGTAGAAACGGCGGCAACACAGCCTTCCACGCGGTGTCACCCAGACAGCCAAGATCATTCACATGATTCCGGCCGTGGAATTTCATGTAACGTAATGCTGTCAACGTAGCCGTAAAATTTACACCTAAAAACAAGCATTCACAATGACGAACGTATGCAGGAACGCAAGTTTCACGTGAACCAATCAGAATTCAACGTACTGAAACTTGATCGATTCGTTTCTAACACGGTGAAAAGATCTTTACATCATGGTTTCTAACTTTTTCTTCGACATTGCTATTGAGTTGTCTTTATATACATGCGAATAGCTGTTGTAATAGTGCTCACATTTCTTCACCTTATAAACAAGGATTCTCCTGTACCAAGTTTAGGAGTAATTCGTCGAACAATTAGTTTATTCGCCATGTCAAATTAAAGTCACAATAAAAAATTTCCAAATTCTTACTTTTTGAATTCACTACACGCATCGAAACCGTTCGTAAACTAGTTCTCTACATTACATTAACAATAACCATAAACTACCTGAACACAATCTGAAATCCACCTTCCATGCTGTTCTGTGATTGGTCTTCGGCAGAATTCCAATTCCAATGTAAACTGAATGTAAAAGCTTGAGCTTGTGAACTCTTACGTTTGCTGACTTACGTCTATGGTTACGTCAAGGCATTGTGAATGGTCTCGCTTTGCAACTCATTTCTAGGTTTTGTGGCCACGTTACGTTCACGTTTAAGTTCGCATTGTGAATGAGGCCTTACTTCGCAGGTAAGTTGGAATCATGGCCATAAGGTGGCTAATGGGCAACGTACTGGCAGCGTGTAAGCGACTCTGACAGTTCTGTGCGTAGTTTATACTATCCAAGTCGCTTGTACGTCGTCGGTACTGTAGCCTCCCGTCTTCGATTCCTGGTCGGGGCAAAAAAGAGTTATAGCCATTTCTTCAAAATGTCTGTTTCAATAGCTGTGGTCGAAGAAAAGCTCAGGCACGCGGAGTCTGCTAGTTACTGGGGAAGGGAAACTGTTAGACCGTTCGCCACATCTGCTACCTCCCTCCCAAGCGCGGGCACTATACTAGACCCAGGCATGGGGGAAACCGTTAGCTAGCCAGCAAAGTCGGACATTCAACCAAAATGACAAATATATACATGTTGGAATCATCACAATAACTACCAACCACAATCACATTCGAGGAGGTTGGTTTTAAATACAGCCAAATATTTTCAGAGCGAAAATTTGTCAACAATTTAAAGTAGAACACTATTTCATATGCGTTAGATTCATAGTAACATGCATTGTCGTAGAATTTCACCTCCAGTACACCGTACTTACAAACGACAGGAAAGATTCTTGATGCTTACACATTTTTATGCACGTACGTCACGCTTTGGTATTAATTACGAAAATTTCTTTGACAGGATAGCAGTTTTTTTATATTTTAGTGTTGAATATTCATGTCAACTTACCCGCAATGCACTGAGGCTCGGTTCATCTTTTAAGGAAACCGCTGATTCTGTCGACGTTCCTTTCTTCAGGCTCTTTGCTGCTGACTTCTTAGATTTCTTCCTGGATTTTCTGATTGACTTGTTCTTTGATTTTTTCCTTTTCGCGGATTTTTTTCTTTTTTCTTTTGCGGATGATTTCTTCTTTGAGGGTCGAGCTCGCGATAATATCTAGAACATTACATTGTGTTAATTCTTCAGTCAGATGAATTAAGAATTAAATATTTCTACTTATACAAAATAAATAAATGGGTTATCACTTAGGTGAAGGGAAACAAATACATGGCGAAGCCACAATTCTTGTCGATTTAAATTTCTTGCGTCTCGTATTTTGCGAGAGAGATTTTTTTAATTTAGTACGCTGTCAAAATCAGAAATTTCGTATGGGAGGGGCCGCAGGACCATCCGACTTTATGTTTTGTTTAGTATTTTAAACTTCTACATTAAAAGAAAATATTCATTATTTCTATAGCATTAGCAAAATAACGTAAATTATTAAAACGTCATTGAAAAGTAAACACTTATTGTCAATTTAATTGTCAATTATAAATGTGGGAAGCATGGGGGTAAGTTTGGAGAGCAGCGAGGAAGTAGCCTGAGATGGCTGTGAGGCGGAAGCCTGTAAAAGACACGAGGGGAATGTGCGGCAACGTAGGGGTAGCTTTAGGAGAAGCATAGGAGGCGTTTGAGGTAGTTGTGAAGCCGGAGCATGTAAAAGAGGGGTGAGGAAGCGTGAGGGGGAGCTTGGTTTACGCTTGGGGGTGGAGCGTGGGAACAGTAGCAGGGGATTACGAAGCGGAAGTGAGTAAAAAAACATAGGGAGGGAGCAAAGGGGATCGTGGGGTAAGTTTGGGAAGGAGCGTGGATGTAGTGTGAAGGTATTGCAAATCGGAAGCGAATAAATGGCGTGAGGAGGAAGCGTGGGGGGAGCGTGGGGTAAACTGAGGGAGGAGCGTGGGAGCAGTATGAAGGGATTGCGAAGTGGAAGTGTGTAAATGGCATGTGGGGGAAGCGTAGGAGGGGAGCTTGGGGATTGGGTGAAGTAAGCTTGGGGAGGGGCGTGGGAACAGCGTGAGGGAATTGTGAAGCAGAAGCCTTCAAACAGCGTAAGTGGGAAAAGCGTGAGTGAGTAGGAAGCGTGGAAGACACGTGGGGAAACGTGTGGTACGCTTGGGGAGAACCATGGCAGCAGCATGACGTGATTGTACGTTTCCCCGCGCTCCCCCCACGCTTGCTACTTGCGTACGCTTTTCCTACTTACTCTCTTTACAAGCTTTTACTTCACAATCCGCTCATGCTGATGCGTGGAAGCATGTAAATGGCATGTGGAGGAAGCTTAGGGGACGTGAGGTAAGCTTGGAAGAAGCGTGGGAGCAGCTCGAAGGGATTGAGAGGCGGAAGCGTGTAAAAGGCGAGGGAGGTGGAGCGTTGGAGGCGTGGCGTGGGGGGGGGGGGACGCACCCGCGTGTACATGAGGCGCACTTCGGGGCAGGAGCGCAGCGTGTCGCGCAGCGCCGTGAGGTCCTCCTCGGGCGCCTCCACGCGGACGGGCTCGTCGTCCAGCTGGATCATGGGCTTCCACGTGGCCGGCTCCGTCGAGAAGCGCGTCAGGATGCGCTCCTTCTCGGGCGGGTCGGGCACGCCCTAGACAGAAGGTCTAAGTCACAACATTCAGAAGAAGAAAGGACATGAAAACATAAACACAACATCTGGAAGTACCAAATTCATCCCAGTCACAAACCATTTGCTTTCTTAACCCTTTATTGTATAGTGTAACTCAGCTGTAACGTTGAGTTTTTCAGGTTACAAACGCATTCAAATGATTTAATTATGAGCTATTTTATTTTTCATGCGATGTACATAATGCGTTTGTGTCACCCCATGCATTGTTAGGCGATAATCGCGATAAGACGAGTTGGAGAGATAGTAATCCAGCGGCGTCGTGAATCGAAACTTCATACTCAAACTACAAAACCAACACAAAAACTATACACTGTCAGAAACAAAACGTTTTGAGGAAAATAAACTAAAATTCGAATGATATTGATTGATACTTTATGAAATAAACAATTTAAATAATAAGTACATTTCTTAATTCGACAAATACATTATGTTTTGTTATGTAACATCATGCATACACATAATTTGATTTTTTGTTTTTCTAAATACTTTACTTTACTTCTGAATTCTTTTACTACTTTTACCTTAAATAACATAAATAAATGAAATGAAGTATAATTATTGCAAGTAAAAATAAAAAGATCATGTAATAAAGCGTTAACCCCTGCAAAATACTTACTTCAAAACCCCTAGGCGGGTCGTACATATAATCTTCCTCACTGTCGAAAAATTCACTAGGTGCAGGTGTCTTCCGACCCTTCGATCGCCTTCCCTTGGATTTTCGTCCCTTTGACTTGCGACCTTTTGACTTTCTGCCTTTTGAGAGCCTGCCTTTTGACTCCTTATTTTTCTTGACCGTCGATGATGATCGCTGTCCACTCTTTTTCCGCTTCCCTGCAAAGTTTGTCAGTTTACACAATCTCAGATTAATTGTAAGTACTTTAACAAAATACCTGTAACGAAATTTAGAACACGTAAATTGGATACATGAATAACACATTTATACGAATAATTTATTAAATTTCTCTCTTTACCATCCATTTATTCTCCAACTCACAAAAATTATATACCGGGATTTTCAGGTCTCCATTGAGGAAATGAAATTTTAACATGCGATGTGTTCTAAATGCTCGTAATGAAACGTTTAATGTAAACATTTCCTCTTAATTAAGGGAGATAAAATTAAAGTTGGATTTTCCAATTACATCGATTAGTTGGAGAGAAGGGGATTCCGTTTCGACCAGAAATGTGTAAATTCACGTTTATTTGCAGTGACGAGTTCAGTCCTCTCGAATGACGAGTTCAGTAGAACCCCACCTAAATTTGCGCCACAGTATTTTAATTAAGTACTCTTTACCGCGAACTAGGCGCGTTTATTTTCATATTTCACATTACTGAGATTAATTTTGGATTGATGTAAACTTTCTTTTTGTGACACTTTGTAAGCGAATGTTAATTTGACAATAACAACTTAAAAGGAGAGGAGATGAATTAACAAATCTTTTAGAATTTCACAAACTCTTCATCTCAAAATTACTAGTAATTACTTTGACTCTCTAGTCTCATCTCCATTTGTAATACAATATACAGAAAGGTTTAAATATTAAAAAATTCTTCAATTTCCCCAAGAATTCGATTGACGTAATGCAATACAAATGATGCTATTTATATTGCGTTGACGGGATGTTTCAGTGGTAACTTGAAAACCAAAATTGGAATAGGGACTTTTGAATTATTTGAACTTTAAATTGTTGAATTTTGAATTAATCAATAACTTTTCAAATAAATAAACCATTAATACAGTTCATAGTTCCGAATGTCAATTTCTTTATTTCTCGTTATTGCGACCGGTAATGTTCAAATCAGAATGATTCTGATGTTCACTCACTCTATCTTAAAACTCATAGAGGATATTTGTTGGTTCCTTTTAATAGGAAATAGTTTCGGGAATAAAGACGGCCCGAGCATGAATATTGCCATACTAACCTCATTCCTCTATCCTAGGCAGAAAAAGGGTGAAGCCTAAAGTAGTTGTAATTTTGACAAAATTGGACTTCTCTTTCTTTACTTTAAAAAGTTAAAAAAATAATTGTAAGAATTTTAGTATGAAACACCCACAAACGTGTACTTGAAGACTACCACACATGTCGGGAGACCAGTCGGAAGCTTAAAGCTTATCCCAGCTGGGGCGGTGCCCTGCTGTTGGGTGATACCAGGTTGAGGAAAATTCCCGCACGTCGATGTAGGTCGGCGCCAGATCTCGAATCCAGCGGTTGAAGATAATCGCCACCTCCCTTGATAGAAATACGCTCTACACGTACGAGACTAATGACCTTAGCCCTTGACGCTCCAGAAATCGTTAATAAATAAATCAATCATTCCGACACGAGGCCCCTCAGTACATTTTCGTTGAGAACGGACCTTTCTTAGACAGCGGGGTGGAGTCAAGGGGCTCCATATCGATGGCCAAGGTGTCATCGACCTCATCAGCGTCGTCGCCGCGGCCGTGCAGACCGGCAGGGGTTGAGGGCGGCGCCGGCGGCACCTGGTCAGTCCCGGATTTGCAATTCTTCGTGAAAGGAATACATGTTACTGGGTTTCTTTAGATTTGTACAAGCTGATGGGACCGCAGTCCTATGTCTATATCATTTATCCCCTTCAAAATGTTTGCATCCCATGAATGGCTAAATAAAGAGCTCTATGGAACGGTTCCCAGTGAATAACAAAGGAATAAACAATACAGTTAAAGCTCTGTGTACAGAGGAAAATTCACTAACAGCAATAATATTTGGCGAGGTTCAGAGTTGTAGGCTACGTGTTGTTTGATCGTGTGCTTCGAATACAATTGTACCAAACGTGATATGTTCCTTTTGTAATTGCTTCTAGCTCTACACACAAGCATGTATTAGCAGTGGGGATGTAGAAGTTGATCGTTGAATGTAAAGATCAGTAGTTTATTTTGTCGTAGGAAAACTTAAAGTGGACAAGTACTCGGTTGGGTTTCGTGTTATTTTGGTCCGTCACATTTCATCTTTAGGAGCAAACACGAGCGTCTGTAGTACTCACAATCCGGCAGGTAAATTACACGAAAGCAATTTGTCGGTTCCTGATTTGTTTCTGGAAACTGTGTTCGTAGTTGCCCTCATCTTGAAACTTTTTGCGCGTAAACTTGTTCAAAATTCGGCCCTGTACAGGGCAGGTAGTGACGTGCCCTTGACGAGACAAACGTGACTCTTGTCAGAACAAAAGTCGAGCGACGCATGACGGCGGGGAGCGAGTCAGGCTCAGCTGAAAACACACGTTGCGATAAGACGAAGGGACAAACTGCAGTGCTTTTAGAATATGGTTAAACCCTGCCTTCGTGCTTTCGGAATATTGTTAAACACATCACACGCAAACACCCACTAGTAAAGTTGTCACATCTGGGCGCGTGTGAGCCTCTTAAAAATTATTTCGAATATGTATATTAATAATATCCAATGAGCGCTGAAATTGAAATAAAAATAAACAGTCTCCCACCATACAATGTCTATGGTTTCGTTACACCATACGGTGTCGACGGTTTGATTGTGTTCTATATTTGATTGCGCCCGCAGGTGTAAGATACCTGGATAGGCAAAAACCTGCTAGCCGAGGTACAGGTCGGCGCCGGTTCCCGCCATCCTGCGGGTAAATATCATCGCAACCTTTCGAGATAAAAACACACTCTATCCTTACGGTACAAATGCAGTTGACGTGCCCAGATTCACCAATCAATCAATATTTTAGTTCCGAGCATAGACAGCGAAAACGCGCTTAATACTTGAGGGTGCTGCGGGTTGCATAGAGCTTGTTAAGTTTATGTTGAGTCGCCATAAATTCATAATCATTCATCTACGTGCGTCTACAGACATACGCACATTACCATTGCAACGACACGGCAGCGCATAAAATACTAACAAACATGGATTTCTACATTTTAGATTGAAAACCTTCGCAAGGGAACGTGTGCAATGGATGCAGGGGGCGTGTGTGGATGCAGGGGGCGTGTGTGGATGCAGGGGGCGTGTGTGGATGCAGGGGGAGTGTTGGGTGCGGGGTGTGTGTGTGGATGCAGGGGGCATGTGTGGATGCAGGGGGCGTGTGTGGATGCAGGGAGCGTGTGTGGATGCAGGGGACGTGTGTGGATGCAGGGGCGTGTGTGGTTATGCAGGGGTGTGTGGTGATGCAGGGGCGTGTGTGGATGCAGGGTGCGTGTGTGGATGCAGGGGCGTGTGTGGATGCAGGGGCGTGTGTGGATGCAGGGTGCGTGTGTGGATGCAGGGGGCGTGTGTGGATGCAGGGGGCGTGTGTGGATGCAAGAGGCGTGTGTGGATGCAGGGAGCGTGCACGGGCACCTGTCGCGAGCGCGGGCGCGCCGTGTGCATGCGGCGCGTGGGCGGCGGCAGCGACGGCGTCTGTGGCTCCACGGGCGGTTGGCGCAGCACTGGGTCCAGCAGCGGCAGCTCCAGCTCCACAGTGAACAGGTGCTGCACCTTCTGCGCGCATGAAATTGAAACGGTCACCGTCAGCAGTAACTTATCAAGCGCAGTGAAACCTCATTGTGACTCACAGGAGAACCTTGCAGGGAAAAACCGTCCTGCACTGTGCGCATGCATTAAACATTTGATTGACAGATAAGCCCCCGTCCCGTTAAATGCAGCCCTAGATGAATCGTGTTTATTGAGCTAGCCGCGTATGTTGAGCCTTTAACTGACTATGATTAACTGCTTTGCGATTTCAAGTGTTTTCCAGACCTCCAGAGACTGTTAACTAGCTTTTTCGCACATGCTTACCTCTTTTCGTGTGCGCAAGCGCACCGTCAAGCCAACATCAGGATGTAAACCTTTTAACCACAATATGGGACCGCTTCGCTTACATCAAGGTTACCTAAAATTACGGTTGATAATGGAGTCACAGCCCTTTCGCATGCGCTGGGATGAGGCTCAGGCATGATGAGGCTCAGGATGAGGCATGATACTCTTTGAGTATCATGCACTCATGAGAAATTCGCAACCTTTCAGAACCTCCTGGTTGTTACACCCGGAGGAACGGAATCATCTTTTTGTTAGCAAGTAACACCGAGAAACTCGAAGCCGACTGGAAGATTTTCTTCCACATGAGGAAGATGTACCGCGGAGGACTAGTGGTCGCAACGGTGAAGTCTGCTCGTACTGTCGTTTCAGTGTCACCCAGTAAATACAGCCTTAGATAAACCCCGTAGAAAAAAAGACTTCTGCTTATGCGTTAACTCGCTGTTACCAAAGCTGATGGAAAAATCTTACAATCTTGCATTTATTTCAAAATGATTAAAATTTTTTACACACGACGATAATCCTCTAGCATTTTCCCCTACATTACTCATTTCCGTATCTGTGCATATTTCTTATCAGTTCTGGGAAGGGAAACAATCTGACAAAGCGTTGATAGCAATCCCGTTATATTTCGACACTAGCAACTGTTTAGAATTCTCTCCCGGTTATTTATTCACTTCTGTTTCTTTCCTGTTTGCTTGTCATGCTTACGTGTTCGTCAGTAACTAGTCTGTCACTTCAGTTGAAAAGAAAACTAGAAATTTACTGCCGTTGTGAAAGTCCACCATCAATAAAATAGAGAACAACAAAAAGGTGCAAATAGAGTGCGCGTATTGTCCTAAGAAGAAAAACAGATTCATGCAATATTGTTGTGTTTATGCTTCAAGCGACTCTGCAAAGAATACTCAGGAAATAGTGTATTCTTATGCAATAATTGTAGTTCAGAGGAAACATATTGTAGTTCATTATAAATATCCGTGTAAGTTTCAATTTTGTGAAATAATTTGTTTCTTAAATAAGTTATTATTACATGTTTTATATTTACAAAAATATAAATTTGCTTTGTAAAATATGCCTATTTCATTTTTTCACGACTGATTTTTATTCCTTACACTTCGTATGCTATTATCAAAAGAAATGTGTTAGCTGGCCATTGTTACGCAATGTTACATCTGTATACACTCAATATAGAACTCAATAACATGTACATCTGAATATTAATTCATGAATTTGATCCGTAACAAAATACTAAATGCATTATCGGGTTTACATGCATGAAATAACATCTAACTCCCGAACAACAGCTTGACTGATGAAATGAGCTTGACAACAACATTTTCTAAGTTTTCATAAAAACTTTTCCAAATGTTTGATTTAACTTTTGCCTCGGATTCACCAAAGTCGCTTAAAAATTGCGCAGATCTCATTTTCACTACATTTCCGACACACTAATAAAGTTACGCAATTTGTGTGTCTCCTGGTAATTCTAGAGACCAATAAAATGCTCCTGTGAGATAAGATGTTCTATACTATTCATTTTTCTTTTTAGCTAACCATTAACTTAGGAAAAATTCATAATTCATTTATGTCATCCTCTCTTAATAAAACTTGAAGATATTTCACTATTAAAACCTTAATTTTTAATGAAATAAATCTCTTTTAATACCAATATTCATCGATAAACCGACATTTCAACCTGCGACAAGCATTTGATTAAGAAGAAAACTACAAATTTAGAGAAACAAATTACGCAGTGTAACTGTAAAATTTATCTCAGAAATAATCTGGACATCAGAATAAAAAACGCGATTAATGTCTTGACCAGTTTTGAAAAACCAATAGAAAAAAATAGGTATTGAATGTTAGGAAATTTGATTTGGAAAGCCAAATGATTAGATGCATCAAAAGTAACTATCTGTTGTCACTCAGTAAAATGAGATTCTAGTCAGGATTAGAGCCTAACTTTAGTCACCTTGTTACTGTCATACTATATTTGTTTTTCCAAGAGACAATTTTCTAATAATATATAAAGTAGGCGCTGATTACTCCACGTTTTTCCACATTAGAACTTTTTTATCTTTCAACCATTTAATATATTACATAAACACTCATTAGAACGTTCTCTCACGTGTTTGGTAGTGCATAGCTCGGAAACAGTGCGTTCTAGATCTGGTCATGGTACCAGGCTTCGAATTATATTTCTTAAGTCGTAATCTGCAAAAGTAGACTTCTCGGTCTCTACACTCTAAGAATAATTATTTGGTATAGAAGTTCAGAATCTTACAGTGTCTAGAATGATGTGTAAAATTAAATCGATTATTTTACAATCCTTCAAGTTTCAGTTCCTGTGTTTGTAGATAAACGCTTAGCAAAATTAGAATTTCTTCGCGCACAGTACCGGGTCTTTAGGGAGTAACAGTTCAGACACAGTTCAGATATTGTCCATGAGAAATTACATTCTAATATTGTCTCGTTGGAAGAATTTGATAACTTTAAAGTCAATTTAGATTCAGTGTGGAATATTTGCACGCGTACACTGGTACTTTAATAAATAAATAGCAAGAGTATTACTAATTAACCTGCTTTAATATTACTATCCTGAATATATCTTGTACCAAAGTTCATTATGAATTATCATTTTAAGGATTTATTTGTAGAAAGCTGCATTTAATAACAAACTGTAAATCTTGGTATCCTTGAGTAGCGCTTTAGACACTCAATGTATTGGCTCTGCCGCGTCAAGCCATTTCTGTGGAGAAGTAATTGTAACAAATGAGACTACATGATGTGGAAGTGGATAGAAAATGCATGTTTAACCGTACCAAACTAGTGGTGCTACAGAATGGCACAGACTTTCCCGTATTAGTTTTCTATTTTCTTGGGTCTTCGCTAGCTATTCGGAATTGCCAAATACTCTTTCTTGCCAGCTACCATCTATCATCGCCAAAAGTACATTTTTTTGTCATTTTCTTAATTTTTCGCTTTCCTATTGATAGAACAGAAACATTAATTTTAGAATATTAAAGAACACAAAAACCTAGCCGTAAATGGCAATTTTCTTTTAAAAATTATGTGCCGTTTAAGAGAAAATGGCGTTTTAGCACTACTAAAAATGCGTAATTTGAAGCTCATTTTCACAGAAAATTTTTGAGTTTTCAAAATACTTTATTTGAAGTTATTTGAAGCACTTATACTCACAAATATAATCATCTTTACAAATTGCGGATAATGTTCATATTAAAGATGTGAGAGATCTTTCAAAAAATTTACATTTATATAATTTTTGAAAAAACAAAAAAATAACTCAAAATAAACTTTACGCTATACTAAAGAGTGTAATTAGTACTATCCGTTACAAAAGTTTCAAGAAAAAAATTGCAGCCATATACGAGAAAATGGCGTTTGAGCATTTCTGAAAATGCCGAAATTTGAGCTACTTTTCACAGAAAATGGTAGTGTTTTCGAGAAACTTTACTAAACATTATTTAAAGCACATATACTCGTAAATATAATAATGTGAAAAAATCGCAGATAATGTAAATATTAACGACGCGAGAGACAAGTAAAAAAAATTACATTTTTGTAATTTTTGAAAAAAACAACCGATAGACCACAATGGCTTTTATGTCATTGATAGAGTACATTTACCATTATCCCTACCAAAAGTTTAAAGAAAAAATTTGGAGCCGTTTTTGAGAAAATCTTGTTTTTGTAATTTTTTAAAATTGCACATATTGCACGAAAACTACCAAAATTTTGAGAAACATTTACATGACCTTTATGAAAGAACTCAATATGCAGAACAAATTTTATTTGAAGAAAAATCTCTATCTTCAAGTTTGTAGTTGGAGAAAGACGCCGAAAAAAATTCGAACTTTCACAATTTTCGAAAATTCAGAGCTGTACATGAAAATCGGACCTATTCCATATTAAAAAGTGCATTTTACTCTATTCTTACAAGAAATTTAAAGAAAAAATTTGGAGCTGTTTTGGGAAAATTTTGAAAATCCCCGGGGGGCTTCATATAAAGTACCCCCAAATTTTAAAGAATCTTTTTTAAAATCTCAAAGCTTTGACTAGAATCAGATCGACCGGGGAATGTCCATTTTGGAAGAAATCGTATGTATGGTTTAGGCGCTAGCAGTGTTCACAGACGGACAGACGGACAGACGGACGGACGGACGGACGGACGGACGTTTTCCTTTCAATTGGGTTTTCGGTACCTAGACCGGACCTAGACCGGTTTTCGGACCTAGAAAACAGGGTTTTTGGCTACACCACGTGTTAGGGGATTCTTTTTTCTTAATTTAGCAACTGGTTTTATCCACTTATTCGTTTTCACGGCCCGGCAATTAATTTTTTTCCGCCGAAAATTGGCCATTTTTTTGCGCAGCATTACATAACTTTCCCTATACTACGTATATCACTCCGTGTATACGTGCGTATACGGGAAAGTATAAAGGAAATGAAGCAGCGAACAGCATGAATCAAAATTTAGTGAGACTCTTGTACATGAGCATTCACGATTACCCGTACTATTTCTGACCTTCTGCCAAAAGCAGAGAGCAAAGTTCTCTATTTCCAGATCTCCGCCGGTAACCACCCACTGGTAATCATCCTCAGATAAGGGACATAAAACTATTAGCAAAGAACCTCAGTGTCAACAGCGCTATTTGAGATTGCAAGAATCATGTTCTTGTATATCTTGATTCTGTGAGAGGTGTTAGGAATGCTTCATATTCTCATTATTTTCTCATTCTTTTCTGAGAGTTCGCGAGATAACAATTTCAAGAATGGGAACTTGTTATTTTTAAAAGGCATTATAAATATTGAAGTTAATTAAATGAATCACTGAGGATTAGATAATAAAAATGTTTTGCCATTAAATGCCTTGGAAACTTTGCGTTGGCCAGACTCAAGCATGTTTTATGTTAAACGCTTAGGCCAAAGGTCCGAGTTTCCCTGGACACATGTAGCGAAGCGTAAATTGTGATCTAAAAGTCAACACACACACGCGCACACACACACACACACACACACACACACACACACACACACACACACAAAAAGAAAGTTGTTACTTTGATATTAACCATTTACTTTCATATGAGCTAGTGTGCGTAATGGCAAGTAATGCATTTTTGAAGAGAATTTTACAAAATACTTTAGCTATCTTTAGCCAGATGTTATGTGTAAAGGTTGAAGTAATAAGCTCAATTTATCTGCATGGGACTTCTAACGACTTATTAAATCCATTCGTCGAATTGATGCACTTCTCCGGGCAAAAGGAGGTCCGACCCCACACGATATTAAGAGGTATCCCATGGCTTTCGTCACCACAGTGAATATCACGGTATTTAAAGTATATTATATTGTAATATTGAAATAATACTCCAATTTAAATGTAGTATCCTTCAAGGACACATGCTGGAGGGAGAGGGGGACACTGCCATCCATTATGAAGCTCCAATACCAAATATTTAAGACGTAACGAAGCACTCGTTTGGATGCCAGAGTCCCACTCTCCTTCCAGCTCATGACAATGAAGGAGCACTTCATTTAAATCTGACTGTAAGTAAATATAAACAGAAACCGTTTCTTTTGTCGGTCAGATAAAACCCCGAGCGTCCTGTGCTCTGAGAGCGTACCCGGCCGTTGAACTCCTCCTCCGGGGGCTCCGGGAGCCCCATGATGCGCAGCACAGAGGCGACCAGCGCGCCGCGAGTGGCGCCCAGGATCGCGTCGGGCAGGCTCCTGCGTTCACCGCACACAAGAATATTTTGGATTATGAGACAAATAAATAAATAAATAAAACAGGGCTTAGGCCTTAGGCTTAGCTATCTGGTTAAAGTGGGATTAATTCGACCCTGAATGCCAAATACATTATTATTATTATTATTATTATTATTATTATTATTATTATTATTATTATTATCCCATTACATCACGACTAAAGATGTTATGAGTCGGCTGAATATAAGATCTACTCCAGGTTGCAACCAGCTACCTAAGGAGCAGATCCGGTGATTATCAGTGCCTCTACAATACTTTACGCAAAATGTGGGTTGTTCCAAATAAAGCAATTTCTTGCACCTCCCAGTCTTTTGAATTACCAGGGAATTTAGACAAGTTCTTACTCAAATTTTGCGGAACAAATCCCAGAGCTCCGATAACTACCGGGACGACCTGTGCTTTTACGCCCCACATTCGGCTGATCTCGATTTCCAAACTCTTGTATTTAAGACGTTTCTCTGCCTCCTTGGTAACGACATTTTGATCGCAAGGCACAGCAACATCCACAAGTAGACACGATTTTTTCGCCAAATCCCGGATAACTATATCCGGTTTGTTTGCTGCTATCGTGCGATCAGTTTGAATTTGTTGGTCGTACAATATCGTAGACAATCCAATTATTATTATTATTATTATTCTTTTTATTTATTAATATTGTGATTATTGTTTCTCTATATCACGACTAAACATGTTGTGAGTTGGCTGAATATAAAATCTTCTCCAGATTGCAGTCAGCTACCTACGGAGCAGATCTAGGGACTGTCGGTGCCTCTACAATACTTGGCGCAAAATGTTGGCCGTTCCAAATAAAGCAATTTCTTGCACTTCCCAGTCTTTTGAATGACCTGGGAGTTTAGTCAAGTTGTTACACAAATTTTGCGGAACAAATCCCAGAGCTCCGATGACTATTGGTACGATCTGTGCTTTTACGTCCCACATTCTGCATTATTATTAATGCATTATTATTATCATCATGATTATTGTTGGATGAATGCGCATAGCGGGGGACCTGGAAGCGGAGACCGATTTGTCCTGCGCGGCGACCGACTTGAGCGCGGCCCTGCCCTCAGAGCCCGCTCTGTCCTTGCGTCCCGCCCTGGCCACGGAGGGCTCGGCGTCGGAGCGCCCTCTCGGGGACTTGCGGCCCTTGTGGGTGGCAGTGGCGGCGCGCGAGCTGCCGGCGCTGAAGGCGACGCTGTTGGCCACACTGGGGGCGACGCTGTTGGCCACGCTGGGGGCGACGCTGGGAGCGACGCTGGGGGCGACGCTGGGGGCGACGCTGGGGGCGACGCTGGGGGCGGCGCTGGGGGCGGCGCTGGGGGTGACGCTGGGGACGGCGGTAAGTGCGCTCACGCCGTCGCCTCCGCCCCACAGGCACCGGTCGGGCGGCCACACGCGCACGTCGTCCAGGTACTTGAGCCACGGCAGCATCTCCAGCGTCAGCTCGCGGTAGCTCAGCGCCGTCTGCGGCAGGCGACACCACTAATGGCCACACCACGTTTTTGTACTTTTTTCCAAATTCGTGGGCTGGTATCCTAATTTCGTTGCATCAAACTCCCGACAACTTCTTGAATGATTATTTCACATTTTTGGGCGCGTCAATTTCTTTGGTCATTATTTTCATAATGCTGGTACATGCTTTTACCACGTAAGGTGGTGGTGTTCTTCCCCTTCTGGATGGCGAGATCCGGTGTCGACTTACATGTCGGATAGCCGGGTTTTCTCCAACCAGGTATGTCCCACAAGCGGGGCAGCGTCACTACTAGGACAAGCTGAAGTTCTTGACTGGTCTCTCGGCGTGAGTGGTCCCGTAATCTATGTATGTGTGAGTGTAAGAGAGGGGTGAGAATAGGACAAGGAAGATGTAACTTTGTATCTCCCACGTCGTTAATATTTACATTATCGGAAATTTGTTTACATTATTTTATTTTTGAGTATATGTACTTCAAATGTTTGATAAAGTTTCTAGAAAACTCAAAATCTTTTCTGTAAAAATGAACTTAAAAATACACATTATCAGAAATACTCAAATGACATTTTCTCGAAAACGGCTCCACATTTTTTCTTGAATTTTATTGAATGGGTGCACTGTTCAAGATGATATAAACGCCATTTTCTTGAATTATTTTTTCAAAAATTACACAAAAATTAAAATATTTATCATGCCATTAATATTTACACTGCGGGAATTTCATTCACATTAATAGATTTGTGAGTAAAATTGCTTCGAATAAGTTTTTATGAAGTTTCTCGAAAATTTGAAATTTTTGGGATGAAAATGGGCATCAAAAACGCGCATTTTCAGATTACTCAACCGACATTTCATTAAAAACGGCTCCAAATTTTTCAGTGAAAATATACATATAAAGCCATATTTTCTGTTCTCCAATATTCTTAAATTCGTATTTCAATTCCATGATTGAAGATCCGAAAAATTGTAAAAAATGAAAAAATAACTTTTAGGCGCCAATTGATGGAAACTGAGAAGAGGATGGGCAAAATTCTGAGGTGAAAATATAAGGAAACAAACTAATACTACAAGAAAATCTGTGCTATTTTGCAGCACCAATAATTAATTTAGTAATAAGTTATAGTTTTTAAATAAATGAATATATTACTGAATAAAATATGCAAGTGATCAAGAGCTATGAGCAAATGAGGATCACCAATATGGGTTGCAATGCATTTGAAATCCGTCATAAAATGCTGACAATAGACCGATAATGAACTTTCTAAGAGGACAAATAGAGAAATGCTCATTAGCAGTTTCCTTCTATAAGTAACTATGGCAACAGCTATTCTTTGCTAGAGGGTATTCTAGTATTCTAACTTTGTTAATTCTTTCACGTTCAGTTAGAACATTTTGTTTAAGGTGAAGAGATTGGATTGGTTGGGTCATCTTAAATCGAATAAATGAAGAGAATGCCGTTAGAAAGGTATGTGTAAGGAGTATGGCCGGCAGAAGAGGAAGAGGTAGGCCTAGATTAAGGAGGAATGATGAAGTGGAGGAAGATTTGAGAAACGTAGGTGTTAAAAGACGGCGAAGTAAAGTCGAAGATAGAATAAATTGGGCTGATAAAATAAAAGAATCCAAAGAAAAACTATGAGTGCCGGAGAAGAACACTTACGTCTTTCAATAATTTCCACATTCCTGAATTAAATAATTTAATTCAGTAATTATTAGAGTTCAGTAAAATTCTAATAAAATTACGTAAAAATAACTGTGAAAAGTTGAAACATAAACTGAGAATAGAATATCAAGAAGAATTAACCAAGTGGATTACATTTTAACAAAATTGTTTTCTGTTGTTTTGGAAGAACTGTTTTGGGTTTTAAATTGGGGAAATATTTTTGGGGCTAACATCTACAGAAGAAAACTTCATATCTATGTTTTGTGAACGACAGGTTTATTCGCAAAACCAACTTCGCTCGGAACTTGAAACAATGATGAGAGACTATTGCGACTACTGCAAAAGAGAGGGTGTAACCGTAAATGCCAGTAAAACTATGTTGAGAAAGAATTATGAAGAGACACATGTAATTGTGAATGACAAAACATTTCGTTTGTGAATAAATTTGTTTACTAACGATCTCATTCCATAAGAGGTCAGATGAAGGAATAAAAAAATTGCCTTTGCATGGAATAAATTTTGGGCATTTTCCTCTGTATGTACTTATAGACAAACTAAAACTAGTGGTACTACAGAATAGCATAGACATACCCGCACTAGTTAGTTTTATAATATCTGTGGTTGAGGCTCTGTTTTCGAAATTGTCCTACCTTCTTCCCAGTTGATACTTATTGGTGCTTAAAAGACAATTTTTCAGTTTCTCAATTTTTCGGTGTCCTTGTAGAATTGAAATATGTATTATGGAATTTTAATAAAATCTGGTCATATATACATATACTCAATGAACAATTTGTAGCCATTCTTGAGAAAATGTAGTCTGAACGTTTCTGAAAAAGCGCAATTTTAAGCTCATTTTTACTGAAAAGTTGTGAATTTTCGAAAAAAAAAAAATTTGAAGAAATTGTATTCAGAAATACAATAATGCATAAAATATGCCTGTAACGTAAATATAAACGATCTACAACACGCATTTTCTGTTGAAAAATCGTCGTTTTACGCTGCAGCATTAAGTAACTTCCTTCATTCTTCAAGTGAAGTGTGCGAGAAAAGTACTGACGAAAAAAACAAAAAAACAATCGGGCGTAGCAGTTTATTTATTTAACATAAAAAGAGTTTTTACGACGAAAATTCATCGTTTTCCGGCGCACGAGTACGTAATTTTCTCTTCTTACGAATTATCTTCGTAAAAACGGGAAAGTAATAAAATTATTTCCATTTTACACTTTTCAGAGAACTCATTCCTTTTTCTTTTAATAATCGAAATATACCGCGTAACTTCCGCTAGTTAAGAGACAAAACTATGTAAACATTCGGAACATGCATGAAGCGCTTCTGAGGGTAGAATCCAACAATAATTGTACACAAATAGTGGGTGATGTACGGCAGCAAATCCGTCCCATAACCAAAACCGACAGCGGTTTCTGCCTCGCTGCCTGCGGGCGGGCGGGTGGGCGGTGATCGCATGGCCGAGTCGGTGGCGCAGTCCCAGGCGACGTTGATAATAATGGCCATAACTCTAATTGACTGCGATTCGCGTCTGTCTGCGCCCGGTCTGCTAACGTCATTACGCACGGCCTGGCGACCCCACGGCCGGCTTCACCCTCGCCGCGCCCTCTGGCCTCGACCGCTCATTTGCGCTGTCACCCTCTTCCGCGGCCCCGTTGCGCGCACGTCGTCGTGCAAGAACACGTGGGACAGTGACGGCTTTCATAACTGGAGAGTGGTTCGAGAGAGGTGGCTCAGGGCATCAACCGATACCAATGCAGTGCATTTGACCGAGAGGTTCTGGGCTCGAGTCCCGACGCAGGCAGGATTTTCGACACTAGCTAGATAGGTAGGTCGAGTTCTGTCGCTGTCTGGAGGAGAATTATAACAGTCCGCTTTTCTGATCCGTAGTTTTCCGTGGTTTCTTCGACGGATCACAGACAGGGCGCGATTTTTCTTTCCTCCTTATTCTATCCTCACCCTTACACACACTTACACTTACATACATTACATTACTACACATGCTGGGAGACCGGTCGGGAGCTTAGAGCTTGTCCCCGCTGGGGCGATGCCCTGCTGGTGGGAGATACCTGGATGAAGATTGCTAGCTGACAGCTAGTCGGCGCCGGGTCTCACTAGCGGGGGAGGATCACAGCCTTCTCAGCAAAAACATGCATTACATTTACGAAATTAACGACCTTAGCAGTTGACGCGCCCGGTATCATTGATTAATCATTCAAGTGGAGGGTGAGTGAAATTTTGATGTAGCTGTTAATACGTAGTATTTTGCGATATATGGGATAAACCACAGCGTCCCTTTCAAAATCGAGAGAAATGAATGGGGAGGGAATGCCAAGGGAAGATAACGAATGCTCCTTCCTATTCCCACCTTTTTCTAACATATTAAACTTGTCAGTATTTTGAAGTTGTTACGCCCCGTGCCAAGCTCTTTTTTCTCATTATGTTATGAATGTTCTTTTCTCTTTTTACAGTTACCGGCACTCACGACCGTCACATGATCATTTACGAGAGTTAATTTAAAAAAAAAATTGGAGATACGAGCGCGGCCATCACTTCACTAAAAATGAAGTCGAAGACATATTTGACAAAGCTGCAAACACTGCTGTGGAAAAGAGTTTGCCCAAATAACTCAGTAGCAAATTAGTTGAGTAACCATACAATCGTAAGAAGAAGACGAAGAGGAAGGATGAGCTATTGATGAGTCTCCAGGAAGATCCAGAATATTTTCCTCAATACTGCGCAATGATGTGCTCTGTTCCCAATGGAAATTAAATGTAATATTATTATCTTCTTTCCGCAATGAATTGAACGAAAATTAATTTTGTTTTTTCATTCATTCTGTGTTCGGAGGAACGCATTATAAAATATCTATTCTCAACTTATGAACATTCGACTTACGGGTTGTTGGGGGACCCTATTTATTTTCAAAGTCGGGGTCTTCCAGTATTGGAATTAACTTATTAAGACTTATCCTACTAAGATTTTTAGGGCACCAGAAAAATGTATATAAAGATGTGGAGTCTATGCGTCACATCGCTATTTTTCGAGGCGAGGTAGCTACCACCCTTTCGTTCAAAGTTCATTTTTTATTTATTTATATATTTATATAACGCCCAAACTGTTAAAAACTGTGTGTGACATTATGTTTTCCAATATGTTGCATAATGTAGTAGAATGTCTGAATGATTTGTCGGAATTCTTTTTTCTGTAGTATTATCACAACATGTTTTCATTATAACATATCATATAATTATAACATTTTAGGTATGATACTCACTAAAAATATCATAACATATTTCATACTTGAATGATAATAACAATAATATTTATAATTACTTTCATTCTTAAAATAATTCAATATAACTATTGAGTTTCAATTTGTTTAAATATAATATTGAATGTTGAATGGAAATATGTACACCGAACTCTGGCGTGTAAACCATGCCATACCATTTGGTCGCTCCCTGCCTTTCCGGTCCTATGTACTTCGGGAGGTGTGACGGCCTTGGTCGTAGGTGATAATGAACTTGACGGCCAAGTTCGCCCGCCACGTGTTCGGCGAGCATCACGCGACCTGTGGTAGCGAAGCGGCCGTTTACAGGACTACGAGGGAGGAGACAATGCGTTCGCGTCATTACGTTATTATGTAGTTAAGGAAGAGGGGAGTGTTGTCGCCGCTCCATGCTTGGGTCAAGTCTCAACTAGAGCGATAGTGGACCCCTGCACTTAAATAATTTCGAACGTTTTTTTACTCACCGAGGCAACTATGTAGGGCTGTAGGCCATTCGTGTACCGATGCCATCAATGACTAGAACATCGTAGACTAGAACGGTCTTTCATTTTGCAAAGTTGGAATTGTTTCGTTCAGCCGGTCTCATTATATTTAAAATTTGAAAAATTAAGTAATATAAATTTGTTGGGGTAATAGACAAAATTAACCTCTGTGTTGTCCAGGCTATCCGGGATGAGCCGCGTCGTCGATTTGGTGGCTGACGTTTTGGCCAACATATTGTGGCCTTCCTCAGAGTGTACTGCTGCACTCCAGCTACTTTGAGAGGCCAAGATTTAAAAATAGGGAAGTTACAATACAAAATATTACCCCAACGTGCCTTTTTACAATATTTCATTAATGAAATTCCCCAATGCATTCGGGCGGTATTGTCGCAGGGGTACTTGACTGTCAGAGAGGCGCCGCGTCGTTGACACCTATGCCTAGGACGCGGCGTCTCGCTAACCGCCAAGTAGCTACTGCCTCCGGCAAGTATAGTGCGATTTTTCTAACTCTGCCTCTCAAGCCCCTATGGCCACGATGGAATATCACACGGCATTTCGCGTCTTTCTCGGTCCTACCACTAGGAACCACATGATCGCAACCACTGCTTGAGGCAGTCGCGATCATGTGATACATAGCGGCGCAACTGAGAAAGACGCGAATACCGTGACATATTCCATTATGAAGACGGGCCTTGAGAGGCAGAGTTTGAAAAATCGCAGTACAGCTACTGATGCCTAGGTTCTCGTCGCAGGGCGCTTTTCGGAGACGCGAGGCGGTGCCGCGTGGGACCGGATGGAGCGGACAAAGCGGTCGAAACCAGAGGAGCGAATGGAGCGACTAGGACAGAAGCAAGAGCCAGAACATACTACATGAGGCCCGAATTCATAGTCGACACTTAAGGAATAAGTGAACCCTTAAGTGATAAGTGCTTTCTCAAAATAAGTGGTCACTTATAGGTATTTCATAGACGTTCCTTACGACTGCTGAATGAGCGTTCCCTTAAGTGAAAGAGAAATATGGCAACATGACATTGCCGGCAGCTGTTTTTGGTTCTTGGCAACGGAATTTATACACCCAATAATATTTGTCCAAAGAACGTCCAATGTGTCTAGTGCGCGCGCAACACGAACGTTGCACGTCGAACGCGCGCTGCGTCCACTCTCCAGTTCAAATAGTTTCCATCATATATGGAACTGTATGTTATTGTAACATTTCGGTATTTTTTACCAAATATTTCAAATTTGTTTAATTATAAATATTTCTACCCCTACGTATGTTGTTATCTTAATACTGAAGGGATGTTTTGACACCAGCATCACATTTTAAAGTATTTACTATCCATCACTAATAATAAGCAATGTTTTGTAACAATATAATCATTCATTCTGATATAATTGCAACAAATATTTGTCTTGTGCATTTTCTACGTTATTAATTTGCATTATTTAGGGATAATATATGTTAATACTTAACATCAGTTCCTTTTTACTTCACAGTGTTAACTTATACTCTAATATAAATCTAATGAACATTGTCTGTATTGGTCATGAAAGATATGACTAATAATACTAAAGATTTATGGAAATTTATAAATAAAGAAATTGGCAAAGATAAAGATATCACACCCATCAAACAATTGTCTTCTGAAAATGATGAAACGCTAATAAACAATATAGATATTACCAATAAGATTAATCAATTTTTTTATACACATTGATCCAAACATGGCCAAAAAAATTAGCGGAGTTGACAACTTTGAATGTCCTGATAATAAATAACACAATACTAAATTAATTCTATATCATTCCTACTACTGAATCTGAAGTTAGAAATATTATTAAGAAAATACAAACACAAATTATCTGGAAAAGTTACAGTATCAGTTAAAGTCATATTCCATATAGTGAATTATATTTCTAAGCCATTAGTACACATTTTTGATCTCAGCATTAAAACTGCAGTTTTTTCTAATCATTTTAAAAGAGCAGAAGTAGTACCTATTTTTAAATCAGGAGCCATTAAAAATCCAAAAAATTATGAACCAATCTCTTTATTTCTAATTTTGTCAAAGTTTATAAAAAATAACTTAGTTAAATTAAGTGATTTTTTTGTTAAACATAAGATCATCAATACAATGCAATTTAGATTTCAAGAAAACAAAGGAACTGAGGATGCAATTACATTTGTAATTGATAAAGTAAGAAAACCAATAGATGAAAATATCCCTTGCTTAGCTATATATTTAAACCTAGCTAAGGCGTTTGATACAGTGAACCACAACCTGCTTATATAGGAATTGGTAATGTATGGACTAAAAAGAAAAATAAATTGTTTATTACAAAGTTACCTGACTGATCGAAAATAGAATGTGTAAGTGAATAAGATGTCTAGTGAAGATTTACATGTACTTTGTGGATTCCTCAGGGGACTATCCTAGGCCCGTTATTGTTTATTATTTACATTAATGAACTCTTCAAAATTTTAGCTGAAGGAGAGCTAGTATCCTATGCTGATGACACAGCTTTAATTACTAAAGGTATCATATGGCAAGAGACACTTAAAACTGCTGAATATAAAATTACTTCTGTTGGAAAATGGTTAAGGCAAATTTTTTTAAGTTTAAATATTTGTAAATCAAATTATATTACACTTGGAAGTTACATTGATAGTATGCCCCAAAACTATACAATACAAATTCATAAATTTGACTGTATCATGGTAAACTCCAATTGTCCAGCAATCAGTAGAGTCAGTGAAGTTAAGTTCCTAGGTATGTTGATTGATTGTAATTTGAAATGGAAAAGTCATGTTTCTTATCTTGTAAACAAACTTCGATATTTAATTTACATATTCTATAAATTATAACATATATTTAAGACCAAACAATTGCTGATAATACAAGTATATTATGATTTATTCTCGTCTGTAGCTTCCTATGGAATTGTGGTGAGGGGTGGCTCATATAATGCACCTTGTACCCTCTGAACAAGATACAAGAAAAAGTTTTTTAATTAATTATCATCTAAAGCTTTGATTTATTTATAATTAATGATTTTACTTTACATCCAACTTTTTTAAATTATAAATCTTTTAGTCAATACTTTCTAATTGATTGTTGTGTTGTAGTCGTAGTCAGTTTTACTATGTTCTGCTCACTTATACATTATTAGCTCAAAGTATGTCAAACTTTCAGTTTTATACAGAAGATTTTGTAAGATTGAGCCTTTGCGAAAATAACTTGAAAGGAGTAATGTGTCTCCATGGGTATTACGCCCTTTCATTTATTTTGTGTAATCATAATCTGTATAATAATAATAATTATTTTTAAAAAATTCAGATAATAGAAAATGTCAACCCTATCAAATAAATTCCATTTTACAATACCTAATTCAAATTTCGTGACTATTTATGTTGCATATTCATAATTACTTACAATTAATAGGTCTCATAAATCAAAAAAACGATAGTTAAAATTTTAGGAAACACCTGAAAAGAAAAGTTGTTTAAAATTTTAATGCAACAAGAACTTTCAGTAATGAAGAAACCGGCAGACCTCATTTCCAGTGGATTGCTTCCTTTATTAATGACGCTTTTGTATTACGTACGATGTACTACAAAACTCCAACACGGACGAAAATATTATGCGAACTCTTGATCATTTTACTAATGGGTCTTTTTAACTAATAATACAATTTTTAATTGGCACAAATAAAACGAATACAAGCATCAATACAACTATTACAAAAGTCGGCGAGTGCCGATAAGAAAACGAGTAGGCCTGTAACCTAAATTGGTTACGTCTGACGATGCAAGACACCCATAAGGGACACTTAAGGGGGCACGCTGCTTCCCTTGTAGGAATGAGTGCTGACTTAAGAATCCACTTAAGGGCTGTTTATGAATACGATTCCTTCACTTAAGGGAACACTCATTTTAAGTGTCGACTATGAATTCGACCCAGAGTGGCTGAAGCGCCTCCATCTTTGCAGCAAATTGGAGCCGTATTTTTTGCAGTCAAAGCAGCGACCTCTAGAGAAGTAGAATGTTCTAGTATTCCATTTGGTGCTGGTTAAGGGCTAGGTGGGCGCGCGCGGGCCACGCGTAAAATAAACCCTCTTACTCTGGTTTTTGGTCGTGAAAAACAATCATTTAAAACGAAATTACAATATGTAAGGAGAACGAATTGAGAAACTTTAAAACACGTTGCTTCCTACATTCGCTCTTGTCGTGAGAATGGAAGCTGTTGAAATGTTATTATAGTTAGCGTAACGCCTGAAAGTTGTCTGAATGTTATTGCAATAAGAAGCAAACAAACAGGTCACAAATAAGGCACCAAACGTGAAAAATGGTGTGAGGCCTGACGACTTCTATTTTTACAGTTATTTGCCGAACATAATGAAGGCATTGCAAATATTATTATTCTAACCACTAATAATTTAAAGACATATAAACGGAAAGATAATATAGAAATAGGATCTGATACAAACACATCGATTCAGTACATCAGTTGTACACGTCACCATCAGGCACCTCTCATGTTTTGATTGAAAAAAGGCTGGCGGCTCCTAGTTCTGCAAGCGTCCGTTAAAGGTGTTGAGGTCAGTCGCTCTGTGTAGTATATTCTAGCTCGTTGGGCAGAAGGAGCCGAGGGAAAGGAGGGAGAGCAAGGAGAAGAATAAGCAAAATGAGCTAGAGGAGCGGAAGCAGTGACAGGAGGAAGTAGAGCGGAAAAGTGCAACGGGCGAATGGAATAGGCGTAGTGGAAAGAAACAGGGGGGAAGGGGCTGGGAGCAGTGTTGGCAGACGTACCAGGATCCTGGTATTTTTATCAGGATTGTAACGAAGATATTATGTATGAGGATGGAGACATCCTGTTACGTTTAAATACCAGGATTTTAAGTCTACAGTAACTGAAGATGAACAATTTAAGATTCGTTTAATATTTTTCTATTCAATAATTAAAATCTAAAACCAATACTACAAATAGCTATAATGTTAGTGACAACTGCTGTAAAGACATTAGGGTGACATAGGCTAGTCTTTTTCTAGCACGTGGTATATTAGAAAAGGATCGAACGTTCCATTTCTTTCATTTAGTTTATCGATATAAAATGAATGGACATGAATGGAGTTAAATTGAACGAACTTCCTGTGCGCGTTAAAACATACTAATTATAATATGAACGATTCCAGAATTCAAATCAATTGATATTGGTTCCAGGAATTGAGTGAAACTACCAGGATTTTTGAAGATTGGAACAGAGAAATACATTTAATCATCTGGTAACGCTGGCTGGGAGGGCGGGTCGCGATGCTTGGCCAGGAGGGCCATGGCAAGTCGAATAGGGCGTGATGCGGAGAGGGGCTCTGCGTGCGGGGCCGGCGAGGCTGCTTAATAAGAACCCGGGAAACATGGGTAATGAGGTATTAGGTGTAATAATAACAATAATAATAGTAATAGTAATAATACTCGTATTAATAATCATTATTATGTCTGCTATTCATACTGCAAGAAATAAATCATCTGCTCGATCTGGAATAATCAATTACGTTAATTTTATTTTAAAAGCATATTACTTATGCGTGGACAGTTTTTCCATTGGAAATATTTAGTACTTCGAACAAAGTTCTTTATAATACGGCGGCATACCGATAAAAGTAGTTCTTAACCTTCTGGTACAATGATAATTAAGCATCGAACATTTCTGACACACTGTTTATTTTAAAAGAAATTAATTATATTATTTAAATGTTTGTTGAATATTATGGTGATTCTTCTTAGTCAGAGGGTATTAGGAACCAAAACAATACATTTTAACGAACATTACTTTATCATATGATTTCGTTAACTTTAGGATAATAAATATATATTTTGGTAAGCATGTTCCAAATTCTTTAGTGATTTAGTACGATAACTAAAGTAAAATTAAATCAGAATGAATTCCTCATGGGTGGAACCTTAATTTTTTCATAAACATAAATTTTACAAAACCAAAATTGAACCATAGTTCCACCAAGGTAATTAGGCGAATTATCTATAAGGCTCCTCCATAGTCTGATTATGCAAGATTAAAAATATACAATTGAAACAAAAATCCTCCACATAAATGAGAGATAAGTATACTCAGAGATCGGATTCGAAAGTTGTAGAAGAAAAGGATCTCACAATCAGTGTATCAACTGAATCGCAAACATCGCTTGAGAGAAGTTACGTCTAATGTCATTTACAATACTTTACTACTAATTAGCAAGCAAGCCACTCACGACATTTCAATTAGTGTAAGCTTTTCAAGGTGGTGTTTGTTTACGCGTTGTGTGTAAGCGTTGGATATCAGGCCAACGATTTAATGAGAGGAAGTTTGGAACTCGAAAGGAAATTTCCACTATAACTCATCTAATTGCAGATATTTTTTTGAATATAAAATAATAAATTTTAAAACAAAAAAATGAATAGAATGAAGTTGACATTTATGTTTTATTATTTTATGTACAACTATCGTGCATCGATGTTTTATTTTATGAGATCTATACCAAATATAATTCTAAGGAAATCCTTAATCCAGCTTTTTATCACAAATGAACTCCCAACAGAGGTCATCAAAGGACATTTGATTCGTTGGTCGTAAGAGAGTATAATAACAATTTGTAATTTATTTTCTTGAGTAGTTGCTTTCATCTTTATCTGACAGATATAATACGAGCAGTTTTTTTCTAGAAATAACTTACCTTCCCAGAAGAAGGGCATGTTTGTCAATCTTAGAGTTAAATAATGAATAAAGGAATTATCTTCGTTGTGCCAAAACTTCTACACCGGCTCAAACATACGACTTTCCTTTTCGGGTTCTGTGTTCGTAAGAATGACATATTTAATCTTTGAACTGTCTGCGTTTGAAAGTACTCGTAATTTTATGTTTTTCATTTTGAATTTCTTTGAATAAAAACATTTTTGTAGGTAGAATATATTTTAATGAAAAAATTAAAGTGCAAAATATTAATGAGTTCGGTGAGGTCTGAGAAAAAAATCTCCGTCATTGTGCTTTTCTTATTTTTTAACTCTCTTAACCTATTTTCGATGATAAAGTGAATTCAGTTGTCGCGGAATAGTGCTTAAGAATGGGGCCACAAAATTACCACATCCATGTCTTGAGAAAGATAACTCCAGGATTACAATAATAGTGAGTTTATCTACATCCGTTTTATCCTATGTTGCGTATTGTTTATTTTTGTCATTTCAGCAATCGCGAGACACCTAGAAGTAGTGATAAGACTAGCAAGTGTTAGTAATTTCCATTTTGATTCATTCCACGAATCAAGAGAACGTCAAATGTGGAAAATTCGTTGCTGTTTGGGTTTCTGAATGAATAAAAAAAGAGAGATCATAATAATATATTCTTTCAATAATAACGTATTATTGTTGTATTAAAAAATAATAGTTCTACTCTTATTAATTAATGTGACCTAATTGAGCTACGGGTGGAGATTCAATGGTAGCCACTCAGCGAGGCATTAAGCCTGAATTCGTCGTAAAGCTTGACTGAACCATGGACAAAATTATCTGTGTGGTAATAATAGTTTATAATAAACATATGTTTATTAGAATTAATTAATAAGTGAATTACGATGCTTTTCTTTATCAGATATATTTTCCTTTCGTTTTTTTTCTCGGAACAAGATGACTCGTCCAATTCACGTATCGTAGGTTAGGATCTTTTTTTGTTTTCAAGATAACTTTGATCTACTCCTAACATAACGTTGACCATTAAGCACAGATCCAAGAAAACATTTTCCACATTTGCCACTTTTTCTGGGAAGCTGCCATCTATCAAAATGCAAAGTACATTTTTTTACCGTGTCTTAGTTCTTCCCTTTCCTAATAGTAGAACAAAAATATTCTTTCAATAATATTAAAGAACAGTAAAATCTCGTCCTAAATGGCAATGCTCTTTGAAAAATTTGGATCTCTTTTTACGAAAATGGCGTTTCAGCCATAGAGTAAATTCTAAATTTGAAGCACCTTTTCACAGAAAATTTGAGTTTTTGAAAAACATCATTAAAAGTCATTTGAAGTACATCAATTCACAAATACAATAGTGTTTACAAATTGCTGAAAATGTGCATATTACCTGTGTGAGAGATGTTTAAAAAAAAGTACGTTTGTGTAATTTTTGAAAAAAACAAAACAAAACAATACCCCAAAATAAACTTTACGTTAGGAGTGCAATTAACATTATTCGTTCGAAAAGTTTGAAGAAAAAAGTAGGAACCATTTATGAGAAAATGGCGTTTGAGCATTTCTGAAAATGCGAAATTTTGAGCTAGTTTCACAGAAAACGGTTGAGTTTTCCAGAAACTTTATAGGACATTATTTAAAGCACATGTACTCATAAATGTAATAATGTGAACAAATCGCCGATAATGTAAATATGAACGACGTGAGAGACAAGTAAAAAAAACATTCATTTTTGTAGTTTTTGAAAACAAACGAACAAAGCAATATGACCATTAAGACATCTCTTAGGCACTATCCTTACCAAAAGGGCACTTACATTAGGCACTATCCTTACCAAAAGGTAAAAGAAAATGAGCAAATGCTGAGATGGCTGCTTGTTTTGCTTCTGGACATTAGTGTACCTTCACTATGCATTCGTTTTGTTGATTTCTCATTTGGATAGTTGTGGTAGGAGTAGAGAGATTTGATGTACTGCATTATATTCTGAATTATTCGCAGAATGCTGCTCTGTTGCAACGTATCAGCAATAGAACGATTTAAGAGAAGTGCAGTAACTAAAACCTTACCCCATAAATTTTTCCATTGTAACTATTTGAACGTCCGCTGAACTATTTTAACGTCGGCTGAGATGGCTGCTAACTTTTATTATTTAGTTGGTTTGATGCTATGAAACTATGATTGGGCTAGCGTCAGCTATCAACGTCATTGAGCCGTTAAGGAGCAAATAACTTAAGCGGTTGGGGTCTATAAACAGAGATTTCAACCAACCGAGTCCGTTATTTGTGATATAAGCCGTGTGCTATTCCATACTTTTCGTAAAACTGTGATAACACAAATCATGTGATTTTGTGACGTTTTTAAAATTAACATAAATAGGAAGTACCCTTTCTTGGACTAGGAGTACTCTTCCGCCATCTTTAGCTACGTTTGTTTAGTTACGCCTTTGTTTCGACTGTTCTTAACGGGCGGGGACTGTAAAGTTCTTAACGACCGCCGTCCAGAATGAGTGTCGTTTTGTTACTGTTTGGTAGTGATTAAGACCATTACAGAACAATGTTAAGTAAAATAATATTTCACCGAGAATATACTTTATGCGTATCGCAAAGGGTGAATTTGTTTACTTCTTCTTGCCAAATCTTCTCTCAAAACAAACATGTTCCGTTTTAGCCTTCTTGCAATATTTCAATATAATGCATGTTTTTCGCTTTTGGGCTTGCTTATCGTCGACGAATTATCGATGAAATACGACTATGTATTTTATATTTAATTTCCACTCTCGTTATAAAGTGAATGAATGAAATGTAGGAAGTCAGCAATTCCAATATGAAACGGATGTTTTCCCAGATACTGGTGACTATATAAGCGTATTTGTATGAGAGCACTGTAGTTTCTCAGTTCTACGTGTCCTCGTTTAGCAATGCCTTTGAGAGAAGTCACGTTCTTTTGTTTATTTAAGAAACAATAATATTATGAGTGATTCATTGGACGAATTCGGAATATGGGAATACGTTCTATGGGTATCAACTTCTAAATTTTAAACGCTACAATTCTGTTCGCCACTGGCGATGTGACATCGATGTCGATGTTTTCAAAACATCGATATCGTTATCAAAACCATCGATGCATTTAACATCGATTTTTTAAGCTGATGATTATCAACATCGATGTTTTGTGCTCGACGTTTTTAAAAGTGTTTTTTGTGGCCGATATTATTAAAACGAAAAACGTTCACCATAACAAAATTCTATAGCAATTTTCAGATGTCTATAAATCGAATATTCTTCAGACGAAAGCGAACGGGTGAGAAATAAATAAAATTGAGTTTTCGTCCATAAAGAAGCCTACATTATTATTTATACTTTGTTATCGAACAGATACTCTAATATTGTCAATTACCCTGATGCTTTTTTGACTGTGTGCCGTCAGTTAAATTTCAATTAAAATATTAATAAATGAGAGCACTTTCAAATTAAATCCCCCTTGCGTTAACTTCAATGATTACTAATCCACTTTCAGAAACATTGACGTTTAGTAACATCCATGGCTTTGCATAGATGTTTTAATTTTGAGCAACGATGTTTAGAAACATTGTTACCGCGTCCGTATTCCCCACTTCCCACTGCTAGTGACCGTGATCATTAGGGAGAGCATTTATATGCCCCAAACAATCTTGAAATATCCTTTTAAAAATATGCATTTATGACCGAAAACTTCTCAAATATGCACTTTAACATGCAATTAAAATTAACAATATTTCATTTCCTGCACAAACCCTTCCTGATAAAATTCAAGAGAAGAATGCTTGGAATGAAAAGATGTGTATTTGAGCAAACCTACCTTACCAATATGTGGAATATTACCTACCTTACTTCGCGGGAGAAATAATTGAAGTAAATATGTACCTTTGTGATGTACATAGTATGTCTGTTTAATTTCTAAAAATATGTTATCAAGAAATATCCTACATTTGCACAAGTATTTTATTATCTCAAGAAAAGAAACAAAATCTCAAACTGTGACAAGCTCATTCTAATCAGTGAAAGCTCACAAATAAATCGATTCTATGAAAAGACGAAACATTTTACAGATAAGACTCTCATTTTAACAAAATATGAAAAACATGGTTCTATAATTACAGTAATATGCACCAACAGGAAAAATTGGCCAAATATGAGCAAATATGCACTAACATATTAATCTCCATAGCATTCAATTCTAACCAAATGTCAAGAAACTTAGCTATGTCCTGAAAGAACGAACAAAAGTATGAAAAATCATGGAAATGCGCTTCCTATACTGCGATTTCTCTAACTTTGTGCCTCAAGACAAGTCAAATCCCGTCTTCGCGATGGAATATGTCACGGCATTTGGCATTTTCCTCAGTCGTTCCGCTAGATTTCGCACGATCGCGACCGTATAAAGCAATGCTTGCGATCATGCGACTTCTACCGGCAAGACCGAGAAAGACGCGAAATGCCGTGACATATTCCATCGCGAAGATGGGATTTGACTTGCCTTGAGAGATAAAAAAAGAGAAAACGCAGTATAGTGATCATCGCGAAGCCGTTATGAAAGACCGCGGGAAACGATACGCGACAGCGACGCGGCGCTGCGCGCGGCGGCTTGGCGCGGCGCGGCGCGGCGTGTCGGCGGTGCGGGTTGCGGAGGCGGCCGCCAGGGCGCAGCACCCACCGAGCACGGGTTGCCGTGCAGGCGCAGCGCCAGCAGGTGGCGCAGCCCGCGCAGCGCCTCCAGCACCGCGAGCAGCTGCGCGATGTCGTTGTCGCCCAGGTCGAGCGAGCGCAGCTGCGTCGCCGCGCTCGCCGACAGCAGCTGCAGGTTGCTGTCTGCAACCACGGGGCGCCGGTGGGGATGCGGGGCGAAATGGCGATTTTCTATAAGGTCGGGGTGGGAGTAAGGGGAAGAAATTTGACGAGTTTACGAGTGAAACGAAGCTCGGAGATCCTTAAAGGTGGCTCCACACATTCGGCATTCACCGAGCAGCGAGCTATGGCTCGCCCGATCCCGACCGGCGGATGTGTTCGACAAATGTTCGCTCCCTTTGATGTGTCCAAAAGACCGACACGCGGCGGGTAGGGCGAGCGCCGAATGTTCGTTATTCGGCAAATAGCAAGCGACCCATCCACACTATTCGGGATTCGGCGAGCGGTTGCTTGCTTTTCGCCGAATCGCGAATGTGGGGAGCCGCCTTAAGGTGGCTACACACATTCGGCATTCGCCGAGCAGCGAGCTACTGCTACAATCGCGAGCGAGCTACTATCCCGACCAGCTGATGTTTTCGGCGAATGTTCGCTCCTTTTGATGTATTCAAAAGATCGACACGCTGTGGGTATGTCGAGCGCCGAATGTTCGTCACTCGGCAAATAGCAAGCGACCCATCCACACTACTCGGGATTCGGCGGGCAGTAGCTCGCTGTTCGCCGAATAGCGAATGTGTGAAGCCGCCTTTACGTAGCCCAATCACATAAAATCCTAAGAAGTCTCCAGGGAAAGTTTCCTTTCTCTATTCCGTTGATTTTGATTCGTTAATTTGGATATTTCAAAGTGTGGAAGTCCTAAATGAGGCAACTATGTAAATGTGGATTAATTGTGTTCCTGGTAGGGGATAATAATACATTTCCAGGTGGGGCGTTCGACTTGCAAGATGGGTGACGGCCTCGGCATCCCCCGTCTATTCGTCCCCTGACAAGGGGAATAGTGTTGCAGCTACGCATGCTGCACATTTTCCGAAGTTCTTACATCAATTATTAATGCCAAAATGTCAAGGCAATCGGTATCGCTACCTCCTTCAATTGATTGATTGGTTGATTGATGTTTCCGTTCACCTGATATGGTCATTGGTCCCGTTAATGTAGGGAATGTTTTTCACGGGAGGATGGGATGTTATTCCCCGGCTGGTTGGTGAGCTCGGGCGCCTACCTACACATCGACTTGCTGGTGATTTCCTTACTTCTATGTATCCCTCAGCAGAGCATCGCCCTAGTTGGGACACGCTCTCAGCTTCCGATTGATCAATCGACATTTATGGAACTGAAGTGAATGTAAGTGTGTGTGTATAACGGAAGAGGATAGAGCAAGGAATAGGAGAGGCGGTCCGTGGCCAGTTTGTTAGGGTACTGCTCCGGTATTCAGGGGGTATTGTTCGGAGAAACCACGGAAAACCACCAATCTGAGTAGCCGATCGCTAGAATTTTTCAAACAGCGCTGAATTCAATCTAATACCTGGCTTTAAAAATACACCACCGTCGGGGTGCGAACCCTAGACGGTTAGAGTCGTTGCTCTGCGCTAACTTATTCAACCGGTACTCCTCTTTCGATTTTGATATCAAAATGAAAGCATCGATCCTGAGGTTATCACATCTCAACATTATTTTTTGTATTTTCTTTCTGTAATTAACCTAGGTCCGAGTAATTAAATGTTTTTCGCGGAACGGAGATGAAACAGTGTCTAGACCGCATTTCGGCGTGGCCAATTCATTATCTAGACATTTTTGTATTTTGTCGTTTGCAATGAGATTTGAGTATTTATTTATAAAATAATTTATGAAAAAATGTTTAAGTGCATGAATCAATAAATGAAGGTCATAAAACATCGATTCTTTCGTGAGTGTAGAGTAGGGGAAGATGGGTACCTTGGACATATATGTACCTTGAACCTAGGGCAATTCTAGCTCTGTCTAGCGAGTTATATGAATACTACGGTATGTGGTTCATAAAACTGCCAATAGTGGTTTCTATGCAGTTGAATTTATTTGGCAGTTCAGCTACAGTAGACATTATTAAAAATGTAAAATCACTTGTCAAAGGAAAATATTTTTCATCACTTTCTCTTAATTATAGAGCAAAAATATGCAAGATCATATTCAAAATGAAAGCAATTCCTGGTTCCGTGTTGTTTTAAGAGCAGAACAACGTGTTTGAAATAAAACCTATCCTTACCTCAAAACGGCAAAGAAGTACGCACTTCAATGGGACGATATGTAGTACCTTAGACCTATCAAAAGTGTTGTACCTTGGACAGGTACGATATACAATACTTCCCAAATTACAATAATATTCTAGTTGATGTAATCTATTTACGTTTAGCTTTAGAACTAATTGTGAAATACCGATTTTTCAAAATGTTATTTTCAGGAAAAACTTCACGAAGTGCAATCTGCGTCAAGAGAAATTCTGTAATCAAGGATGACATTGAAAAATCCATAGCTATTGTGTTGAAAAAAAAACAACAATATACGGGGGTTGGGGCAGAAGTCATGGCAACCATTTTTTTCTAAAAGAAATGTTCTCGGATCACACAATTTCACTTGAAACGTGAAAGAAGTGCTGCAGTAGAGTGGGTCATAGCCCGTGTGTGTCTCTATCTGTAACTTTCTCTCTCTGTCTGACGGTCTGTCTGTCTCTATCTATTTCTGTCTGCTCTTGTTTCTCTATCTCTGTGTATCTGTCTCTGTCTGCCACTGTCTCTATCTCTATATCTGTCTTTCCGCCTCTCTTTGGTTTTCTCTCTCTATCTCTGTCTCTTTATTCCTCTCTGTTTGTCTCTCCCTGTGTGTCTCTGTCTCTTGTGTCTCTCTGTGAATCTCTCTTTTAGTTTCTATCTCTATATGTCCCTCTCTATATGTCTCTCTCTATGTGTCTCTATATGTCTCTCTATATCTCTCTCTGTTACTTACGTGCGTCGCTGTTCTCCATCTCTCTTTATCCGTCTCTCTCTCACCATCTCTCTGCCCCTGCCTCAGTCTGTCTCACTCTGTGTATATGTCTCTCTCTGTCTCCGCGTCTCTCTACCCCTGTATTTATCTGTCTCATTGTCTCCCTGTTTCTGTCTCAATCTCTCTGTCTCTGTCCCTCTCTGGCTCTGTCCGTTTCTCCGTGTCTCTCTGTGTCTGTCTGACTCTCTCTCCTATGTCTTCGCGGTTTTCTATGTCTCTCTCTGTTTCTTTCTCTGCGTCTCTGTCTCCGTCTATGTCTTACATATTTATCAGATTAAAATTATGACGTGTAAATCAAGAATAATAATCTGAATTTTCAAAAATATACGAAGGAAGATACTACTATACCAGCAATTGACCAGCAATGACTAGTATACCAGTAATACCACTACCAGCAATTGACAAGAATGATGACTTAATGAAGCTTCCAGTTCCAGTTCCTACTGGAAGAACAGTTCGACAGCTTCAAAAGTTAACATTTGAAATTGATTAATTCAGTGTTTGTTAACTCTTATTTTTGAAAATTTAATACAGACTGTGTTGACCTGATGAAATAATGAACGGTTCAAGGTGCAATTTACAACACAATTGTTGTACTTCGGTCCTAATTATATTTTTTTTAGGTTGCAAATTAATGAATGATGTTGTACGACTATACATGATTGAAAAAAATGTGTGAGTATAAAATACTAGACTATCCAGGAAAAATATCACGTCATATGGTCATTTTTTGCCCCGAAACGGCAAAATTAAAAATACAAACGTCAAAATGGGTCCGTGGGACAACACCCCTTACACTATCAGAAATAGTTATGTAGTTACCTTCCGAGGTACCTACACTGTCAGAAAGTTTTGCATTACTTTAAATAAATGTCCATTAAATAATTATCATGAACGCACATTAAATTTAATGTATGGTCATATCTGAAAGGAATGAATGAATGATCATGATGGACTGGTGATTATGAATATACGATATAAATGATGAGAGGCAGGGGAAACGGTAGAACCCCTACATTAAATTTACACTGATTTTAATTTAAGCATTAAAATTGATGTACAAATATATGAAACTACATTGAATTTATCTACATTAATCTACACTAGACAGTGTGACAGTGTACCGTTCACCTCTCATCAATTCACCGTGCTCACCGAAAATGACGCCGAGGTAGCCCGTAGGCCAATTTTGGTTCTGTGCTTCTACTCGAGGTAGCTCCTGAGCCATCTGGGTGATTGTACTATTGTCCTGAGTGACGGGTAGCAGTTAAATTACTCACATATTTAAAAAAAGTCGGTTATTAGCTCCTGAGGTCTGAACGCTGCTTCCAGCATATTTGGTTCCAATATAATTATCAAATGCCCGAACGGTATTGAAACTTACGTATCTATTATAGAATATCTGGCAATGAAAGGAAAATTATTTAAACAAATGGAGTATTAATAATATCGCATCACACGCATCACTCCTTTACTTCCAGTGTAAAATGAGCTTTTAAAGTAAAATGAGATGTAAAATGAGTTTCTCCCTAGCATGAAAGTAATAGTCATTTTTCCGACGTTGGAGGTAACATTGTGTTACATTCTGAGTTGAAAAGTTTTATGACTTGAAACGGGTTTGCACCTTTCCTTGCAAACCGTAACGGTAATCGAAATTGTCAGTTGTTTCGACTAGTAAAGACAGCGGTACGACTACTCTTCTCAGAAAACGGCCATTATATCGATTCACATTTACTTTTTGGTTTGTCTTTACTTATGCAACTAGTTTGACCACAGTAGTACACCCTATATATACCAACACAATTTGGCTAGCGTCCATTAATGCATTTGTTCACGACGACGCATGCCTATTGTTCATGACAAAGCACCTGATAAATCAATTGGAATATCATACTTGGATATATCCATAGCGTAACGTTGAACTTCGTGCAGGCAGCTACTCTCCCAAATTGATTACAGTATTTGCTGTCTATTGTAGTTTCCCAGTACGCAAAAACATCTAATCACCACGGCAACAGAAAAGGATGATATTGGGCAACCATCTCTACCCTGAAATATAATATTTTTTAATTATGTCACTAGTAGCATATTCTTCCTATGAAGTCAAGTTAATCACTCTCGGGGGGTTTGCCCCTAAACGTACCATACGACCATATAATCGTATTATCTTTCATGATAAGATCCTCTGAGGGTAATCACTTGAGAAATCGATTATAAATTTGGTCTGCAGTCCCGCAATAGCTTTTTTCTACTTCCATTGTATGACGCTGTCATTGGATAGCTGCAATCAGTTGCATAAAGATAGTCATTTCGACAAAGTTTTCATTATGATACAGGTTCTTGACCAGTCACAGAGACGCTTACAAACCAAGTATTGTCACTTCATTAATCATTGAAAATCTTTGCAGTAAATGTTTCGTTCGAGAGTGTGTATCAAAATTACATTTAATATTATATTATGCTTCTCAGTTTTAATTTCTTTTCATTAGTAGTAATTCCTACGCGAAATATTATTTAAAACAAATTGGATCGTAATTTCACTTTGATCCTAGTTGACTAGCGCAGTGTAGTAATTACAGAGAACATTTGAGTGACGTGAAGATCTGAACGCAGGTCATTTTACTTTCCCGTATACGTACGTATACACGGAATGATATACGTAGTATAGGAAAAGTTATGTAATGCTGCGAGAAAAAATGGCGAATTTTCGGCGGAAAAAAAATCATTGCCGGGCCATGATAACGAAAAAGTGAATAAAACTAGTTGCTAAATTAAGAAAAAAATCCCCTGACATGTGGTGTAGCCTAAATCCCTTTTTTGTAAGTCCTTGATACTGAAAAACCAATTGAAAGGAAAACGTCCGTTTGTCCGTCCGTCAACACTGCTAGCGCCTAAACCATACGTACGACTTCTTCCAAAATGGATATTACCCGGTCGATCTGATTCTAGTCAAAGTTTGAGATTTTGAAAAAGATTCTGTAAAATTTGGGGGTACTTTACATGAAGACCCCCGGACATTTTCAAAATTTTCTCAAAAACGACTCTAAATTTTTTCTTTAAATTTCTTGTAAGAATAGAGTTAAATACACTTATTAAGGTGGCAAACGTCCGATTTTTACGGATAACTCTGAATTTTCGAAAATTGCAAATGTTTGAATTTTATTCGGTGTCTTCCTCCAACTACAAAATTGCAAATAGAGATTTTTCCTTCAAATACAATTTTTTCTTCATACTAAGTTCTTTTATTAAGGTCATGTACATTTTTTTGAAAATTTTAGTAGTTTTCGCGCAATATTGCGTGCAATATGAGCAATTTAAAAAAATACAAAAACAAGATTTTCTCAAAAACTGCTCCAAATTTTTTCTTTAAACTTTTGATAGGTATAGTGCCTAATGTATTTTATGAGATGACAAAAACTCCATATTGCTCTACTCTTTTGATTTTTCAAAAATTGGAAAAATGTATTTTTTTTACTTGTCTCTCACGTCATTAATATTTACATTAGAGGCGAATTGTTCACATTATTATATTTACAAGTACATGTGCTTTAAAAAATGTCAAGTACAGTTTCTCGAAAACACACACGTTTTCTGTGAAAACTAGCTCAAAACTTCGCATTTTCAGAAACGCACAACCGCCATTTTCTCATATACGGCTGCAAATTTTTTCTTGAAACTTTTGTAACGGGTAGTACTAATTGCACTCTTTAATATGACGTAAAGTTTATTTTGAGTTATTTTTTGTTTTTTGAAAAATTATACAAATGTAATTGTTTTGAAACATCTCTCACATCTTTAATATGTACATTACCAGCAATGTGTAAAGATTATTATATTTGTGAGTGTAAGTGCTTCAAATAACTTCAAATAAAGTATTTTGAAAACTTAAAAATTTTCTGTGAAAATGAGCATCAAATTTCGCATGTTTAATATCACCAAAACGCATTTTTCTTTAAAACGGAACATAATTTTTAAAAGAAAATTGCCATTTATGACTAGATTTTTGTGTTCTTTAATATTATAAAATTAACATTTTCGTTCTACCGATAGGAAACCGAAAAATTAAGAAAATGACCAAAAAAAAAAACTTTTGGCGGTGATAGATGGCAGCTGGCAAGAAAGAGTATGTGGCAATTCCAAATAGCTAGCGAATACCCAAGAAAATATATAACTAATGCCGGAAAGTCTGTGTCATTTTGTAGCACCACTAGTTTTGTTATTTACTGCTGCCGTGTGGTTGTCCTTAAAAAACGGTCAATTCTTTAGTTTAAAATATTTAGTGAATGGTGGGCCTTTCTGGTGGTGTTGACGTTTCCAGAAATGAGAGAAAATGCGAAAATGGTGACGTCAGAATATTATTGCCGCAAATTTTGTAGTCCCTCGCAGGAGCTCTCGTAAAACAAAGCCACCTGCGGGTATAGGGTAGAAAGGTGTCCGCTAGGTGGCCTTGGCTGAATCTTGCATGTCGACTGCCACGAAACGATTCAGTGGAGAAGTTTAACTTATAAAAGTTACCATAACTCGTAGAAAAAGTACCGTATGAAACTCGATGTAATGGGTATTAAATAAACTCTTGTGAAGTTTACTCTACTTGCTCGTTCCTCGCTCGAATCGTAATATCACACTCGTGTATTTATATCACACCCATCGTTTTGTCATCGTTTCATAAAGTACTATTAAAATTGTTTCGGCCTAACCGAATATGACCATGCAAATGTTTAATTTTTATATTCAACATACTATAAACTACGTAAGGAAGGTTTATTCAATTTAAAGAGCTTGGAGAGAGATTTAAAAAAAATCACGCATTGTTATACATGTTGTAATTCACAAATGTAGGTCGCATTTAAGAGTCTTGTATTTTTTTGTAACGATTTTTATTACATTAACATCCTTTCAAAAATAATAATATCTATTTTTAATGTACATTATTATACTATTTATATTGTTTTGCTTTTTTGTAGCCAGATTGTGTGTACGTTTTACTTGTAAGAAGGTTAAAGAAATGGAGCATTGAAACAAAAGGCGAGGTGGGAACGATTAAAAAAAATCCGGGGTTTGGAACGCGATGTGTCGAGGTAGACCGGTGCCCGGCAGGTCGGCATGGGGAGGACAAAATGCCTCGGCGGTGCCAGAGGGCGGAGGAGATGAGGTACGGGTCGCTACGCCGGTGAGGCGCGCCGGGTTGCGTCGCCAGCAAAGGCGAGGGGCAGCAGACAACGTTGGCGACCGAGGGGTGAGTTTAGAGGACGAGGGGTTGCGCGCGGGGCGACAGAGGGCGGTGGAGGCGGAAGCTGCCGGGCTGGGAACCCACACCTGCCGCCGGCCCCCGCCCCCGCTGCCGCCCCCACCGCCGCCCCGCGCTGTTTAATTATGCATCGCCATTGGGGCGTGGGGAAGGGCGGGGCCGGGGGGCGGAGGAGGAGACATAGGGCGGGAGAAAGGAAGGGGGGGGGGCACACGTCACCGGCCGCCACGCACGCACCTGCCGCCCCGCAACCCCAACGCTTGTTGACCACGCGGTCACTCGCCCTCCACTTGCCTCCATTGTGCCCTGCGGTGCTCGAGGTGGTTTTATGGTTATTAACGCCACTACTCCGATAATCAGCAAATAACAGACGCGGTTGAAGTCTGTAAACCAAGACGAGAACCGAGGTTTACAACAAATCTAGTCTGTTATTTGAACTATCAGCAATGTGTCGTTCAATACTTTTCGTAATACATCTTCAAAATCATCTAAATAAAAAATCACCTAAATAAAAAAGACCATTTTGGAATAACACTTTTAGTTTCACCAACTCATTGGCTTCGATTGATCTTAACGGACGCTGGCCCTTTAGAAAGGAATTGTGTTGCTCTGTTCTGCTGCGAATAACAGTACACTATTAAGAAAATATTAACACATGGCTGAACATCGTTCGTTGCAAACATTTTACTCACTGTATCGTTTTGAGAGAGTCAATCGATGATAATGAAATTGTCTCCTTGAACAAGCCTAGTATGTTAGAGGAGTAGTATTGCTGATATGCTTATTATGCTTACTAGGAGGCATTAGTCACATGTCAATTCTTAAAGGAGGATTTAATTCAAGGTCTCTTCTTGGAATATTTCACAAAATTTAGAGATATTCAAACTATTCAAAATTTTTAAAACCGAATTTTCTGAAAAATGGGAATAATTTGTAACTCTCTCACACATCCCACCAATCTATCGACCACTCTCACACATTTCCTAATTTTATCCAAAATCTCCCACATTTTCTTTCTGTCAACCATCTCAAATGCCGCTTTCAAATCAATGAACCCCAATATAAGTGTCTTAAGTTTTCTTTTTGTAACCTACTCACATTATAAAATTCAAGACATCATAATATTCGCAATCAAATGTTTTTACCTTCCCGTATACATACGTATATACATAACTTTCCCTATACGTAATATAGGGAAAGTTATGTAATGCTGCGCGAAAAAACGGCGGATTTTTCGCAGAAAAAACTTCATTGCTGGGCCCTGATAACAAAAAGGTGGATAAATTTACTTGCTAAATTAAGAAAAGAAAATTCCCTAACACGTGATGTAGCCTGAACCCCTGTTTTGTGGGTCCTTGACACCGAAAAACCAATTGAAAGCAAAAAGTCCGTTTGCCCGTCCGCCTGTCCGGTGTCTGTGGTTAACACTAGCGCCCAAAACATAAGTACGATTTCTTCCAAGATGAATATTTCCCGGTCGATCTATTTCCAGTCGGGGCGCCGCGATTTTGAAAAAAAACTTTCTTTAAAATTTGGGGGCACTTTATATGAAGCCTCCGGACATTTTCAAAATTTTCTCAAAAACGGCTTCAATTTTTTCTTTAAATTTCTTGTAAGAATAGAATAAAATTCACTTATAATGGTGGCATAAGCCCGATTTTCACGGTACGCTATGAATTTTTGAAAAATGCAAAAGTTTGAATTTTATTGGGCGTCTTTCTACATCTACAAAATTGAAGATAGATTTTTCTTTAAAATAAAATTTGTTTATCGTAGTGGGTTCTTTCATTAAGATCATGCACATCTTTTTGAGAATTTTAATAGTTTTCTTGCAATATTGCGTTCAATAGGTGCAATTTTAAAAAGTAATAAAACAAGATTTTCTCAAAAACAGCTCCAAATGTTTTCTTTAAACTTATGGTAAGGATAATACTTTAAACGTTTGGTAAGAATATGTACTCTATGAGACGACATAAAAATCATATTGCTCTATTTTGTTTTTTCAAAAATGACAAAAAAGTAATTTTTTTGAGTTCTCTCACGTCGTTAATATTCACAGTAGCGGCGATTTGTTCACATTATTATATTTATTAGTACATGTGCTTCAATTATGTCAAGTAAAGTTTTTCGAAAACTCAAGCGTTTTCTGCGAAAACGAGCTCTAAATTTCACATTTTCAGAAACGCTCAAACTCTATTTTCTCAAAAATTGTTCCAATTATTTCTTTAAACTTTTCAAACGGATAGTGCTAATTGCACTCTTTAACATGACGTAAAGTTCGTTTTGAAGTATGTTTTGTTTTTTCAAAAATTACACATGCATTTTGTTTGAAAGATTTCTCACACCGTTAATATGAACATTTCCAGCAATTTGTATGCACTATTGTATTTTGAGTTAATGTGCGTTGAGTTAATGACTTCTAATGAAGTTTTTCAAAACTCAAAAATTATCTGAGAAAAAGCTTCAAATTCCAAATTTATAGTAGCGCTTAAATGCCATTTTCTTAAAAACGTCTCCAACTTTTTTAAAGAAAATTGCAATTTATGACCAGGTTTTCCTCTTCTTTAATACTATTAAAACAATATTAGCGTTCTACTATTAGGAAACCGAAAAAGTAAGAAAAAAATGTACTTTGAGCGGCGATAGATGGCAGGTGACAAGAGTATGTGGCAAGTCGGAATAACTAGCCGAGACCAAAGGAATAGAAAACTAATATGGGAAAGTCCGTGCCATTCTGTAGCACAACTAGTTTTGTTTTGTTGTTAGGGAAAATGGTTCGTGCGCAAGACCGTCTGGACCGTTCTTGCTTTTCTCAGCTGTTCCCTTCCTTACTCGCGCGTGCCGTGTCCATTCCTTGTTGCCCATTATGAGGCACTCGCATTCACATGCTGCCCCATGCCCGTCGCGTGAAAGGGCCGCCAGCGTGCCCTAGGTCGCTGTCCCTTCGCCCCAGGGAGGGCCACCCCCTCATCTGATCGGCCCTTTTCGATTGCTTGAATATCTCGCCCTCCCTGTTCCATTGAAACGGGAAGGCGTTCTTTTTCCTCAGGATTGGGGAGGGTGAGCAGAGGGTCACTTCAGACAGAATAGCATTTTCCGCGGAATGTTATTTTGAAATGTATTGTGCTTTCTTTTCCATTGGGTTACAAATTTCAACAAGAGTGTATTGAAAGCATTTGAAAGAAGCTTTTGGTTTAAAATATCTAAAAATATTTTTGATATATATTAAGTTGCAAAGAATCAATCGGAATGTTTTATAGTTTCGTAGATTTTTATTATGTACTACGAAACCGGTGAATATTATGTTTTCCTAACGGTGGAATATTCCTAGGAATATGATTTATTTGTACATGGGACATCATTTTCGAGAATGACTTTTATGATATTATATACATGTGTTCGTTTTAAGTTTTAAATTCCGTTTCTCCATAACGATAAAATACCACATTCCATGTTGCTGTATTTTCAGGACGCTTCGCAAAAAAATTATAAATTGATAGGATATTAGGGAGAGCGTTGATGATGAACATGTAGTGGGAACTCTCCTTTCTTATCTTTAATGAAATTTCATACTAACACAGTGGCATTAAACGTCTGGTTGTCTGACTATTTATCCTACATTTATGTTACACGAACCATCAGAGGAAACCTGCTCCCTGGCAAATACTATATTGGGATTTTCGTATTAATTGTTCAGATTTGACTCAGGACATTTCTCTAAATGGCGGCCAAGCAGTTTAATGCATGCATGGTAACGGTGATGTATCGTATGTTGCCTCCTTTTCAAACTAACTAAAAAAAGATTCTTCTCGTTCGACCAAAGATTTCTTGAGAGTTTTCATTATTACAAGCTGATATTGTTGGATTTGGAAATTGCTTGAAAAACTGAGGCTATATTACTCTGGCTCATTCTCTGATTAGACTTGGGGTGTTTGCTGTCCACCCATGATGGGGTTAACTAATGGATTGAGAAGTTATGTAATGCTGCGCGAAAAAATGGCCAATTTTCGGCAGAAAAAAATTCGCCGGGTTGCCGGGTTGCCGGGTCGTGATAACGAAAAAGTGGATAAACCCAGTTGCTAAATTAAGAAAAAAAAGGCTCCAAATTTTTCAAAGAAAATTGCCATTTAGGACGAGGTTTTACTATTCTTTAACATTCTAAAATTAATATTTCCGTTTTACCATTAGAAAATCGGAAAATCAAGAAAATGTCAAAAAATGTACTTTGGGCGACGATAGAAGGCAGGAGACAAGAGTATGTGGCAAGTCGGAATAGCTAGCCCAGACCCAAGGAAATTGAAAACTATACGGGAATGTCTGTGCCATTCTGTAGCACTACTAGTTAAATATGTTCTGGAACGGTATCGATTTGAAGTTCTCTGAGAATTTCATGGTTATATGTTAACTATGGAGCTTTAATTGATAAAAATTACTGGGGTAGACTGTATTCAGTAACTGCGGCAGAAAGTTTGCTTACTCGAACTTCCTCTGCCGTTACTGGCGTCTCAAGTCCTAGGGACTTCAGGTAATACCTCAGAAAAATGTAAGACTAACCAATCCCCGGACCTCGGTGGTCAAGCCGCGAAGTCCGTAATGCCCTAGAAGTTCGTAATATTTATTCTAAACCACGCTGTATATTTGTTGGGGCTCCGAGGCATGAACCCTCACAATAACTATCTAGACCCTAAAACCATTGCTAGACTCTTAAAAGAAATGAAAATATTGCACAGAAATTAGAAATAACTTCATCTGTTTTTAAGAAGATAATGGGATGTTGACAAATATTTCTTACGTCCTGAATGATTTTGATCAATCTAATGCTCGGAAATAATCTCATAAGGAGAAGAAGAGAACTTATCAAGGACAAGAAAAAGTAATTTACCAGAGTAATGCTTGATATTAGAACGAATCAGAGGCCTAAAACAAAATGCTTAAGCTGGCAATAATAATAATAATAATAATAATAATAATAATAATACTTAGAAAATCATTTCGTTTCTTACATTCTTGTTTAATTTCCTATTTTATAAATGATAATTTTCGCCCGTATAGGGTAAACGTGAAGCGCATAAACATAACATTGAAAGTACCCTCTGAAGGCCTACAAGAGACGATTTCGCTCAAGTGACTCGTAATTTCAGCCAAACTGTACGTTGTATAGGGAAAACGAGCACGCACACTATGAGAACGCGTGCCTGTATAATGAAAAAGAACAACAACAAGAGATTGTGAGTTTCATTCGTTCCAGTTTTACTGGGAAGATATTCACACACACAGACACACATTCTCGTGTTTACTTATGCAGCTAAAACTAGAATTTACGCAGAATGTGCATGAAAATTAACGGACTGTTTGAGGCATATCATAGGGTAGCGGCCAACACACGAGCTTTTCAACTAGTTCATCCCGATTTGGGTAAACTGCTCTTCAGCACGATTCCAAATCTGTCAGGTCAACAAATGTTGTCACTGAAGCGTCTCTTCCTGGGATGTCCTAGGGTTCGAACACCGACAGTGCGAATTTTAGATACTAGCTAGACTTCAGCAACTTTTTGGAGAAGAATTCCAGCGGCCGGCTGCACTGATGAGTAGTTTTCTGTGGTTTCTCCAGAGAACACCAGGGAATGCTTGAGAGCACAAACGAGTCGCAGAACGACCGCGATTTTTCCAGCTTCATCCTATTCCCGCGCACGCACACACACACACGCACGCACACACACACACACACACACACACACGCACACACACACACGCACACACACACACGCACACACACATACACACGCACACACACATACACACGCACACACACACATATACACACACACACCATATACACGTACGTACGTACTGTACGCACGCACTGTTACATATACACATACCAATCTATGTACTACACACTTCGACATATGCCGGGAGACCAGTCGGAAGGTCGGGATTTGTCCCGACAGGTGCGGAGCCCCTCTGGTGAAGATACCAGGAGTGGGGCACCTCCCAAAAGACAGTTCCGGCTGGCGCGCTGCCAGTGCGCGACTCACTGTCGGAGATGCGGTTGCGGCCCAGCCCCAGGTACAGGAGGCACTGGGGCATGTTCTCGCAGAGCGCCTGCACGTCGGCGATGCAGTTGCCGTGCAGCTCCAGGAACTTGAGGCCGCGCGGCAGCAGCGCCCCGCGCACCTCCTTCAGCCAGTTGAAAGCCAGCGACAGCACCATCAGCGCCGTCAGCCGCCGCAGCCCATCGTCCACCTCCGTCATCTGCGATGGAGGTCGATATTGCTGCTTTGTTGATTGATTGATTGGTGATTCCCGGCGCGTCAACGTCTAAGATCATTAGTCCCGTAAGTGTGGTGCATGTTTCCGTCGCGGGGGGGGGAGGAGGAGGAGGTGGTGGTAGTGGTGGTGGTGGTGATCTTCCCCCGCTGGCTAGCGAGTCCCGCGCCGTCCTACGTCGGCCTAAGAGAATTTTTCCCCATCTCCCACCAGTGGGTCACTGGTCCAGCCGTGCCTATCTCTAAGCTCCCGTCTGATCTCTTGGCATGTGTGTTAATGTGCATGTGTGTGTGTAAGGGGTAAGGATAAGACAAGGAAAAGATCGCGCGAAGTCCGTGATCCGTTTGTTAGGGTACTGCTCCGGCATTCGCCTGGTGCTGATTGGAGAAACACGAAAAACTACTGATCAGAGATGCCGACTGCTAAAAATCTCCTCCAGACAGCGACTGACTTCGACTTAACGATCCAGCTACTATCGAAAATCCTGCTACCATCGGGACTCGAACCTGGGGCCTCCGAGTCGGAGGCACTGCAGTGACATCAGTCCATGCTCTGAGCCACCTCTCCCGTTTGATTGTTGCTTTTAAGGCGGCCTCGCCCCTTAACCTTACGGTCGGAAGCTATGTCCATCACGCATACCTCTCTATCGATCGCAGTATTTTCCCTGGAACATCGAGCGCTTATTAGTTCAATAGTGTCTTGTGTGTGTGTATGTTTATGCAATTCTTTATCCTCTAGTACTTCTGTCCGGAGGTAGCACGCAGGCTCTTTTCAACTAATTTTGCAATTTTTAAGTCACTTAGACCGCGCAGCACTTGTTATCATTTAATAACTGTGCTCTGAAGACGTCTCTATTGCTCATCTACAACATGAGATACATTGTTAGACTTTTCAAATTTGGCTCCAAACGACTGTCGTGTGGTCGCTGGTGGATCAAATTTACAGGACTTCTTTTGTAACTATCTTGACGTATTAATCCATGAAGATGACAATGCAAGAATAACCGAGCCTTCTGCAAAACGCACCACGACGCGGAGTCTCCAGTTATTAAAGAAAGATTTAAAACTAGGTTGATCAAAAAGTGATATTTAAATGGTCACGGCCTTACAGTTGATAAAGCAGGCCATTTCTCTGGCCTGTATTTGAATATTATTCTTATTGCCTTAAATACGTGTGACAATCACATGTTTTCGTATTAAAACACGACTTTATGCACAAAATATTTGAAAAGTTTACGCAAAACGTATGTTTGTGAACAATTTTTAAAAATAGAATGACTGCAATGTATTTCAGTAAGAATAACAGAAAATGAATTTGTGCTTCATTATACCCTGAATATTTCGCATGATGTGTCTCGTCGGAATCTGCCTGCTGTTTTATTTCCAGGAAATTTGTATTTATGGAGAGATCGACAGCAGTAGCGGGAGGCATGGTTTTACTTTTTTAAACAGTGAAAATGTTTATTGATAAAGTAACTTGACAATGCAATACAAGACCGATAATCGTTGTGGGAAAACACGTTCCTAAATAAAATGGTAAGAAGTTAGTTTAAAAAGAAAAGTTACTGATCTCTAGTTTCTTTTAGTAATAATATTTTAATGAAATAAACTCTAAATAATTTATGGGTTCGTAATGTAACAAAGTACGTAATACGTAATACAACAAAGTACGTATAAAACCTAATAGCACGAAAATACTATAAAATGTGTATTTGAAGAATTTAAAAGGATACAGAAAAATGAAGATATTACTTTGTAGTAAAGAAATAAGTTTTTACATAAATTCCACGAAATGTTACAGTGTTGAAATTACTGAAGATGGAAGAGAATTCGAGTGATTTTTAGATTAAATTATCCTAATATAGAAGTCAGGATCTTCAGGTACTGGGTGACTATTTCATTGATGCCACTGACGCCATTGATGAATTCAATGCCACTCTGTTATATATGTTTGCAATTCATAATGAATCAGCGGCATGTGTATCCAAGAAATAGTATATAACTTTAAGGCAATGCGATTACACAAGCGACAGTGTAGCACTTCAGAGAAAAGGGTAAATAAATGTAAATATCTATCTAGCAAAGCCATCAAAACCGGTCAATTGTGTCAGTAATGAATTTTGGTAATGCTATCAACTTATGATTTTTATACAATAATTATTGTATAAAATCCGAAGAATGATATCAGTACTTCTATAGAGCTGCCAACAAACTTATCAGATTTTATTGTAAATATATGTGGAGTACATGAAAAAAGCAAACTTTTTCACAATACAATTTTTGAAAATACTAAGAATTTTACAGATGTTCCCAAATGTATTTAGTGTGCACGCGGATACGTGCTGAAGACTTGTCATTAAAACGCATTACCGCATTAAATTGTAGAATTTTTCTGTTGAAAATGTAAAAATGAATAATTAAAAACACATATTAATAAGGGTCGGCTCCACATCCACCGTGTGATAGCGACTGAGATTTGAACAGCAGAGAGGGAAGGTTCTCGCGGAGAGTGATGCGCCTAAAACTGGCGAAAGAATGGAGCTGCGGCCCCACTCTAGGGCGCGGGAGAGAGTGGCAAGGAGACGGGACGTGGAGGGCTTAGGTCGGCAAGGGCGGGTGGGGGTGGTGAGCGAGGGGGAGGGGAAGGGCGGGACGGAGCAGAGTGTGACGGGGCGAAGTGCGAGGGGCAGGGGAGGTGGAGCTGCGTTAGGCGAGACGGGTCACTTGTGGTCGGTTTGATTTAATGATTCATGAGTGATTCCGGACACATCAACTGCCAAGGTTATTAGTCCCGTAAATGTAATGCAATTTTTGCGGAAGGTGGCAATGATCTTCCTCCGCTGGATGGTGAGATTCGGCGCTGACCTACCATCGGCTGAGGGGATTTCGATTTCCCCAACCCCAATTTCCCCAACCAGACATCTCCCACCAGCGGGACACCGCTTCAGCTCGGACAAGCTCCAAGCTTGCGATTGGTCTCTCACCATATGTGGTAGTGTGGCGCATGTAAGTGCAAGTGTGTCCATGGCCAGTTTGTTACGACAGTGTTCCGGTATTCGCCTGGTGTTGATCGGAGAAACCACGGAAAACAACCGATCAGAACAGCGGACCACCAGAATTCTCTTCCCGACAGCGACTGAACTCCATTCACCATGTCTAGCTAGTGTCGAAATTCTCGCCACCCTCGGTAATCGAACTTAGTACCTCCGGGTCAGAGGCACTACAGTGACATGAGTTGATGCCCTGAACCACCTCTCCTGATCGCTGCAGAAATGTGGGAACGGGGGCGGGCGGAGTCAGAGAGCGGGGGCGGTGCGATGCGAGGAGAGGTGAAGAGGGATGAGGAGGGGCAAGGCATGGGTGTGGAGGTTCGGAATGGGGAGGCTCGGTATGGAATGTCACTGAACGGAGCGGTGTGGAGTGATACTGTACAGTTCGATGCGGTGCAGAGTGATATGGTACAGTCCGTGGCGGCAGTGCATGACGGGGTGGTACGACGCGGCTTGGGGCGGTTTGCGGCGATGCGAGACGAAAAGTTGCGGTGCAGTACTGTGCAGTGCTGTGCGGTACAATGCGGTGCAGTGCGGTGCAGTGCGGTGCAGTGCGGTGCAGTGGGGGTGCAGTGCGGTGCAGTGGGGTGCAGTGCGGTGCAGTGGGGTGCAAAACAGTGCGGTGCAGAGCAGTGTGGTACAGTGAGGCGCAATGCGTGGCGGGGCGTGGCGTGGTGGGGAGGACGTGGCACGGCGGGGCGGGGAGGAGCATTGCGGGGCTGGGTTTGCAGGGCAAGTCAGGACGGGGCACGACGGGGTAGGGCGGGGCAGAACTGGTGCAGAGAAGGGCGTGGCTGGTCGGGCGTGGCGGGGAAGGACGGGGAGGTGCGTTGAAGAGAGCGGGCTGGTGGCGGAGTGGAATGAGACAGGTTAAAAAGGGAGCGGGGTGAGGTGGAGCGAAGCGAGGTGGCGGGGAGCGGCGTGGGATGAGGCGGGGCGGCGCGGAGCGGGCTGAAACGAGGGCGAGTGCGTGGCGAGGCAGTGTGGACAGTGGCGGGGCGGAGTGCGGCAAGGCGGGGAGGAGAAGAGCGCCGGGGGGCGGCGCGACGCAGGCAAACAGCGGCGACGGGCACGGCACGGCGCGGCGCGGCGCGGCGCGGCGCTCGCATAAAAATATGATAACAGCGCGCGGCGCAGACACGTTGCGGTGCCGGCGAATAAACAGCGTTTAGATAAATTAAATAATTGCGACGCGCAAATAAAAACGAGGCGGAATCGCGCGCGGGCAGGTGCGAGCGGTCGGGTGCCGCGCCGCGCTGTTCGGCGGGCGATGGGCAGTGGACGGAGATATGCGTTGGGCGGCAGGGTGCGGCGGCAGGAACCCGAAATATGGAGGACGGAGGACTGAGAGTTCACGGGATTCGTGCGAGGTAGACGACAGTAACGACTTTTTGAAATGTGGGGAAGCTGGGCGACGTAGATTCCGGTATGCGTGAACTGTTGTGTAGACAGCAGCACGGAGGCGAAACTGGAAGTTAATCGGAATTCGAGATGAGACGATACGTGCATGGTGAGCCGCTTTGAAGAGAAATAAATAACTTCAGCAATTAATATCATCTCCCAGTGATTTTCTGGCGGTGCTCGATGAGTCTCCCGTCTCTTACATTTTAAGCTGAGAATAAGTCACCAATCATTTGTATAGCTGAAAGGCTGAACGATATAAATTCGGACAAATATAAATTAATTGAAATTGAAAAAAAGGTGTGCGTGGAACGCAGAAGAGGACGATATGGACGAATGCCACATCAAGGGCGAAGATTTTTCTGACCGATGCGGCCTCGGAAAACAGGAAGGAGGACTAGAGTGGGAGAGAGAGCACCTACTGTGAATGTAGTCAATTGTGCGTGCGTACTTTTCGCCTCACGAAGTAGATGAGCTACAGGGTTATTATTTATCGCACCTGTGCAGTATGCGGGAGGCCGGTTGGCGGCTATCCTTCTTCTATCCCTATTCCTCTATTCGTCAGCGTCAATGAGTGATTAGGGAAAGGCAGGATCTGAAATAATTAGATAATTTCCACAATGCCTTACCTTGTTTGGTAAAAGTTTGAGTGGAATATATTAAGGCATTGTTTTTCAAGAAAGGCAAGTTGAATGGTCATCCGATGATTTCGTACAAAGAAGTGAAGGAAACGTGGAGACGCGGAAAAAATTAAATTCACTTCCAGGCGAGAATAAGGAGGAAGCGGTGGAGATGAAAGATATAGGATAGGTGTAGGGTAAGTAAGAAGAGTTGATGTAAGAATAAGATGAAGTAACAAAGGGCAGGGATGCAAGATAATAGTAAACGTTATAACAATTTGTGGATTGGAATGGAATCTGAACTTATATTCGCAAAAGGGAATGAGTCCTGAGCAATACGCTAGATGGCGGGAAACAAACGAGACGAAGGTGGTTTAAATTGGAGGATATTGATTGATTCATTAATTAGTGTTTCGGGGCGCGTCAACTGCTAAGGTCATTGGTCCCCTCTATTGGATGGCAAGATCTGGCGCCGACTTTCGCGTAGGAGATATCTTGTTTAGCACAACAAGGTATCTCGCACTGGAGGCGTATCGCCCCAGCCGACAAGCCTTAACATTCTGGCAGGCTCCTCATAATTTAGGCCTTACAAGGTATCCCAGTCGTTTCGAACTAATTTACTGTAATAATTACATAGCTGCATTATATGTATTAAATTCAACTGAGTTGAACTGATTTCCCTAATGGCAACAACTCCTGCAAATTACTCAATTTCAGGAAAAAATGTTTGCAGGTAAATCCCAAAAACATGCCGATCCTTCGAAGCAATTAAAGGTAAGCTATTAAAGATAAAGTGATGGAATTGGTATTAATTATAGCCCACCGCCTGAAACAGTTCACTGTCAACATACCAACTTCACAAGTACTGTAGATGTAGAAGCACCGATAGTCCCTTGATCCATTCCTTAGGAAGTTGGTTGCAACCCGGAGTAGACAGATAATCAACCAAATCATAACATCTTTAGTCGTGAATTAGAGTAATAGTAATAGTAATAGTAATAATAATAATAATAATAATAACAACAACAACAACAATAATGCATCATGTTTCCCACCCTCGAGCTGATGTACATAGACTTTATGTGTCACGTAAGGAAGGAGGAAGAGAGGACAAATTGAGGCCTCCTGGCACAACGCAATAGTCGGGATGGGAAAGTATGTAGTCAGCCATCAAGATGACCCTCTAATGAGACAGATCATGAAATCTGAATGGGAAACAGAGGCATTGCTAGTGTAGTAAGAAACATTGCAAAGAAGACTATGTAAGACACGCAGAATGACAGAGACACTGATCTTCTGATGCTACTTAACATGGAAAGTGACACAAAAAATGTTAAAGAAATCGTGGAGAAACAAACCACTCTACGGGCAATATTTGAAACGAATGGACAGAGCACAGATCAATGAAGATCAATCATTTATGTGGCTTAAAAGGGGAAGAATGAAGTCAGATTCGGAAGCACTTGTAATAGCTACCCAAGATCCGGCCTTGAGAACACGACATTATTATAACGCGATTCTCAAAATTCCCTAAGATGATAAATGCCGCATTTGCCAGGAACGCGTAGAAACCATTGATCATATTGTTTCAGCTTGTCCAATCCTAGCAAAGACCGAATATTTGAAAAGACACGACAGGATATGTAGCTACCTCCACTGGCAGATCTGTACCGCCCTCGAAGTTCCAAACACATGTCCCAAATGGTACGAACACTCACCGGTGAAATCTGTTGAATTGTGTACGATATTGTTCCACCAACAAATTTAAACTGATCGCACGATAGCGGCAAACAAACCGGATATAGTCATCCGGGATTTGGAGAAAAAATTGTGTTTACTTGTGTATGTTGCTATACCTACGTGTGAGGTATACGTATGAGGTTTTGTACCACAGTTTCTGGGTTGATGGCCCCCATCTCGATCAGGTTTTTCGTCCAGTTTCCCTGATCCTTGAGCAAATGCTGAGATGGTCCCTTGTTTTGCTTCTGGACATAAATGTAACTTCATTATTTGTGCACGTCTTCTGAATTTCAGTGGGAAATGTAGTTATTCAAATTATCGTTTTTCATATTATCGCGGCAAAAAGTATTATTCTTTCATGAAGAACATGAGGGTTCAGGGCAGGAATTTATAGCTAATTTACCTTTGAAAATATATTTTATTATATAGGAGCGAATATTTTGTCAACAAAACTCGAAAAAAACCTCTCTTTTCTGTATTCAAAATTCGACTAGAATATGATTTAGGATAGAGACCACAGAATTATGAAAACGTGCACAAAATTCACTTCTCCCCATAGCTCGTCACACGCAGTTTTTTAACTTTTTTTTGACGTAAATAAATAAATAAATACCTTGCGATCGAAACGTCGTTACCAAGGAGGCAGAGAAACGTCTTAAATACAAGGGGTATTTTTTTTTTCAAGGTCCGATTGGTCGCGAAATAAAAACTCCCGTAAAAATCGGATGAACCTGTGCGCAGATGTGTTGCGCAGCGTCTCTAGTATGGCTGTCAATCGCGTCGCGTCAGTTCCGTTTAGTTGTGTTCACGTAGGTAGGACGTAAACATGTCTACAACAATAGCATCTCCCGCCAAGTGTGAAGTTCGTGCGCTAATTCGATTTCTTCAGGCTGAGGGGTGTAATGCAGCCGAAATTCATCGACGAATAAGTTCTGTGTACGGTGAAACTTCAATGAGTGACAGCAAAGTGCGACAATGGTGCAGAAACTTTAAAGCAGGACGTACCGATGTTCATGATGCAGGCGGACAGGGAAGGAAGTCAGTGTTTGAATGGGAAGTGTTTGGTCATCCACCATACAGTCCGGACTTGGCTCTATCCGATTTTCACCTGTTTGCCCACATGAAACGTTGGTTAGGACGACAACATTTTGGCACAGACATTGAACTGCAGATCAGCGTACAAACATGGCTGAAAACACAGGCGGCTACGTTCTACAACGAGGGTATTGGGAAGTTGGCACCACGCTACGATAAATGTCTAAATCTGAGTGGCGACTATGTAGAAAAATAGCAAAATTATGTAAGTACTTGTTAGAAATAAATAATTTTTGATTTTTACTGTGGTTTTTATTTTGCGACCGATCGGACCTTGAAAAAAAAATAGCCCTCGTACAAGAGTTTGGAAATCGAGATCAGCCGAATGTGGGGCGTAAAGGCACAGGTCGTCCCGATAGTTATCGGAACACTGGGGTTTGTTCCGCAAAATCTGTGTAAGAACTTGTCTGAACTCCCATGTAATTCAAAAGATTGGGAAGTGGAAGAAATCGCTTTATTTGGAACAGCCCACATTTTACGCGAAGTATTGTAGAAGCACCGACAGTCCTTAGATCTGCTCCTTAGGTAGCTGGTTGCAACCTGGAGTATATTTTATATTCAGCCGACACATAACATCTTATGTCGTGATATAGAGTAATAATAATGATAATAATAATAATAATAATAATAATAATAATTATTATTATTATAATAAGCGCAGGCGTCATGCCCGGAAATAGGTGGGGTCTTACAATGAACAATGCGGAAATTTCTGGGAAATGACGTATTTTATATTGTTTCATGTTATTATTTGGATTTGCTTTCATTTTGTCAATCTGTACCATTAATAAAATGAATGTATCACAAAATGAGAAAAATAAAGATAATAATAATAATATCTTTATTGAGGCGAGGCTCAGGCCATAGGCCCTCCTCTTCCGCATAACAACTATTTCACTGATACTGCATATCACACTTTCATACTGACATTCAACTGCAGACATAAAACTTTCTTGTGCTACACAATATTGAAAAAAGCCACGAGCCCAAATTATTGCATTCTTCGAAATAGTAGAAACTTCTTAGATTTTCTTAATTGCACTAAGAACACTACGGAGTTCACACAACCTTCATGTCTGCTTGTTTATAAATATCGATTGAACTACATCTTCGACATCGCTCATTAGAGTGTCATCGCACATTGCTCCACATGGTGGAAAGATATGGGTGGGCTACTCCGGCGCACAGATTTTTACTCGTTTTGCACAGCACCAGATTGCGTCACGACCCTTATGACCACAACACGGGCACTTGTTTGAAAAGCCAGACCAGTCGCAGGCCGCCATGTTGCATTGAGAGTGAGAAGGATTGAGAAACCTGTTGGAAGTGGCATAAAGTGATACTTTTTAACGAAAAGTAACACTGTAACGGAGTAATTGAAATAAAAGTTGCAATATTAAAAAATGTTTTATATATCTGTTTCAATTACTTGTAACAAGGTGACGATTTGGCTGCATTTAAAATTTCCGCTAAAATTGTGAAAATGGTCCTGAAGCGCATTGGCTGAAGTTGATACGATGCGCAAGAACCCCCTCCCCCTGCATTGCTTCGAAGTATACTTATCGGTAGATTATCCGCCCATTTCATCAATGCGTGTCAATACAGTTCATCAGAGAAAAGTTGCATTTGACCAAACTAAAACGCTCGCTAAAATTCTGTAAGAGTTGAAAGGGCTATATCAGCTCCTTTAGAAGCACTTAACGCAAACAGCACAAAGCATTGGGCAAGTTTTTTTTCAATCCGAACGTACGATAGAATGAAGAAAACTGTAATTTCGAAATTTCATAATGGGAACCTCAATGCTCCACTGCAAAAAGAAATAGAATCTTGAAGCAAACTCAGACAACTTTGATCCAAAATATTTTGTTCGATTTGTAATAGCTGACACTGGGATGAATCAAAACCGTGTTTGTAGTCTGATGGGAATAGCCAGCCCTTATTCTTTATTAAATCTGTGAAATTATTGTTTCTTAAAAGTTCTCGCTGTAGTTCAGCAAAACGTAGTTTAGAGTTGATTTAAAAAGTTGGGTATATTGATTTACATAAACTATAACAGACATTTTTAGTATTAAATATCTATTTAAAGTACATATTTCCTTATTACTGTGTTTTTCCTTTTTTATTTGGATACTGCGTTAGAATTTATTAAAATCATGTTTCGTATCAAACGTGTAATTTCAATGAACACACAAGAAAAGAGGTTTGCTACAATCTCGTATGCTTCTTTAGATGGAAAACAGATGTTTACCACATAATATTCAGATCAATACCTTCTACAAACGATTATTTAAACATTGTGCACATCTAGGAAAGTTAACTGGCGATGAAATAACCGGGAACGATGTAACTTTGGTGAAAGGAAACTTATCACGACAAGGATTTATATGGTTTACTGTTTTATTTTATTACTCGTTTACTACCTTACTACAAGATTACCACATTAACTACTCTTGTACTATACTTACTATACTACTAATGCTATTTACTCTTTACTCGTTCATTACTATTAGACTACTATAAGTTTCATTAAACTTCGATTTTTTTTGAAATGGCCGATGACATTCGGTCATTGTAACACCTCCTGCCTTATAAAATGAATATTTTTATTTAATTCACGACGTCCTTCTCAACAGAACTAATGGCCTCAGAAATGTGCTTATTTCTGTTAAAAAGTTTAATTTTATAAGGCAGGAGGTGTAACAATGACCTAATGCCGTCGGCCACTTAAAAAGAATCGAAGTGTAGGCGGAAGTTTTTGATGTCACCCATTAGTCTAGTTAATACGTCATTTTTGTAAGTAGTACAATATAAAATGTAGAATTAAATTACTTGACAATATATAGGGGAGAAGTGCCAGAGATGCCCTTAGCGCTGAATCCTTGGATGCTGCTCCAGGATCCAGTGCCAGGGAGACCAGGTAACTTTACCTGACGGCTAATAAAGACGATTTTTTTAAGAGCTTTTAAGAGATTTAAAGAGCTAAGAAAGCGGAGAAACCTAATCTGGCGCTAATCAGAAGCAAAAGGAATGCGTGCTACGCGGGCGGAAGGTGGCATGGCGGTGCACTGACTGCGCGGGGCGGAGGGAGTGGGCCGCCTCATCGATTATTCACCGCGCCATCGTTGCAAGCGGCCGCCGCCGGCGGCGCTAATATCGCCGGAAACAAATGAGCGTCGCTGGCAGGTCGGCGGCGACCGCGAACGCGCGACAGCAGAGCGGGCCGCCGCCACCTGAGGATCACGGGCCGTCCTCACCCTCACCCTTGCGTCCTCGCCGCTGCCCGGTCGAGGGCGGAAATTGCCGGGCTGCTACGCCGGAAATCGGCGGAATGGGGCGGTCGAGGGCGGATTTATTTCGGGATTCTTATATACGTCGGAACTGGCGTTGCGGTGGAAGCGGTTGGGGAAGTCTATACCGATGGGAATTTTACTGTATCAATTACCAATCGAAATTTTGTGAACGATTGTAATTACGAATAACTGTCATATGTTATGTTGTAAATACATTTGTGTTCTCATTTTGTTGCGCAGTATTCACTAATGGAATCGCTTGTCAAATTTGAAAACATGTACTAATTCATACCCATGTTAGACTTATAGCATGTTAGCATGGACGTGAGACAGAGTTCTGAATCGAAACCACAGTAGAGATATTTAAATTAAATGTTAAATAAAGAAATATACATTAATTTCTAACAATTATTATTTTCTAATATTTACATTATATTAATATTATATTAATATTTATATATATTATATATATTATGTTAATATTTATATTAGATTATTAATTTTCAATATATTAATTTCTAAAATTTTATACAATATTTAAAATAGTATTAAATCTCCGCATTTAAATCATCAAATTAAATCACATCTCAGCATTTCTTCTAAAACTCATTAATAGGACATTAGACGCAAAAAATTAATTCGTTTAAAGGTAATATATCAAAAGAAATTCGAGAATGCAAAACTCCGTTCCGTTCGCACATAATCATCCAACAATATGAAATAATTCAGAGAAAATAAAACTGCGATATCGCGGAGTTCCGTTGTTGCCTTGAAACGTCATAACTCCTGAAATATTCTAGCAAAAAGTGCGAGAAGTAGACAGACGAACCATGAGCAATTGAGATTTGTGCACTCTAAAACAACTTAAAATAAAATGAATAATTGTGAACAGAACATGTAAAGAATTCATATACTCTCTTCGGTAAAATTAAGCCAGCAGTAAATGCTGCAGTGTTATCAAGCGTATCTACGGCGTTTCTTTTGCAACTGTTTAAAGCTGGCTGAAATTTGACACAAAACTAGTGAAATGCTTTAAAATATGAAGCTGGTAACAAAACTCTCACGCAAAGCAAAGTATCCAGAAGTTCACTAAGTACCCCTAAAATAAAGAACACGTTCACAGATGGAAAGTAGTAAATTTCCCATGTGAATTTGTTATTAAAGAGATAGTAACATGCTCACATATATAATACAGTAAAAGTAATGCTAATATTCTACAATTAGCAATAAACGAAACATTTGTGAGAAAATTCTTGCCAAAGATTTTTTTCACATTTTCTCGACATTTATATCGCCTACATCTAAAAAACATGACTTTAAGAATATTATAAAATAGAAGAGTAAATCCTCTTCATAACCAATATTGTTCAAAACGTTTCGGAAAATGGCGTTTGAGCGTGTCTGAAAATGCAAAACTTCGAGCTCATTTTCACAGAATACTTTTGAGTTTTTGAGAAACTTTATAAGACACCATTTAAAGCACTTGTACTGACAAACGCAATAATGTATTCATGTCGCTGGCACTGTAAATATTAAGGACGTGAGAGATGTCAAAAACATTTGTGTAAGTTTTGAAAAAAATAGAGCTATGCGGCATTTATGTCATCTTATACAGTACAATTAGCACCATCTCTACCAGAAGTTTAAAGAAAAATTCGAAGCCGTGTTTGAGAATTTTTTTAATATTTTCTGATGCACATATTTCATGCACTATTGCACGAAAACTACTAAAAGTTTGAAAGAAATGTCCTTGACGTCAAGAAAAGAATTAATTAGGGGAAAATATTTCGTTTGAAGAAACAAATCTCTACAGTATTGTAGTGTGAAGAAACTGAGAAACAGTCAAAGTTTGTAACTTTCAAAAATTCAAAGGAACAGTAAACATGTGACCTATGCAATGTTGAGAAACGTATTTCAATCTATTCTTAGAGCAAATTTAAAGTCAAAATTGGTAGCCATTTTTGTGAAAATTTTAAATGGTTCCAGAGGCTTCATTTAAAGTATTATTCCCAAATTTTAAAGAATCTTTTTCAAACTCGCAAAACTTTGAGACAGGCCAGATCGACCGGAGAATATTCTTTTTCGATCAAATTATAGGAATAATTTAGGTGATAAGGACACTGATGGACAGATGGACGGACGTTTTAAAAAAACAACACTTTTTCGGTATCAGGGGCCTCAAGACATGCATTTCCATTGAAATCTCGAAATCAATTTTCCGCAGCTTTACAAAACTTTCTCTTTACTACGTACATTACTCAGTATATTACGTATAGAAAAATGTAAATCTAATGTTGAGATGCGGAAAATAGCGAGGGCATTATTTGACGATTCCCAGTCAAGTCACAAGAGAAACGCCTGCTAGCCTAGCTTGCTTGCTCACTCCCACCGCTGCTCCGTGCACCTCGCAGCCGCGCGCTCTGAGGAGGCGGCGCGTCCACGTGCAGCGGCTGCGGTGGGGGCGGCGGCGCGGCATGGGGGAGGAGGGACATTATATTTTGCCAAACGTCACTTTACGACGCACCTATTTATCTGATTTGGACGATTGATACGGTGTTGGATTCAGGGAGCACGCCGTTTCATCCGGGAACTAGGAGAGCAATTTGAAAATGGTTTTGGAAATAGATTTTGAAAAAAAGGGATTTGTAACGAAAATTCTACATTAAATTGAAATCGAAACCTGTTTACCGATTGAAAATCGTACCATTTGTTCAGACGGTATTAGTAATTTTAGCTTTTGGTGCTGTTACGTGGTCACGACAAATTGAACTGGTACCGGTATTTTCTGCTTGGAAATTTAGCAACTTAATTAAATATTGGGGACATTTTATTTTAATTCAATTTGTATTAGGTTTTTCAGACTCTCTACGAATGTAGTGTGTGTTCAATAATCCATCCAAATGTTTCCTTAAACATTTTGTGGAAATGTACCTGTAAGTTCGTAGTTTATTGAAGTTTCCGAATAAGATCTTTTATTGTAAAAGGAATTTTCTTATATGCAATAAATCATAATAACACGCGATGTTCTATAATTTTCACTCCCATTCTTCCACCACGTGGATTTTTTACATCTTCATTCTTCATCCATCTGTATGCAGTTGACTTCTTCAAACCGAGTGAATTTTACAAATCCCTTCAATCTCCAATATATTATTAAATACAAGAATTGTTGACTAATGCTGTGTGCTTCCCTTTTCCTAATATATGGCATAATCACCCACCAGGAGAAATACAACTTCAACCACAAACCTAATTTTTGTTGTATTGTCAACTAAAACAATTGTTTATTCTAATATCTTTTCTCATTATGTTATTATTTGTTTGAATATAAAGGTAATAAGTATCGATTTGATTGGATTTGCTAGCGCGATTTGATTCTGTTTAGACGCAATTTGATTGTATTTGTTTCAAAGTTGTGTTACTTCTCAACCTGAGTTTGTTTGGTCCCAAATTGAGGTTGCAAAGTTGTAACACCGTGACGCTGTTAATGGCTAACGCCATCCACGGCTAACCTCGGGCGTTATAAAACGTTTTTAGCTAAGTGCTACCTCGGTGGCGAGGCAGGGGGCGGAGTGACCTAGGCTGAGCTTGATCCAACCGACGGCGTTTTCGTATAATGCCCTTGGAGGTATCCAGCCACTGCTAGATGGCAGCCAAGTAAAGAGTCGAGCAAATTATTAATGACAAACCGTATAGTTAGAAGAGCTAATCATAAATGAAAAAAAAATTCTGAACGGTTTAGACGCTAGCGTTGACCACAGACGGACAGACGGACGTTTTGCCGTCAATCGACTTTTCGGTATGAAGAAGCAACAAAACATGGATTTTTGTCTACACCACGAGTTAGGGGAATTCTTTTCTAAATTTAGCAACAGCTTTTATCCACTTTTTCGTTACCAGACCCCAGTTATAAGAATTTTTCTGCAAAAATTTGGCCGTTTTCCGGCGCACGATAAGTTTCTCTTCTTACAAAGTATTCATAAGGCGAGAAAGTAAAAAGAGAGAAAGGACTTCTCCCCCACATGTGGCGAACACTCATGTCGCAGTAGCCGACAGAAGGCGCGTCCAAGGCACTCTCGCGGTGATTCTCGGTCCGCCAAGTAGCTACTGACTTCGGCCGCGGAGGCCTAAGCTCTCACTCACGTCGCAGTTGATGAGTCTCAGGCGGCGGAGGCGGGGTTGCAGGTTCTTGCGCGTGATGGGCACGTCGTCCTTGATCATGCTGTGCAGCAGCGGCAGCATGTCCTCGCAGATGACGAACTGCTGGGCGGCCGTGTCTCGCGTGAGCTCCGTCCGCGGGCTGGGCCGCAGTAGCGGGAAGAGCATGTGGCCCAGCTTAGGCACGTCGTCCCACCTGATTCGCGTGTCCTCCTCCTCCTCCTCCTCCTCCCCTTCCTCTTCTCCTGGGAAACTGCGCTTCGTCTTCTTGCGGGACTCACGCGACGCGCGGGACCGCTTCCCTGGCAACAGAGGAATATTCATACATCATCCATTCACTCACTCACATTCATTCATTCATTCATTTACTCACATTCATCATTAACTTACTCACATACATTCATTCATTCACTTACATTCATCCATTCACTCACATTCATTATTCACTCACATTCATTATTCACTCATTCATCACTCACACTCATTCATCACTCACACTCATTCATTCACTCATATTAATTCGTTCACTCACATTTATTAATTCATTCACATTCTTACAGTAACTCACATTCATACAGTAATTGACGTTCATACAGTAGCTCATTAGCATTCATTAATAATTATTCATTCACTTATTTAAAGGCTGTTATGTAAAGTCTTATGACTTCTACGCACAAGTCATTACTTTGTGATCAGTAGGAGTTATGGAACCAGGGTCACTTCCTGTTATTCAATGTGTGGTAGAAACCAATCGTAACGAAATTAATAAAAAATTAACATGAAGATCATCAGATCTCTTCGTAATGGTCTAATCAGAAATGACGATTGGATAAGAAAATTTGTTTTGCAGTAGATCGGGCAGAAGGACGCTACGATCAGCACACATCGAAATATTCAAATGGAATGTATAAAATGTAATAGAATATATCAAGGAGACCCTGAAGAACGACGTTCAACATAGCCTTTCTTAAGACAGGAAAATGTTCAAAATTTAGGGTCAGAGAACTATAGTTTTTTGAAGGTTTTATATAAGTAATTTTTTGAGAAAAAATTTAACCAAAATTATAACAATAATACAGAACTAAATCAATTACTTGTTACAAGACAGATCGATCAGATAAAACGTTTGTCTAGGGAAATATTTAATAAATAATAACCTAATACAAATAATTATAAGGCTAGCACAATATTGTTAGGAAATGAATCGAACGTTAGAAACCATTGAAATACGAAAATAAGCTAAAGGTATAAATTACAGAGAAAGAGATAATGTAAACAAAACACTACTGGAGGAGAGATACGCATGAACTGAAATAAGAATAAGAATTTGGTTAATAGTTTTTTTTAGAATTTAGTTAATAATTAGCTAATAAGTTCCGAGTGAGATTTCAAATGTGTGATCTTTACTACATTGTTTTCAGAATAGATCCTCAGAAATGGCTATGGCAACGTGTACCGTCAAGAAAATAAAGTATTCTGCATGAGGTATGAAGATAAGAAGTAAACAAAATTTCCGAATAATATTCACAAGAGAAGAACATTTGCATGGGAATTTTTAGCAAGTAGTGAAAACTGGTATTGAATATGTTACAATAAGATGTAAACTGCAATGTTTTGTGTAAAATAGTTTCAGGAAACTTGCAAACCAGAGAGGGAGACAACTGAAGAACGACGTTCAACATAGCCTTTCTTAAGACAGGAAAATGTTCAAAATTTAGGGTCAGAGAACTATAGTTTTTTGAAGGTTTTATATAAGTAATTTTTTGAGAAAAAATTTAACCAAAATTATAACAATAATACAGAACTAAATCAATTACTTGTTACAAGACAGATCGATCAGATAAAACGTTTGTCTAGGGAAATATTTAATAAATAATAACCTAATACAAATAATTATAAGGCTAGCACAATATTGTTAGGAAATGAATCGAACGTTAGAAACCATTGAAATACGAAAATAAGCTAAAGGTATAAATTACAGAGAAAGAGATAATGTAAACAAAACACTACTGGAGGAGAGATACGCATGAACTGAAATAAGAATAAGAATTTGGTTAATAGTTTTTTTTAGAATTTAGTTAATAATTAGCTAATAAGTTCCGAGTGAGATTTCAAATGTGTGATCTTTACTACATTGTTTTCAGAATAGATCCTCAGAAATGGCTATGGCAACGTGTACCGTCAAGAAAATAAAGTATTCTGCATGAGGTATGAAGATAAGAAGTAAACAAAATTTCCGAATAATATTCACAAGAGAAGAACATTTGCATGGGAATTTTTAGCAAGTAGTGAAAACTGGTATTGAATATGTTACAATAAGATGTAAACTGCAATGTTTTGTGTAAAATAGTTTCAGGAAACTTGCAAACCAGAGAGGGAGACAACTCTTGTTCGAGTCAACGGTGAAATCCTTATTGCGTTGCACCACCCATGTTGCTTTTGCCTGACCGTGAATAATAAGTAGATTACCATCCATTTTCGCGCATTTTATATGCGAAATGCACTCGAGAAATTTATATATACACGAAAATGATACATTAGTTTATATTGGAATGCGATGAAAAATCGCGAAGGAGCAAACCAGAAAAAAATATTGAAATAATAGTTGAGTCAATGTATTTCCAAAAATTATAATTCGAACATAATTCTTCACTTTAATCACTTCTATTCACACTTACAACAAATACATTTTCATGTCAGACATTTTGGCACATTGTTACTCTCAGCTTTTAGGTGAAATGATCATTTTGACATTGGAAAATTAATAGTCAGAAAGTGTGTTGTCTAGTATATGGTTATAAATAAATCATATTGGGGTGTACAGGGCAACCGGCTTCAAAAGAAAATAGCCCCCTTAAAATTAACATTTGATCGAACAATTAGTTTTTATTGGCAGACACGTCTAAAAACAAATATTTGAATAAGAAACTATGTGAAAAAAACTGAAGAGACAGATATTCCATGCAGATATTAAATAGCTCTTCAAGCTTACAAATGAGCTCTCAACCATCTCTTTAGATGATCTGCGAGATTCAGAATCGGTACCCAAATGATATCCGCTTACCTCTTTCATATATTATGTTTCTGTCATTTAGCGAAACAACAGTCACGAAGTTCCATACGTTCATTTTTTTTTATAATTTCTACAAACTCTGAGGTTTCTCTATCTCCGTCTCACCGTAACCATAACATCTAACAACAGTGATTCGCGCGTGCCGTGACTACTGCAGCCACTGCACCCCGGCGCTTTACCACATCGCTAATGGTGACAATTAGGCCTGTCTCACACGACCATTGCGTTACTTTTAGCGGCGCCTTTCTAAGCCCTTAGGTGGTACTTGCATTGACTGCCGGCATACCTTCGGAACCACGGCCGTGACGTGAGGACGCTTCACTTCAGAGTGTGAACTTAATATGAAATATGTTCTCAATTTCCTTAGTATCTCTCTCTCTCTCTCTCTCTCTCTCATATATATATATGTATATATATGTATATATTGAGACGAAATGGACGAAGTCCAGTCGTCCCGTGATAAATCCGTGCTGTATCCGCACGCCATAAGAGCCCATGCAATTTGAAAACCGCGCGCCGTCGACGTCAGAGAGTGACGCAGGCGACGGCTATTTTCAAGATAAGCGACCGGAACGACGGTTGCCAATAAGAGGAAGGCAGATAAACCCACACTAGCCATTGGCCGGTGCAGGTCACGCCAGGGGAGGATGGAAAAGGCATCCTGGCAATCTGCATAGGGAAAGAGTCTCGTAAAAATTTACGACGAAGCAAGACGTATGCTAGGAGTATCGTAAGAATTTCTGACGAAGCAAGACGTACGCTAGTACTCTCGTAACAATTTCCGACGGGGCTAGACGTATCCTCGTAAGAAGTTTCCAACGGAACAAGATGTCTGAAAGTGCGCGGGAGTAAAGCTACGCGGACCGGATTTCGAGAGAGTTATTCAATGAACTATTAATCGAAGTTAATTCGTGAGGAAGATTCCGGAGAGGACAGGAATTTCGGACTGCGAGACTGGAGTTGTGCCTCACCGGGAAGTTACATAATTCCCGAGGCAGCAAAAGCGTGCAAGCAGACGTCCCACGCCACTGCCTTGTCACCCAGGCTGCCGAAAACTAGTCGCCCGACACCGGAAAGCCTTCGAAGAAACATGAATTACAAAGACTAACGGCGTCCAAACTCTTTGAATTTACAAGTAATTTGCACGTGGGGGAGAAGAAAGAAGACTGGAGGTGCATCCGAGAAGCTGGTCCGGAACGCGGAATCCTGCGAGGACGAGAGGCGCTACGGGACAACCCGCCGTTTGCATCGCAAGGTCGCCATCAGCACCGCCGTTGCCCTGCAGGCGCGCCGGGAGCCCATCCCTCCGCGCGGCTGCGAAACCGGCGAGGTCATCCACCCCGCCCGTCCCGACTGCTAGTAGGCGAGCTGACGCCCGCCGGAACGCGAGAGAGGGGAGGTTGGTAGAGGCATTTCGTCGCCCTATGAAGAACGAGCGTGAGTACCCGTAAAATCACATACATTGACGCAAAGGTAGAAACTGTTAATAATTCAGGAGAGACTAATACAGACAATTTTGGGTTTGAAATTAGTTTTTTAATTCAAAGTGTTATTGTAAATGTGATTCAATGTGGAAGGCGATGCTTACTGCCACCCAAATCAGAGTAATGATTAATTTTCTAAGGTAGTAGTCAGATAGCTCCAGCTGGAGGCAGGATTTGTAGAATTAATTTGCATGTAATGTGTATAGTCAGCACGCGGCGAAGCGGTGGTTTGCCCGCGGCGAATTGTAAATTGTGTATAGCTTATTTCAGTCAATGAAGGAAATTTCAAAGAACTTGTGAACTGTGTTATCCCCTTGTCACTAACCAATTAGGATTTCCTGGGGGGAGAATCCTTGAAAACAATTGATAACCAACCGGCAGGGCCTGGCGACGGAGCGGCGACAGGAGCGCCGCACAGTCCCGGTGACACCCACGCCAGAAACACTTCTCGTGGGGTATAAACGCCCTGACCCGACGAAGGTTGATTAATGCCGGCACGTCGCAAAGACACGACGTGTTCCGTCGCAATATATATATATATATATATATATATATATATATATATATATATATATATATTGAAACGAATTGTTATCTCTCACGTGATAACAATGCGTTCTGGCGCACATTACGAATTTGAACTGCGCGGCAGCGGCCGGCACACCACGGAGTCGGGTACGAGGAACCGGAGTCGGTTCGCGGCGAGCAACCGAAGGCCACGAGGCGCGAGAGTAGCGGAGAGAATGTCTTGGGGCGCGGACGTGCAGTAGCGGAGAGAATGTCATGAGAGGCAGACGGGCGAAGTGGCGCGGACCGTTGATTGGTGAGATAGTGAAAGTGAACGTGGTGCCGTAGGACTGAACGTGGTGCCGGAGAACTGGAAAGGCGTGGTGTCAAGGAAAGTAAGTCACGAGAGTGGAGCACTAGTTGGAAGGTGAAACGAGACGAGACGGACATGGGATCATGGTGGAGTGTCACCCGCAGTGAATGATCTCCACGTGGAGTGAATGGAACTGTGCGGAGAAGTGGAACGGTGTATACCAGTATTCGACTTCATTGGGATCAAACTCGGTGAACAGTCGACGACTATTGCTGCCTGGGCTGAAGTCCACATGCGGATGCAGTCGAAACGTTGTGGGAACGTTTAGAAGCACAACAGCGGCCACGAGTGGGATGGGGAGCAGCTAACGGCGACGGACGTCCACCGGTCTTCCGAGCGCAGCCGAATACAACGAACATACCCGAAGGGCGAGGCGGCGGACCCGTCGTCGGCAGGCCGCGCATGAAATAAGCGACCGGGGCGGCATCGCAAGACCCCCTTCCCCGCGCCGGCCTCCACCCCTGCGGCACGAAGGGACGCGAACAGCGCGACGCTCGGCGCCGGCTCGACGGTGGAGGAGCGAACAGGCAGCAACGCAAGTCAGGTTGGAGTATCAATAGTAAAAGCGGCTGGAAGGTTGGGGAGGGAGGATAAGTAGTCCGTGGAGAACAGTGATTTCGTGTTGAGGCTCCACCAAATATTGGAGTCATTATAAGAAGTGAAGCCCCAGGATGGCAGAGGATAGCGGAAGGTGTTATAGTCAAACGCAAGGGAAAAACAGAATGAATGCTAGTATAAGTGCCAAAGGCAACCAAATTTGTAAAACAATTATTTCTGTAATAAAAAGTTCTTGTTAATCCCCATTTCCAGTGTGCGCGTGATTTGCCGGAGCTCATTCCCGGACAAGAATCCCTGTCCCCTTTCTTTCTTTCTTCTTTCTATTTTTTACAAATCTTGTGCAGAGTCTATCCACGACTCGTTTCAATATATAAAGAGCTAAACTTCGACACCGTGAGACCAGTCTCCATGAAAGTTGGCACTTCTACATGTTTTTTCACCGAGAAGGTTTATGTGCTGTTAAATCTGTTGTAACTTCACTACATGGCGCTGTAGAACGAAACTAAACATTTACGTCAAATGCAAACCGCAATACATTCGGTAGGATTTTGAATCTATATCGTTTAATAACTCCTAAACAATGCGTTCTATGGCCTTAAAAACTAAAATTTTGAGGCCTAAGACCTCGAAGAAACGTTTCTTACATCGTAATCTACAGGATAAAGCCTTTTTGAACATTCTATTACATTTTTGCTGGTCCGGCGCTTCCCGATATTACTCATCTGTGCAGAATCTGCAATTAAATGTGAATGAGAAGGACAGAGAGCGGCAGAGACAGACAGGGACAGGGTGAGGGGGTGAGGGAGGGAGAGAAGAGACAGTGAGAAGATGACGGGAGGGGAAAGAGGGATATGAAGGGTAGAACAACGCCTGCCGGGTTTTCCTAGTATCTTATGTGATACAAAGGGTATGGATATTTAAATAGTCCGTAAACATTCGTGCATCAAACATAAAATTCAAGTAGTACTCACCGCGCGACCTCCGGCTACTTTTCTTTCGCGATCCCTTCCTGGACCCGGATCTGGAGGATTTCCTGGATCTTCTGGAGGATTTCCTTGACACTTTGGATGTTCGTTCCGATGTTCTAGAGGGCTTCTTGGAGGTTCGCGAGCGCTTTTTCGACGGCGCCCTGGCCCTCGACGCCTTCGAGCCTTTGGATTTGGAGCGCTTCTTCGAACCCTTACGGGAGCTCTTCCTGGACCTCTTGCGCGAGCGTTTCCTGGATCTCTTACGGGAGCTCTTTCGCGGGGGATTCTCGGAGCTTTGCCTCGATTCCTCCTCCGACTGCCGCTTCTCTGCCAGACGATCGGTGAACTCGCGGAAAAGCGCATCCGCCATGCTCACTGTCAGCATGTCCAGTCGGTTGACGTTCACGTCTTTGGTGTTGAGCCCCTTCTGAAAGTAAAAGCACGTGCACAAGGTGAGCATGTCCAGCATGTTCACATTCTCTCCATGTGTGTTGAAACCGTTATGAGAGACAAATGCATGTGTTCATTGTGAACATGTCCAACAGATATGCTATCACGATATTCCTATTGAGCATGCTTTGAGAAACTTCGAGTTCATTCTGAGAATAACAAGACATATACGTTCATGTCGTGAGTATTCAGCCTATTTCTAAAATAAAAGCATGTGTACACGGTGAGCATATACAGCCGGTTCACGAGAACTTCATGGGTATTGAGATCGTTCTCAAAATAAAAGTGTGTGCTGAAGAGGAGCATGCCCATCAAGTTTTCCTTCTCGACATGGGTTTTGAGCCAGCGTTACATACGGACAAGTAATACTTTAACAACGATAACCGGGGGACGCCCTACCAACATGACAACAAACCTGCAAGGTAGTTTCGATCGTCAATTCTTCGGATAATCTTCTCGGGATTAGAATGAAATGGCAATACTATTGAATCCCAAAGTATATCCCAAAATGAGGATAGAAATGTTGTCTTTTATCCGAGAATGCGGTATTTTCTTCTCAGTAGAACTCAAAACACGAGGTTGGATGGCGAAGACGACTACACGTAACGTGATATTTTCCTCGTTTAAGGAAAAGAAAGTGTCTGTTTCGGTGTGATAGGAATATTTGTTAACAAAAGACTAATATGACTCGCATTACTTTCAAAGTATTTACTTTTCGATAGATCAATGAATTAGAAAAACTAATAAATTAAAGTGTGAGCTGCACAAAGGATAAATATTTGATAACCTACAGATTCCTGAACATAACTGTAGTAATTATCGTAGCGTAATAATAACGGCCCTCAATACATGAGGTCACAGACGCGTTCATCAGTTATGACTGTGTGGAAGACACCTGCAATATAGTAGATACTTGATAAGACTCGGGTATTTGAAGGCGCCCCCGCAAGCGCAATGTAGTAAGTGTACAGTGTGAAGAAGAGAGCGAGATTATAATTTAAAATATTTAGAGGGTCAGTGTGTGTATGACAGTAGACTGTGCAAAGAGTATGCGAGAGAGTCAGAGCATAGTCAGTGTTCAATCAGCGCGTTCATGCACAGTCAATACAACCAGAATGTAAGGCTGAATGTAAGAATGTATGCCTTCCACGTGATTCCTGCAAGCCTCTTTTCATTGAGCTGGGAATCTTACCATTGCCTTGTCTATTTATTTACGAATCTGTAATATTTGTCAAAAATGACCTACTTAACGGACGGAACATATTTTCTTGCAATATTGATATTTATAATTACAACACACGCCGTAGAAATCACGTGCATCAAGTGTCAGTATCAACAGCTCAGTACAAGAAATCAACATACAATACATGTACGTTACTTTACAACGCATTGCCAGATGACATAAAACAATTGAAGTCGGTACACAAATTTAAGTTAAAAGTAAAATATTTTCTGCTGCAAAACTGTTTCTATACAATTAGAGACTATACTGATTGTGAAAAGAAAAATAATGTTTATTGTAACAAATGAAAGATATATAATGAATTAGTTTACGTTTGCATTGTATACATTTTTAAAAAAATATTTAATACGCCTGTAACAAGTAATGTACTTCAGCTTCCGGGTCAATGACCCCATCTCGATCAGGTTTTTGTCCAGTTTCCCTGATCCATTGAGCAAATGCTGAGATGGCCCCTTGTTTTGCTTCTGGATGTAAATGTAGCTTCACTGTGTGCACGTTTTGTTGAGCGCTCCCTTTGCTTGTAGTTCATTTACCGTTGAAATTGATTTTCTATAACTCGGGAACAAACATTTTTCAAATATTTTTATTTTTCTAAAATAATTATTATCTAAATTTATTTTTTCAGGTCCTCAAGAAAATGTGCGCAGATAAATCTCTTTCCCCACACGTCATATACAGTTTTTTGACAAATTAATAAAACATTACATTTCCCCAAAGCGAGCCAACGTGTGTCTTACATGGTAAGTACTGGTCAAATTGTTGGAAACTCCACAGAAGAAAGCGTAAGGAAGTTGTCTACGGTAGATTACATTTATTTCATTTGTACAAACATTGAAATTATAAACTGTTGTTAGAAATATGTTTTCATTTATGGAACTAAAATTTAACAATTAGTATTCTTCTGGAAAAATCAGGTAAACTTTGTCATAGGGAAAGCATGAAGATCTTTGCATTTTACTACGCGAATACTAAAAAAGAGTACTGCGAAAGCGAGAGAATTAGCTTACTTTTCTCTAATTTGTCCATTAATGGAATACGGGACGGTTTGTTGGGACCCTTACAGAATCTCACAAAAGGAATATTTGAATAGAGTACAGAGAAGAGCGTGTGAACTTAATTTTCCGAAGCAACAGGAAGAAAGTAGAATGAGAGTATGTAGAAATCAGGATGGTTAAGGCAAGACTGCTTTGTACAAAGCGTATCCGGTTATCCAGCTTGGAAAGATATCTACATCCGGCTCAGTAGACCCACGTACTTTAGTAGAAGGGATCACAAGCACAAAATTGAGTTCAAGCCACAGAGAACAGATGTTAGACAATTTTCTTTTACAAATACAATTGTAGAACAATAACGGACTGAAATACGTAGCCTACAACAGCCTTGGATCCCTTTCCTCTATGTGTTCAAAGATTTAAAAGTAAATTAACCAACGATATTTGTAAAATTTATAAGTTAGTAAGTTAGGTTTATTATTATTATTATTTTATTATTATTATTATTAATTATTGTTACTATTATTAGTATTGTAATGATTATTAAATGCATTGCTTTATTAAATATATAATTATATATTAAGTAGTATTTGTATTGAAGTGTAATTACGTGTTGTGAAGTCTAGTGCAATACAGAAGTAGAAATAGAAGTGAAGTGAAGTGGAGTGGGAGTGGAGTGCAGTGCAGTGTAATAAAAAGTAGTGTATTTATTAATCTACAATATCTGTACAGGGCCGCCATAAAATGTGGAATGAATGCTGTTATTGTTGTTGATGCTTTTATTGTTATCATATTATTATTAATATTATTATTGTCTTAATTTTAAGTTATATTGTATTTAATTCCTAATTATCATATGTAAATTTTAGTGTTCTGCCACCAGGCTGCCTAAACCTATCTGCGGAAATAGTAAATATCTACTCTATCTCCTTTTCATTTATTGCAGAAATAACATTATAATAAATCACTGTATAATACTTAATTGTTTAATTTGTTAAGAAATAGTTTTATTTCATTTCTAGAGTTGTAGTAATATTTCGTGAACTAACAATATTCGTTGCATTCAATATTCAAATCCAAATTTCCTAGAATGTTGTGTGTTGTGTACAAGGAGATCAGGCAAGATAGCATGCTCTAGGAACATAATGACAAGGGTAAAATGTGTGCAGGTCTCTCTTCCACATAATACCTTGTTGAGATACTTCAAGAAGGATTCTAGATGCGAAGATTCCATGCACTTCTTAAGAGCCTGCGAGAATGTCACACGTGCATTCTCATCCAGTTCCTCCAGACAGAAGCATGTGTTTCTCTCACGGTAATCCTGGAAAATAATATTGTTCGAGGTATTACAAAATGTTTTACTACATAAGGCTCCTTAAAATAGTTTATGTGAAATAAGCTTCACTTTCCTTCGCACAATCCTCCATGTGAATTAAGGTTCACATATTCGTATTTTATAAAGAAACAGTAACGAACTGGTTGATTTTCAGCGGCTGCTCATTCGATATTTTTTAGTACTTTACTTTAAAATCGTTTAAAAGAATTTTTAATAGCATTTATTATTAAAGGAAGTGATATCAGATGCTTGACATCACTCGATGCTGTAATCGCAAATATTTACTAATTTTTATAGAACTAGCATCTTTCACAACATATCAGTTACATAAGATATCCTAGAGAATTGCTGTTGATTTACAATATTTATATGAATTATATATTAATATACACAAATTTGTTAACATGTACTTCACTGAAATTATCTCAAAATCAATGTTTTTATCCGACCTTTAGTTTTGTAATATGTCGCTCAACAATCATGATAAAACTATTTGAAAAGTTAAAACAAATACAAGCGTTCCACAATTTTTTTCGAAATTGGATTAGTTTTCGATTTGACTAACTATATTGTTCTACTTCCAGTGTATAATTCTCTTAGAAGATGTGCACAGCTCGTTTTATAATGATGTTCATTACGACACAGTTTCATTCTAGAAAAAAAAATTGAGCCAATCAGGCAAGATTGCAAACCAATCATTAACCATTTGTCATTGTTCCATTAAACATTTCTTTCCCTCATTCATATTAAAATTGCAGGGCAAGGACGACTCGTAGAGCATACTCTTCCATTTTTCCTCAAATCGTATTATTTTTCCCACGCCCTGTTTTCGTCTTTAATCGACATTAGGCGGATTAGAAAATACAACAGTCTGCGCTTGGATGACATATTTAATTTATTTGATTCCAAGTTGATTTATTGTTCGTTACTTCTAATTATTTGAGTCTGGTAGAGGGAAGTCTGAGGGAACATTGACTTGCTTGGACACGGGTGAATGAAAGGCCGTGTTTTTTGTGATTCACTTTTGGATTTATTTGTACTAAAACGGGCAGCGACCAAGGAAAATACTAAAATGTTAAACGGGAGTGATTGAGACATGAAATTAACACGGCCAGAAGTATGAGAAAAGTCAGAAATAGAAACACAGTTCAATGACTACGAGTTTATATTTTAACTTCTATCAATGATAGAAGACATTCTCAACGAAACTCTATGTAATTTGTATTAATACACTTGCATAAAATTTGAAATATTCGTTCGTGTTGAAGCTTACTTAATACCCGTCATTACATCACCAATTTATAATATGCTATTATGCATAATACAGTTATTAATGTTCACTCAGTGGTGAGACGATCCTTTCACGTGAGGTACGATAAGCGATAACCACAATATGTATCATTTGCTCTTTCAAACGATTCAATTTCACATTTTGAGGTATAAAAATTTTCCAAAGGCTCTCGTTGCCACTTTGTGTTGTAGTTCAATTCAACTTAGTACAGTAAAATGAGTGGGAGTATGAATTATTTAGCTTAAGAATGCATGCAGAGTATACCTCTACCCCATATGTCACAGGGTTTATAAACTTTTTAATGTCATTAAATAAATAAATTTACCTGAATGAAGTTTATGACTCGCTTCTTTTCAGTTTTGCGTCATAACGCACGTAATATCGTATATTACGTGTAATACCACAGAACATATTTGAGAATGAGCTTTTCGTTTTCGTCGTCCCATGTAGTATGTAAGGCATATTGTTGCCGAGCCAGTGGGTGATCTCTAGCTAGAACGAGTTCTGGCGACAGCATAACGTCGAATTGTGGCCTTTTCTCCAGGTATCCCCCCAAGCGACACACCGACCCAGACGGAGCACGTTCTAAGCCTCTGACTGATCTCCCGATATGTGTCGTAATGTGGCGCATGTGTGTGTACACATAAAAGAAAAGGGAATAGGGATAAAGAAGGGAAAATCGCAAATATTTGTTACAGTAGTGCTCTGACATTCGTCTGGTGTTGATTGGGAAAATCACGGAAAACACGGATCAGAGCAGCTGCCGCTAGAATTCTCCGTACAGAGGCTGAACTCGATCTAGCTATGTAGTTAGTGACGAAAATCCCCAACCGTTGACGGTGTATCCAGCAACAACGGTTTGCGTCATCTGAGTCTATTTCATTTTCGAGTATTAATATTCAGCATTATATCGTAGCTTCAAATAATACTATAATGCGCCATCAAATTCTATGGTACTTACTAATTCATCTTCTGTCCAAGTCACCATTCCATACATGGCGTCATGCAGCTCCGACTCCGTATCGTCGTCAGGAAGCTTCAGGGGAAACGATGCCGACAGGATAGAGAGTGATGAGTTACAACTCATTCCATTTCTTTAAAATAACGTTTTAAATAGTATCATTTCCACTTAAAATATATAGGTAGTCGCAAAAGGAAATAAAATTTTAAAAAACTAGGCGAAATCTTTGCCAAAGCGGTGGCTTTTGGGGATAATTCTATTATATGGAATGCCAGTAGCGACAAATCACCAATAAGCAAAAGATAACCCGAAAATCTCTGTTCAAAGAAAGGGATAATACATTAACAGCGTACAATATTTCTATAATTTTAACAACTACATATCTCAAATAAACTTACATAATTATAATTTTGTTGTTTCCCCTTTTGCCTCGTGATGTACATCAATAAAATGCAAACGAAAGTTTTGAAAAAATATTTTTATATTTATTTGAAAACACTTTCGGTGGAAAATGTTATTTCATCTTAAAGTCAACATCAATTTCCTAATAAATAATATTATTTTGAAAACGGTAGTTGAAATTTTGAGACAAGATTATTCGCCCAAACTGGCTTGGGGAAATTTATTTTTTACGTCTGTACTATTGAGAATAACCAAATAATTCACCTCTTTCTACAAAGGGTCGCCCGCGAGTGCCATCATTCATAAGCAAAGAGTATTGAACGACAGATGTCCGACGCAATTCCAGTCTCATCTGGTCCCATTTCACGCCTCAAGTCTCTCATTCCTGACGCAACACTATTGTTACCACAATTTTTTGTCCAACCCATGTATCTTAGGGATCCCTAAATCCTTTTCGGTCACAGTACCTGGGACCTGGGAAACTGGGGCGTAAATAATCCTATGTACGAGCAAGCCGCCATCGGATCTTCACGTGCGTTGGTTCAAAATCTGTCGCTACCGCAATGTTCCCCGCAGGGTGATAAACGAAGCATATCCAGTAGTATAAACAATAAGAGTGTTATTTACAACCGGCGCGAAGCAGGCTTGACAAGCTTTGCTTACCCGTGGAAGGTCCGTATTTAGCGATTTCCACCACTGATTTATTTACTTATTTTTTGTTGTTTTGTTTGCGGGCGCGATCACTACTAATGTTCATTAACCCCGTTAGTATAGTGCATGTTGTGCTTTGATTGATTCCGGTCACATCAACAGCGAAGGTCGGTTGTCCCGTCAGTGTAGTGAATGCATTATTATTCCTAGGAGGTGGCTGTGTTCTTCTTGTTCCAGACGGTGAGATTCGGCTCCGACTTACTTGCCGGCTTGCGGTGGATTTCCCTACTCCAGGAATCTTCGACAGGTGTACCATACCCTAAGCTCCCGAATGGTCTCTCCACAAGTGTGATAGTGTAGTGAATGTAAGTGTAAGTAAAGGGTGAGGTTGGAACAAGGAAGAGGAACGGAAGATTGCCGTTGGCCCGTTTGTTAAGGCGGCTCCATACATTCGCTATTCGGCGAACAGCGAGCAACCACTCGCCGAATCACGAGTAGTGTAGATGGGTCGCTTGCTATTTGCCAAGTGACGAACATTCAACACTCACCCTACCCACCACGTGTCGGTCTTTTAGACACAACAAAGGGAGCGAACATTCGCCGAACACATCAGCTGGTCGGGATCGGGCGAGCAGTAGCTTGCTGCTCGGCGAATGCCGAATATGTGGAGCCACCTTTAGGACACTGATCTGGTATTCTCCTGGAATTGCTTGAAGAATCCCCAGAAAACTACTTACCGCGGGTCGGCCTTGCCTCTTGGCGTGAGGGGCGAGGCGACGGGCGACACGAAGGAGCTGACGTCGAGACGCGGCGTGCAGAAGCGCGGCAGCAGCCCGTCGCCGCGCGCCGCCGCCGCCGCCGCCGCTGCCACGGCGCGCCGCGCCTCGCACGCGCGCGCGTGCGCCGACAGCAGCGCCGGCCGCGGCGACGCCTCCGCCTGAGGACGCACGGAAGCGGCTCGTCAACCTCAATGCGGCGCCATCCCACGCTGTTTACTTTCTCTCCTTTAGGATGGTACTTAAGAAGAGAAAATGATGATTAAGGAGAGGAATTTAATGCCCTAAAGAGCTTGAAAAAATGATTTTAAAAATTTGCATTTATGACCTAAAAATTATGAAATATGCTATTTAACATGAAATTAAAATTAACAATTCCTGTAAACTAAATCTTTCTTGATTAAATCGCACTTAAATATGCAATTAAAATTAACAATTCTTCTATAAGTCTTTCTTTATCAAATTCACAAGCATGCTTGGAGTGAAGAGATATGTTTTTGTGCATTCATAATATAATCTGCCCTACATTGTGAGAGAAATAAATGAAGTAAATATTCACCTTAGTGAAGTATTTTGTATGTCTTGTTGTAAACCGTCTGACTGGTTTAAAAAATATGTTGTCAAGAAATATCCTACATTTGCACAAGTATGTTATCATCCCCAGAATAAACAACAAAAAACGCAAACTATGACAATCTCTTTCAAATCGAAGAACGCTCACAAATAAATAGATTCTATGAATGAATGAATCGTTTTATAGGCAAGTCTCTATTTCAACGAAATATGCAATATATGAGTCTATAATTATACAAATATGCATAAACAGGAAAAATAGGCCAAATATGCACTAATATGCACTAACATATTAATCTATACAGCATCATATTCTAATCAAATATCAAAAAATTTCACATAGCTATGCACAGAAGCAAAGGAAAAAACAAAAATACAAAATCATAGAAATACGCTCCCTAGTGATGGACGGTGAAGGTGATCATAAGAGCCAAATTATGACAGATGAATGACTATGGATGTCATGTGTTAGAAAAGATACGTAGGAGTTGTTTGAACTGCCAAGTGAAAATGAAAGTGAAAATTTCCCTCAGGAGGGACTCGAATCCGCAGCCTTCGTTTCCGCATACACAAATGTAGCTCCAAGACCCGGCGCCACCCAGGCTGGAAAATGCATCACCACCGATTCTAATACTACTAGTGTATTGAAACGGATGAAAACTGATACAGGAACATGGAAGTCGCCACATAAACCTTGCAATCGCTACTAATTTCATTTACAGAAAAATAAGTGACGATGGAAGGAGAAATGGTATGAGGGATATGGGACGAGATGGGCGTCTTGAAATGGAGGCGGGAGCCATAGGATAGAGATGTGTAACTTGAGACGGGGAAAAGTCAATGCGAGACGTAGGAGGGTAAGTTGGAACTGGAACCGGCGACGTGAGACGTGGGACCAGTGACGTGAGACGTGGGACCAGCGACACGAGACATGGGACCGGTGACGTGAGACGTGGGACCGGTGACGTGAGATGCGGGTCCAGAGACATGATACATGGGACCGGGCGACGTGAGACCAGCGACGTGACACTCGGGACCGGGCATGTGAGACGTGGGACGGGCGACGTGAACGCAGGAACCCACCTCCGAGTAGGCCCTGGTGCGCGCCGCGACCGCCGCGCGCTGGATGGTGCGCGTGGCGACGGACGCCGCCGACGCCGCCGAGTCGGTGCTGACGTCGCCGCGTGCGCCGTCGTCCAGCGCGTCGGGCAGCAGGAAGGGCCAGCTGTGCCGGTCCACCTCCGCCGCCACCCGCTGCGCCTCCCACGTGTCCCTTCGCTCCGCCTCCCACAAGTCCTTGCTCGGCCGCTTCCAGGACACAATGGTCGACGGTGTACGTCAAGGCGGCTCCACACGAACAGCGAGCAACCGCTCGCCGAATCCCGAGTAGGGTGGATGAGTCGCTTGCTATTTGCCGAGTGACCAACATTCGGCGCCCGCCCTACCCACCGCGTGTCGGTCTTTTGGACACATCAAAGGGAGCGAACATTCGCCGAACACATCCACAGGTCGGGATCGGGCGAGAAGTAGCTCGCTGCTCGGCGAATGCCAAAGATGTGGAGCCACCTTCAGAAGCGTATCTGCGGTAAGGCAGACATAGCACAAGGGGCGCTATTTAGAAAATAGCCGCTAAAACAAATAGCAACAACCCTAATTTGAAGTATCCTGACAGGGGTGGAAGTTCAATGCTTGCCATGAGCGCCTGAATACCTAGATACGCCTCTGGTACACGAAAAATGATGCCCCCCAAAAAGTCAGTTTTGAGATAAATGAAGAAGTAAGTTTATAATTGGATTTTTTCTATAGTGGCGGATGATATTAGATCATATTTACATCTTCTGTCTTATAAAATGAATCTTTTTAATTAATTCGCAAACGTTCTTCTCAACGGGACATATGAGCTCAGAAATGTGCTTACCACTGTTAAAAATATTCATTTTATGAGGTAGGAAGTGTAACCATGAGCTAATGTCATCGGCCTCTATAGAAAAATAGAAGTAGAGGAAGTAATGCTATATTTTTATCTGGAAAACTTTAATTAAGATTGTTCATAAGTCAACGTCAAGTAAATCAACATTGCTTTTCGCTCCAAAATGTACGATTCATAACACTGTAAAACCATTCTTCTAACAAATTATAATTTTTGAGATGTGTCACTTTTCTTGTGCCCAGACAAGGTATGCACCAGGAAATGGTACATGAGTAGATAAGATGCTAGAAATTTCCACATAAAAACCGACGATTTGTTCCATGACGAACATAACAGCTTTTGTAGTAAGAGCATGGGCATTGTGTGAGGTTAATTGTGATTCTATTGACTTTTGATCTTCTCAATAGACGACTTCTTAGGATATTATTCCCATTTTCTAATTGAAAGCGATCAGTGCAATGTTTGAGTACTCGCATCGATTTGACAAAAGTTAGAGGGAAGGTAAAAACTTCCCCAAACATGTTAAACTAACAAGGAAAAATATCATGGAAAACAAAGAAAACTACTATTTTTAAATTTTCAGTCCACCACGTCTCTTTCCCTTCATTTATAAATGTCGCTTTTAAATTTATTATTTCAATATACTGCAAACGGTTTTTACAGTCTTGTTTCATTCTGCCGTAGCCTTTAATTGGGGAACAATCTACATATTCTGAAATGTGAAAATATATATTCGTCAATATGATATTTCACAAAGGTAATGGCGTATGGTAATAATAATAATAATAATAATAATAATAATAATAATAATAATAATAATAATAATAAGGGTTAATGAATTGCACTGATGACAATTACAATTACATGAATTTTGGTTACGTAAGGTTTGGATTTACAGACACTCCGCGCGAAGAACTTGTCTAAACTCCCTGGTAATTCAAAAGACTGGGAAGTGCAAGAAATTGCTTTATTTGGAACAGCCCTCATTTTGCGTAAAGTATTGTAGAGGCACTGATAGTCACCGGATCTGCTCCTTAGGTAGCTGGTTGCAACCTGGAGTAGATTTTATATTCAGCCGACTCATAACATCTTTAGTCGTGATGTAATGGAAAATAATAATAATAATAATAATAATAATAATAATAATAATAAAAATAAAATATCTTTATTAGTGGCGAGGCTCAGGCCATTTGGCCTGTTCTTCCGACTAACCACGTTAAATGTATACATTATTTCATAAACTATGAAGAAGATCTAGGGGGGCAGGAAACTTTTACTTTCACTTCTGGGAGAGAAAACTAGGGACCCTCCCGGCATACGCCTTAAGCGATTGAGTAAACCCAGAATGGCGGCTGAAGGCCGAGGAACATTGACAAAAACATGGTAGTCATCTTAATATTGAAATATAATTAATATCACAGATGTCACTAATGACAGTTGTTCATGCGCTTCATGAAATATATTAGTCTTAATAAGAAACACTAAATACCGCTAACTAGACTGATCGCACGTACTTGATTATTCTAAGACTTTGTTTTTTTTCGTAATTGATCTCTTAATTCATTCTGCGTTTAGTCTGGTCGCGCTTTTGATGTTTGACACTTCAATAGTGATATTTATTATAATTTGAGAATATCGTCTGCAGAACCGAACTTTATTTTCTGGTTCTTTGAGTAATTTATACGTACGTGTGAATCTACTGTTTTCTATTTAGATTTTTTACAGGCACTAATGTTTAACCATTTTTAACCCCAATAAATAAGGTTAAATAAAATTCTTTTAAAAATCTTCCTGTTCTACTTTTTGAATAGCGATTAGAAAAGGAAAGTATGTAATTTCCTTGAAACAAACTTTTAACTAAACAATTATTCCATTGGTGAATGTAATTATCGTTCCTCAGAAAAGGTCTTAAAAACTCTATTTATTCATTCATTTAAGGAAACAAATTTTAACTAGTGGTGCTACAGAATGACACAGACTTTACCGTATTAGTTTCCTATTTCCTTTAGTCTTTAGAATTACAGCTTGAGGAGACAAGATAGCAGGGAAAGAGAGATCAGAAGATATTTTGTGTACGAAACGGAGGTATCACTTCTCCGTAAATATCATTCTCGCTCGGATCAGGTGTCTTTTTCCATTGTGATGTTACATCTTGTAGAGACAGACTCTATGCACATCTATCAATGTAACCTGTCTCTATATACCCTGTGGTAAAGATTTTAAAAGAATACGATTTATCATTGTTTTCTCCTTAGACAATTACATGATTACCAGCTAATCACTAACATATCTGGTTTCCACGTCAGTAATTTAGTAATGAGATAACAGTTATTCGTAATTGAGAAAACAAAATAACATTTTTACAAAACAGACCATACATCGTAATTGGATATAATCGGTGTTATCCGCTGATTCGTTACCCTCATATTATTCTATAGTGATAGTCCATTTCTCTTTTAACCTGAAGTTTGCATTTCCAAACATCTATAAAATTATCTGGTTCAATATTTTTGTTTTATACCTACAATTTCTATTTACAATGATTTTTACTTTTACACATAATTTGGCACATATTGATAAAACTTATTGTTGGTATAAATGTTTGATAAATATATTGTATTACACAGAACTACTGTCGTAATAATTTTCTTATATCCCTATATTTTGGTTACGTAAGGTTTGAATTTACAGACACTCCGCGCGAAGAAACACGACTGTTTTGATTCCGTGAATATCGGAGTGTTAATCATTTAATAATGCCAATCATCTGTTCATAATAGCATTTTTCAAGCATGATAAAGTGAAACTAGAGCGCCACCGCGAGGTAGGATGGCCGGAAAGAGCTAATCTCCCGCTTTGGCCAGAGGCTCAAAAAGTAACCATTTTTCAGTGCGCTCTAGCACCTAGACAATTTTCCATATATTTAACATTTATATACGAATTTTGTAGTAAATTTTATCTACTTTAATTTTATAAATAACAATTGTTTCGATAGAACGCATAGTTTTGAAGATGAAAGCGAAAAACTTAAAAAGGGCGAATTTTTTTTTCAATTTTCTCTATGAAGTCGACCATTTTTGAGGTGACAAACATCAAATTCAAATTCAGCACACTAAAAACGTATAGAACCGTTGAGAAAAAAACTGCCGGAATTTTTTCCTGGGTCAGATACCATTTGAACGGAGTAAACTGATTCGTAAATCAAGAGAGACTCACGGCAAAGGTAGAATTTCTACCTTCATAGAGGCTTACAAGAATCACTGAGTGGGACTTATTATTTCTACAATTCCTTTCTGTTCTAAAAGTCTGGGAGCTATATGATGCATTTCCAAAGAATATTGTACCGTATATCAGGCAGGAATGAACTTTCGCGAGATATTCACAAAGAGCTACATGAAAGCTGAATTTTAAAGAATTCTTTTATGCTCTCTGAATTTTTTAAGTCTCCATAGAGTGGATTTAGTTCTAGAACAGTGGATATCATTTACTGGTATGAGTAACATTTTCCCGAGAAAGACAACTGTCGAATGACAGTTTTCATGGATTGTGAAATACCAGATTTTTTTCATTTTTTCTGAAAGCTGATTGTTTTGAATAAAACTTGCATGTGTGCGGTTTAAAAAGTAAAACCTGCATATTTTCAGCACATATGCGATTACAAAATGTTTTTTGATAGAACTAGCATTGCATCATTTAATTGCTTTTTTCCTTTTCTATCATATGGAAAACTTTTGTTTTTTTAGATAAAAACGATATACTTTGTACTTTCAAATAAATCGTTCATGGTATTTTTCAAGAGATGAGAGGGAAACCGTCAGCTCCCGAACTAGATAATCAAATAATTGTAGAATTATAAATTTTATACCGTGCGCTTCTAACATCCTGCATGTATTTTATTACGCATGATACAATTAAAATTGGTATTAGTGAAACCAAACGTTTATATCTAGAGTGTGTTCTTATGCTGTTATATCTAAAGAGAGCTGAAGAAACAATTAGTTTATCGCTAAGAGACCGTTAATAATATTTACAAATATCTGATAGGTCCTCTTATTACTTTTGTCGACACGACAGAATATTCCAGTGACAGAGCGTTCCTTCAAAGTCGCTTCACGTAACTCCTAGTTTTACCCCCGACTGGTTGTGATGTACGCTTTAGATTTTGTGCAAACTGAATATGACGGGTTCGCGTCAAAAAGTGGCTGAAATTACACAGCCCTCGTGTTACAAAGCGTCATTTAACTCGTTCTCCCAGTGACATCGCGCGCTTTATCTAATTAAGGGCACAATCGCTACTATCCCCGTCCCTGCACCACGAAATTACACAGATGCCGATCGCCCGAGTCGGTTTCGATTGGCGAATCGGCTTGCATACGAGGAGCCTTGTTATAACACATCTAGGTACCTTGTCATGTTGATGTAATAGAGGCCTACACGTCATTTTCATTCTTTAGTTTTTTAATGCTCAGTTTTGCTACGGCCTTTAACCACCCTTAAAGCTGCGAACACCGCTTTTGTGTACGTACAAACGTGTCCACAGTGGCACATTCAGGATAATCAGGACAAATTTATTTATTTATTTGTCAAAAAACAGTAAAAACTGTATATGACGTGTGGGGAAAGAGATTTATCTGCGCACATTTTCTTGAGGCCCACAATTTAGAAAAAATTGAAAAACTAGAAACAAGAATTTAGAAAATAATTATTATTTTAGAAAAATAAAAATATTTGAAAATGTTTGTTCCCGAGTTAAAGAAAATCAATTTCAACTGTAAATGAACTACAAGCAAAAGGAGTGCTCAACAAAACGTGCGCACAGTGAAGCTACATTTATAGCTTTACAGCAAATTGACAACTTACAGCAAGAAAACAATGATCTAACAACAAAGACCTATTTATGATCATTGCAATTCATAAACCCTTGCTACCCATACGTGATCTAAGATTGTGGGAAAACTGATGAAGGTAGAGCAGCACATACTTTCTCGCACTAGTTATGCATTTTTCAAAATATCCGGGATTTCAAAAACTTTTTTTACACTATCCGAGAACAATGATTAATTAAAAAGTTGATTTATTTTTTAGAAAATAATTGAAAATGTTGAAGTTTCTTGTACGTATGGCAAAATTCTCGCAGATTCGCGACCTTAGTACCGATATGGGTATCATATGGGTATTGATTGCTTGATATTAATAAATCAGGTTCATGGCTTATTTATCCACATTTAGTTCATTAGGTAAACACCCAAGCACCTCAAATACTTATTAATAATATGTTGCAATGGTTGTTTCATGTTACACTTAATGAATTCCTAATATATTGTTGTTACATATTTTTAGAGAAAAAATATATGAACACTGATGTGAAATATGCCATGTGACATTCAAGAATTTTAAACCTTTAAAAGCCAAGGTGAATTCTTGACTTACACGATGGTGATGCACAGGATCTAATCTACGCAGTTCTGATTTTGGAGCTAAGCCATTAAAACATTGCATACATTGCTAATAAGAACTCAGCAAGACATCAATTCCTTCTCTTATAAAATTCACTATGAAAATAGGACGATTTTGTGTCATTTGTAATAAATCATTGACACAAAACCAATTAAATGTGATTCTGCTGAATAGGGACTTTCTCCAAATGGTGGATTAAACATATTTAGGACAAAATACATAAAATGTTATAGATTGCGCTATGAAGAAATTAACAGGCGCAAATGAAATTCACAACAGACATTACGCTGCAACGCATGTTTTCATCGTGCACGACTCAAAAACTGTGCGGACTTAAAACCAGGTTTATTAAGTCATAATCCACAAAACGAGACCAATTTTAATTTTTGATATTTAAGGAGGATTAGCTTTTCAGGATATACTTACTCACTCCGTAGCATGGGTAATGAGAAACTGAAGAATCTCGAACTCTAAGTAAAATTAAATTAACCATTGTTATTCTGAACAATGAAATAGCACGAATAGAAGTATTTGTTTGTTAATAAACGCTTAGCAATATTAGAATGTTCACCCACACACAGGACCCTACGATGCGTACCTACGAGAGTCCTATAACCCGCCAACATCCTATGACATAATAAAATGTTCGTCAGTGCCCAATAGTTTCTTGGAGTCCAACTTTAGCAGTTTGCAGTTTTAAACCTAATTATCGTTGTGAGGCCGATATATAGCAGCTAAATACATTATTTGTGATATAGAACGTGTGCTGTTTAAAGTTTTTTGACCTTCTAATAAGAAAAACATCGTAAGTTAGGGCTACGAAATAGTTTTCTACAGTTTTGGAAGAGCAATAAGAGGAAATTGTGAGCCGCCGCGTGAGGAATTAATATAGCAACGAACGGTTCTATTTCGGGGAATATAACAATTACGTCGACAGAACATAACAAACGTTAAAACGCGGTGTAAGAAATATCTTACCATGTGGTTAAAATCTTGTTACAAACACTAATATATCAAGAACAATTTTATGTTTCATGCTTCACGTTTATTTTCACGCGTTTACTCAAGTTCCACGTGGACACAACTTCAGTTACTTTCGTTTCTCAGACAATTTCCTATGCAGCGCTGTTTTAACAGCATTGGGAGCCCTTGGGCCTAGGTTCATTTGGGGGGCCCTTATCCTTACTTTCACCGCGCACCCCCTAAGTTTGATGCTGATATATAAAAAGAATCATATCAATTCACATTGTATTTTGTATTTTTAAAAAGAAATTTGAAAGTGTTTCTTAGTGTTTCAATTTAACATTCAAGCAACAAATTTGAACATATATGTATAAGTAAGAATAACAGATTTATAATTACATTGAAAAGACTACAAATTAAATAGTTTTAATTTTTTACTTTCCCGTATACGTACGTATTACGGAGTGTAGTGAAAGTTATGTAATGGTGCGTGAAAAAACGGCAGATTTTCCGCAGAAAAACTCTTATTACAGAGCCGAAACGGATGGCAACGAAAAAGTGGTTAAATCCAGTTGGTAAATTTAGAAAAAAACCTCTAACATGTGGCGCAGCCAGAATCCGCGTAGTATGGCACCTTGAAACCGAAAACTCGATTGACGGTACAACGTCTGTCCGTCCGTCCGTCCGTCCGTCCGTCCGTCCGTTCGTCTGTCTCTGAACAACGCGAGCGACTTAATCGCTCAGCTGATTTTCTCCAAAATTGATATTTCCTAATCCATCTGGCTGATGTCGAGGACCCTGGAATTTGAGACTGATATTTTAATTCTGAAGAGTACTTTACATGAAGCCCCTGGGGCATTCTCAAAATTTTCAAAAAAATTTTCTTAATTTTGAGTAAATTTTATTGTTAGATAGTCTGAAGTAAGTTTAAGAGAATGGTGCATGCCTCATGTTGGTTGAAAACTGATTTTTCGAAAATTTCAAAAATTCTAAATTTTTTCGGCGTCTTCCTACAACTACAATTATGAAGATACACTTAAAAAATGAAATGTGTTAATAAACTAGTGGTGCTACAGAATGGAACAGCCATTCCCGTATTAGTTTTCTATTTCCTTGGGTCTTCCCTAGCTATTCGGAATTGCCACATACTCTTTCTTGCCAGCTACCATCTATCGCCGCGAAAAGTACATTTTTTTGTCATTTTCATAATTTTTTTCGGTTTCCTCTTGCTGCAACGAACAAATTAATTTTAGAATATTAAAGAACACAAAAACCTAGCCCTAATGGCAATTTTCTTTTAAAAATTATGTGCCGTTTTAAAGAAAATTGCGTTTTTGCGCTACTAAAAATGCGAAATTTGAAGCTCGTTTTCACAGAAAAGTTTTGAGTTTTCAAAATACGTTATTAGAAGTTACTTAAAGCACTTACACTCACAAATAAAATCATGTTTACAAATTGCTGGTAATGTGCATATTAAAGAGGTGAGAGATCCTTTAAAAAATTACATATGTGCAATTTTTGGAAAAACAAAAGAAATTCTCGAAATAAACTTTACGTCATATTAAACAGTGCAATTAGCACTATCCGTTCGAAAAGTTTGAAGAAAAAATTTGTATCCATTTATGAGAAAATGGCGTTTGAGCGTTTCTGAAAATGCGGAAATTTGAGCTAGTTGTCACAGAAAACGGTTGTGTTTTCGATAAACGTTACTTGACATTATTTAAAGCACATGTACTCATAAATATAATAATGTGAACCATTAGCCGCTAGTGTAAATATTAACGACGTGAGAGAAGTCAAAAAAATTACATTTTTGCAATTTTTGAAAAAACAAAAGAATAGAGCAGTAGGGAGTTTTTGTCATCTCATAAAATACATTAGGCACTATACCTATCAAAAGTTTAAAGAAAAAATTTTGAGCAATTTTTGAGAAAATCGAATTTTTGTATTTTTTTAAATTGCTCATATTGCACGCAATATTTCGCGAAAACTACTAAAATTTTCAAACAAATGTACCTGACCTTAATAAAAGAACATACTATGAAGAAAAAATGTATTTGAAGGAAAAATCTCTATTTGCAATTTTGTTGTTGGATGAAGACACCGAATAAAATTCAAACTTTTGCAATTTTCGAAAATTCGGAGTTATCCGTGAAAATCGGACGTTTGCCACCTTAATAAGTGTATTTTACTCTATTCTTACAAGAAATTTAAAGAAAAAATTGGAGCAGTTTTTGAGAAAATTTTGAAAATGTCCGGAGGGCTTCATGTAAAGTACCCCCAAATTTTACAGAATCTTTTTCAGAATCTCAAAGCTTTGACTAGAACCAGATCGACCGGGTAATATCCATTTTGGAAGAAATCGTACGTATGGTTTAGGCGCTAGCAGTGTTCACAGACGGACAGACGAACTGACGGACAGACGGACGGACGGACGGACGGACAGACGGACGTTTTCCTTTCAATTGGTTTTTTGGTATCAAGGACTTACAAAAAAGGGATTCAGACTACACCATGTGTTAGGAGATTTTTTTTCTTAATTTATCAACTGGTTTTCTTCACTTTTTCGTTATCATGGCCCGGCAATAAATTTTTTTCCGCCGAAAATTCGCCATTTTTTCGCGCAGCATTACATAACTTTTCCTATACTACGTATATCACTCCGTGTATACGTACGTATACGGGAAAGTAAAAACAGGTCTTCAAATTAGGTCATGTTCAATTTTTTAAAAACTTATTTTTTGCGAAATTGTGGGTTAAACATAGGCAATTTTTATTTTCTTTAAACCATTTTCCTTAAAAGTCGCACAACATTTTTTGATTAAATGGGGACCTTAGATAGTTTGAAGGAAGATTAAGAAAAGGGTGCAGATTTCATGTTCCTTGAAATACCCTACTTTGCAAAAGTTAAAGAATTTAAAAAATATCGGTCTCTTTTTACAATTACAATTGTAAGGATACAATTGTTTTTCCTACTAAAATATGCTCATCAAAAACAGATCGGGAACAGATAAAGCGTTTACATTTAGAAGAGCTTGTCTTTTCAAGTTAGACTTTTAGAAATTATTCGAAACCTATTCGATAATCATTCTTTTTCTCCGTGTTGCGAGTTATAGAACATACATAGATTTACTGAACGAAAGGTCACATATCTATGCATACGTTAACATTTCGTCTGTTATACATTACATATTATAGTCTTTCAAACTTTCAAAGAATATAAAACAATGCCGTAGTACGTCGATTATCCGTTTTTTTATAAAATGAAGATCGCTTTTTGGGTAAACATTTTGAGAGTTGAAAATTAAAGTAGAATTTGCAAAACATAAGGATTTATTTCATATTTTTATATAGTAATTATGTTGCTGTTTCTCGGCTACAGAACGTTAAGAAGTACATTTTACTATTTTAAATGTTTTTACTTTAGATGAGTTTGCCCACAGACACTAGTTTAAAAAAATTGTTGAAATAAAAAGTGAATTGCATTAGTATGAGTATATGTGTGTGCATTAGAAAGAATAAGCGGCAAATCCGAACAGCTAGCCGAGACCAAAGGAAATAAAAAACTAATTCGGGAAAGTATGTGCCATTCCGTTGCACCACTTGTTATTGAATTGTACAATATTAAATGGAAACGCATCAACCAGCAATATTTCATATAAATCTTATTCAATGATACGCAACAAATAATTCAGCTAGTCTAATTTTTTGCAAATAGTTTAATCGTACATCACTTTTTATACGTTATTTTATTTTTTGAAAAATGTAATATTCATTTTTTTTAAGAACTATCGGGGGCCCAGGGTCCGGGCCCTTGGGGCCCGTTCCTTAACACGGCACTGTGCCTATTCGCCGCGCGGTGCCAGCATTCAAATGGCACACATTATGTCGCCGGCCAAGATTGTCAAGAATGCTCGGATTTTGTATGATACATAAACTCTTGACACTAGGCGAAACAACCTCTCTTGAGTCATTTTCAATGACTAGTTCACGTTTCAACAAAGCCTTGCCAGACGATCAAATGTATACCTTAATACCAACTTTCAAAAATCCCTGGTACCAATGTCAATTTATTTAAATTCTCTAATTGTTCATAATACAACTCTATCATGTTTTAAACGCGCACAGGAAGTTCGTTAAACTAAATGGAAGATGGTTCTATGTGGAATGGTCATATCCTTTCTATTATAGCACGTGTTAGCAAAGGGCCATTCTATCACACTTTTAATGTCTTACGGCAGCGTTTTCACCAATCTCATAGTTATTTACAACATTAATGCTAGTGTTACATTATTGAATAAAAATGATTATACGAATCTTAAATCATACATCATCAATTACCGTACACATAAAATCTTGATATTTAAACGTACCAGGATGTCTTCATCCTGGTACATGGTTTCTTTATTAAAATCCAGGATCCTGGTACGTCTGGCAAAACTGCCTCTGGTAAACGCTGACATCCTCCCAGAGTTCGTAGCGTGTACTATTTCTTAGAAGTGGTAGCATTTACAGGCGGCTCAGTTGGTTAGCGCTGCGCTCTAGCGGCATTATGAAGTACTATTTTCCTTGATGTAATTGTTGAATTTGGCGTTTTTCTTCTTTTAACGCCGTGACTTTGGAGAAAAATAATATCTCCAGAGCGCTTCAAAACTCAAAAATACACCAACTTAGATTGGATTTGTCCTAAGCAGCACTTATTTTAGAGGTCAGATGCCAAAAATGAAAAAAAAAAAAAATGCGAATGCAAATAGTCTCATCGAATGAATAACAAATTTCGTTTTCTTACAATAGGAGTACTTATGCGTCAATCCTTAACAACCGCCGACCGTTAAGAACTACGCCGTACTCTGATTGCGTTAATTCTACATAACAATAGTTATCTACGCACCAAGGGCGTTTTAAGGGTTTTATTGATCGAGCGGCGACAATACACCTGAGAGCCTTTGACCTGAGAGCGTTTTATCGTCCGAGGTACATGCATAATTTTATTTTTTACCTATTTTATTGATTCAGAGATACCTATTTACTAATTAACTAGATTATAATAGGCGAGTTAACTGCTGTCTGTTCGATGTGTTCATAAATAAAGAATTATATTCCAGTTCCAATAATTTTATACACGTCAACAGTTTATTTAAAATAAATGTTATCATTACAAAATGTTTATAAATGTTTGATTATGGAACATGATACACAACGTTTCGAAGACTTTTGTGTCTTCTTCTTCTTCAGGATTAGTTTAAAATTGAAACTATACAAGAAGAGATATACACAAATTAAAAAAATATACCATTTAGTTTAAAATAAAGGAAACATTGATCAAAAATTGTAATACATACTTTAAAGGAGTTTCTTACGTTTTATACAAACAAACTTGTCAGCAGACAAATCAAATATAATTTGAAAGGTTACAAGCCATCAAAGGAATGAATTCCTTATAAAATTATATAAACATACATTTTTGAACTACAGACAAGTATAAAATGAGAATAAGACCACAATATTAAGAGCAAAGTTAGAAAAGAATGAAAATAATGTCATGAGAAATTAGGTTAGTGCACAATGCAAGAAATACAGACATGTTCATATTGAAGAAAATTAAACTTCTTGGTGTTAAGTTTAAGCTATAATTCGTGAGACTATCGTGCATTCCTCATGCGTGGAGAGTATAACGACGACCGAACCAGAATTGTGCGGGATAGACGAAAGGACTTATTTTATACTTTCAGTTTTGAAATAAGCCTGAAGAAGAGACCAAAAGTCTTCGAAACGTTGTGTATCAGGTGCCATAAGCAAAATTTATTAACATTTTGTATTGATAACATTTATTTTAAATAAACTATTGACTATCTATAAAATTATTGGAATTGGAATATAATTATTTATTTATAATTAACTAAATGTTAACTTGACTCAGTTTCTCTTTTCATATTTCCTTCCCATAATTCCCTCTCATAATTCCTTCCGTAAGGGAACATGTAGCATTATCGTTCAACTGTTTTCATATTTCCCTCGTTACCACAATCCTCTCAATCCAGGTAAGTTATGCAGCGTATATCGAATTCCGTAGTCCATATCAAAGGCAATAATAATCATCAGTATCAGTAAAAATAAGAATGATTTTATTATGTATTTATTAATTTACGAAAAACGATTTTGGAATTGAGTTATGTTCGCACGGGCCCAACTAGTCCCACTTTAGCGCCTCTTGTTGCTTACGAGGAATGATCTCATCCCCGACTGCTGCTTGGAGTCGTCGACCTCGTCCGCGAAGCGTAGCAGGGAGGTTCGGGAGAGCCTGATCGTAGGCAGCTTCGTCGACGAGCCCACGTTCTCAGTCATCGCCCCGGACGCGTGCCCGACGCGCACTGTCCTGTCCGAGGTCGCTGACGACCTGCGCGTGCATTGATTGATTGATTAGTATTTCCGGGCGCGTCAACTACTAAAGGCATTAGTCTCGTTAGGTTAGTGCATGTTTTCGCCTCGGGAGGTGGCGGTGATCTTGCCCACCTAGATGGCGAGATCCGGCGCCGACTCACTCGCCGACGAGCTGGATCTTCCCCAACCAGCTATCTCCCACCGACGGGGCACCCCCTAGACTGGTATCCCAATTTGTGTGGTAGTATACTTCTTGGAGATGTGTGTATAACTAAGGGCTGCGGATAAGACAGACAAGGAAGAGGAAGAAAAGCTTGCGCGCGGTCCGTTTGTCAAGAATACTGCCCCGGCATTCGCGTGGTGTTGAAGCCGGCTGCTCTGATCGACAGATTTCCGTGATTTCTTCGATTTTTTGGCTGCTAGAATTCTAGAATTCTTCTCCAGGCAGAGACTGAATTTGATCCAGTTATGTAGCTAGGGTCGAAATTCCTGTCACTTTCGGTACCCGAACCCTAGGACTTCTCTATCAGAGACACTGCGCTGACATCAACTGGTACCCTGAGACACCTAACTCTGCGTATGCTCAGAAGGAGTGGCGGTTTTTTGCAGAAATGACTCGTGTTAATTGATGCAGTTCTGCAGCACACAACTTGCGATGCCCGTTTAAAGTATTTTAATGCACTCTTTTAATTGAAGCAAAACCGAACATTATCTGAATTTATTTGCTGGTGAACTTGTAATAGTCGGAAATCGTTTGTTACTTCCGCTTCCCAGGCAGACGCTGACGTAAATAAAGTTATAGCTCGATCACTTAAAAAAATAAAAAATAAAAAACCTGCGCATGCGCGAAAAGTGGCGGAGGGGATGGTTCCCTCTTTCAGAGGATCAACTATCCATTTTGAAATAAAATCTGCTTCTTCTACTGTTACTGAATGTCAAATCTACCATTTGCTTACCATGAAACTGTTTGGGCCACCCGACCCGCCCGCCATACGGCGGACGTGAAACCTCCGTGAAAGTTTTTTTTTGGCTATTGATTGCTGCGGATTTGCTCGTTGCTTGCAGACATTTTCTCACTTCTGGATCACAATTCAACTTCTGACTGATCTTAGCGGTCGCTGCACCTGAATAACTTCAATCACTTTCAGGTTGCACTACAATCAGCAATTTTATTTTTACTTCAATGAACGAATACAACTTCGCAGAACTTTTAGTTACAACTCTCACTCGTCCAAACCAAAACCTTCTACCTCACAAAAAGTCGACTTCCATCTTATTATCAACAAAGCCTCCTAGCAACCACCTGCCATTGTCTACTCTTTTCCTGAATCATTGGTATATCACAGCTTCCCCTCTCCAAGCGTCATTTGGTTTGCTGCAACATATCTAAATGACAAGACTACATTAAGCACCTTCTTCTTGCTTCATTACACTGTATTCACTGACACTTTGCACTTCACACAACACATATCTTGTTTCATGCAGCTTTAAAACTATTTACATTTGTCTTTGTAAATATGCCAACACAGTTATGAACCATTTCATCGAGTATATATTGCTGCCTGCTATTTACTTCTATCCTAATATATACTACATGTTTATTTAAAATTCCCTCACATTCTGACAAAAATAGACATAAGAACAAAAAGAAAACTATTACACTTTAATATATACAAAATACTATTTACAATTATTCATTCCTTGTCAATAATCTTTAATCATGGGTATCGTCCCTTTTATAAGGCTTAATATTCCTATAATTGTATGTCCCCATCTGTTGACCATTTTCATCCTTTAAAATTACAGCATTTTTACTCAGTACTTTGTCAATCCGGTACGGTCCTTTATACAAAGGAAAACATTTATAAAATAGTTTTTTATCTACCGACGATACTTGTGGTACTCTAATCAATACTTCGTCACCCACATTATATACACCTTTAAAATATTGCTTTTGCTTCAGCTTCCTTCTTGCAGCTGCTTCCCTCAAATTATCATAAATTATACTCGTATTTCTATTATTATCTGGAATCCCACTGATTTCTGAAGGTATTTTCATTCCTCTAAACGGATCTTTTTTTCTTTCTTCCCCATATGAATTTCTATTGGTGTGCTTCGCGTACTCCCATGAGGAACATTATTCAAAACGTAGTTTAACAAAGGGACGGCCTCCATCCATCGGTTGTGACATTCCGAAATGTAGACTCTAAATAATCGTGAAATCTCTTTCATAATTCTCTCACTGGGGTTAGCTTGAGGGTTCCGTACCGTAGTATAACATATTTGGACACCAATTTTTCCCATCTCTTGTTCCCATTTTCCGCTGGTAAATTGTGCCTGGAGACAGCCTGGTTTTGACGAACATACCTAACCGTAGTGTTGAAGTGTGAGAACTAAGTTGCAAGAGCGAATCAGTTATCGTTGCAGGCGGTCCTTGAGTTCAACTGAGCTCCCCCTCGGGCTTCGCCTCGCCTCCCAAGGCATGCGACTCCATGATGATTTTTTTCTAATTGGTCGAGCTATAATATCTTCCTTGTCGGCACGCAGTGAACTGTGTGGATCAGCAGCTTCCCTGACGCATTCGAATAGTCTCTCAGTTTTCACGTCACCTATAAGCCTGCTATCGTTGACAGCGTCAGCGAGATATTCTGCAACACTCATGACAGTGTTTGAAACATTAATACATTGTCACTGAAGATTTCAAACATCACCACTCTAGAAGGTATCATATAACTAGTGGTTCGCAATAGCAAAAATGCTGAACAAAACCACTCAAAATGGTTTTCCAATAAAATACTCTGATATAACATTGCAATAAATGAAATATTAAAAAGTAGTCTTTACGAACACTGCCATAACGTAGTTTAGTATAGAGCACAACTGTATGTACCAAGGATATCAAAATATTCCTTAACCCAATTCGTGAATAGTAAATATTGAATGACAGGTCACTCTTCCAATGAGCTTTCCTGCTGCATGATGTCAGATGCATCGTAAGTAGTCACGCACTGAGAATAAGAGAGACACAAACAAATTTTTGCAGTTTTCAGTCAAAATCGAAGCTATTTATCTTTATTTTTCCCGACTTCTGGGTATCTAACGCAACTCTAGAAACCTTTCGCATGGTCGGAGGCTGCAAATTTATCTTTCTACTTCTCACATGGATAAAATACATTCAAACAAAAATCCAACAGTTTCAGTTTCAACTAAGGATATTAGATTTTTTTCTGGTCACAAATCAAAATTATCATTTGAAAAGAAATTATAGATTTACAAAATAATTCTAGTTCCTGTATACTGGTGTTTCATTTACAATTAGTTTTAGTAATATCTAGAAAAGTGCGCATCGGATCAAGAAATGTGGGCAGTAAAAGGTGTTTGTATTGATGGAGGCCATCCAATGATACCAGACTCGATCTACCACCCTCGTGAATGCAGTGGATGATCTAACCGGTAGGGAGCGGTTTTCCTCCTTCGTTTGAACGTGATTTCCGATTCCTCCCTGCACGTGGACTTGCGGGTTTTCCCCTTTCAGATATCTCATTCAGCGGGTCACCGCATCATCCGAGATATGCTCTAAGCTCCCAAATGCTATCCCAGTGTGTGTCGTAGTATACATGTAAGGGAGATCAAGGATGAGGAGGGGAAGATCGCGCGCGGCACGTGCTCTGTTGTTAGAGCGACTTGCTCCGACATTCGTCTGGTATTGATCGAACAAATCACGGAAAACTACCGGGCAGAGCAGTCGGTCACTAGAATTCTTTTCCAGATCGATGCTGAATTTGACCCAGCTATGTAGTGTTCTCAGGATATCACGATAGATAGACTTCTCTAGTTTTTCACGAGTCAGCCTCTTGCCACGGATCAAATCTTAGTGGTTCCAATGCTTTGCGCGAAGCTAGAGTTCCTAGATACAGAGAGTAACGCATTCCACTGTTCCACTGATCCCGCCATTTTATATCCAATTGCCAGGAGAATTAGAACTGTGGGATATTCTGTGTGTTGAGAACCATGAATCTATTCCAAATCAATATTAATAATAAGCTCAAAGATCTTCACGTCACCAATTCTGTGGTCACGGGGTAAATGTTCTTAAGTCAATTTTTTTTATCTATATTTTATATTAGTAAAATGACCGAATTCTAATGTTGCCACAACGAGAAAAAAGCGTTGGGAAATGGCGTTGACCAAAGGAAAAAGCATGGGCTCAATCATCTAATCCTTGTTTTCCCCAAAGTAAGATTTTTGACTTAAGAACTTTTACCTCGTGACCACAAAATGGTCCTAATTTTCCTTCAGCTTCTGAATGCTGCCTGGTGGGGCTGTCGGGTGAGAGAATATCAAATGGCGGCATTTGCGCTACTCTGTGTATACTGCGACTTTTCGTAACTTTGTCCCTGACAGGAATCAGCTGTTTCGCTGCCATCCAATCGGGACTTATATTTCGCGACAGTGACGTCACTATGGTGACGTTCAAGATCTCCATTGGATGAAACTGTGAACAGCTGATTCCTGTCAGGGACAAAGTTACGAAACTCGCAGTGTATCTAGGGAGCGTACGCGTAGCGAGACCTGAGCGCGCGCAGGGACGACTGGCGGGCGGGCGCGAGGCCCGGCTCCGCGGAGGCGCGGCGGGAGGTGCGCTGCGAGGAGGTGTGGTCGGTGCCCGTGGAGGAGGGCGGCGGCGCGGGCGGCGGCGGGGGCGGCGGCGGCGGCGGGAAGGCCGTCGACTTGGACACGCGCAGCTGCAGCGCCACGTCCGCCCGCGAGCGCGGGATCCACGACGCGTCCAGCTGCGCCTTGTGCTCGCGCTCTCGCCGACCTCCACCCCCGCCGACCCCTGCGGGCAGCATTGATTGATTGTTAGTGATTCCGGGCGGGTCAACCACTGAGGTCATCAGTCCCGTATGTGGAGTGTATATTTTTGCATCGGAAGGTGGCAGTGATTTTTCACCGCTGGATGGCGAGATCCGGCGCCGCCGACTACCGACGGCTACCGTCGACTAGCGGGGTTTCCCCTCCACCAGGTCTCTCCCAACAGCGAGACACCGCCCCAGCCGGGACAAGCTCTATGCTCCCGACTGGTCTCCCGGCATGTGTGGTAGTGTAGTGAATGTTAGTGTATGTGTGTGTGTATGTGTGTGTGTATGTGTGTGTGTGTGTATGTGTGTGTGTGTGTGTGTGTGTGTGTGTGTGTGTGTAAGGGGGTGAGGATAGGACAACGAAGAGAAAGTAAAGATCGCGTGCAGTCCATGGCCCGTGTGATAAGGCTGCTCTACAATAGCCCGCGAACGGCAACGGCAACGCGAACGCGATCGTAAAGAAAGTTGAAAGGCGGACATCTCAGGCAGGCGTTTACAACATTACGGGAACGCGAAGCTTGACGGGAACGGGAACGTGAAAGATGGTCAACATTTATCTCGGCCCGGGAACGGGAAGCCTCTCGACCAATGAGAGTACAGCAAATGGAGGCGAAGCTTTCCAGCTGATCGAGCGCGCGGCCTGCGCGCGAAACTGGTCTGCAGCGGTGTTGAGGTTACAGCGTGGATTTGCGAGGTTAGGGTTTGAGGAGGATTTAGTTAGTCGTTGTTGAATTGTTTTAGTTCTTTTTAGAGATTTCAGTATTTTTCGTTTTCTATTCATATTAATACATAGAATTAAAATTTCCCACAAAATAATTTTTTATGTTTCGTTTAAGTACATTGGAGTTTTTTATTTATTGATTAAATTTTCGTTAGTTGTATTTTCAATACGTTCTTAGTAGTTTTTGCATTTTTTCATTCTGATGAATTATTTTTTTAATTAATATTCTTTCGTTAAAGTATTCATTATTCATACTACCACACGCAAAAAACTGACTGATGGCAAAGCAAAGAGTGAACAGAGTAGCGCAACTACAAGTGCTTTGGTTTCGGCGACTCTTACCTGAAGTACTCGTTTTTGCCGCTACAGGTTCATAGCGCTATTGCTCTTCCCGTTGGCGTTTATTATGAAGTGCACGTACCTCGCGTTGCCGTTCCTGTTCGCGGGCTATTGTAGAGCAGCCTTTAGGGTACTGCTCCGGCATTCGCTTGGTGTTGATCAGAGAAACCATGGAAAACTACCGATCAGAGCAGCCGGCCGTGAGAATTCTCCTCCAGACAGCGACTGAATTCGACCTAGTTGACAAGCTAGCGTCGAAAATTCTGCCGCCATGGGATTTGATTGATTCTAGTGATTCTCGGCGAGTCATCTACTAAGTCCACTGTGCCCCGTAGGTGTAATGCATGGTGTTAAAGCAGTGATCTTCCCTAGCTGATTGGCGAGATCCTGCGTCGACCTACACGCCAGATAGCGGGGTTTTCCCCAACTAGGTATCTTCCACCAGAGGGCGCGCGCCCCAGCCGGGGTAAGCTCTATGCTCCCGACTGGTCTCTCGGCTTGTGTGGCAGTGTAGTGCTTGTTAGTGTAAGTGTAAGTGCGGGGTGAAGATAGGACGAGGAGGAGGAGGAGGAGGAAAGATCGCGCGCGGTCCGACCTAAAATAGTGCCCACGGACATGGGGAAATGTTGCATATTACATTCTGTAACAGAAGAGAATTAACCAATAAAATATTAGTTTATAAATTAGCTTAATCCAGATTATCTTCGTTAGAAAAGTTACTCTAATTGTAAGTTCATGAAAATAATATTTTTAAAATAAATTTGAAAACTCAAAATATTTCATAATGTACTTATTTGATTTTTAAAGGAAGTTAGATTCTATAAATATTGTAAAACATGTTACAGTTCCGACAAAAATGTCTTCTTTGTAACCATTACAACATTTGAAAATATTACAAAAAGCATCCACATTTTACAATTTAAACTATGCTTGCCTGTCAGGAAGGCAACATTTTTTGTAAGAAAATTGTTTAGATATAACGGAATCACATAATATAAACAAAGCTTATTTCTTTGTAATCCGCTCCCCATCGTTTTTGTCAGCTTAATGAATCTGTTTGGGTAGTGAATTCAAATAAGTCAGTTAATCTGGATGTGAAGGGAGAAGGTTTGGGTCGTCCGAGAATAACTCTCTCCGGACTGGAAAAATGGACGGCAAGAGAAGATAGCACGCGGTCTTTGGCCCGATGTTCGACATACGTCTGGAAGTAGAAACCGTTCAGCAGTCGATCCCTGTGTGATCTCGATCCCTGCATGGGATCGAAATCACTTAGGGTGGACTCTTCTGCTTTATATCATGTAGCACTCAATGATGTTCAGTGCACCATGAAATAAATTTCTAGCACCTGTGATATTCTGATCGTAGTCGCATTCGATCGTCACTTCGTCATTACTACCAGAATTGTTCATCAACGGTAAAATATCGTTATTTCAAACCATCGATGCCATTATTCTAAATATCGTTAATGTTCAAATATTTACACATAAGCATCGATGTTTGAAAACATAATTTCTTCAAATTTATTTTCTTTTTCTATTTATTATCGACTAATAGTTTTGTTATGAAGAAATTAGATTAGAATAGTTTTGTTACGAGAAAAACATTTATTACATTTTTTTTAAAAACTTGCATGTAATTCCTTGAGTAATATTTACATATTGTAAATGTTATTAACAAATGTAATCACAGACGTTGCATTCAAGAAAGAATGATGTGATTTATCATTATGAATGAATGGGAAATAATTTTGATTTGAAAAAAGGGTAAGAATCAAAGGTTTACATCATCAAAAAATCTATTTTATTGAAAATAGATATCATTTTAAACTGAAGGTGTTTTGCTAACATAGTTTGAGCTTATACAAATGAGATAAAAATATTTTAAATAAAAATGAAATGTAAGGAACATTGGAGGTGGTGACCGTCTTTGAGAAGGGATTGCAGAGAGGGGAACCGCACCTGCTTATACAAATTGCCTCAACCCTGCCTGCTGGCGATTGTCGGAGTAATTGGACGCTGTGCGAACGGAGTGCCCCACAATCGCTTGACGATCGGCTCGGAACAGAGATCACTATACAGAGCGAGCGTTGGTCCGTGCTCGCTTGACGCGTCACCCTTCATTGGACAGACGACCATCACCACGCTCGAAACACCGGAGAGCTCTTTGCACGTTCTTTGCACACTCAGTTCGCAATAGGTTCATACAAAAACATTTTTTTGCATTCCAGCATCGTAAACTATTTTTTTGGTACACAAAAACGTCCATAAAGAACATCTTATCACATAGATTACGATGCATTTGCCGTTAATGGTACGAATAATTGCGTCATCATACATTCAGACAATTGAAGCGAAAAAATCGTGAGGCGATAGCGGCAAAGCGAACAATCAACCACCGTTTTTTCATACAGTTGTCGAAAACATTATATAAAAATGTAACGTGTGAAAGTAGCATATAATGTTGTTTTGTTGCTTTCGTAAAAATATGAAAACTTGCTTCTAACGTCGCTCGTTTTCAAAACATGTACTCATACAATAAAGCTTAATATTATAAACTGTTGCATAATATACTACTATTTAACATATTTGTTATTATCAAATGATAACAAACTTCTCTTTGCAGTGAAAAAAAACAGGGTGTGTTGAAAAATATGTGATTTATTTTAGATCAGCAAATAATTATACCACAAGATCTGGGTTGAATCCACCAAAATAAACAATTGTTCAAATTGAAAATAAGACCAGTAATATTTATTTACTAAATATGCTTCCCACCAAGAGCAGAAACCGCAGCCTACCTGCACCTTCGCTCCTGGCCCCTCCCATCGCGGCTCGCTTCCTTGCCCCATCCGCGTCGCCAGCCTTCGCGTTCGCTTGCATCGCGCCTGCCCCCAACCCTACTTGTGCACGCTCACGCGGCACGCGCGGTTCCCAGGAGACGCGCGCGGTAACACTCGAACAGGAGGAGGTTGCTGGGAAATGAACTCTTGATACTGTAACTGAGGCCCACAGTGTGCCTTAGGAATGTTCGGTTTTGTATCCTATAAATCATTTATTCAATCCATTTGGAATCATTTGAATTCATCATTTCATTTCAATTATCATTTCATTTCATTTCAATTATCATTTCATTTCAATTATCATTTCATTTCAATTATCATTTCATTTCATTTCAATTATCATTTCATTTCAATTATCATTTCATTTCAATTATCATTTCATTTCAATTAACATTTCATTTCAATTATCATTTCATTGCAATTCATCATTTCATTGCAATTCATCATTTCATTGAAATTCATAATTTCATTGAAATTCATAATTTCACTTCATTTAATTTCAATACAATTAATTTAATTTCAATACAATTAATTTAAATTCAATTCAATTGAATTATGCCATATTTTACGTGGTGAGGCTCAGACCATCAGGGTAGCTCTTCCGTCTGACCACACACAATTAGATACGCTCCTTTCGCCATGAGGCATCGAAAGTAGATATTACACAGGCGAGGAAACATGCGTTTAGAATTTAGATTAGTGGCTTCTTTTAAGGCTGAAGATCTTTTACATGTAGTAAATCTACATGGGACATCCGGCTTTACTTTTCTCCGAAAGGTGTAAGAAGATTTTTTTCGCCCTTAAAAATCCACAGCTTTTATCAGATTTTGATATCGGCTTCGGTCGGAGTTTTGGAATTGACATTCCGTTTTCTTGAATAATACGATGTCCATAGTAATTATTGAGGAATGAGTGAATATGTATTTTTATCGACTTCAATGATAACATACTAATTTTACGTTTAAAACATTGTGTTACATATTTAAATTAAAATTAAAATTAAAATTTAAAAAAAATTGTAGTTTGCACGGTGGCTATGGGAACTGGCGACTCCTAGGTTTTGCTTGTGCTGAAGTGCAGAAGAATGTTACACTGTTATCCCTCAGTTCTAAATGGTGCGACCCAAAAGCTTATATTTTACCAGTATAATGTCAGCGGGTGTGACCTCACTTGTCACAAACGCCCGCTTGCCCTCTTGCAAAGTTTCGCGCAGATTATTGGTAACAACGTATATTTTGTATATTTGTCAAAATGAGAGAAAGGGTGCAGTAGAATTTCCATTATTTTGAGCTTGACTGTTGCCCACAAATATTATGAACTTTTCATAATTTTCATAATTATTTAACCAAGTGTAAATGCATCTATTATACAAAATATTGATTACATGGGTTTCTACGTGAATTTATTTTACAATATTGAACCACTGAAATAATTGCTCCCAAATTTGTCAAGGAAATTTTTAGGAGTTAAAACGATAACGGAATAGCAACACACTAGAATGTTACATTACATTTGGTTGCGTCCTAAATTATGTGGTTTTGTAAACTTGTAATGCGGAAATATTGTTGTCAGACGTTAGTAGGAGTAGACATTTTCTTAATTTTTACGTTTCCTTCTAGTAGAACGGAAATATTATTTTAAGAATATTAAAGAACAATAAAATCCTAAATGGCAATTATGTTTGAAAAATTTGGAGCTGTTTTTAAGAAAATGGCGTTTAAGCGCTACTGTGAATGCGGAATTTGAAGCTTTTTATCGTAGATAATTTTTGTGTTTTCGAAACATCATTAGAAGTCATTTGAAGTACATCAACTCACAAATAAAATAGTGTTTACAAATTGCTGGAAATGTGCATATCAACAGTGCGAGAAATCTTTCAAAAAATTACATTTGTGCAATTTTTAAAAATACAAAAATACTCCAAATTGAACCTTACGTCACATTACAGAGTGCAAATTTGGAGCCGTTTAGAGAAAATTGGTGTTTCATCGTTTCTGAAAATGCGGAATTTGAGCTAGTTTTCACAGAAAACGGTTGAGTTTTCGAAAAACTTTACTTGACATTATTTAAACAACATGTACTCATAAATACGTGAAAAAATTGCCGCTAATGTAAATATTAACGGCGCTAGAGACAAGTCACAAAAAGTATTGTAACGAAAAACCCCTCTCACTGCTACTGATATCGATCACGCCCACGAAATGGGCGCCAATGCAACGAAAAACCCCCCTTTCTTATTTACTAAAACGCCCTACGAACTGGGCACTAATGTAATGAAAATCTCCCCTCTCAACTCCTATTGTTGATCACGAAAAACTTCCTTGCTGATCACCTGTAATATCTACAATGCACACCACTGTGCCCCCCCCTTTTACTACCCGGAGTTTTCCTGTTTACATAAATTTATCAGGGCGGGCCGTGATTTGTTCTCTACAGAATACAAGCGCCACGCCAATGCAGGGACCAGGATCAGCTAGCTATGTGATAAAAACACCGATTACGTAACATCAAAACGAGAACTCAAAATCTCGTTTGTTTATTTTCTTTTTAACCAACAGAAACATTAATACCCTCATAAAAGAATCAATACCACACAACATCAACAAAACACGATGTCATAAAAATCACAAAAATCAATAAACATATTATACCCAAACGTTATTACGAAATAATGAGCTCAATACTGTGGCCACACCCATTACATTGCAATCCCCCCAAAATGTTTACAGTTTTGGCTTTGCAAATCATTTATTCTTCCCAAGAGCAAAGAAATCAAAGTCATTGACTTCACTGGAGTGTTGCAAAACAAAAAAATATTCCACTTCCCTTTCGTTGTTAACGTAGCAGCGACCGGGTCCACACACAGGATCTCACGCCGTCATGCGTAAGAACTCTGCTCCACTGCTGCCTGCTAGCGCCGAATTACCAGTGCCCCCCAAATTGGCACTGTCCACGGCGACGATATGCAAAGACGCGCTCGAGTCTGCTGCACCTCGGCACACCTCGTTCGGCGACACCCGCTTCGATTTTTCAATGGTCGAAGTAACACCGGTTCAAAACATTAGTAGAAAAACTTTCAAAATTCACAAAACTCAAAATTATGATCGCGCGTGGCATAGCTTTATATATTACTACTAAAATAGTTCACATCACACGGCATACAGTTCCGCCACCTTGCGAATACAAGTCCGAAGGAGCAACACCTTCTCGAAATTTTATAAGTTCGCGTGTTAAAATACTATCACGAGTGACGCGGAGTACAACTCGCCACTAAGTTATTCACTCCTCTCACAGTTTATAATAGTTCACTAGTACGAGTCCAGAAGAGAACACTTCATCAAAAAATTACAAATCCAAATTTTAAAATTATTCTTGCAATAAGCGACGCGGATTCTGCCTCTCGCTACCAAGCTATTCACGCGTCTGACCCCCATTGTTGTCCTAAAGTATTTATAGTTTTTTCCGAACAAAACAATAGCGCCTCTACTGTCTTCTGCTTTATAACTTATAAAATAGTTTATTATTAATTTCTAACACTTCCTGGATTGTCTTATTATATTGTAAAATTCCCAATTAAAATTTCGTATCCATTCCGCTTCTTAGACATCACTTTTCTCGCTTCATTTTGTTAAAAGAATGCCTTTTCGTGCGTCTCATGCCTACAAACATCGCTCGTTTATTTCTCAATTAACTAATGTTACATAATGTTTATCTATTAATGTTCGGCGTCCTAAAATTGTGTCACCGCGTTTATAATTTGGCCCGTATTCCACGGAATACTTTGGTATATGCCAAATCTCGGTAGACACACTAGTTTTCGTTTAATTTATTAATATATCCAAACTTTTCTGAAGTGACGTCACGACCATTGTTGTTTTTGTTCTTTAACATGTTAAAATCAATATCGGAATCACAAATTCGCGATATTATGCGTTTCTGTGACCCGATTTAGCTGAAACAAACTTTATTCTGTTCCTTATAATTTTGCGCGTTGACTGGTAACGCGGAACTATTAATTCCCCACTGCGTTCACATGTTCGTCCGAAATACTCGTTTTCTCTTAGATCACCTTCACTTGTTTTTTCTATATTCCGCTCTGGAAGTTTCTACATAAAGTTCTATACCCGGTTCATATACCAATGGTCACTTCATGTTATTTACCTATTTCATTTGTAATAGATGGCTAAACTATTACAGTATATTTTTGTAATTTTTTGAAAAAAACAAAAGAATAGGGCAATAAGGCGGTAATGTCATCTCATAAAGCACATTAGATACTATCCTTATCAAAAGTTTAAAGAAAAAATTGGAGCTGTTTTTGTAATTTTTTAAAATTGCACATATTTCATGCAATATTTGCACGCAACGACTAAAATTTTCAAAACAGTTTACATGACTTTAATAAAAGAACTCACTATGGAGAACAAATTTTATTTTAAGGAAAAATCTCTAACTTTAATTTTGTAACTGTAGGAACAGGCCGAAACAAATTCAAAATTTTGCAATATTCGAAAATTCCGAGTTAACAGTGAAATTAGGACCTATGCCACCTTTGTAAGTGTATTTTACTATACTCTTACAAGAAATTTAAAGATAAAAATTTGGAGCCCTTTTTGAGAAAATTTTGAAAATGTCCGGGGGGCTTCATGTAAAGTCCCCGCAAATTTTGAAGAATCTTTTTCAAAATCTCAAAGCTTTTACTCAAACCAAATCAACAGGGGTATCTTCAATTTTGAAAAATCCTATGCATGGTTTAGACGCTAGTAGTGTTCACACATACGGACAGACGGATAGACGGACCTTTTGCTTTCAATTGGTTTTTCGGTATCAAGAAGTTACAAAACAGGGATTCTGGATACACCACACGTTAAGGTATTTTTTATAAACTTGGCAATTGTTTTTATTCACTTTTCGTTATCACGGCCCGGCAATGAATTTTTTCCGCCGAAAATCCGCTTTTTCGCGTAGCGTTACATAACTTTCCTTATACTACGTTTAATTCTCCGTATATACGTACGTATATGGGAAACTAAAAATTTGGATTCTGCGTACCAATAATCGCGAAAATACGGGTTTTAATTAATAAGACTTGTAATTATACCATATAAAACCCAAAACATACACTTCTTGTTTCAGGAACAATGAAAAGCAATAATTTTCTCACCATCTTTGTTACCTACTCCAGTGTGTCCAGTGATCATAATTTGTTCATTAATAAAAAAATAAACAATAACCAAGGCATTGGAATTTTTGGATGTTTGTGTTCATTGGCCACATTATGAAGATTGACAAGTTTATTCCTCCAATTTTTGAGTCATCTCATAAACCAACGTAAGCGGTGGAATGATCATATTTATAGAGTGTGTGTAAATTCCATTGAATACACAGGTATTGTCTGGGAGTGAATATATTTTTATGTCAATGGGATACTTTCATTCTTTTTGATTTTCTGACCTAGTGCAAAAAACATTATTTTATGAAAAGTTTTTTATTTTGTATCATAAAGAGGTAGGGCTTGTGTTTCACCAAAGTGACTCTAAAACTCTTCCGAATTTTTAAAACGTATATTCTGACAATGAAAACGAAACGTCTTGTCATTCGCAGAATCACTAGCTAGCCTTTAAAACATGGAAATTGGTCATTGAAACCAACTTACAAAATATGAAGTATTTTTATTTCTTAATGACTAAGCACACATATATCAATAATTATCTGAAAATATTAGAGAATACGTTTCTAATTCTATATTTGGTATTACCCGTATTAACTGCGAGAGAATTTTCAATGACCTTTGGCGAATGCGGAGATGTACTATTATCTACTTTAGGTGCAGACTGTTTTAGAGAAACTACTGAGAGTATCATGTGTGCATCCATTGGATTCTGTATCGGGGATATGCAATGACGTCATTATCCGGATATCCGATTCTGCAACCCTAGCACTTGCAGTTCTGCATTGGCTCAACCATTGCGAGCATTACAGAGTAATTGTCCGGTAAACTGCGATCCACAGAAGGGGGAGATCATCAGTAACATGTTTCGGTGCAAGTAGAATCCGTAGCCGGGCAGCATATTAGATAAGCATTTACTCCTACTGAGGGTGAATTAACTTGGTGGGCTAGAACACAGGGTAATCTATGATAATCTATATCTCCCTCGAAAAAGGTAACTTATATTTGTATCCTAGGCAAATTTTGTAGCGTACCTCTTGTGCCGACTAATATTGTAATCAATGTGAAGCAAAATAAAATAAAAGAGAAGATCATTAAAATTGCAACGTTTGAATAATATTATGGAAGTTTTTCATTACAATTTTTAAGTTTGTGTATCTACAGAATTTAGTTTGTAAAATCCAAAGGATCTCAAAGTTTTTTCACTATATATTTTCAAAGATAAATTCGTTCTCAGATTTCGAAAAGCATTAAGTAATATGTCAAATAAATTATTGAATGGATTTGAAATCGACAATTTATTGTTTTCTAAAGCAGATGAGAGATTATGTGTGCATTCTTAAAATCAATGTACTGTCAACAAATTTAAATAATATTTACACTAATTATTTTAAAATAAAAAACTTAATTTTAAATTATTGCTTCTGAAAATTGTTTTAGTAGAATTCTAAGATCTTTTCTAAAATTTTCATTTCCATTACTGGTATTTTACACTCTTTCTTCTTGTTTTTTAAAGAGAATAGAAATTGTTTTTAAAAAATTACTCCAATATTCCTGTAACATCTAATCAAACTAGTGGTCTGCTGCAGCAAAACTGTTGCTGTGGAGTGTGTGGGAATGGGTTCCTGGAGCAGCAATAATTCGCCGCTCTTAAACAGCGAACGTGAAAAAATGAGTTTCTTTCTTCCTCGTCGCAAGACGTCAGATGCCGTAAAATGTGACGCACAGAGTATGAGAATATTGTTGTAGCATCTTCATCGATAAGTTGAGGACTAACATTAACGAATATTTTATTTTAAAGTCTAAATCAAAACTGTTCTATTTTTTGGTATTTTCTAGTCTTTTGGGTATCTAAAACAACCACTGTCACATCTCAAATGGTCAGAGCCTGCTTAATTTTCTGTCAATTAAAGCGTTTATTCGAAATTAGCAATGTAGACTATACTCAAAATTCACTCTTTATGTACATCACGTCATTTGTTTTTAGGCGTAAATATGCACATAACTATGTAAACGCTGTACATTAATTGTCAACACATAAACAACATTGTACATTATCAGCAAATGCAGGAATAATTGATATAAATATTTAAAGAAATGTCATATGTATAACATTGCACAGTTTTTGTCATATAATATTATGTATAACATACAAATGTGAAAGATTATTCAGTCTACTTTTCGGCTAGGTTTTCACTATTGTTTGTAAGTAATTTTTTCAACAGTTTGGATCTGGCGTTCGTTCAGTTGCGTGGAGTGTTTTGTAGATACACCTATAAATCACCACAGTATGAAATTTTATTTTAGATGTTTGCAGGTTTTATCTCAGATCCTTCTTGAAGAAATATTCATTTCATCTACCGCAGTGGTACTAGTTTTTAAACTATACCCCAGCGAAGTGTTTTTCAATTAAACTTGATCTTTTAGTGTCAGAAAAAAATGCTTTATTATTTTAATTGTAATATTTTTGTTACTTATAATATCCCCCTCACGAGGTCTGATATCCCGTCGATGGAAAGTGTCCGCATTCGACCCCGGGCGAGGCAATGAAGCACTAAAAGCGAGAGCGCGCGTGCGCGTGCTGCCGTCGGGCTCTAATCCCGGGACCGTCGCCCGCACGGCTGTCAGGAGCGGCGACGCCCACCCGTCAATCCGCCCGTCATCGGCTCGTCATTGTCACCACCGTCATCAACACGCCCTGTGTGCGTTTCCCGCGTAGCAAGGTTTTATTAAGTTCTTCGACAAACGCGGCGCGGCGGGTGTGGGCGGAAAATACAGCAGAGCGCATCAGCGATACGCACGAGAGAAAGCTGCCTGTTTTTTGAATGAAAGAGAATAAAAAACGGGAAGTTAAATAAATATTGAGGGAAACGAACATCAATTGTTTGTGGATACTCTTCTTTGTCCTCAATAATGTGTAACTGAATGGAGAAAAGTAACCACACTATTTTGAAGCTAGTGAATAATTTACTTAAGAAAAAATATCTTCAAGACCGAAATGAAATTTTATTAGAATAAAATACATCAAATTTTTATTGAATAAAATTTATTTTTACATTGTAATAATCATTCTTAACTTTATTTCAGCTAAATTGAGTGAAATATTTACTTCAAACAAAACTGAATTCATCTTAAACAACATTTAATTTTTTTACTTTTGTGTAAATAAACAGTTAAAATTTCGTTGGAGAATGGAAACTCCTGGGAGCAGCATGTGATGCTGAGCTCAATACGTGCGTGGAGGTTAGAAATATCAAAACACTAAAAACAAAGCACCAAAGCTCGACATTTTTGTGGTGACTTTTTTTTTAAAGGAAAATGAGTGTACACATTTGAATCATTCCAACTGTGTATACTCGCATTTTCATGCAAAGGGAATTAAAACTCCCATGGTATTTTCAAATAAATGTCACGTAACTAAATATTCACAAAATATTTCCTGAAGGTGAATAGGGCAAGAATTTTTGTGTATTACCGTTCATGGATACCGAAAAACTCATGGGATCTTCGAGAAGAGTCTAAAAATACAGAAATTTTGGGAGGAAAATAAGAACACAGTCACACATAAAAACAGTTGTCAGACCCAAAGACTTGACACAGGTTTCTCTATGTATTTCAACGTGCTGAATCCGAATCTGAAGCCAGAATTGCGCCATCAGTCTCCAATTTCTTAAATCGTGTGAAACCACTGTGAAATTGTATTTTTTTTGTTTTTGGGGGATGTTATCAGACCCAAGGACTTGACACATGTTTCTCTATGTATTTCAACACGCTGAATCCGAAACTAACCTAAAATTGCGCCACCACCCTCCAGTTTTTTAATTTAAAAAACAAATTTACAATCTACAATTTCACGGTGGTTTTTCGTGATTTAAAAAAAAAGAGGGTGATTGCACAATTCTGGCTTCAGATAATTCAGGTAATTCCACGAGTGCTTTGGAAATTATCGATAAATCCTCGACTCGCGAAGCGACTGATTTATCTGAGAATTTCCAAACACGAGTGGAATTTAATATGACTATTTCACGAATGAAATTTGAATTTAAGAAGCTGGTTTATTAGTACTCGTTGGGTACGATAATGTGGTATGTTTTACGTATTTTCAATTATTTTAATTACTTTTTACATCAACCTCCATTCTCTGTTTTCTTATGCAAGGCCATCAGTCATGTTAAAATCAAGGAGGCTAGGTTTCACGTATATACGTATACGTGAAATATACGTATATGTATATACACGGGTGTTTGTGAAATTTGCAATACCAATTACAATGAAATTTATTCGACAAATTATGAACATCTATTATATATATAATCTATATCTATATCTATATCTATATCTATATCTACAAAACAGAGCGGCAAAATACACTTTTCGGAGGAACATACCTGCACGTTGGGAATCGTTAGAACATCGGAGAAAAAGGGCTCGACTTTGCGTAATGTATAAATCTTACACTGGTGGCTCTGCATGGCAGGAAATACGGGGAAGGCTAGATAAACCGGAATCTTTTAATAGATTTGATCATAAATATAAAATTAGAACTAGAATTCAAAGAACGGACGTAGGCAAATTCTCCTTTGTAAACAGAACAATCGTAGATTGGAATGATTTGCCTGCGACAGTTTTTGAGCCCTTTCCTTGCTCAGCGCGTGGTTTTAGAAAAAAAGTATAGGAAATTAATCAATAGGGTGAAAACGTGCAGTGAAGTGAAGTGAAGTGAAGTGAAAGGTGCGATTATGGGTAGTAAACTAAAAAGTATTGAGCTATTAGTATTTAGGTAAAGTTTTATGAGGTGCAATGACGTGAAGTGCAGTGAAGTGATGTTAACGAGTGTTTTTACGTGTTAGAAATGTAAAAATTATTATAAGTATTGTATATTATTATGTTGTAGGTAAAAGTGATTATCCATATTTGTCTGAATATGATTGTGAGTGAATACTTGTAGGATGGTGTGTATGCGAGTGTTCCTTTGTCTTTGTATGATATGTATGTAAGCGTGTATGTTTGTATGTATGAATGTTGGTGTGATATGTAAGTAAGTTTATTTACTTAAATGTTAGTATATATGTAGTTTCATTTGTTGTATATGTATAGGCATGTAAATGCAGTTGCATATTCTAGGTAATGAAGAAGATAATTCATTTGTTTTTTATATTGATTTTTTATATATTGTTTTTATAGTTAATTATGTTTTGTAATTTTAATGTACTTTTGTGTTTCTGTATTCTGCCACCGGGCAACACCAGCCCAATTGTAGAATAAACCCTATCTATCTATCTATCTATCTATCTATGTACCTTGCATTTTCAACGAGTATTTAGTACGGGGTGAAGCCGCGACGCGCTGCCATAACAGCCTCTACGACGTCTTGGCATAGATTCTAAGAGAGGCTGGATGTACTGCTGGGGAAAACACCGCCACACGGTCTCTATATGTGACCACAAAGAATCGACAGATGCAGGCGGCCCAGAACGAACAAGTTGCCGACCGATCATATCCCAGACATGTTCGATGGGCATGCCAGACGAACGTGCAGGACTGGGAAGCTATGGCACCCATCATTAGTTCTTAAGCAGAGACCTCCCTTTTGACAACTCAGGTGTTTGGTATAGCGGGTAAGAAAAGTGCTTGCACATCCCAAATTCGTATCTGCGAGCAGTCAAAAGTTTGCAGATTTAAGTAGTATTACAATATTACGTAACCGTTTCAAATAATATGACGAAGTACGTGCTCTTGTTTCACCACTAGCTCAAAACGAAAAAAAACATGCCAGATTCAATTGAATTACGCCCAAATACAAAAGCAATAAGCAACAAGAGTGGTGGAAAAGAGCTTGCTTGGATTTGTTTAAACGATCAAGCTCAAGAAATCAAGAGTAGAATGAATGAGGTGTCTTTTGAAGCGTGAAACGGTGGGCGACATTGTTGCGTCACTGATAGAGTTCAGCAGTTTAGAATCTATCTTTCCATATATTTTTGCTCTAAAACCCACGATAGAATGTTACATGCAAAAATATTAATGATAATAAAGAGATATCTACCCATTTTCTAAAAAGAAAATAGCGCGTTATTTTGTTTAAAGCATATATTTTTGCTTCACACAATATTTTAGTTACTAAAATTCTTTCGGATGTTAATTTATGAAATGGATATAACTAGAAACATAATATTGATTACAATAATTTATATCAGATAATATAAAAAAATTCTTGTTCGTTTTGACTTTAACTTAAATGTTTGCAAATGGATATTAATAGATGGTTAGTCAATCCCTGTCAGATGAATTTTAAAATATTTTTATCAGATTTAATAATTACTAAGTAGTTAAATAAAAAACACCATCTAAATATTATAATATAATTTTTAAGTTAAAATAATAGTAAAATTTCTTTTGAATCACTTATATTATTTTAAGAGGGCATCTATATTTTTAAATTAAGAATATTATAAATACTTAAAATATTCACCTTTTTTGTAATTGAAGTGTCATTTAAAAAATCTACAACTAAACGGGTACTATATTTTGTTTTGCCCGGTTTAATACTCCAATACTACATCGTTTTCCAAATATTTAATTCAGTTGTTTATTTAATAATTCGATACATAGGTTTTACTCTTCTGAACATCTACATTCCGTACAAAGAGGATAAAAATTATAAGATGAATTCTATGAAAATAATTCTTAGGTATCTAAATTGATGCGAAAATTCCATTATTTCCACTTTTTTTTGCAAGTTATTGGAAAAGCGATGTTTCTAAGCGTCGCTCGTATCACTGAACACTACAAAATACCCACAAAACTTCACAGGTTCATGAAACAAGTGCTTTTTAAACACTTTGATTTTTCCACATTTTTAGCTTTTTGGAAACATCTCAGCATTAAAAGTTAACAATATAGTGTCAAACATAATTTGCATTCATGAACTTCAGTCACAAACAATAAGAAAATATGCCAACAATAATGATTTTTTTATTAAAAATTTATAAGAAAACCCGTAGACAAATAATTTGATTTTTGCAGTTGAAATTATTTATACACCAATTTTGACGCGAACTTTGAAACGTAATTTTTACTATTTGACACTTAGAACAAGTTACGTACGTTAAATAGTTAGTCATTGAAGAGTTCGAGAGGTATGTGAAGAGATAGTTCCTATTTTGTTGATATCAGAACACGTCTCTATACACGCCATTTTTTAAAATTATCACATATATTGTTTCTAATTATTGTTGAATATATGAAATGGTTCAGCAAATGCATTTCTTTGAATTTAATGGCCGCTAGAAATCATAAGGAGAAGTAGTTGAAGAGAGGCCATTAGGGAGGGAATCCTGTGCACGTGAACACAATCACGAAAGGTATCGAAACCCAACCGAACCCACCAGGACGCTTTCGAAGGATATAAATCTCCAAATCCCTGCCGGCCGCAATAGAGAGAACTAGTGAGCGCGGCCAGCGCTATCTGCACGCGCCATCTTGCTGTCCACCGCAACGACCGGAGATCCAGCGGGGCTTTTTTTACCCGCGACCACAACGCCTAATCCACGTCTCCGGAGGGTGGCACCGCCGCCGCCGCCGCCGATCCTCCGCAGATAGGGAGGCGCTGACGCAGCCGAGGTGAAAAGTGGCGGAGCTTACGACGTCGCGATCGAGTCGTGCGGGGCGGGGCAGGGCGGGCGGGGCGGGGCAGGGCGGGCGGCGCGGGACGGAGCGGGGCGGGGCGCGCACCCGGGGATTAGCATAGCCGTGATTAAGTCGCGCGGAGCTCCTCCGCCTGTGGCTGCCTGCGCGCCACGCCCATCCCGCGTCCGCCGACGCAGCAGCGGCAGCACCGCGACGGCGCGCCCGGCCCCCGCCCCCGCCGACTCCCGCGAGGGCGTTTTTTTCGTTTTCGCCCTTCGCCGCCCCTCCGCCGCCGCCGCCGCTGCCGAACCGCGCGCGCCGCCCGCGGGCCCGGAAGGGGCAAGACCCGCCCCCGGAGTCGTCTTCCTCCAGGGGTCGCCAAACCCCAAGACCTCCGGACCCCGGCGCGACGTCTTGGAAGAGTGCGCGCCTTCGGGGGGTGGAGATTTGTGGCGTCTTGGGAACACGGAGTGGGCGGGCGCCGCGCAGAACGCGCCCAAGGCGAGCAAGGAGCTTGCACAGTGGGCAATGGCAGGAGAATCGGCTTGAACGCTTACAAGGTTTCAAGCCTGAGATTCCTTGACTTAAAACTTCAAATGGTAATAAACTATGGTGTAAAGTTAAAGATATGTGAGTTGTTTCATAGAAGGGAATCTTAAGAGGGAAATACATTATTAAAATCAGTGGAAAAAACAAAAAATATTCTTAATTGAAACGGTAAAAGTTGGATTCATTGCACATTATGGAGAGAAAAATATTGTACCGCATTAACGATGTTACGATTTTTTAAACTAATCCCTTAAATGTGATAATGGCTTTAAACCTGCGTAAAAATTAAAGTTTAATACACGTAATTAATATTGTTTTTTACAAGGGATATGGAGGAAATCTCCATTTAGGTTACGGATGGACTGAACTTGTAAATTTATAAAGACATATTTGACGTAATAAAATGGAACTGTAGTTTTCTTTCATCATTACTTATTATAGCAAATTTAAAAGTAAGGATAGATATAGTACTATACTACTATAACTAGTGAACCCGCTTCAGAACTCTCACAAGTCTTACCCCACCCTCTTCCTTATTTTGCCATTTCCATATTAAGCCTTAGTATATATTTTTCTTCAAGACCTTCTTATCCTCCGTCACTTGTTCTATATGTCACCTTGAAATTGATAACAATATAATACATCCTTGTCAATACAAACTATTCTTATTTAACTTTAGTACTGAGCGAAGAGGTACACCCGTGTAATTCAGTCGCATACAATACGTTGCTAGTTTGTGCCAACGAGAAAATCTGTTTACAGAAATATTAAACATTATAAACACATAAATTTCAAAGTGGACAATATTAAAGTCCGTGAAAAAGTTTTCATCAATGTTTTTCTCATTTTCAATAAAATCAAATCAACCTTACAGTCGTCATATACTTAACTTGTGCACAAAACCTATATGTCAAATTTTCTTGCAATTCACTTATGAGATGTACCTTGAATCATGTGATCAAGGTGTTAAACCGGGAGTGTTGCGTGGGAAAATTTGATTTTAGACTCAGATTTTATTTTTTCATGTGCAGAAATATACATGTAAATGTACATTTCTATATACATTTCTGTACATGTACACGCAAAAATATTGTATATTCTTGCGATTTTTAGAACTTTTACCCTAATATTGTATCTGCAAGAAATACATTACTCCTCACGTGATTTAATGCTATCCGTCAATTCTCAGAAATTTATTTTTCTCATGGACGTCTCTATAGTCGCGAAGTTCCCACGCGCCCTCCTACGTTAGACCCGAGTTAACAAGCAGAGCCCACCCGTGCGATAGTCTGCATTTCCTGTGACACATTCAAAAATGATCTATCAACTTTCAGAAGGATAAAACATGATTGATATTTCCAGGAATCTCCAGAAACAAGAATTGCAGGCGAAAGTTTGGATTGCATACGTCTTTGATTTATACCGAGATCACTACTAACAGAATTGCTACGAGAGTTTAATCTAAAGTAGCAGAATATTTGCATTAGAAGAAACACAGAGAGAAGTTTTAGGAAAGAAAACTAACAACACAAGATGTGAAATTTTTAGAGAATTTTGTACAAAAATCTAACACTTTTAATTTTCTGGTAATGAGTTTTCACAACTAGTTAATACTCCACAATATGTCTGCGCCTACAGAAGTGTCGCTCAAGCGATATTCCACTGTGCAAATTTCTTATAAAATGAAGTTATAAACCACTATAATTTGTTTACTCCGTTAGTCTTACTTAGTTTTTTTTGTAAACGAGATGTCAAAATTGATGTCTGTTCCTACACTGCATAATTTTGATGATTAGTTTGCATTACAGAGCCTTTCAAGCGTTTCCATTAATACCTGTTTTATGATATTCCTCTCAGTTTTAAGTACTTAGGTACATCACTTTTTATAACTAGAATATCCGTGGTCAGCAGAGATATTGAGTTAATCCAAAATTATTATTAAGGGTCGAGGAGGTATCAACCACGAACAGAATAAATTTAATATTAAGAATAAACAGCCATACACGTGTTTCGGGAATAATTTGTCCCATCTTCAGTGTCCCTAGAAAGATGAAAATAAGTAAACAAATATAACGATTACATAATCTGATGTAAATAATCAATAATAAAAAAGAACACTATGAAATTTATAGAAAAAGGATAAATTCCTAAGGATCACGGATTAAACACGTGAGACTAACTCGGCGCCATCTTGTAAATTGTGTAGTTTACTGTGACTGAATGTGGAAATTTTTAGGAAAGAAATGGAAGAGTGGGGAAGCTAGTCAATTAATAGTTCTGTTATGGGGTTTCATTATACTCGTGACTGTTCATTAAACCCTATTCAATTCGGGTTTTTGAATAATTTTAATATTTCCAAAATGTTAATTTTTCTGCTTTAATATTCTAAATAGAGAATTTTGACGTTCTAAGAACATCGTAGATCTTGGAGGCAGAAATTAAACAATTCTACTTTTGCCAACCTCTTAATCCAAGAAAATCACTATTTTGCCCCTGGTACAACTTTCAAAATTATCCTTTTACCATTAACTAATGTTCACGGTAGTCAAGAGGAGGTCCGTGTATTGTAACAAATGTGCTAGGTAGTCCTTGCTTGTAGCACACAGGAAACAATTATAGAACAAGTGTTATTATAATCCTATTTATCATCAACATCAGTAACTCATCTTTTGCCGGGTAAATAGGCAAATTCAAACAAAAATAATAAGTAAATTGAAATTTTTACTTGGCGGATGAAATGTACGATATCCTTGTCGTAAAATATTATTATAATACTCATTTGCTTACAAAACGTGGTCTAACAGCCTCATTTGGTAATTCTCGGTTATCTAGGCCGCCGTAGTTTAATTTTCTAGAAAGGTCGGTTGTTGGAACATTGACATCTTGTTACAATTTGCTCCGTTGACATATGGCGCAATTTTTCGAGTGTTTAGATTCTGGTGGCTATCTGGAGGTCGTAATTCTAGAATGTTTTTATTAATGTTTTGTGTCGCAGTTCAGGTAATTTTATTCTGCCATTGTCTTCGTGAACTTGCTGTGAAAGAGCAGAGACATTTGGCGTCTCTGTCACTATAAGAGACCAAACTGCAAGCTACAACTCGGATACACCGTCTTTGAAAATTACCTAATTTTGGGGGGTAATAGATTAAAGTAACTCATACAAATGAAAAATCATTCTAAAGTATGTGAAAAAGTGCACTGAGATAGTTCTTCATGCATATGAATCCAGTACTAAGTTCCAAATGTTTGCCCTGAATTATCTAATAATTGGGCAATTTGCTTATGCGGGCCACTTCCTCTCTTTCTGCAGTCCCCTACTCCTAGGCCACGACCACTTGCTTCACTCCCAATAAAGAATCGCGAAAATTGGAGCGAGTGTGCGGTGAAGGGGTCCACCAACGTGACGCTTTAATGAGTAGTGAGGAGAACGAAAATGAGCTTGAGCTTCTGAAGTTTATTGCTCCTTGTTACAGTAAAACATATGTTTATTATACCTGTATGTTATACATGCTATATATTGGGATAAGCCAGAAAGCCCCCATTTTTTTAAATATGAACGGCATGAAGATAGTATAATAGCGTGTCAATGCATATAATTTATACAGAATGTGTACAGAATGGGGCAAAGTAAAGGAGTATAGTTTGCCAAGGCGATTGATAAACAACAAAACTATAGGATATGCCGGAAAAGGGAAGCACAACCCCTTCTAATATATAGAGAATATGTGTGTAGGAGGCGTTGTGAGACAAAGTAATGTGCAATTTTTTGTGTTCAGTCTCTTTATATTGACAGCAGTCGACGATGTCACACCGGGTAATAGGGTGCGGTCGCCATCAGTTAAGACACGCAGTGTAATCATTGTAAATATTATTTCAGTTGAAGGGAAGAGGATAATATCGAATTGGGTTCGATTTTCACAGTTTGAAAATCAGTAATCTAAAGATGTTAAAAGTATGATTAAATGATATTGACATTTGAAATAGATTCTATATTTGGAACGAAATTTATGATAGGGAAAAACCGTGGACGTTTCAACAATTCGTGTTGAACGTAGGTAGTAGGGAATAGATACCCACACGTACTATATGATAGGAAAAGTCCGCCAACGCGTGATGACTTATTATAATTATTTGTTGAACCGGTAACGAACTGACAATTCCTCGGGTAACATTTTAACCAGAATTTGACATTGGGAGAAAATACGGTAGGCGGGACAGTAACATTAACATAAAATAGGCAGCATCTAGAGAAAGGATGTGATCGACGTTCCAATCGGAGTCTCCTATGCGCGTGAAAATCTTACTAAGCTGCGAACTTTTTTGTGCAGAATGTGTGATTTTTTCTGCAGAAAGGATAATTCTTGTATAAAAGAGAAAAAAACTGCTTTCAATTTTTGAGATCAAATAAGAGTGTAAAAAATTGTTAATAAATGTTTAATTTATTGTTTTAGATAAAAGTCTGATAATGTATATTTAGTTGCCATCTATAGAAAAAAATTATTTATTTAACAGAACTTCCAGAGATCGCAATTCTGTACAGATTGCACGTCAGCATATAACAGGTAAAAAGCTAGCAAGTTGTATGTCGATACCCAAAAATACGTGGTACTAGATCCAATATAATAAATATTTCAGCAAATGACAAATTAATAAGCAAAGCAATGCAAATCAATTACAGAAATATTCATAGATTAATATAATGTGAGTTTCATGGCGTGCCAAAGCGGAAAGTGGTAATATTCTAATATTAAGTTAATTAAATATCAATAAAGAGAGATTTATACTATATGAAGATTCATTCAGTATTTCACTATATATATATATATATATATATATATATATATATATATATATATATATATATATATATAGGATGTCCGGGGAGGAAATGTCGAAACTTTGAAAATAAGCTCTTAAGACAATTCTAAGCATATTTTGTCTAATAAACTACGTGGATATTCCGAATGGTTGGGCCGTAATGAGCACTCAAAATTTGGTTGGAAAAAATGATTTCTACGAAAAAATGTGCATTATAGAAGCATAGAAACTCTCCAGAAACGTATAAATTGTTTAATATTTACAAACGAAATTAATATATTTTTTCAGAAAGAAAAATTACGCGAGAAATAAAAGAGCACCCAATTTACACTCTTTGACTGCTTTTTTATTTCTCGCTTATTTTTTTCTCTCTGAGCAAATATATTAATTTCTTTTGTAAATAATAAACAACTTATATGTTTCTGGAGTGTTTCTATGCTTCCATAATGCAAATTTTTGCTTAGAAATAAATTTTTCAAACGAAATTTTGAGTGCTCATTGCGGCCAAACCATTCGGAATATTCACGTACTTTATTAGACAAACTATACTTAGAATTGCCTTCAGAGCTTATTTTCGAAGTTTCGACGTTTCCTCTCCGGACGGCCTGTATATACACACAAACACACACACACACACACACACACACACACTCACACACACACACACACACACTCACACACACTCGTCATAAAAAAAGCTGCATCCCGAAAGACCCTTCTGATCTACTGCAAACCCTTTAAGTTGGGTATTTTGGGTACTCTGGGTATTTTGCACACCATTCGCTAAGCCAATGATTTAGTTTTCACGGTCGGTCGCGCAGTGGGGGGTGGGTGGAAGGTGCGTGACGTCGCACGCACACGTCTAAATAAGAGGGCTTCAAATGGCCACGCCGGACATTGCGATATCGGGTAGCGTCGACACAGCGTCACTTGCACGTACACTATGCCTAGGCGACGCGTTCGACAGCCAGATGTCCAGTTAGACGCCTTTGAGAGGAGCCGTATCGTGGGTGTGCAGGAGGCTGGTTGGTCCTGTCGCCGTATGGCGTGCCAGACCGGTCGCTTGGACACCACCATCGCCCGCTTTTGGCGGCAATGGATTCAGGAAGGCAGAAAAGCACATACTAAATGCAGGATCTGGACGTCCACCACGCACCACGAGAATGGAGGACCAACGCATTGTCCGCCACGCGCGAACGGATCCAACGGCACGATTAGTTCTATTCTGCGGACTGAGCTGGCTGCACTGTCACATTATGTAAGTTCCAGTACCATTGGTAGGCAGTTGCACAAGGCAGGGCTCGCGGCACGCCGACCGTTACGACGCCTGCCACTCACACCCCAGCAACGTCGCTAAAGGCTCGTCTGGTGTCGGGAACGAGGGACCTGGCGCCATGGAGATTGGCAGCGGGTCATTATCAAGACGAGTCTCGCTTCAGTCTTGATGGCGACGGCCACCGGGTTCGTGTCTCGAGGCGCTGTGGGGGAACGCCACGAAGAGCGGTTTGTGGTACCTCATCATACGTCCCGCCAGCCTAGTAATGGTATGGGGTGCAATATGCCATGGTGCCCGTTCTCCGTTAATGTTCCTCGTAGGCACCGTGACAGCCACACGATACGTTCAGGAGATCCTGCAAATGGCGGTTCTGCCGTTCGTGAACGCCCACGCCAATGCCCTATTTCAACAGGACAACGCGCCTCCGAATATCGCAGCCATCTTCCGAGTATGCCTTGCAACCGTGGATTCTCTGTCATGGCCAGCAGCATCGCTAGACCTCCCCTCGATCGAGAACGTTTAGGGTGCTATGGAGTGTGCGATCAGGATCCTATCCCTACCCACCGATCTGCAAGAATCGCGCGCTCAGGTGCAAGCTGCATGGGATGCACTAGCACAGGACTCCATTCGAGACCTGTACAACTCCGTGCCGCGACGTCTGGATGCGTGTGTTCGCCAGCATGGCTGCCCCTTGCCATATTAACATGTACCGTCTGTGGCCGTGTACCGCAATAAATGTTGGTCCTACAAATGTGAAAATGTAATCATTTTGTAAGCGTGGTACCCTCTACCTGCCTGCCAACAATGATCGCAATCCGCCTCGTCCTTCTGGGTGCAGCTTTTTTTATGACGATGAGTGTGTGTGTATATATATATATATATATATATATATATATATATATATATATATACAGTGCTTAATTTATAAAATGTTAGGTCCCGAAATTCACCCCTAAATAATTATAATTAATTAACAAATAGTTATATAGTATTTACGATAAAATTGTATAATTATTCCCAAGGTACCGGAACGCCGCTCCGTCGCGTTCCATCAGAAATCAAGCTCTGTATACATACACACACACACGCATATATAAATATAATTACATATTATATTATACTATGCATAACACATTATTGTCCCTTGATACAGCAGACTCCTAATCCTTGTTTCGCCCCGCTGCTTAGAGTCGTCGGGCGACCGTGCGCGCGGCGTGTGGGTCGGAAAACGCGCGGTGGCAGGGTGGGAGGAACGGGAGGCGGGGGAGGGAACGGCAGTGAGGGGCACCCCTGCGCACAGTCAGCGTCCGCTGTAAAGTCAGATTGCGTCTCCAGACGGCGGCGGCGGCGGCGGAGGCGGCCCGGAGCGGTGCGCGAGACGCCTTCGCCGGAGAAAAATCCGCTCCGCTCCGCCCGATTCATGATTGCCACTTTTGTGGGCGGGGTGGAGAGGGGAGGGGCGGCGCGAGCCGCGCTCGTTCCGCCGTTTCCGCGCCGCTCCGCCCCATCCCCTCCCCCCTCCCGGCTCCCATCAGGCTCCTTCCCCGGCCACGCCTCCGTGTCCCCGCCCCTCGCGCGCCGGGCATAATCCCGCAGTTAGCAGCCGGATCGGTTCCGGACCGCACCGCTCCCTTGCTTCCGGGGTGGCATGGGCTGGGGCGGGAGCATGAGCTGGGGTGGGGGGGCGGGAGGTAATAGTGAGGTTGCGATTATCGAGCCTTGTGGGTGATGATGGGACGAATCTAGCGGATTAAGACGTGGTGCGCTGTCGATGAAAAAAAGTGATATCTTCTCGTAAATTTGATGAAAAAAGTGATATCTTCCCGTAAATTGGTGAAATTTCTTGCGAGAAATAGACGGCTTTGTTACTAAACACATCTGTCATAAAAAAATTCACCTCATTTGCAAAAGTCATGAATATCTTTGCACATCATACTCATTTGTATAAGTAAAAGAAACTATAAAATTTCAAAATGATATTAATAAAACATATTGACAGTAGGATGGAAACAATCCTAAACAATCCGAAATAAGTTAATAGTTCTAATTTGGTGACAATGAATTGGACACTACAAAAAACTATTGAATTACAGAATCAGATAATTAGATTTGCTTGATAGAAAGCTTTCGAGGTCAAAAACGGTAGTTTGAGAATCTTAGAGTGTTTCTATCACAAAACTCATAACCTTTAAAATCATTTTAAAGGTTGATTCAATCTTCAAATTGCATCGAAAATGTTAATAAATAAAGATATTTAACAAAATAATTCTATTCTGGGTGGACTAAAGATGTGAGAAAAATTAGCTGGTTTTCGGAAGTTTTGAAATTTCGAAATCAGATACCAACCCCTTAGTTCTCGAATTTCTTTTCCTGCAGAGGTCAAACTGACAAGCAAACTTCATACTTCTAAACCATCGTATGCAAAACGATCACAGAAACGACTTAAAAGCAATCACAATTAATTAAATTTCAGTTGTTCTGACTGTTATGGTAATGCCTTTTTGTTTCCTATACCAACACATTTTCATAAAATATGTGAAGTCTGAATTATAAAAGCAATGTCTTAGTATATAATGCATTGAGCTACGAATACATAGAGATGACATGACATCACAAACTCGAAGCCACCGAACCGCCATATTGCTGTGCCCAAAACGCTTGTACGAGTCCTTATGTTGAGGTATGTTATTTGTCATAGTTTTTAATATTTAAAAACCTTGATCAGATTAGCAAGCTTTCGTAACAATTATTCATGGTTACGTGTGTGGCTTACTGTTGTACAAAGGGGAAGTCGTTCGGAGAAGGCGTGAATCACTTTTCTTCTGTAAGTAGTTACTTTATAAGGCATAGTAAACTTTGACGATACTGGTTAATTTTCATGATTTTTCTCTTCATTTTATAAGACAAAGCACTGTCTATTAGTTGTGCGAAATCATTACTGGAAGCCTAGTACACACAGCAAGTTATACTCGTTGCATTTTCAAGAAAAGGATTTTGATAGAACCTCTTTATGATACGTTTGTGGTAACGCGCTCTTCCAACAATTTTAGAGAATTTTCTATGATACCTGAGAGAAGACAATTGTGCAGAAATTCACTGAAGATGTACTCAAAAGGATAACTAATATTATTATTTTTCTTGTACCAAAAAAACCGAAAGTTTTTCACAACGTTGACATCAAGTGTATTACTGGCCTGCATAAAAACTATAAACTTAAGGACCCTGTTTTTTTGAGTTCAGATGAAAGTATTTAATATTGGTGTAAGAATACTGAAATAAAAAATAAACAGTACTGTAAGATAATGCGATTTTTGTAATCATATAATTATTATGGTAGCCAGACCTCAAATAGTGTGACAACACTAATCCTAAGAATATTTCATAATTCTTTGCCCATCACATGCTCCTTCAGAAAGTCAGCAGTGTTAAATTTTGATTTATTTGCATATTTTTTGTGAGAGATGATGTGAGAAATCTCAAAGGCAGAAGCAGCACATTTGGTAATGAAGTATTTTTGACGTTTTACGTTTGAGGTTATTTTGGTTTTCACACACCGAAAATACTTTACAATGACCCCACAATTTGTAATGAAGTTTCTCCGTTTTAGTTCTTTACTCTTCAATATTTCGAAAATTATTAATTTTCATTGAAAAATGGGTACTTCCCATACACTATTGTGTTTGACAGACCTGTTTCAGGCACACAAATATCATATTCCCAATATGGTGGACTGGCTTTACTTGCAGAATATGGCAGAGATTGATAATGCCACCTCCATGTTTTCGTAGCTCTAAGAGATAATGTCAAAAAATTCTATCCAGTGCATTGTACTTATTCTTACCAGCGCAGCCATGATGAAATTACCTGAAGTTTTTAATATTGGATGAAACAAAGTTGTTAAATTATTGAACTAGGAAACCATACATCTCAGTGGGACCTGCCTCTCGAGTAGGATATTTCACTACTTTTGAAATTATGAACAGAGAAAAGTGAGATGATGGACTTCCAAATTCCATTCTGAATTTCAAATTTATTTTCCGTGCAGCGTTAGAAGAACTAATTGCTTCTCATTCTTTAACACATAAAAGAACTGAAGTCCATGTAGAATGATGTTTATTCTCTTGAGCATCTCAAAATTCACAAACACCGTAGAGACGCAACGTAATAAAATCGTTTTGCTACTACTACCCGTTAGATTTCTACCTCTCCTTACAACAACATCATGACCATTCCCGTCCCAAATCCCACCAAATAAGATATACGTCGCTTAATAAATTCACGATTTGATTATCAATTTAATTGAAATACTGTGTCTGGTTAAGTTTAAAGAAACTATTTTCCCGTAATTCATTAGTGGTAGTTATACAATGCTTTGAAGAAACACTTTTATTAGTAGCAAATGTTGCAAGGTTTACGATGTTCTCATCAAGAGAAATCTCAGTTGTCTCACCATGGGTTTTTACAGCGCATAAATATCTTTCGGGTAAAGACATATTCAACGGTACAATGGATAAGAAATATGTATTTACAAATATGGTCAAAAGAAATTATTTTTCCTTGTGTTCATGATCATTTACTTACTTTTTTACAACTAAAACTTATTTATTGTAGCACTAAAGATGAACCAATAGGGCAAAAAATATTCTCTGTACCTTTAAAGATCTGTAATGAGAGTGATCTTTGAGAGAGAACTGTGAGGAGATTCCTCTATGTCTTCTTGAGAAATCGGTATTTTCTTTAGAAATACACTTACTGTGCGCCGGAGTTCTCTCCGGTCGGGGTCCGGTCTAAACAAGGTCACGTGTGGATTTTTAGGTACGCGGTGTACTCAGGGGATGTAATGAAGGCTGAAATAGTCCTGAAATAGCCCTGAAAAAATCCAGTCCTAGGCACTATCTTTTGAGAAACAGTGGTGCTCCTTGTCGATGCACATAGGATGGAGAATCCGAACATTGCAATTTTGTTAATTTTCGACCGTAGATATAATGCAAACGACGGGGTGGGGTCTGCACTTGGCAAATTCAATCACTCCGTCTCTCACAAGTTGGTTAGAGCGAGAAGCACGACTTTGCCGAATGCTGTCCCTACTGAAATAAAAAACGTTTCAATCATTCGAACCTGGAAGCATTGGATTGCCCGCTCGGCGTTCGCGACGCAACCCGCCTCGCACCTGCGTGCTACGGCACGTGGCGATGGTATGCGTAACCCCCCGCCCTCTGCGCGGGACAAACTCTACTTAGCCGGTGGTTGAGCGAAAAACAATGCGTGGGGAATTTCATTTTAATTACAGGAGAGTGTTTGCGCGGCGGCTTGTTGGTTTTTTGCGCTGTTTAGCGAAGAAGGCGGTGGAGCGAGCGTCGCCCGCCACTCGCAAACACGGCGCCGCTGCTGCGACCTGGCGGCCGGTGACCGAGGCGCCAGGTCTCTCTCTCTCTCTCGTGGCACAATTTGTGCGCGGACGCCGCTGCGCCGCCGCCGAATAAACAGTTGAAGAATGACGAGCGACGTAATTGTTATTACAATTTGTTGTTTGAATTTTTCGCGTTCACAGCTCCGTTTTTCCTCTTTTAAGGAATTAGAGTGAAAATATTCACGAAAATGGAAAACAAATTAATATGGACGTGATGTTTTGTATTTGAAGCGACAGTAGATGTCATAATTTAATTGTATTAATGTGAAACGAGTTTGTGAAAATACCAAAGGGCGTTTTAATCTTTTACAAAAATACGAGGACGCGTTGTGGGTGAACACATTTCTAAGAAGAGAGAATATACGTGCGCTTCACTCCTCACAAAGTTCAACGCTTTCGCCAAACTTTCCCAATGTCTGTGACCTCAGAGACACGTGAGGCTTCGGGAATTTCTGGAACATAATCGATGTGAGCGAGTTTATCAATGCGCGTCACGCTTCGGCGAAAGCCACGGTCCAAATTCGTAATTCGAAAAGTTTCGAGCGCCGCCTACCTTCTGTGACCATTGCAGGGAGCGCGGACCAAGATTCAGCCGCGAATCCTAGGGGCCTGAGGCGGGGGAGAGAGGGAGGGGGTGGCGGAGAGGAGGGGTCACCGCCGAGCTTCTTCTTCCCGCCTCCATCCCCGCCTCCGTCCCGCACCAACTCCTCCCCCTCCTCCCGTCCCGCTCCAACCCCGCCCTCTCCGCCGCCGCGCTCGTTACCAGCTATTCACGCATTACCCGGTAATTACGCCCTTGTTACTCGGCATTCATATTTAAATCGGCTCCTTGGTCTGGCTGCGAGCGAGGCGTGGCGAGGCGAGGCGGGGTGGGGTGGGAAGCCTTCGGCGGCGCTAACGCCCGGCGTCGCGACGCTCAGAGACGCTCGATGTGTCTCCCACCGGCGTCGGCTTCCCTGCGGGCCGCTATTCAGAGCCCGGAGAGGGCAAGGTGGCCGGGACGAGCTGTGACCGACGCTCGACACCCGCCACAGCCGAACGCCAGCCCCGGCGCGCGCTCGGTCTGCGATCTGGCGGCGGTCGCTCCAAACTACGCGTCGCCCATCCATCCCCGACCCCTGTTCTCCCCCTCGAACCCCGCCACCCGTCGGACACCCACCGCCCACCATCTCACTAAACCATGTTTTCTTTGTGGTTTTCCAAACATTAATATGATTGAATTGGCCCCGTCACTCGACTAACAAAACACAGTTAGTTAATTGTGCATATCAATTTAATAAATGTATGTGTACAAATACGGCCCGTATAAAATCAATATTTAATCGCGATTATTTTCCGGTCTAAAAAGCACGCAGATTGTTTGACGTTCATTTAAATTGATTGTACAGGATTTTTCCGTCGCGGCTCCCGAGAACACAGCGAGATATAATTGAAATTTCAGCGCCCGCAGATAGAACAAACAGAAATTAATTTTGTTGATTCGTTAAATTGATTTGACGCCGATGATGTCGGGATAATGCCACGCTCATTATCGTGTCCGGCAGGTGGAAGGGGGAGTTCAGGGCGCAAAGGGGCAGTATACAGAGAATTCGACGACAGGATGTGTCTCAATCCCTGAAAAATATTTTATTCTGTCTCTTTTTGAAGAAATACGAGAGTAATGTGGAACGGTAGGACGATTTTGGTGACAAATTCGAATTATTCAAAACCTGGGAATTTTACTATAAACACTGTATTTTAGAGACGTTTGGAAAAGTAAAAAAGAATATTTCTGGCATTGTTCAGCTTCTTAAAATTAACTTCATTGTTGACGGATTCTTACGTCAATATTTTATTAAAAAATAAATTATTTGATTCTAATCCGCTGTACTGCTTTTAATGCTGATAGTGCTTGTATGTAGTACATGCACCCATACATAATTTTATTATATAAACATATGCACTATTACGTCACATTTGTAAAACACATTTTTTCTTTAAGCGCGAGAAATTTGTATCAGTAGTGGAAAGAAGAGTCGCAGGAGGTCTAAAAGCGAAAGCACCCAAATATTAAAAAATTGTAAGTATCTTTTGTTGCACCAGATTACAGTTTTGATGAGTGGTTTATTTTGAATATTAATACTGGAATACTGGAAACAATATAATAAAGAAATCTCTCACTACAATATGTATCCATTGTTTTATTTGTTCAGGACAACAATTAATCATAATTGAAATGAACATTAGTTTCTCGTTATTTTAAACATTAACAACATTGAAGTATAAATAGAAAAAAAACGCAACGAATAAAAAGAAAGACGAAAAGTTACTGTGTTCGATAAACAATCAATGGATTATTTAAAAATGCTTTGAAATTTTGGATAAATAATAAAATATAAATGAATGATATTTAGAGTTCCCGATGATGTGTAAATTGTCTTCCACGAAAACATCGAAGTTCATACATTTACAATTTCGTGATTGAACAAACTTTTCTGTTGTTCTAGGACTTATTGTGCCCAATATAGAACGCAAATTTGAACTGATTAATTTTCCCTTTAAAGCATACACGTGTTATGTACGCTCAATAGCCGTAATGGGCTTACATAGGAGAATATACGTATGTTTCTTCTTGAATCAGACTGTAAATATATCTTCTGTATTCACTGTGATGTAAAGTGATCAACTGTAGAGATGATGCTTAATGAAACACTAAGTGAACACACAGTGTTTTTTTTCACTCAGTACGCTTCATAAAAGTAACATTTCGAATAAATGAGTAAAAATTAAATTAATACGAACAGTCTACAAGTGTGAATTTGTTTTTTTTCGCGCGGTGTAGGAAATAACTCACTACTTACATGTTTCGTTGGAGTTAAGAAGAGAAAATACATCTATAAGAATATTTTTAATGTGTAAGATACTCTTACATTACGAGTTTAATTATGACAACGAATTATCTTTATTTCATTACTTTCTGAAAAATTCTTTCACTTTCAACCTGCTTTGCCTTGTGCAGATGCAAAACGAGGAAAAGAGCTGGGAGAGGGGACAGAAAAAGTAATTGACATTTAAAAGTCCCTTAGAGTACCTTCTTCCCGCCATTTAAAGCTTACAAATCAAACACACTCAGGAACAGATACATATTTGTTTAGACAGCTAAGGCGAATCTTTTAGGGCATACGTAGTTTACTAAGGGTACAATTTTTAGCACTAGTACTGGAAGTGAGACTAAGTTCACTTGTTCACGTGCTCTGATAATCCTGTGAAAGGAGCAAAGGAAACAAAATAATTTCGACTGAGCGCTTCAGCTACTACTCACCTTAACGTATCATTAAGTGCTTTGTATCCGTGAATAAAAATCAAATGAAAGGCAGTAAGATTGTATAAAAATGGTTTACCTGTATGACATACATGGTAAAAGTGATTTTATTTTGTCTCGTTGGACTGCGCTTCTCGACCTACCGGCCTCATGTCGCAAAATTCCCTACTCGCAAAACAAAATGTCACTCGCGTCATAAATAACTACAAACAAACTCGTCTTTTATATTCTCGTGAAATCTCTTCCCGCACGCAGACAATAAGCATTTCTAATCGGGGATTGGAACGTATCATCTGGAAGCACACACATTCTAGAGCTACCTTTGGGAAGATAAGGCGAAAGGAGTTAATTAACTGTTTCAAAGAGAAAGCCACGCATCTAGTAAAGGGACGCCTACCAAAGGCAACAAACGGTCCATTCTGCACCGGCTCGCCGCACGACCCTCCCCCAACTCACCCCGCTCCATAGAAACTCGTCGGCGAGTCCCGCGTCCAGGCCGCACGCTGCTGAGCGGGAGAGAGAGAGAGACGTCGGGCCGCGGGCGTGTGGCGGGCGATCGGGCGGGCGGCGGGCGGCGGACGTCAAACGGGCGAAGTCGCGTCCTTTGGGCCGCGGCGCGCGGCGAGCGGAGCGGCCCGAAGAGCGGGGAGGGCGGGGGGCGGGGATCGCGCGGGTCGCTAATTGAAACCTTTTAAACGCGCCTCTAATTGCGCCCTCCCAGGTGGCGCTGGCCGCGCCGCCGCCCGGCCGGAAAATTACCTAATTACCCGTAACGTCATTAACCAACATTGTGCGGCGGCGGCAGGGTAGCAGCGCGGCAAGCGGACAGACCGACGCGCGGGCGGAGGCGCGGGGCGGTGGCGCGGGGCGGTGGCGCGGGGCGGTGGCGCGGGGCGGTGGAGCGGGGCGGTGGAGCGGGGAGGTGGTGCGGGGCGGTGGCGCGGAGCAGTGGCGCGGGGCGGTGGTGCGGGACGGTGGCGCGGGGCGGTGGCGCGGGGCGGTGGTGCGTGGCGGTGGCGCGGGACGGTGGCGCGGAGCGGTAGCGCGGGGCGGTGGGGCGGTGGCGCGGGGCGGTGGCGCGGGGCGGTGGCGCGGGGCGGTGGCGCGGGGCGATGGCGCGGGGCGATGGCGCGGGGCGGTAGCGCGGGGCGGTGGAGCGGGGCGGTAGCGCGGGGCGGTGGAGCGGGGCGGTGGAGCGGGGCGGTGGAGCGGGGCGGTGGAGCGGGGAGGTGATGCGGGGCGGTGGCGCGGGGCGGTGGCGCGGGGCGGTGGCGCGGGGCGGTGGCGCGGGGCGGTGGCGCGGGGCGGTGGCGCAGGGCGGTGGCGCGGGACGGCGGCGCAGGGCGGTGGCGCAGGGCGGTGGCGCGGGGAGGAGGCGTGGGGCGATGGCGCGGAGTGCGCGGTGGGATTGAACGGAGCGGGTGCCGACGGAGCGAGACGGCGAAGGAGCAGGGATGCGGGGAGAAAAGCAGTAAAGGTGCGGTGAATGAGGTGCTGATCAAGCAACGAGCGCAGTCAGTGGGCACTAGTTTAGAGGGGACGGCGGAAAGGAAAGGAGCTAGGCGGAGATGTGGCGGGGCTGACAGATGCGCGACCGGGTGGAGTAGAACGAAGCGGATCGAGGAGAATTGGGATAGGGTAGATAGGGACTGAACGGGGCGGGGCGGGACGGGACGGATTTGATCAACGCGGATGGGGCTTGGTGCCGTAAGATGGGGTGGGTTTAAGTAGGATGTAGTGTGACGGTGATAAAGTGTGGGTGGGGGGTGTGGTGGGATGTGGTGGTGTGTGGTGGGGTGTAGCCTGGTGGGACGGGATCGGGTGGGGAGGGGAGGGTCGGAGTAGAGTGGGGAGGGGAGGGTGAAATGGGGAATGGAGGTATGGGTGGTGGCGTGAGGTGAGGAGTGGAGGGTGGGAGGGGTGGCTTGGGGAGAGTGGCGTGGTGGAGCGTGGTATGATGTGGCGTGGCGGAACCCACAGAAGCGGTGCGAAGCGGCGTAGCGGTAGGATGGCTGCAGTTCGGGAAAGGCGGGCTGGAGCGGGGCTGGGCAGGGTGGCGATCGGGGACAGACACGAGCGCCGTTTGGTGGTGGGCAGGTCGGCGGGGAGGGGACTCATACTCAGCGCTCACACTCGCGCGCGCGCGTTTGCAAGAGTCAGCAGCGCCGAGGTTTGCGCGCCGCCCCCTGACAGCACGTCACAACGAGCGACAAAAATGACTAATTATCAATGCAGTCATTAATTCATGGCGCCGCCGGTGGAGGTCGGGCGCTGCCGGCGGCGGCGGATGCCCTGGGCGCGAGGGTTGATGTGCGGGACCGGCCGCCGGATGGGGAGATGGAGCGGGGAAGCTAAAGTGAGTGAAATTGAGGTGCGGTTGAGGTTGTGATTGGAGCAAAGCGGGATAAGTCGTGGAAATAAGAGGGGAACGTGATCGCTTAAGATGCGACTGAGGTAGGGAGAAAGAGATGGACGTGTTTAGAAGTAACGAGTCTGGGTGGTCCGGAAGGCTGCAGGGAGAAGGTGAAATGGGCAGAGAAGTTAAGAATATTGTCGAAGTGAAGGTTGGCAAACAAAGGAAATAAGAGGTGATGTTAAAAGGAATGTTTTACAGTAGTGTGAAGTACAAATAAGGATTACAAAGGCTAGTTTCGAAGAAAAAGTAATGAAGTTGGCTCTCAGGATAGTCACAGGAAGGATGGATAATGAAGATGTCAACGAGGGTAGAGGACAGTTGGCGAGCGAAGTGTTGGACTTTGCGGAATTTTGTAGTGAAGGGTTCTGTAATGGAGGGGAGCTTGAAGGAGGAATGAACGGAGAATGGGTGAAACGTGCGGTGGTAAGTGACGGCATAGATGCGGTGACGAGGAGAGCGATTGAGGAGTGTGCTTCGGCGGGAAATGTGGCGGTGGAGAGTGATAGGGGAATGCGGCGCGCGGAGAGTGAGACGGGGAGTGTGATAACAGGGAGAACTGTGGGTATATTACAGTGGTGGGGAGTGCTACGACGGGGAGTTTTACTGTGAATGTACGGTGACGGCAACGGCAACGAATGCGATAGCGATGAGTATGGCGGGGAGTACTGCAGCGGGGAGTGCGACGACGGAGTTGCAGTGGCGGGACAGTGCTTTGGCGGGGATGGTGAGGAGGGGAGTACTGCATGAGGGAGTTTTGCGGCGGATATGCGGTGGCAGAGGAAGGGAGATAAGCGGCGACGGGACATAGTCATTGGAACTCTCGTGGCGGGTGTGCTGTAGCACGGAATAATGTGCAGGGGAGTAAGTAGGGGGGGGTAATTCGGCGGGGAATAGTGAGACGGGGAGTAATGCGGCGGGCAGTAATGCATCGGAGAGTAATGCAGCGGGGAGTAATGCGACGGGGAGTAATATGGCAGGAAGTAATGTGGCGGAGAATATTGCAGCGGGGAGTAATGCAGCTGGGAGTAAAGCAGCGGAGAGTAATGCGGCGGGGAGTAATGCGGCGGGGAGTAATGCGGCGGGGAGTGATGCGGCGGGGAGTGATGCGGCGGGGAGTGATGCGGCGGGGAGTGATGCGGCGGGGAATGATGCGGCGGGGAGTGATGCAGCGGGGGTGATGCGGCGGGAGCGATGCGGCGGGGGTGATGCGGCGAGGAGTAATGCGGCGGGGAGTGATGCGGTGGGGAGTGATGCCGTGGGGAGTGATGCGGCGGGGAGTAATGTGGCGGGAAGCAACGTAGTAGGGAGCAATGAGGTGGGTAGTACTGCGGCGAATGTGCGGCGACTTCGGGGAGTGTGGAGGCGTCGGGGACCGCGGTGGCGGGGAATCTGGCGGGGGAGAGCGAGGCAGGACGTGAACTGTTGTGGCGGGTATTGTGACGGGGACTACTGTAGAGGTGTGTGCAGTGGCGAGGAGTCAGCCGTCTGAGGTGCGGGGACAGGGAGTGCACTTGCGGCGTGGTGGAAGAGGAGAAACTGCTGTCGGTAGTGGAAGCGGCGGGGAGGGCGGTGGGAGTTGGCAGTGGAGGGTGCGGGGAGGAATCGGGGCTGTCGGCGGCGGCAGATGCGCCGCGCCGATCGCTCAAGGGCCGCATTGTGCCGCGCACTTGTTCCCGCGCACGCGGGGGCGCCCGCCGCGCCGCGCCAGCCTAATCAAATTAATTAACCTGGTAATTTTATACGGTCGCGTGGGAGGCTTCGACGCGGGTCGAGGGCGACGTGGCGCCGGGCGGGGCGGGGAGGAGGTCCTCTCTCTCCGCTCGGGTCGCCGCCGCCGCCGCCGCCGCCGCAGCCGCGCCAGCAGCAGGAGCAGCAGCGGCCGCAGCAGCCGCCGCAGCGGCGGGCAACAGCCAGCGAAGACCCGCGTGGAGCATAATCAAAGCTGGCGGCGGCGGCGAGGGTCGCGTTTCAGTGGGGAAACCCTGGCGCAGGTGAGCCGGTGGTGAGTGGCGAGCGAACGGTGCGGCCGCGGTCGTGGCCGCCCTGCCGGACCGCCTGGACCTTGGTCTAAGCTCCCGGTCAATGGCGCTGAAGCCCGGCGCCTGGCCGGGCACGAGCAGCGAGCGGGATGTGGCAGCAACCTGTGTTCTCTGCTCTTGATGTCCTGGGGGTACGTCCACCTAGGCTTGATGCCAATGAAATTCTGCTGACGTTCAATGATGATTTTTGAAATGGTCGTTCCATGTGTCACTCTCTGAGTTATGTAATACAATATAAAAGTGGGAGGAGCATAGCATTTACAACGCTATGAAAAGCTTTTTTTATTTGTTATCATCTGAACAAACTCTTGTGCACTTTAAGTACATAAAACATTAATAATTTCGAATTTAAAATAACTTTAAAATGTTTGTAAGAGAGTGATATACCTGATATTTAATCAATTATTTCTCACATTACAAAAATCTATCTCAATTCATAGCTTAAAATAGTCCCTTTTTACTTTCTTGCTACCGCTTACACAGTAGAGAGAGAGAGAGAGAGAGTTATGTAATGCTGCGCGAAAAAAAGGGACATTTGTGGCAGAACACTCCTTTTACAGGGTTCTGGTTACAAAACATTGGGTAAATCTAATTGCTAAATTTAGAAAAAATCCTCTAACACGTAGTGTAGCCACAATCCGTGATTTTCGGGTCCTTGATTTCGAAAATCTGATCGAAGGCAAAATGTCTGTCCGTCCGTTTGCATATCTGTTTTTTGCCGGTTTGTGAACAAAGCTACGGATAAACCGTCCAGCCGATTTTCTCCAAAATTGATATTGCCCAATCAATCTGGCTAATGACGCGGCCCCTTGAATTTCAAACCGATATATTAATTTTGGGGTACTTTACATGAAGCTCCTAGAAGATTTTCAAAATTTTCAAAAACTCCAACGTTGTTGATTAATTATTTTTATTGGATAGAGTAAAGAACGCTGAAGATAATGGTACTCATAAGTTAAAACTCCTGATTTTTCGATAGTGGGAAAAGTTGAAACATTTTCTACAACTAAAATATTAAAGGTTGATGGTCCTCTAATGAAATCTGTTTCTTAAAGATAAGTTCTGGAGTACGGTTATGTTCAAGTCATGAAATTAGGTCAAGTACTTTTCGCGAAATTTTGCGTGAAATATAGGCAATTTAAAATTTTGTTTAAACAATATTTTCTCAAAAACGGCACCAATTATTTTGATTAAATTTTGACTTCAGATAGCGTATGGCATGCGAAGAGAATACTATAGATCTCACGTTCGTTGAATATTCTGATTTTTGAAAATTGCGAAAAATCAAAATAATTTTCGGCGTGTTCTTACAACTTCAATTATGAAGATAACGTTTTCACTAATGAAACATGTTCATCAAAATCATATATTCAAATTAACGACCTATTCAATTTTTCAAAAATTTGAGTACTTTTTTTACAAATTGGAAAATAATTTGAAATGGTAAATTCGAATTTACAGCGCTTCCCTCGAGGTGGTGTCTGTCTTTAAAATTAATTTGAGAGGCGCAGTTGGATATTCTAAAAATCCCTTCGCATTGTTTACCTTAATATGAATTAACCAATATTGCAAATCGTAGAAGAGTAGGTGTAAAAACTCACATCTAAATTAACTTGTAATGTAAATGCATGGCGCTCACTCCGCCATCCGGCGCTCACTCCGCCATCCGGCGCTCACTCCGCCATCCGGCGCTCACTCCGCCATCCGGCGCTCACTCCGCCATCCGGCGCTCACTCCGCCATCCGGCGCTCACTCCGCCATCCGGCGCTCACTCCGCGATCCGGCGCTCACTCCGCCATCCGGCGCTCACTCCGCCATCCGGCGCTCACTCCGCCATCCGGCGCTCACTCCGCCATCCGGCGCTCACTCCGCCATCCGGCGCTCACTCCGCCATCCGGCGCTCACTCCGCCATCCGACGCTCACTCCGCCATCCGGCGCTCACTCCGCCATCCAGCGCCCACTCCGCCATTCGTGAGTCCTGTTCCTATGTCAACATGTCCCTCAATCTGAATGCGTACAAGACAGATTTGGATATTTTGCTCAATCTATATTGCTTATGGTGAAACTGATCTTTTAAAATTTGAGGATAATTTACATGAAGACACTAGGACATTTTTAAACATTTCTAAGAAATTAATCAATGCATACATTTTAAAAAAAATAGACGGTGTAAAGTCATGTATACTAATGAAAATTGTAAAGATTATATTTTCATTAAACTATTTAAAATTTTTAAAATTGCTTTCGATTAAATTTTTGGACCTCTTCCTGCAACGCATTATTGACGACTAAACTTTTGTCTTAATGACATCACTTCTTCGAAATTATATCTTTAATTGATGTCATGTACTCTATGTTTTCAGAATTAGAGTAGCTTTCTAGAAATTTTCAGTGAAATCGTGATCATTTTAAATAGTAAGTCTGCTTCAGATACGCTGTCTAACCAGCTTTATAAAAAAATAATTAGAACAACTTAAAAAAAGTCAAATTGTGTAACTAATCAATGAAATCGTCTCGCTAGTCAAATACCAATGACGAAATATATATATTCCCTCGTATCTTTAGGAGAGAGAAAACATACCATTTTTGGACACGTAGTTAAGAGATTGGGAAAAAGTGTCCGAAGTTTTTAATTTTTTCTCTTTTTCATGTTTCTAATGTTTTCTGAAGACTAATGCACTTAAAATTAATTACATGAAAAATGAAATCAATGCGCATTTGAATTTAGAGTATAACAAGATTGAAAATCTTACACATCTTCTACTTCTATCACTCTGCGACGTATTACATTAAGGGTTAGAGACAAATATATTTATCAATTCATATTTGTATCGAATTATTCGCAATATTGTGCTGAACAATAACATAATTTTACGATATTCCAAACGATATTACCAAACATTGTAGTAGAGTGTGATAATGAATGAAATACTTGTAGTTGTAGGAATTCAACTCATTAAGAAAAATTTCGTTACATTAATTATTGCAGGCTATTTATTTAACACAATCCCTTTCACAACAACATTTTAAAATATTCAATAAAACACTTTCCAAAATCCATTTACAAAAAGACTCAAAAGCATTCAGGAATAATATCTCAAGTACCTTCTATCTCATTCACAAGGCAAAAAACATAAGTCATCATATCCGAAGCCATCCGCATCATAAGAATAACCGCTTTCAAAGAAGCTCAAAAGTCAACAGACGAGAGAAAAATCCGTCTGCGGTTCCTCTGCGGGCGATTCCCTTCCGAGCGAAGGCGCCGCGGCGAGTAGTGAGCGACGGTAGGGTGACGAAGTGGGGATGACGAAGTCGTAAACGAGGGAGGCGAGGGATTGTGGGAAGGGAGTTGATGAGACGGCGCGCGGTGGGGAGGAGGGTAAGAGACGAGCGGCGGGGCAGGGCGAAAGGGAACGACGAGAGAGTGGCAGAAAAGCGATGGGAAAATGACAGGAAAGCAACGGGAGGGCGTCGGTAGACCGGTAGGAGAGCGGCGAGAAAGTGATGGGGGAGCTTCAGGAGAGTGAAGCAATAGAGTCTAGATGGGACAGGGACGGGGCAGCGACGGGACAGTCACGGGGCAGGAACGGGGCAGTGTCGGGGAAGCGGCAGTGCAACAACGGCGCAATGATGGGGCAGCGACGAGAGAACAACGGGAGAACGAAGGGAGAGCGAGGGGAGAACGACGGGAGAGCAACGGGAGAACGACGGGAGAGCGACGGGAGAGCGACGCGAGAACAACGGGAGAGCGACGGGGGAACGACAGGGGAGCGATAGGAGAGCGACGGGAGAGCGACGGGAGAGCGACGGGAGAGCGACAGGCGTCACCAACGCCCTCGTGAGGGCGACGGGGCAAGGGAGAGTCGAAGGGAGGACGAGATGGCGATTGCGTTGCGGAGCGGAGGTACACTTTCTTCCGCGGGGGTGTGGGTGCGAGCCCCATGCGAGGCGCCCGGGATGCTGCGTTCTCCTTCGTACGCCACGCCCCCACCACGCATCCCACCTCTCTCTCTCTCTCTTTCCTCCGACTCTCGCTCTCCCTCCGCCGCCGCCACCACCGGCGCAGGCGCTTCTTCGACTCCGCTGCTGCTGCTGGCGGCGGCGGCGCTCTCTCGCTCGCGGCGCAGGCGGGGTCGCGGGGGGGGATAGGGGGGCGAGCACGGAGAAGGGATGGCGCGTTGGCGTCGGCTGCGGAGGCGGCAGCGGGGGGTCAGCACGCTGTTTAATTAGCACTAATTGGCGGCTCTAATAGTACGCGGCTCAAGAGGCCGGCGCGCGGCGCTGCCAAATCCTCTCTCGCGGGGCGGCAACAGCGCCGGGGAGGCGGCGGTGGCACCGACGGAGAGGGCGCTGCTTCTTCTCTTCCCCGGTCCGCGGGTACGCGACTGTACCGCCGGCTTCATTAGGACGATTCTAGAGCCGTCATAATGGAGCCTCCGCCCTCGGCCCCGGGCGCCCCCGCCGCCGCCCCCGCCTTCCTCGCCCCCGCCCGACGCTCGTCGCAAGTGCGGCCCGCACCGCCGCCACCGCCGCCGCCCCCTAACAAGCATCGTTATTTCCAACGAAACCAGTTAACGGCAAAAACTGAAACTTCTTCACAACACGCGCGGCAGGATAATGAATACGTTTACACGGCCGCGCCGGTGGGCTCCAGTCGCCGCCGCTGCCTCAGCCGCCTCCGCCGTCGTCCCTGCCTCGGCCCGGCGCGGCTCCGGGTCACCATGGCGACGGCCGGTGGCCGGTGACCGACGGTTCGCATTACCGCTCTATCACCGACGCAGCGCTAATTTCTCTCCTCCACCGGCTGGCGGCGGTGGTGGTGATGACGGCGGTGCGGGCGCTGGGCCTTCTCTTCGCGCTCCTCGCTATTTCCTGTCGGCGGAGGGGGGGTGAGGGGCGGGGCCGGGCAGGTGCGCACTGGCCGGACAAGGGCTTCTTTAATCTGCGTCTCCCCGGTGGGTTCGCCGCCACCGCCGCCGCCGCGGCAGCGTTTGACGACGGCGCCCGCCCCCGCCCCCGTCTCCGCCCTGCCCCGCCCCCGCCGCGCTAATAGGCTCTAATTGAGAGAGGTTCATAGTTGGGCGCTCTGCCGCCGGTGCGCGCACAAGAAGCGTCCGCCCCCGCTTCTCTCGTCCTCATCGTTCTCCTCCTCCTCCTCTTCCTCCGCCGCCGCCGCCTCCTACGCCCCGTCACCTCGTCCTCCCCCCACCCTTTTTCCCAATTAATTGACTCGTGATAATTAAGCAAACCCTGTTAGCAACCCCCCGAGGCGGAGTTATAACGATTGTGTATGTACGCCCGCCCCGCCCGCGCGCCCCCTTTCAACCAAAAAGCCCGAGCACCCTTAACGAGCGGCACGTCCCAGCCTTTGTCTGATTAGATAAAGGCATGCTTAAAACAACAACAGATCCGCGACCTAATGAAAGGGCCCGAACGCGCCGCGCCTGCGGTCTGGTGGCTCGCGAGAGAACGCGAACGCGAACGCCAGCGCGCGCGCGAGCGAATGAACGCGCGCGCGCGCTGCGCGACTGCAGAATCCGCCCTAACGGTGCCGCCGCGGAACGTTCCTGAACGCACCCACGTCCGAAACGCGCTTATTAACATTTTCCCACCCTGTCTGTGCGTGACGATCGTGGGCGGACCGAAGGCATTATACATCGAAATATTCCAGAAATTTTGGTCAATGCGGGAGGGTGAAAGCGATTTTTGGTATGCGCCGGCGTGAATGAGGTCTTTGTCAAGGTTTTACGTGTGGAACTTTCGGAGAGCGGGAAATTGGGAGTTCGATGAATAGGATTTTTTTAAAAATTCGACTCTTCTCTTGACGGAGTGGAAGATAACACATGGGAAACGGTAATATCTGCTTAGATATGCAATATAGATATGCAATAACTATTTAGTTATTTCTGCTACAATCTCTTTATACAAATTGATTTCTTATTGAGAACGCAATGTAACTGTAGTTGCGTACAAATATTTCTGTCTTGATATTTTTTTGAGCAAATTTCAAAGTCGTCTCTTTCTAAAATATTTTGTTTTGGTTTTTGCAATATTATTATTTTCTATCAATCATTACAATTTGAACCAAATAAATGCACGACTACTTCACCACGTTTCTTCCCGTCGTTTGGCTCACTCATTTTCTACTTATCTACCAGTGTGATTAAATAGTTGATACAAATAAAAAAATGCAGTTGAGATTGCCTATGAATCGAGAACAGAATTTAGAACAAGTTTTCACAACATCATTCTTCAAACTGCCGCGAATTCCAAGCATAAAGGCGGTGCTGCCATCTAACACCATTCCCTACATTCGCAGAGTACATCCCTTTGAAGAAAGAGAGAATGGGAACATGCTCGACAGTTTTCGACGGAATGTTAAACGTGTGAGTCTTTAAGAAAGAACATTATCTGTAGATGTTTCTGTGTACCGAGTACGTGTGCAGGTATGGTTTGGAAGGAATCACTGCTTTTCCCTGGACATCTCCGAATCATGAGATGCATCCCAGCAGACAGGCCTCGGAAATTTTCGCAATTCACGCTTAATTGCTATGAAATTTGGCTTGTATTGTTAGATAAGGCAACATTGCTATTGAAGTTTTGCCTTTTACTATTGAAGTTCAGTATATTTCAGATAAATAATTTTGTTGTAGCCTATGCGTCTAGAGTTTTTACATTCCTAATATGCCAATTTCTATTCATTTAAATTACGAACCAAAGATAGAAAAAAATATTTTTTTAGCTACTGCTAATACTATCGCTAAGGCAGTAGTGCCGTGGCGACCTCGGACGAAATAATTGCGGGTTCGAGTCCCTCCTCGGGCATGGGTGTGTTTGTGTATGTGTGTGTGTGTATTGTCCATTCACCCTCCATGATCATCATCATTCCAACTTCCAACCTCCCAGGACTAACAATCCTGGGGGATAAAAATCGGATTCTGCTTAATGCTGATCCCCTGATGAATCACAAGCACCTGCCACCAAGATAAAACGATACTGAGCCCCGGTAAGTGCAAGTGCTGGCCTGCGTGATCCGAGACGACCTATTCGCAAACACCAACAACAACTAATATAATAATAATAATAATAATAATAATAATAATAATAATAATAATGATAATAAATATCTGTTTGTTATTCGATTTCGAAATACATCGAAACACATTCGGAGGTAACTTATTCCAAATTTAAATCATATTCTCATAGCTTTTATGAGTATATTCGTATAATAGCAAATTTAATTCTTATTTACTCTGGAGAGGTGGCCGGGTCATTTCTGACCCTTTTAAGTGATTTCTACATAAATTATATTAACAAGAAATAAATGCTAAATTAGTTATTTTAATAATAATCAATCATTTATAAGGTCGTATTAACTTAATGAACTATTATAAACAAACATGCAAATGAGGAATTGAAACAAATAAAAGGGAAAAATTATCATTTATCTTTCATTTTATCTAGTGACTTCATTTACATTTTCCTGAATATTTCAACGACAAATATATCAGAAAATTCACTTTTTCTTTTTCTAACATTGTCTCACATAAAAACAAACAATTTATTGAAAATGCTTCAAAGCCAATCAACACAACTTAGAAAAAGTACGAAATTCAAGATGTTGGTTTCACAAATATTTATAAATGAATTATTCCATACAAAATTTTGAAAACCTTTACAGACAAAAGCCAAAGAATGGTATGTGAAATGTAAAGCTTCTGACGAACCAAATTAGGCAACTGCAGCTAAACAAAGATACATGGGGTCAAAAGAGACCCCGCGCCACTTCTCTCGGTTAATTATAAAAACCCATCGAAGAATCAGATAGTATAGGAGCCATTCCTACTACATTACAGTCATCAAAATATGTGTACTAACACAAAGGTACGAAGCATATTATTCTCATATAATATATACTTCAAAAGTAATGTTCTGATATAATACAGTTAAAACAAAACACAAACTGACATGTAACACAAAATACATATACAAAACACGTATCTGAGAGCATTACTTTCGCAACAAGCTGTCCACTTCACACGACACTCATTACATGCCCACAGCACAAACCACAGGACCCCATTTCGGAAACGTAAACAGTGAGACTAATAAGTAGGAAGAACGAACCTAAAAAAAAACCTTCCGTACGGAACCTCGAAGCAAAGTCAGCTTCCAAAACGTAAAATCGGGAGCGAAAGACAATCTCATCCTTCGGGAGGCGTAATAATTGGTTTGATAACATCCTCGCCCTCCGCCTCATTTCCTTGCATGCAGAGATTTTTGCCGGCGTGGCGTGCGGCGGGGAGGCGATAATGGCGGGGCTAAGGACGCTGCTTTCCGAGGGCCCAGAGGGCGGAGGGCGAATACCGTGCTCGTTCGAGAGGGCGCCGTCGGAAAGGGCTCTGCGATGGGCGACCAGTAAATACCGGTATGCGCCGCATGGCTTCGGCGCTGGACGTCGCGATATTGGTATTCAGCCGCGATGGCGCCCGCGTCGCACTCGTGCAAGCGCTGCGCTTTGCTGCGCGAATGGCCGGAATTAACGTTGCGGGGGGAGATACGACGGAGGGATATTTTTTGCCAAAGACACAATAGTGGCCCTATGGTATATTTTTTCGGTGGGGTATGAGAAAGTTGGTGGAATATACCAGATTTTATATAACTATTATTAATCCATATTCCTATATTAATCCATTTACTATAACTATTGTTAATAGTCTAAAGAAAAAATAATTGGATTTTTAATGTGCACAAATGTTGAATGAGCAAAATTTAAGCATTTAATGCTCGTAAATATTTATCACAAATTTCGAAATTACATTCAATTGCTATAATACTTTTAGCATTTGTTATGGAAACGTATCTGATTTGAGATTTATGGCTAATGTATGAAAAGTACTTTAGAAAAAGAAAAATAATACTCGCTAATAGGAAAGATGCTGCAAATAGGAAATACATTTTAAAACTCAAATATACAGTGAGTGTCAAAAGTATTGGAACACCTTGAAAATCTGAGAATATGAATAAATTTTACATAGAAAAAGTAATATAAAAAACAAATTTTCAGCGGAATTAAATATATTGTACAGAGTAAAGTTGCTACAATAAAAAATCTCTCAAAATTAAGCACTGGAAATTGAGAAATCAGAAATATAAGCAATAATCTCGTAGAAAAAGAAAGCCAAAAGTATTGGAACACGCAAACTCTCAAACACTGTAACGGCTTTCTTGGGAAGTCACCGCGGCAGCAGCCGTCTGTGGATTGACCTTCAACTTGTTAGTCGGGACTCTCCTCTTAACCCTTAGCTGTAACGGTTTTCGTATCAATTTCCTTGCCGATATTCATCGATCGGTGATTCAAAAGTGTACGATTCTGAAGTATTTGTTCATCAAATGTCACTACGGGGCGAAAAAGAAAACAAGTGAAGAATAGAGAAAAATAATAATTCGCATGAGTAATGATTGCAGATCTTTGAGGGAAATCGGAAATATTATGCAAAGATCACACACTACAATGTTTAATGTAATTTATAGGTATTGTGTTCGGGAAAGAGTGACGAACAAACCCTGATGTAGATAGCCAGTTACTGAATGAACGTGACAAGAAGTTTTTCGCTACCTTCAAATATATCCAAAACTTCGTGCTCTCAAACTTGTTTCTGGAATAGACATTTCTACAAGTACAGTTCCCATAATACCAAGAAATTGTAGGTACCATGGACGTGTGGCACGAAGGAAATTCTGGATTAATGACATTAACATAAAAAACGCTTAGAATTTACTAAAAATTATTGAAATAGTTCCTAATAAGTGTGGAAACAATTTAGTTTTACTTATGAAAGTAATTTTAATATTTTTGACGCAGATGGTAGATGTATGGCGCGGAGGAAGAGAAACTCCAAAATTCACGAAGAGAACCTCCAGCTCACAGTGAAATACAGAGGTGGTTCTGTACTCGGCTGTGGGTGGATGAGTGCTTCAGGTGTGAGGAATCTTCATTTTATAAATTGTACAATGGACCATGCAATGTACATCAATATTGTGCAAAGTAAATTACACATAAATGCTGAAAAAGTGGGCCTCAAAGACGGTTTCATTTTTCAGCAGGACAATGATCCAAAGTACAGGACTTGAAACACAAGAATTTGGATCCTTTTTAATGCACCACGATATCTGGAAACGCCACCACAATCTCCAGAAATCAACCCCATTGAATATTTATGGAATATTTTGGAGAAAAAATTACAAACAGAGCGATTTTTTATAAAAAAATTCTTAAGGGCGCATTCTAGGAGGAATGGGGGCAATATCTTGCAACATGTGACGGCGAAGCTCGTAGAATTAATGCCAAGACTTCTAGAAGCCATTATAAATGCCAAAGGATATCTCATCAAATATTAATTTGTTTACAGTTACAATTTTATTTAGTTTTAAACCGCTGTTCAGTTGGGTGTTCCAATACTTTTGGCTGCCTTTTTTTACGTTCTAATGTTTGTAAACTTGTTTTAAATTGTCCTGTAAGTTATGTTATGTTTTTGTTTGCAGATATCAATTACAAAATATACAGTTTTCAATGGTACCAAACATTTTTAATTTGTTTTTTATTTTACACCTGAAATTTATTCATTTTCTGAAATTTCCGAGGTGTTTCAATACTTTTGACACTCAATTGACTTGTAATTGAAAGATTACATCCTCAACAATTTGAAAGCATAAATAAAATAATTCGATCCCATAAATGATACGAGAGCTCTCTATTTGATGCTGGTGTTTCGGGAATATTTTATTTGACAACATTTAGACATTTAGACGAAAATGATTTATTGACTGACAATAAGGCATCCAGATTTGAGAAATGCAGTATTAAATGAAATTCAGCTTAAAGGTTGTTTTTTCGGGCCGAGTTCACGTATGCATGTTTGTATGTCAAAAGGCCTGGCAGTGGCTGGATTTAGCTCAGAGATAGTTGCCACCGACTCTCTGCAGTGAATATAACCGGGAGGTTCTAGTTTTTTAAGTCCTAGAGATTTTCAATAGTTACAGAGCTATACTGCGATTTTTCTAAGAGCGACTCTCAAGGAAACTTAAATCCCATCTTCGCGATGGAATATGTCACGGCATTTTGCGTCTTTTCTCGGTCTTGCCGGTAGAAGTCGCATGATCGCAAGCACTGCTTCATACGGTCGCGATCGTGCGAAATCTAGCGGAACGACAGAGAAAGACGCGAAATGCCGTGACATATTTCATCGCGAAGATGGAATTTGAGTTTCCTTGAGAGTCGCTCTTAGAAAAATCGCAGTATAGACCGAATTCAGCTGCTTTCTGGAGGAGACGACTAGCGGGCGGCTGCTTTGATCGGTAGTTTTCCGTGGTTTCTTCGATTAATATCAGCCGAATGCCGAAGCAGTACCTTATCAGACACGTCAAGGATCGCACGCCAGCTTTTCTTCCTGTTTCTTGTTCCGCCCTTCTCACTTACACTTACATTTACACGCACTACAGTCTGGAGACCATTCGGGAGGTTACAACTTGTCCTAGCTGGGGCGGTCACTATCTGCATGTAGATATCTCGAGGGAGAAATCTCGAGCAAACCATTATCACCATCTAGCATTTCGAGAATCTTTTAGCCCCCATATACTAGATTTGTGTTCGTACCAATGTGTTGGCTATTATAATACAGATACCTTTATTTAGAAATGACGCTCGTTTCATTACGATCTTCAGTTTAAATCAATAGAACTCCAGTTCAATGAATAAGTAAACGTAGGGGCGCGTGCCAACTCAACTTCCCGTCCTCAGCCTTCCTCGCTCTAGAGACTTTAAAAGCCCCGCCCTCGGGCCCCCTGCTGCGCCTCTCTCGCTGTTAGTCTCATCCTAATGATATTGTCCACGTTCTAATGCTTATTCACGTCCATGGACATCCCGCTGATGGACGTTTCACAAAAATAAGCTCTTATTTGTTAGAGGATTTTCAAAAGTGTTATTAATATTTTTTAGGACAAATAAAAATCACCATTTGCTAGCGGTATTCATAAGAAGATAGATAACTTTTACAACCTGAACTTGAAAAAAAAAAAAAAAACCTGTGCCGCAAAGATCAAGTTGCAGTCATCAGAATTAGATCAGAACACACGAGACTTACTCCCCTCCACCTAATAAACAAGAATACTACCCCAATTTGCAATATATGTAATGTACAAATAACAATAATATATATATATATATATATATATATATATATATATATATAAAATTCAGGAATGTCATATGTACAATCAAACCTGCCAATAAATCTTACAGAACTTTAATACTGACGCTTTACTTTATTCAAGCTCCCTACAAGAAAAAAAATTAAAATTTTGTAAATCAATTAATGTCGAACTGTAATACAAACTGTAATATTGTTTTAAGTTCATGTACTGTGTAATTATCACATGTAGTGAAATATTTCCAACCACTGGTGTACTATAAACTGAAAGTTCTCACTATTCACTGAACAAAAATGTAACCATGCTATGTAAACTTACAGAACTAACGCTATGTAAACTTAAAGTATGTACCTTATTGTAAACTTACAGAATAGTCGCTAATAACCTCGCAGTTGATGCGACTATAAATAAATAAATAAATAAAAGTCGCCATTTGAACAGTGGGAGAGAGTTGGAGAGAGAAACACCACCACATCCCGGGATAAAACATTCACTACGCTCTCTATCCTGACTATTTTATCCTGAGTGGAGCCGTTCATTTCGCGGTCCAAAAGTGTTATTCTCAATATTTCGGCTCCTGATTCCTTGTGAATTTTCTTTCTATATTTGTACTAGTACCAATATATTATTTTCTAAACATACTTCTTCACTTCACTCAACAATGAGGTGCTCACTTTGCTTGTACTTTGAAGACACGCCATCACGTTCGCTACACTGCCTACTTGCCCCTTAAATTAATCAGTAAACACACTTCGCATTCTACTTTGCTTTGCCGCGATATTTCACACCTCGCAGAACCGTGTGAATGAATCGTTCGCTATTCCACAAACACTTGTGGCGTCCCTGTTCCTCCTTCAGTAAAGAGAAGGGACTGCCGGCGAAAGCTCCCCTCCTGCTGGGAGTCCACATCCAACGCTGTCTCGACCTGTTGGATACGGTGTTGCCACAATCCCTGCAGAAGGACCTCGGGAGGGGTTGGCGCCAGGGAAGGGTGGAGGGGAGGGGAGGGGAGGGGAGGGGAATGGCAGAGCCACGGTGGAGGCAGGAAGAAGAAGTGCAGTGGGGAGGTAATGAGTTTAGGAGCGCGTGGAAGCGATATGGCCGACAACGGAATCGGGGTTGCAATTTCAAGGGTGCATTTGTAGACGATTCGATACGGACACGCGCCCATTGCGTTGGTATTTCGTAAAGAATGTAGGAAAGTGACGGTTGTTTCAAGTATTCTACGAAATCTAACCACAACTGTACAACTATCTTATTTAAATCATCCGTCCAGATTCAAATAAAACTATTACACTTTCATAGAATAAGTAAACTATTAACAAATTAACTTCCAATTATCACTCGAGCCGTTTATCGCAAATATCTCTTCAAATAGCTCGATGAACAATATGTCATATCCAATTTATGTTGTACAACCAACTTCAGTAGGAAAATTGAACTGTCTACTGTCCAACCGGCGATTTTTAGTAGCCATAAAAACATGTTAATATCACTTTTGGAAAACCTGTAACCAAGAAGAGTTTATTTTTGTGAAACATCAGCTGGAGATTGATGGGTATGAATAAGCATTAGGACAAGGACAATGTCATGACGATGAGACTAATGGCGGGAGAGGCGAGGGAGAGGACGCGAAGGCGGGGATTCTAAAGCAGTGTTGTCAAGGTCGATACCACGAGCGGGAGTCCGTGGCACGAGTGCCACGACGAAATCGCATCTCCACGGAGTTAATAATCCCGCCGCAAGAGAACGACATCACTATTGTAAAACGGCGGAGTTACTAATTGATTCCTCTCCCAATGCTAGTGGCGCAGAGAAGCTTGTGGCATGGCACGGTGCCGCGAGGCGTGCCACTGCCATCTGTAGGAGACCTTGACACCACTGTTCTAAAGTCTCGTGTGCGCGGAAGGCTGAGAACGCGGAAGTTGTGCTGGCATGCGACCGTACATTTATTTATTCATTGTACTGGAGTTCCATTGATTCATACTGAAGTCGGTAATGAAACAAATGCTATTCCTAACTAATGGCTTCTATATTGTAACAGCTAACATGTTGGTAAGAATACAAATCTAGCATTGAAATATTCTCAAAATGCTAATTCTAAAGCACTTGCTGGTACAGGATTCAATAAGTAGTCGAAATAGAATCGCGTAAATTGCATGCATTGTGTCACTTAGCTCAAAAGAAAACAACGTACATTACTCACAAGACCCACATGTGAGAAAAATTAGGTTTCTCCACATTTTTGACAAACACGAGGATAGATTTGGATAACATCAGCTAAGTGTGATTTGCCCGTGTTCCTTCTCTCATTCTCTGCGAGTTAGATTATCAGTTGTGACGTGAGGTCACCCAAAATGCAACACTACAAGGCGACGCACTAATCACGCAATGCGCATTGTGTCTCCTTACGACACCATCGAACATTTCTGATGCAGAGATCGGCAACTCTTTTAAAGCTTTTTCGTATCATTTAACTCTAATTCAATAACCTATTCCTTTATCGTTACTTATGTAAGTTACTTTACAACGCATTGCCAGATGACATAAAACAATTAAGGTCGGTACACAAATTTAAGTTTAAAGTAAAGTCTTTTCTGCTGCAAAACTGTTTCTATACAATTAGAGACTATACTGATCGTGAAAAAGAAAAATAATGTTTAATGTAACAAAACAAAGATATATAATGAATTAGTTTACGTTTGCATTGTATACATTTAAAAAAAAATTAATACGCCTGTAACAAGTAATGTACTTCAGCTTCCGGGTCAATGACCCCCATCTCGATCAGGTTTTTGTCCAGTTTCCCTGATCCATAGAGCAAATGCTGAGATGGCCCCTTGTTTTGCTTCTGGACGTAAATGTAGCTTCACTGTGCGCACGTTTTGTTGAGCACTCCTTTTGCTTGTAGTTCATTTACAGTTTAAATTGATTTTCTATAACTCGGGAAAAAACATTTTTCAAATATTTTGATTTTTCTAAAATAATTATTTTCTAAATTCATTTTTTCGGTTTTTTAAAATATTTTTTTAATTCTGGCCCTCAAGAAAATGTGCGCAGATAAATTTCTTTCCCCACACGTCATATACAGTTTTTTACTGTTTTTTGACAAATAAATAAATAAATAAATATCGTCAACATATTAGATAATATACAAACAACATTTTCAACATTTTCGTTGCCATGGTAAAACAACAATCAAAATGATTTTCGAACCAAATTATTCACATTGTAACTATTCAAGCAAGTGAATGATTACAGTTGGATTATTTTAGTACGTCATTAGGTTTCTTGAATTCTTGGACAAATAAAAACGTATAGAGCAGCTGTGACAAGAATATGAATCTCTTTTGTGCAGACAAGACACCTCAACTCTCCTATTCCCGTCACTCTAAATTATTACTCAAAAGAAGTTCATATGTAATGTCTTTAAGGTGTGCTCTAGTCATCAGTCTTACGATGTGCACATCATCGGTAACATAAGCCAAATGATCTTCTGTATTAACACTATGACAATTACTTGCAAAGCGAACTGGAACTTCTATCATACAAAGAAATGACATTACCAAAAAATTGCAATGTGCAATAGTCTACACATGATTACCAAACACACATAGTTACTACAGTACAGTTTATACAGTAAAATAAATTAACTATATTCTCAAAATAATAAATATTATCTACGTCAATTGTAAAAATATTGTCAGCGAGAAACCGTTTAGGAATATCTAAATTCGATATTAGAAAAGCAAGAAGCATTAACATTTTAGCAAAATTTACTGCTCTAATTGTTCTTAATGTAAGGAATTATCAAACCCAAGATGAATAATTAAAAAAATACAATAATTCATAACAAAGGTATCACGCAACAAAATAAGAAAAATGACCAAGTAATAATTCACACTTTAGGAATGGATTGAAATTGCAAAGAATGAGCAGAGAATACTAAATAATCTAGTTGTGCTGCAGAATGGCACAGAGTTTCTCGATATAGTTTGTTTCCTACCCTCTTGAGTTTGGACTAGCTTTTTGGTTTCCCAAACTCTCTTCCCAACTGCCATATATCAGAATCTCAAAGATCTACTAGAGCTTCATGAGGCCCTTATTGCTTCTCGTGTGACATTCCCAGTGAAATGCATCTTCGCGGCCCCCGAACATTGCATAGGATTACCTCGATCCTGTACCTTTACGTAATATCCCTTGCACCATCTCGGTGCTTGTGCGATTTTGCTGGGTGTAGGGATCCATATTCTCAATTTCGTACACATCTCACACAGAGTAGTAGCCAAGTGGTTTTGAAAGGATTAGGTTATTGATACAGATCTTTATTTTAACTCGCAACCAACGTCTGGGAACACCTGTTTTGGGTTTGGCAACCGCGTGCCTTTGCCTTATTTCAAGACAACTGTGGCTGGCACGTCGAGACAGCAGAAGAGGAGAGCTGCAGGCCCTAAGCTGCAAAAACTATCCTGCTTCTCCGTTTTTCTATTCAAGAGCTTAGGGGTGCAGATGTGCGGCTCACCCTCCGGAATCTTTTCGCCCTGAGCAGGGTGGGTGGGATGCGGTGGTGTGGGAAGAGACATGGGCGAGCAAACAAAACGTCTCTTTAGAAGATACTGACCAGTATGCTTAAGAAACAAAATTGTAATACTAAAGATGAAAGAGAAGATGTGACTGTTTTATTGATTTATTAAAAGCAATGTAACAATAATTATTATTTAATGAAAGCCGGCTTAAGGAGAAGTCAGAAAGGTGCCACATGCCACATGATACGGAGCTCTTCATTATTTATAACAATGTAATGTTATTATGGAATTTGCGTATTAGAGTGATATAAAAACCTTAATAAAATTAATAAAAAATATTAATAAAAGAAAAAAGAGTAAATTAATAATTATTGAAAGTAATTAATAAAAATATTATTTCCTTAAAATTACTATAAACTGACCTTCTAGTGAATACTCAAAGTGACTATCATTTGCCAAGAGAGAGTCGTTTACTCTTAAATGTAGTGACTGCAACACGTTGAAGAGTAACAAAATCAGATTAAGTGCTTTCTATCTTCTTCCAACTAAAATTAGTCACATTCTCTCAGCCCGAAAACTGAGGGCACGCGGCGGAGGGTCGCTAAAAGTAAAAAGGATGCCGAAAGTATTTCACGCGTTGTCGAATTGCCAAAGCAAGAGCGCATGCCCCCATATATGGCTTGCGAGTTAAAATAAAGACCCATATAACACGCGAGGAACTCGCAATCCCCCATGCCAATAATGTAACTTAGAAACACATATGTACCATTCGGGCATAAAACTCACAGTCTTAGTTCTACGTACTTAGACAAGCCTTGCTCAATCCCTCATGAGACCATATCAATTGACCGTACTATTTGTAAAAGTGCTACTGTTATGGGAGATTCTAATTTGATAAAATTAATACTTTTTCTTCTTCCAGAGGCTTTTTCCAGCTTCAGGGGATATTGATTTCGACTATCCGTAACGAGTGCCACGATGTCCCTCATGGGGACACATTTTAACCTTCTACACTAGGCACACTTGCAAGGTCCTCGGTCTGGTCACAAAACTTTCCGCGACAACACACACACACATGAAATACAAGAGACAAACAACCTTCCCCACGGCAAGACTCGAACCCGCGACCCTTCAGACCGAGGCGCTGAGTTGGCATGCTCTGATTACCTCGGCCATCCACGTCGGCGATTAAATTAATAATGTAACTAGCTAAAATTGAACTTTTATATGTGACCATTAATATGCTTTGTAGTAGTGAATTTGTCTTTCTACTTTGACACTATTTTTTTCTAAAGTAACGATGCAAGCATTGTTTCTTTTCAACATTACAATCTGTCATCTTCTTAGTCATTAAGAAACAATTTTCTCAAAAATAATTGACACTAGGGAAAATATAGTGGAACATAATATTTTCAGCACGTAATACATTTAGTTCATTTTCATGTAATATTTATATTGAGAAAATAGCCACTATAATAAAATCCTACATTTTTTCTCATTTCCTCTATTTTGGTTGCCTAACAAAAAATGGAAATATGACTTAAAGAATGTAATATAAGAGTAAAACCTATTTTAAGTACAAATTTAATTGAAACATTTGAAGCCGTTTTTAAATTATTTTGTTTGAACTTTTCTCAAAATTCGAAAGTTTAAACACATTTTCAAAGCAAACTTTTGAAGTTTTGAAAAACTTCATCAAAATCATTTTAAGCACTTGCACACACAAATGTAATAGAGTATACAAAACAATTGTAATGCAAATATTAAGGACATGAGAAATATTTCAAATAAATTATATTTGTGTAATTTGTGAAAAAATCAAATATACCAACTAGGTGTTCATGTGCTTTTGCAATGAGCCAGTGCTTTTATCTCCATCCTTTCAAAAAAAAATTAAAAAATTGGGCAGCTTTTGAGAAACTTTTATATTCAAAGTCGCCCGTATTTTGCTCAGAGTTACGTTAAACCTATCAATCTGCGAAGAAAAATTTTCATGGAATTAATTTCAGATATAATTGTGGATAACACAATTAATATGAAGAAAAATAGGAAAATGTGAAAAGAAAATAATGAAAGCCACAAATAAAAATTCTTATTAAAAATATATGATTAAAACCTGACAATGATAACAGAATGTATCTAATAGAAAGATACTCTTAAAACTGGAACCGTGATTGCTTCAGGAATTAGCAAGGTTGATAAATTATCGATAAAAACGAACTTAAAATATATTTAATTCGCGTTTATTAATAAATTAATTCTACGCGAGAAGAAAATGATGTTAGCCAACGCTCACCCTTGGCATGTTAGCCATATGATAACGCGCTGTCCAGTATAGACGTGCAGGTTTTCCTCAGCGTGTGGGGACCCGTACGCCCACAATAGTCAAGCGCGCAGGTGGCGAATCACTGTGCTCATTAATTATTTTCAGGGCATCATAGTCACGCGGAAAGACTTTTCTGTCTCCAGGGATGTTAATTTCAGAGGTATATATGCCTATAAACAAGTAAAAATAACACACACACATATCTATGGCCAAAGGGGTCGCTAATCTACCATCTTTCGAGTCGAGGTACCGGAAGAGATGGCTCAGGGCATCAACTGATGTCACTGCACCGTCTATCACCGATGTTCTAGGTTTGAGTCCCGACGGTGGCAGCATTTTCGACACTAGCTAGATACATAGCAACATCGAATTCAGTCGCTGTTTGGAAGAGAATTCTAGCAGCCGGCTGCTCTGATCGGTAGTTTCTCATGGTTTCTCCGATCAATACCAGGCGTATGTCGGAGCAGTACCCTAACAAACGGGTCACAGAACGTGCGCGATCTCTCCTTCTTCGTTCTTGTTCTATCTCACCCCTTACTTACACACTCACACGTACATGCACTACACTACCACATATACCGAAGACATGTTGGGAGCTTAGAGCTTGTCCCGACTGGGGCGGTGACCCGCTGGTAGGGCATACCTGGTTGAGGGAAACCTTTCAGCCAACGGTAGGTCTGCACCTGATCTCACCATCCAGCGGGGAAAGATCACCGACACTTATCGAGGGAAACACATACACTACACTTATGGGACTAATGGCCTTAACAGTTGACGCGTCCGGAATCACTAATCATTCAATCGCATCGAGGTAGTTAGGACATACCTTCTTTAGAGACCTCGGCTTCTCGGCCTTTCTGTAATTATTTGATTTCCTTTTCCAAAACTACAGAACTGGGAGCATCGGCTCCATCAATATCTCCGAGCGGCCACGCATGAGCGCAGGGGCGTGTGCGGGGGCGAGGGCGAGGGCACGTGCGTGTGCGGGGGCGGGGGCGGCGGCGCGGAGACGCAGCGGGGGCGCGTGCGCCGGGGCGGAAGAGCGGTTGGGAGCGGAGTAGAGCGGTTGGGAGCTGAGCGGGGGCGCTGGCGGCGGGCGCCTGGATGGGACGGCCTCCCTGCGGGGAGTCCCCGGTAGCTACGCTGCGCTGCGACCTGTCGAACGCAGCGCTCTGGGCGTGCCACGTGACCCGGCGCCATTGCGCTCTACCTGCGCTCGTCTTGCTCCATTACCCGCGGATGCCCAGAGTGCACTCGAAGGGAAGGGGAGCAGTCACAGGTGGGTCGTGATTACTTTCATGGATATTAAAGTACACGCAGCCAGTTTCTGAGTGCGTTCGGTTGACAAAAGGTCTGAAATACATGTTACATTTTTTGATTCGTTCATTGGAATATTGTTTGGTTAATTAATTATGGTTAGAGAGCATTGCTACAGTAATTGGAGAAAGGTGATGGGAATTGAAGGGGGGGAGGGAATGGGAAGGCAAGATCATGCCTGGTCCGCCGCTCGTTGTACGGGTTCGATGCTTCTTGCAGACACACACACACACACACACACACACACACATAATGGTGTATATGGTGTTGCTCCGGCACACGCTTGAAAGTAATGAGGGCAACATTTGAAAAAAACTTACCAAAGCAGTCTGCTCACGAATTCAATTCCGGTAGGCGGCCCATATTCTATGATGTTGAACTCGTCAAGTGTATCGAGCTCCTCTTAAGCGACCTCCGACTCACAGATGCGATCGAAACGCGTTTCGTTTCTGCTCGCCGCAACCGATTTCACTTCTAAAATTAAAGGAGAATTAAATCACTATTGAAAACTTTAATGGCTGAACACAATGTAAAAAAAAATAAACAATTTGACCAATGAGTTTATCCGTCAATAATTATGCATACAATATGAAAATTAAACTCTATCTGGTACATACTTCTAAACTAGTGATGCTACAGAATGGCACAGACTTTCCCGTATTAGTTTTCTATTTCCTTGGGTCTTCGCTAGCTATTCGGAATTGCCACAAACTCTTTCTTGCCAGCTGTCATCTATCATCACCAAAACTACATTTTTTTGACATTTTCTTAATTTTTCGGTGTCCTATTGGTAGAACGGAAATATTAATTTTAGAATATTAAAGAACACAAAAACCTAGTCATAAATGGCAATTTTCTTTTAAAAATTATGTGCCGTTTAAGAAAAAATGGCATTTTAGCGCTACTAAAAATGCGAAATTTGAAGCTCATTTTCACAGAAAATATTTGAGTTTTCAAAATACTTTATTTGAAGTTATTTGAAGCACTTACACTCACAAATATAATAATGTTTACAAATTGCTGGTAAAGTGCATATTAAAGATGTGAGAGACCTTTCAAAAAATATACAATTATGTAATTTTTGAAAAAACAAAAAAGTAACTCAAAATAAACTTTACGCTATATTAAAGAGTGTAATTAGCACTATCCGTTACAAAAGTTTGAAGAAAAAATTTCCAGCCATATACGAGAAAATGTCGTTTGAGCGTTTCTGAAAATGCGAAATTTTGAGCTACTTTTCACAGAAAACGGTTGTGTTTTTTTACTTGACATTATTTAAAGCACATGTACTCGTAAACATAATAATGTGAACAAATCGCTTAGTTTAAATCGCTAGTTTCAATATTATCGACGTGAGAAACATGTGAAAAAATTTACAATTTTGTAATTTTTGAAAAAACCAACCTATAGAGCAATATGGCTTTTATGTCATCTGATAGAGTACATCTACATCTATCCCTACCAAAAGTTTAAAGAAAAAATTTGGAGCCTTTTTGAGAAAATCCTGTTTTTGTGATTTTTTAAAATTGCACATATTGCACGCAATACTGCACGAAAACTACTAAAATTTACAAAATTCAAACTTTCCCAATTTTCGAAAATTCAGTTATCCGTGAAAATTGGACCTATAGCAGTGTTCACAGACGGATGTTTTCCTTTCAATTGGTTTTTCGGTATCAAAGACCTAGAAAACGGGTTTTCTGGCAACACCACGTGTTAGGGGATTTTTTTTTCTTAATTTAGGAACTGGTTTTATCCACTTTTTCGTTTTCACGGCCCGGCAATTAATTTTTTTCCGCCGAAAATTGGCCAATTTTTTCGCGCAGCATTACATAACTTTTCCTATACTACGTATATCACTCCGTGTATACGTACGTATACGGGAAAGTAAAAAATAATATTGCAACTTCATTTGTTTTTACTAAAATGTACAAAAAGTTGTTGTAGTTAGTGAATCAAACTTTTTAAAAATAAATCAAATTTCAAAAATTTTGTTAAACAAAAGATTACAAAAGCATACAAAAATTCACCGAACTGTTTTACTTCTCTATGAATAAAATGATATAAATTTACTGTGATATACCAGAATATGATAGATTTCATTTAATGATGTTAGCTATAAATGAGTATACAATATGGCGGTATATGCGGCCTTAGCAACGTCAGCGCAGAGGTTGGCAAGGTCAACAAACTATTCACGGGCCTTGATGACGTCAGGACGCCGGCTAGATGGCTGAAGAACCTAAGAGGGAATTGGTGCAAAAAACGAATGAATGACGGAAGTCGCGGCTACTTGGATTTGTAAGAGACGCACGGGTTGGCTATTAAAGATCAGATAGTCGAATGTTGCCGCCGTGTTTTGAAATAATAGAAGGATGGACGCCGACCGAGCCATGAAGGGTTTCAAAATGCATTAAACAGAACATTCTGACTCGGGGTGTCGTAGAGTGAAGATCGTACATTCTGACTCGGGGTGTCGTAGAGTGAAGATCGTACATTCCGTCTCTGGGTGTCGTGGAGTATAGATCGAACATTCTGACTCTGGGTGCCGTAGCGTAAAGATCGTTTGTAGGCAATATAGAGGGAAAGTGAGACTTGTATAGCTTGTTTTCGGACTTTGTCTTGTGAGAGAAGTGATAGTTTGTTTTCGGACTTTGAAATAATTTACCAGAAGTGATTTTCGGAGGACTTGTTCAGATTTTCGGACATTGCAGTTGGACTTCAATAGTTTACATAACCAGTGGGAGAGACTAGGAACCGGGAGCGTCGGATAAGAACTAACAAATAGTTGAGGCAGTGTGGACTGGGCGTGTCAGCAGCGGCGCAAGAACGAAGAAAGAAGCGGAAATTGGAATTAACAACGGCCAAGTGAGAAGCGACCACGGAGCGTTGGCATGCACAAACGGTAAAAAAAATACTGCAGTATAAAAGAGACAATTTATTTCAAAAAGGGTCATGACCATCAAATTTATTGTTTTTAATTTAAAGTTAAATAAATTGTTGAATTTTGTTTTCATTTGTCAATCATAATTTTCAATTAGTTGGTAGCATAATTATTACATTTCAGATTCCACGCCATACTGTATAGTTGGCAGATTAGGTAATCGGCTATCGAGGCGATAGCGAGTATTTGTATCCGGACCCATCGACCCAAGCTAGCTGGATGTTTAGATAATTTTGTTAAAATCAGATAGAAAAACTTTGATAGTAATTCATGTAACCTGTTTCTGGCGCCCAAACCTTAATAAATTTGGAACAGGACATGATTACAGCCACAATCTTGATGAGACGTGAGAATGGTATATTTCAAAATGGCGCGCCAACTGGGGCATATTTTGTTATAATTTATAACAAAGTGAAGTACGTTTAAAGGAATTATAAATTATAACAAATTGACCGAAAAGGAATCTGAAATTTATTGATTGACATATGAAATTAATTGTAATTATAAGAAAAGCCAAAACCATTTCATTGAGAAGAATTTGATAGTGAGAATTTTAATTTGTATTATAATTTCAAGATGGAGACTAGAAGTAAGACAGCACGTTCCGAAAATGTCGAAATAGATAATATGGCGGCTAACAGTATGAATCCCGAAGGTGACATTTCGCGAGAATTAGTTGAGGTAGAACAGAAAGAAAAGGAAGTAGCGGCAGCTCCAGTAGACAGTACGGATTCTAGTAACTTGATAATAATTAAAATGTTAGCAGAAATGAATGCTAAATTGGAAAATAATAATGCTAGATTGGAAGAATTGACTTTAGACATGGGCGCTAAATTTGAAAATAATAATGCTAAATTGGAAGGATTGACTTTAGATATGAACGCTAAATTGGAAAATATAAAGATAGAAACGACTCAGGAATTTAAGAATTTTCGTGAAGCAATATGTCAGGAGATATCGCAGTTACGGACCGATACAGCTAATGAATTTAGTAATATTTATTCAAAAATGGATGCGTTTAATTGTCAAGTAAATCAAATTCAGAAAGAGCAAAAGGAATGTTTTAATAAAATTAATTCGGAAGTTGGGGCTTTACAGGAAAATGTTACAGCATTAGCACTTACACAAAACCAACAATGTAAAAAAATGACGAACGCTGAATCGCGTATAGAATATTTAAATGAGATATCGCAACAACATGGCGACAAAATACGAAATATTGAATTAAAAATAGTTGTTACAGATAGTAAGGTAGAACAACAGATACAAGAGGGGCTGAGGAATATTAAAACTTTGCAGGAATTGGAATCGGAAAAACAGATAGCAAACATTAAAGGCAAAATAGATCAGTTGGAAAATGAAGTCCTAACACGCACGCAGGGAAACGTAATAACTACAGCATCCGCGGTAGTTTTGCCAAGTTATTTAAAATTCCATGGGGATATCAAGGAGCAACCATGGTCTTTCATCTCAAAATTAGAAAGCTACTTTATGATTAATAATATTCCTGACAGGTTAAAATTGCATATGGTCGAGCAGGCAATGTCATCTAAAGCCCATCATTGGTTGACATCATTAATTCCGGAACCAACGAGTTATCGAGAATGGAAAGAGAAATTTTTGAAACGTTACTGGAATGAGAATCACAAATTTGATTTAAAATATAAATTGATGAGTGAAAAATATAGGAAAGGTGGGGCGGAAACCATGTGTGATTTTGCAACACGCAAAATTGCCGCATTCAAGGCTTGCGAAGAAGGGATAGATAATAATGAATTAACTAGAATTATTATTCGTCAATTGCCAGTCAGTATTCAAAATTTGCTATGGAATTCGATACCTGTAGATTATGAAGACTTAGTGGAACGGCTAAGCCTCTTCGATCGGACTTTGAATGGCGAATATGAACGGAATAATAGTAACGGATACCATGATAGCATGAATGGAAAGAATAATGGAACGGGAAAAATAGCTGATAATGATAATCGCCAAGGACATGATAGTTTAGAAGGGAAGGGCGAGTGGGGAAATGATGCCAAGAGAGAAGCTAAAAAGACAGGAAATAGTTACTCGCGAAGATCCAAAGATGATAAGAGATACGAACAGATAGAAATTAATGCAATAGAGCAGGAAAACTCCCACTGTTCGAAGTAAATAGGCGGGTTATTTCGAACGATAAGACTGATGAGATGATGGTTATTACAGAGTTGAATAGCATTGAGGTAGCAGCAGAAGATTTGTTAAGGGAAGAGACAGACGAAGGGGCGGAAAATAGCACGTGTTTGGTGTTGAAGGGGATATTTCGGCATATACCGGTAGATATTTTAATTGACACTGGTGCAAATGTTTGTGCGGTATCGGAAGAATTATATAAGCAACTAAAAGAGGAAGGGAATAAGATTGAAGAATTACCTGCTAGAAAATTAAATATTCGTACAGCTAACGGGAGGCGCATCGAAACAAGAAGTCAGCAAATTTGGGTGGAGGTGGAAGTCCAAGGGGTGACGATACAGTTCCCTGCAATAATTATAAAAAATTTGATTCGTCCAATCATTTTGGGGATTGATGGCCTAAAGATGTGTGACGCCAAGGTCGATGTAGGTAACAGGAATATATTGTTACGAACTGACAAAGGGCAACAACATTGTTTGGGGATCAAAGACCAGGAGGGCGAAGATTTGTGTATTTGTGATATTGCAGAACTAATTGAAGAGACCAGGGACCAGATTCACGCAGCAGCCAAGTATGCGGTCGACGAAAATGGAGTAGATGTTAGCCATTCCGTTGAAACGTTAGTTAGCGAATATCAAGACGTTTTTGAAGGTTCAAAGGAGCCCGTAAAAGGATATCAAGTTAAAATTGAATTGATGGATGAGGAACCCTTCAATGTAAAGCAATACCCGATTCCACATGTATTTAAAGCCGACGTACGTAAACAAATAAACACGATGCTGGAGGATGGTATCATAAAAAAATCTATGACACCGTATGTGAGCCCGATAGTAATAGTCCGAAAGAAAGATAATAAAATCCGATTTTGTAGTGATGCTAGAAAACTCAATAGCAAAACCATCGCTCGTCATGAAAAACCGCCAAAATTGGACGAAATGGGGACATACAATTATAGGAACATGAAACCGTATAAAAGGGACGATACCCATGACTGAATATTCTTGTCCATGGATAAATCATTGTAAATAGTATCTGTATATAATAATGTGTAATAATGTTTGTTGTGTTGTTACATATATTTTATGTTAGAATGTGAAAAATTTTCAATTAACATGTGATGGATATAAGACGGAAGTAAATAGCAGGCACTAATTTATACTCAATGAGATGGTTCAAAACTATGTTGGCATATTAACGAAACAAATGTAAATAGTTTAAGGCTGCAAGATACAAGATATGTGTTGTGTAAAGTGCGAAGTGTCAGTGTATACAGCGTAGTGAAGTAAGAAGAAAATGTTTAGTGTAGTCTTGTCATTTAGTTATGTTGTAGCAAACCAAATGACGCTTGGAGAGGGGAAGTTGTGATATACCAGAATATGATAGATTTCATTTAATGATGTTAGCTATAAATGAGTATACAATATGGCGGTATATGCGGCCTTAGCAACGTCAGCGCAGAGGTTGGCAAGGTCAACAAACTATTCACGGGCCTTGATGACGTCAGGACGCCGGCTAGATGGCTGAAGAACCTAAGAGGGAATTGGTGCAAAAACGAATGAATGACGGAAGTCGCGGCTACTTGGATTTGTAAGAGACGCACGGGTTGGCTATTAAAGATCAGATAGTCGAATGTTGCCGCCGTGTTTTGAAATAATAGAAGGATGGACGCCGACCGAGCCATGAAGGGTTTCAAAATGCATTAAACAGAACATTCTGACTCGGGGTGTCGTAGAGTGAAGATCGTACATTCTGACTCGGGGTGTCGTAGAGTGAAGATCGTACATTCCGTCTCTGGGTGTCGTGGAGTATAGATCGAACATTCTGACTCTGGGTGCCGTAGCGTAAAGATCGTTTGTAGGCAATATAGAGGGAAAGTGAGACTTGTATAGCTTGTTTTCGGACTTTGTCTTGTGAGAGAAGTGATAGTTTGTTTTCGGACTTTGAAATAATTTACCAGAAGTGATTTTCGGAGGACTTGTTCAGATTTTCGGACATTGCAGTTGGACTTCAATAGTTTACATAACCAGTGGGAGAGACTAGGAACCGGGAGCGTCGGATAAGAACTAACAAATAGTTGAGGCAGTGTGGACTGGGCGTGTCAGCAGCGGCGCAAGAACGAAGAAAGAAGCGGAAATTGGAATTAACAACGGCCAAGTGAGAAGCGACCACGGAGCGTTGGCATGCACAAACGGTAAAAAAAATACTGCAGTATAAAAGAGACAATTTATTTCAAAAAGGGTCATGACCATCAAATTTATTGTTTTTAATTTAAAGTTAAATAAATTGTTGAATTTTGTTTTCATTTGTCAATCATAATTTTCAATTAGTTGGTAGCATAATTATTACATTTCAGATTCCACGCCATACTGTATAGTTGGCAGATTAGGTAATCGGCTATCGAAGCGATAGCGAGTATTTGTATCCGGACCCATCGACCCAAGCTAGCTGGATGTTTAGATAATTTTGTTAAAATCAGATAGAAAAACTTTGATAGTAATTCATGTAACCTGTTTCTGGCGCCCAAACCTTAATAAATTTGGAACAGGACATGATTACAGCCACAATCTTGATGAGACGTGAGAATGGTATATATTTGAAAAAACAGAAAAGTAACTCAAAATAAACTTTACGCTATATTAAAGAGTGTAATTAGCACTATCCGTTACAAAAGTTTGAAGAAAAAATTTCCAGCCATATACGAGAAAATGTCGTTTGAGCGTTTCTGAAAATGCGAAATTTTGAGCTACTTTTCACAGAAAACGGTTGTGTTTTTTTACTTGACATTATTTAAAGCACATGTACTCGTAAACATAATAATGTGAACAAATCGCTTAGTTTAAATCGCTAGTTTCAATATTATCGACGTGAGAAACATGTGAAAAAATTTACAATTTTGTAATTTTTGAAAAAAACCAACCTATAGAGCAATATGGCTTTTATGTCATCTGATAGAGTACATCTACATCTATCCCTACCAAAAGTTTAAAGAAAAAATTTGGAGCCTTTTTGAGAAAATCCTGTTTTTGTGATTTTTTAAAATTGCACATATTGCACGCAATACTGCACGAAAACTACTAAAATTTACAAAATTCAAACTTTCCCAATTTTCGAAAATTCAGTTATCCGTGAAAATTGGACCTATAGCAGTGTTCACAGACGGATGTTTTCCTTTCAATTGGTTTTTCGGTATCAAAGACCTAGAAAACGGGTTTTCTGGCAACACCACGTGTTAGGGGATTTTTTTTTCTTAATTTAGGAACTGGTTTTATCCACTTTTTCGTTTTCACGGCCCGGCAATTAATTTTTTTCCGCCGAAAATTGGCCAATTTTTTCGCGCAGCATTACATAACTTTTCCTATACTACGTATATCACTCCGTGTATACGTACGTATACGGGAAAGTAAAAAATAATATTGCAACTTCATTTGTTTTTACTAAAATGTACAAAAAGTTGTTGTAGTTAGTGAATCAAACTTTTTAAAAATAAATCAAATTTCAAAAATTTTGTTAAACCAAAGATTACAAAAGCATACAAAAATTCACCGAACTGTTTTACTTCTCTATGAATAAAATGATATAAATTTACATTCAAGGCATATGTTTTATTTATTTTTTTCTCTCGTATAATCAAATCAAGTTATAGTGCAATAAAAGACTTGAACTCCATACTCTGCTCAATGAAATGGAAGAGTAACCAACCGGTAAGTTCTGGGCTCTCGTGAGAATAATAAATGATGTGATTTTGAAAATATGCATGGAGATGCATGAAGATTAAAAGGCATTAAATCTCCTATGCGATGTTGTAAAACGGCAGGATATTTTCAAATCACTCATAAAAAGAAATAAAAAGTGGCATTCGATTATCGAGCTTCAGAATTTTTTTCAAAACTGTACCACATCTCTTACACCGGGTAAATATTAATTTATCAAAATCGAGCTGTTTAGGTTACGGCACCACAGGTTCTAACTTGAGTGAATATTCTCTTTCTTACCACACACTACAAACCTGAGCACAAGAAAACTTTACTAAAAAATGCCTATCTAACATATTACATTATGTATAACATTGGATTTGTATTTTTTATGCTCATGATGATAGACTATAAAATAAGTATGAACATGTTTTGATAAAGAGGTACCTCGATATCTCGTAAAATACAAGTGATAAAATAGAAATAAATACATGTATCAATTAGCACCCTTCCCTCGTGCAATTCTGTTAAGAATTGCATTGCAATAACATCAACCACTTAAAAACTGCCGAAGATTCTTCAGTTACGTGACCCATCCAGTATTCTACTAGCGTAAATAAATTGTGTAATGAAATGATGAACATGAATTAAAAATGCTTATTGAAACAACTAGTTTGTACAAAAGTACAAATACCAATAAAAATAGAAAAAACTAAAATATCAAAAACAAACACACAGAATCCAATACAAGAAATAAAACAGTACAATGAAGAAAATAAGACTTGTAAAATAACATGACATGTGTGTTATTTAAAATACTATCATAATATTATAACTCTGTGCATTAATATAACTTCATTACACATTATAATAAATGTAAATATTTGTCATTTAAATATCACGGTTAAATTTTATCAGCAACAATCAACAGATGTGATTGTCGTTGTGCAAAATGCTGTAATATTTTAGTTACTTTGAAATACTTTCTTACTGAAAACCTACAACAAACAGCATAATTTCTTAATCATTTTTTCAAATATTTGTTTTGGAATAAGTTTGAAAATTTGAGGTTGTGTGGTAAAGATATTAGTCACTGAGTTATCAATTGTTTTTTAATTTATCGAAAACATAAAGCACAAATGTGTAAGGAATAACAAGTGTTATATTACAGGTAATTCAGTTTGTTTCTGTAATAGATCGTTTTTATTACACTATCAACTTTTATAATTTAGGAAATTTAGAACCACATAATTAATTTCTAAAGTTAATGCTCAGATAATTACTTTTATGAACTGTTTCTTTCATGCATACCTAGTATTTTTTAATCAGTACTTCAAATCCAAGAGATAACAATCACTTTGTCAACAATAAAGCCTTCGATACCATTTAACAATAAAGTCGAAACTTAGCGCTAAACTCGTTACGTTTGCAGTTTGCAGGCGACACACTTATTTTCGCTTTCAATCCCTCTTTAATCAATATTAAAAACAACATACAATTATATCTAAACCAAATTGACAGTTGGTCATCCAAATAAAAAATAAAATTAAACCCAAACAAAACTGCAGCACTTTCTTTAAGGCCGTATGCCCCACTAACCACATTAACATTAAACAATGGGCCCACCCCAAGTTACCCCCAAAATAAACCCATCAAATATTTAGAATTGCACATGGACACCAAACTGAACTGGAAACAACACATAGACACCAGAATAATACAAACTAAAAATAAACTGCGTTAACTAAAAACATTAATTAATAGAAATAAATACCTCCCATACAAAACAGTAATAATACTATACAAAACAATCATCAGACCGACTCTTCTCTACGCCTGTCCAGAATGGATGAATGCTTCAAAAACGAACATTAACAAAATTCAAATTATACAAAGCCAATTTCTTCGTACCATCACTAATGCACCCTGGTTTATATCAAATCACCAATTACACAAGGAATTCAATCTCGATCCCATCATTCACCACATTACTTACCAATCCCATAACTTCTTCTCTAATATTCAACATATCCAAATCTTAAATTCATTCAACGTCTGTAAAAACCCCACTCATCCTACTCGCATCAAAAATAAATATCCATTCCACATGTTTTGCAAAATGTTTTCAGACCTACAATAAATCCTACGAGGTGCCATCATGTTTTCCTCAACCTTTGTATTAGTATTAAGTTAGGTTAAGCTTTATTAATTAAGCCACCACTACATATGTAAAGTTAAATAAACTGATCTATGTAGAAAATCAACCAAATAATTAATCATTATAAAAAACAAACTCGTAACGAACATCAAGAGAACGAGAATACAAAGAATATTCATTTAAAGTTACATTTCCAATGCAGACGTACTTACCTTTCCAGCGTGCTTAATCGTTAGAGAACATTCTATTCGAATCGTTATTTACATTAAATGGCAAATGGCAATTTCATGCCCCATCGATTCCGGTCCCCTTCCCGGGACTCATGTGCAACGCGCCTGCCATCCCCTCCCATGCACCTGCACGGTTCTGCGCTTCCCCTTCCCCTCCCCTCCCCTCCTCTCCGCTCCCCACCACTTCCACCCTCCGCTGGCCCTCACTCCTCGCCCCGCCCCCCTCGCTCCGCCCCGCGCGGCACCACCCACCTGTCGACGCGGACACGTGACGGCCGCGTGTCACTTAGCGGCGGTTAATGAGGCTAAGTGGCCGCGGAAGCCGCGCTCCTTAATTATGCAGGCGTCTTAGGAGGGTCCGTGCAACTTCGCCCTGCCCTCCCCCCCCCTTCGCCCCCCCCCCGCCCTTGGCGACAGTCGACGCCCGCCCGCAGAGTTCCTGTCGAGCAGGCCCCCATCCGCGGGCCAGGCGTCTTCGTAGACTCGGCACACGTTTGCTCAGGATTTCCTATTCACTCAACAATCATTCAGTCAATGACTACTATTTATTATCGTATTTTTTGTAGCATTAATTGATTTATTCATACGTTTTACTTTATTTGTCTGTCTTCTTCTCTTTCCTGTATTCAATTTTTAAATTCTCGTTATTTCTTATTATCTTTTATGTTGTTTTGTTTACCACGACGTATGCTCTGAGCTTTGCATTTTTATACATTGCGGATTTTCTTCGATATTGCACACGTGTATTCTCTTCGATATTCGTTTTTCTATACACTTTCTGTTCTTCTCCATTCAGCCTGATTTTTTTGAAAATTTGTTTTCTTAAGTTCCTCCTCAATTACATTTTTACGGTATATATAGTTTTTATTGTTATATTTGTATTATTTCTTCATTCTTATAAGATTTTATTGCAATTTTATTTCATCTTTCCTCGTACCTTATCTATACTGAATTTACTCAGACTTTTTTGTCACAATTAATTTTAACTACTTTGAGGACACTATCGTATTTCTGTGCCATAAATGCGAATCTACCACTACCTCTAGCACCACCACCACCACCACCACTAGCACCACCACCACCACCACCATAATCTTCTTCACATCAATACCATTTTCTTATCTCCAGCAGGTAATGGTTATCTCCAACATAGGCTCTGATCGGAAGGTCCTAGGTTCGAGTCCCGACAGCGGCAGGATTTTCGACACTAGCTTGTCAGCTAGGTCGAATTCAGTCGCTGTCTGGAGGAGAATTCTAGCGGCCGGCTGCTCTGATCGGTAGTTTTCCGTGGTTTCTCCGATCAACACCAGGCGAATGCCGGAGCAGTACCCTAACAAACGGGCCACGGACCGCGCGCGATCTTTCCTTCCTCATCCTTGTCCTATCCTCTCCCTCTTACACACACACTTACACTAACATGTACTACAGTACCACACATGCCGGGAGACCGGTCGGGAGCTTACTTGTCCCGGCTGGGGCGGTGCCCCGCTGGTGGGAGATACTTGGTTGAGGGAAAACACCGCTAGTCGACGGTAGGTCGGCGCCAGATGTCTCCATCCAGCGGGGAAAAGATCATCGCTACCTCCCGAGGGAAAACACGAACTACACTTACGGGACTAATGACCTGAGCAGTTGACGCGCCCGGAAACACGAATCAATCAATCAATAAATCAATCCAACATAGACTGTCATTTTCTTCCGTTACCCTTCTCACCTTTCTCCTTCTCTCTGGGATTCCCAGCTTCGCTTCTTCCCCTACGCCTGCGTCTCCGCCACACTCAACACCTGCGCGCCCGCCCGCCCGCCCGGCCCACCCCGCCCCATTCCCGTCCCCGTCACGGGCCGTGTCTCGGGCTGTCGCCGCCGCGGCCATCGCGACGCGCGCCTGCAATCAGGCTGCATTATTGAGCAGCGCCTGGGCGCAAGACGTTGGCGACCCTGCATAATGCACGGCTGCGGGGGTGCATACGCGGCGCTGGCGCGGGCCGACACCCGGCCGAGTGGGCTTGGGCGAGCGGGGGAGAGAGTAGGCTGGAACGTGGGGCCGGGGCGTCAGCGACTCACAGGAGAGGAGTATGGTTGAGTAGGGGTGGGCGCGGCGAGGAGGTATGGGCAGAGGGGTCTGCGGGGTGACAAGACGTGTTGGAAAAGCGAGGCAAGGTGAAGCGGGGAAGCAGAGCAGGGTGCTGGAGGAGAAGAAAGGGCGTTGAGGGGGCGGTGGCGGGCCGGAGAGGTCAGAGTAGGCCAGGTCAGGGTGGGGAATGGTAGGGTAGGGAGTGGAGGAGGGTGACGTGGAGGAGCGGAGGAGGGTGAGGGGAGGCGGAGCGAGGCGGAGGAGTGACGGAGGAGTGGTGGAGGAATGCGGAGAAGTGGAGGAGGAGAGGAGGAATGGTGGGAAAGTGGAGGAAGAGAGGAGGAATGGTGGAAAAGTGGCGGAGGAATGGTGGAGGAGTAGTGGAGGAGGGGCGGAGGAGTGGTGGAGGAGTGGTGGAGGAGGGGCGGAGGAGTGGCAGAGGACGGATGTAAGAGTGGGAGAAAAGTAGCGGTGGAGGGGAGAAGGACAGATGGAGGGTGTACAGAAGAGGGGTGGAGGAGGAGGGACGGGCCGACGGCCGGCCGGTAGGGAGCCGGCAGAAGGCAGAGCGCGTAGGGGACTGCGAGGGCCCGGGTTGGTGAGCTGAGGGTTGCGGGGCGACGTCGTTCACTCATTCATTTGCCGTCCGCAACCTCCCTTCATTATTCAGCCGAGTCAAACTGCTAACATTTCCACGTTCATTAAGGCTTCTCCGCGGCCTTCTTGCGTGCTCAGAGCGCGTCCGAAGTGCGAAGTTATGGGACACTCCCGCCAAGATGTGCTCCTCACCCTTACAGCATTTCTGGGTGTTGTTTATACTTACGCAAGCTACCTCCTTCAGATTAGTTGTATTTAGACATTTAAATGCGACATTATGCTAATATAATGTAACAGTAAAAAGTTATTAATACATGGTTTTGATAAAAATTGAAGGAAAAATAATATAGAAGGAAAATTTAAGGTTGCGGAAAATAATTATGCACATGGATACTTAGCAGCCCGGGAAGCGGTGCGCCCTAGTCAGTGTTCTCGATGTCTCTACTGTCACACTGCCACTTAATTCATGACGAATTAATAACATGATAGGCTCTTTCTCCCTGACGAAGGACATGGTATGACGTCCGAAGCGTTAGTTAGATCGAACGTTGTGTCTCTCGGACAGTTCAGTATCCAACGAATTCGTTTTTTGTATCTTTCTTCTTATTGACTAGTAAATACTGGGATGTCAACTTTTCAGATCATTAGTCCTGTAAGAGTAGTGCATGTTTTTATTGCGGGTGGCAGCGGTGGTATCCGTGCTGGATGGTGAATTCCGACACCGACCTCCGTCGCCCTGTGGGAATTTTTCCAAAACAATTATGTCCACCCAGCGCGGCACCACTCCAGTCGGGAAAAACTCTTAGCTTCCGACTAATCTCCCGAATTTTGTGGTAGTGTAGTGCATGTGAGTGTAAGTGTGCGTCAGTAAGAATGGGGAGGAAAAGGAAGGAACGATCGCGTATGGGACGTACCCCTTTTGTAAGGGAACTGCACTGGCATTCGCCTGGTGTTAATGAGAGGAACCACAGAAAGCTACCAATCAGAGCATCTGGCCGCTAGAATTCGTCTCTCAAAAGGGGTGGAATTCGACTTAGCTGATTCATTGAATTACGTCGCATAAGCCTTCACCTAAGATTACTTAGGGATGGAAACGGTATACAAGTTTGAGAGACTCTATAAAATGAAATGAGCTAATTTTAATAGACAAATTCTGAAAATAAACTACTGAGAGTTAATTTGTACTGTAATTACTATAGTAGATTCTATAGTAGTTGAAAACTATGAAAAAATCTTGGAATAAAACGTGGATGGTCAAGAGCTTGGATTGAATTGCCGAATGTATATGATTTGATCAAATGAAGATAACTCATATACAACTTGAACAGTACTTAAGGAAGAACAAACAGCGCCTTTGCATTGAAGGAATTGCTCTGCACTGAAAGCGACGTAAAGTGGGGTCACGACACTTACAATAAGTAAAATCACTAATGGTGAAGATAATATATGTTGATTCAATGTTAACGTCCATTTTCATTGAATTTATTAAGAAATCTAGGAAATATTTTACGTGCTAAATGGAAAAAAATCAAAATATAAATGAACTTAAAGAACATTTACAGCAAAATAGAACTGAGAGGTTTAGAATGTAATAAAATATACACTAGAATCATGCGACAGCAGTTGTGTTTATTTATTTTATGGGTCTAAAGTGTATTTTTATGTGTTTGCATTTGTTTTCTAAATATCTCTTCTTAATCTAGCGAGTAAAAATTAACTTTAACTTCTATCGAGGAGCGTTGCAACGCAACTCAAAGTTCATGGACAAAACTAAACAAAGGTTAAAACGATGTTTGCTTCTGTTTAGGGCATACATTTTTTCCAGAAGTAAAGAAATTATGACGCATTTCAAATAAATCAATAAAAAAATATTCCGAGTAATACAAGATGAATCAAATTCTTACTGAGCTTCATTCATGATTATCATACAAGTATATTTGCAACTGTTACACAGATTACCTCGGACCGACATAAAATAATCAAAACAATTGCATTGGAAAATTTATTGGCCTTAAAAATGTTTTATTTACTTTGGTAAATTACATGACTGTTTTCGAGACATTGACGAAGAGCTGAAAGTGCGCACGCCTAAATTTACTTTTAAGGGATAGAAAAAGAGCCAGAGGTAACTTTATCAAATCTGATGTAGATAGTTACTTTTCTCTTGTATTGAAGGTCACGTCTATAAATTTCATTAAATCTACGATTTGAATGAAACAAACGTTTCTCATTATGCAACAGAAAAAAATAATTTTAAAAATGTAGGCTAAGTGACGGTCGACAAAACATTTTTTTTCTGTGAAAACCGCATCTAAATCAGTTCAGCCATACCAGAGACTACGTCGAGCAAACAGGCAGAAATACTTTGTATGGTTTTAATGCAGTTATTTTGAAAACGTTATATATACACACACACAAAATTTTATTTCTCAATTCTTTGTAATTAAGAAATCATGATAGACCTATATTCATATAAGTTTTGGAGTAGATTCGACAAAATAAATATATTCTGCAAGGAGAAATATAGACATATAACGAACATATCGTAGTAAATACTCTTAGTAGTTACGCGGTACACATAACACAGTAGCGAAATTTGAAAAAAACATGTAGTAAAAATAAGACAATTTCTAGAACTTGAACGATAATGACATTTTGTATTGAATTAAAACTCAATTGAAATGACAGAATAAAACATTCACTAACCTTCACAATGACAAAAACGTTTGGACTTTCAAGGTTAGAGTGGGTAACGGTAATTTACTATAATAACTACGAATATATTAGGTATACAATTTAACTTAACTTTGCTAAAAAGGGAATTGTTTTTTAAAAATCTTGAATAGTAAATTCCATTTCATACAAAATTAGAGTGATATTTATGAATTACCTTAAGGAGTAAAATTTTACTCATATAAAAATGTATCATATTTATGTTATATTTTGATATAAAAGCATAAGAACTTTTAGGAAGGATATCAAGTGTAAGAATTTTCAACAAGAAATTAATAATTAATTTAACTCAAATGAAAAATATTATTGAATACAACTGTCCTGCATCTTGCAATTTGTATCGTCAATCTGAACTGTTATATTATTACAGATAAGGGAGAGTTAGGTTAACTGATCCACATTTTTAACTAGTTCTAAAATGTTATTTACTTAACCAATACACGTGGAATTTCGCATGATATTCTAGAGAGACTTTCTCCTTATATTGTGGGAACAAACAACATCTTTGTGCTTACAGTTATTGTCGATTACGGCAAGGTTTATACATTTGCAGTATGACCAGTTAACCTCACCGGTAAGGTTAAGTAGACCGGAATTTGAAATAAGCTGTGAAAATAAAATTGACGATTAAAATAATACTTTAGTGAAAAAAATAATTCTTCAACACATTGCCACAACCTTTTTCACACATAAATGAGAAAACTTTCCACAGAACGCGCGCCGTTTCCCAAAATGCGACATTTAAAATTAAAACTTGGAAATAACAGTGGTAACGAATTAAATTAATAAAATAGTGAAAGACGAATAAATTTTGTAATATTCTAGATTTAATGATTGCAAATCTACGAATACTACTTCCGAAAAAATGAACGGGGTAACTGGAGCGGTCCATTTAACCTAACCTCCCGGCGCGGCGGTCCAGTTAACCCCACAGCACATATTTTCTTTATATGCCCGAAAACACAGGAGCTGCGACGTCTTATTAAAAACAAAACACATTATTATAGATCAGAAATACTAACAATTAATTTGATGTGAATATTATTTTTGTAGTTGTTATTCAATCGCAATAAAAATGCAAAGCATATGAGTGGTCGAAAAAACCTATGACCTTTCAGAATAAAAGTTCCTTACTGTACTGAACAAATGAAGACCTGCAACTTATGTTTGTCTTAGATTAATTATCAGCCTTATCATCCTAGGGATGCCATTCAGTGGAAAAAGCAGGAAACACTTCCCACCAACATTTAAAAGCATGTACCACTTAACCTAACTAGTCCAGTTAACCACCCTTACTTACTTAACAACCCTCCCTTACTCTTAGATACCTGCTATTTTAATTTGTGAAATAAATTCTTCGTGCAATTCGAAACTTATAGTGTCTTTGGCCACATGTGCTAATAAATGGGATTCCAAAAGGAGCAAACTCCTAAACCTAACAGACGGTTGTAAAATGTCTTCTCATTTTGTAGATTGCGACCTCATAACCTTAACCCAAAGACAGCGTAGACGCCCAGGTTTGAATGGCGTAGGATCTACAGTTTACGAGATATGCCCGATGTATATGTCAAGGAACAGGTGCATCCTATAAATCCCGATTTGCATGGTTCAAGCCAGCGTGTTAAATATTTTTAATTCAATTTCTTTTGAAAAATAGAAGTTGTGGAGTAAAAACATTTCAGTTTACTCTTTTATAAACCTCAGTATGATAATATTATTAGTATAAGTTACTTTACTCTGTTGCGTAAAAAAGTAAAAAACGAGGATAGATTTGCATTATATATTATAATTTTGTACTAACTACTGGCATTACAGAAATTTAATTTCTCTTTACTTTATGGTTCAATCTTTAAATTTACCTCAAAATCTTATGTAAATAAAGATTATGCAGTTCGCCGCAGTATGCAATGCCATCAATACGCATCGGCTGTGACGAACCTAATCACGGCCAGCGAGAAAGCGACGGGCCGCAACGGAGAAAACATTATCGTCGCTAATAGATTCCGTCAAGAATCATCGCCAGAGAGGCGCACGGGCTCCTCTGCCGCGGCAGCAGCGCCCTAATCAGCCAAAGCCCCCGAGCGCGCTCAGCGTCCGGCGCTATCGCGGCGAATTTCCGTCGCGGCCGCCGCCCCCGCCCCCGCCACCCGCCAGGGCGCAGGGGGGGCGGCGCGAATCCGATTTCTCGCCACCCCCGCCCGGCGGCGCCCGCGCCGTCGCCGCCGCCCGGTCGCCTCCGTCCCCGCCGCCCCGGGGGGGCAGCGGGGGCGGCTTCGCCTCGCTTCGCGGAAACGCGGAGGCGGAGGCGGCGGCAACCGCCGCCAGTTGAATGAGAGCCCGCGGCGAGCGCGTCCGGTCGGGATTAGACCCCGGTAATCGCTGAACCGCCCCCTCCCCCACTGCCCCTCCTTCCCTATTCCCCTTTCCCCTCCCATCCTCGACGACCGCTGACGCTCCGCCGCCTCCGACCATCTACGCCGTCGCTGCTGCTGCTGCTCTGCAGTACCCGCTGACGTGTGCGCCATCAGATCTGTATGATCCGTTTGCTCTCGGTTTACATGATGTTTAAAAGGACTGATGTGACTTTTTGAAGGTTTAATTTTCCCCAAACTAAACTGCCAATGTGATTTATTATTTTACTGCCTGATATTGGTATACAAAAATTATCCTAATACGCAACGAACTTGTTTGCAATGTACGACACTGTACAGACAAAATTATATTCCCGATTTCTTGAATGCAAAACGCAATGAGTTTTCGTGTCAAGTGTAGTTGGCTGTGGAAGATTACCTCTCATGCTCTTCCTTAATCTCTCTCATAATCTCATGCTCAATCTCACCTTTTTTGTATCATAACAGACATGCTAGTATTGTTGACTTGTGACCCGACGCAATCCTTTCAAAAAGATTTGAAAGGCTACCGGTGAAAAGCATGAAGCATTACGCGTTCAAGAATTTAATTCTATCCACTGACGTCATTCATCAACGCCATTTCCGACCAGGATTTGGAACTGACCCCATCTGGTAAATAATTTCAAAATTGATATTCTAAATTTTAATAAAAAAATGCAATTACAGAAGGTAATGGACAAGCAAGCCATCTGTAGAGGAAGAAACAGAACCGTGCACGTGCAACCTATGTAAGAACTCGGAAGTTATCTGACAGAACAGCGTTTACTGCGCAGAAAACTTTATAGACATCTCTGAGGAAACGTATGGCCAAGACGCTGTGCAATAAACAGTTGCTGCAAGCTCTGAAAAACAGCGAGCATTGCAGGAGTCTTTCTGTGACAGGCCACAACAATCCTTGGAAAGAAATATGTCAGGTGCTGTGCCAGGTGCTGGTCGTGTTAAAAAAATGGATATTCCCAAGGTAGTGCCAATATTGCAGCGTTTGTGACTAATTTTAACGTATACTATATATTAAGAAATGTATGGTTATTAAACATAATGATATGTAATCTCTTAGTTTTCATGCCACTCGAAATAATTAGAAACTTATTTTTATCACGCTTTTGATCTTCATGTCTCCAATTTTTGTATAACAAAGCACTTAGTAAATTTGATACTTTCGCTCAAATTACTTACTTTTGAAAATTCATGATCTCAACCAGATCTGAATTATTATATGTTGAAGGAAGTCTCTTTCAGTAAAAGTGGTTTCAATTGGAAATCTCTCTCTGACATTTCACCTCCTCTGAAAACCCACGCCGGCGCTGCCACTGTTGCTGCTGGTTAACAAGTTAACGTCACCAACCAGCATAGACCCCTATGTTTACTCAATCGCTATTCAAAAATATCGTTGCAGTATGTTTAAATGCAAAAATATCGTTGCAGTATATTTATGATTCCTCTCTGCACAAGAATTCCAGGAGATCTTGCATAGATAAAGAGTTTATTTCCAAAGTGACAAATCTCCAGATCCGTTTATTTCTAATTTTACATACCAATATATTCTCAATCCTAGAAAAACCAACGTAAATTGGCATGTAATTTGGAATGCAAGACCATGTTACATGTTATTTCAGTCTTATTGATTTTGAAAAGTTGAATTCTAACCCTTTTGTACTACGAATTACCTTTGATAAAATTATATAAAAAGATTATGATAGTCGTCTGACCCTGATGGATAACTGCAAGAAGATATACAAATTTTTGACAAAAAGGAACAAAGACATTAAGAAAAGAAGTACGGGTATTATTTGTCGCCCACGGACTTTCTAGGGCTAAGGTGCTTCTCCATAACGCCAAATATTGGGTTAAAAAATAGCGTTTCCCCTACGTTAAGCGAATTCCGAAAAAACGTTGAATCTTATCTTGAAGTGTAAGGCTGAAAGCGAAAACTTTCTCTTCTAAACAAAATGTTTCACACAAACACGTCATTTTTGAAATAAGGTATTTAAATACGTTCAAAAATTCGTCTGAAAATGAACAAATTTGCAGATTATCTGTCGTATTGCATACCCAATTGTAGGGCTTTGCTCTTCTCGCATGAGTCATTACATTCCATTCTTTCTGAAACGTTTTCACAATAGAGATATTTGAATGAATGTTGGTGCTCATTTGATATATTTATTTCAAAGCTACTAAAGTTATATCATTATAAATACTCTACAAGTTTTTTATGTTACAGCGTTAAACAAGAGTAATTTATTTGTTTGTTGTGCATGCTACTTTCTGGAAAACTATTTTTTGTGGTGTCACTCGGCAGCATTTTTGCTGCTGCAGGTCACACATAACATACAAAAATTATTTTAAAAAAATATTTTCTTTACTATTATGTCAAATGCCAAATTTGTTCCGAGAGAGTGTTTTCCATTCCTCAGCGGCTACAGCAAAATGAAAAAGAAAGCCTCTCAGAAAACACGATCCGTCTTATGCAGAAGTAAGAAACGAGAAGTAGAAAAAGCATGAGAGACCAACCGTTTTTGTAATCAAGGTTTGTTAAGCAATAAAGAACTAAGATTACGAAGACCAGCACGCAGCACAAAATGGCCACCGGTCCCAGCGAAGTGGGCGCGGTCGCTCCCACTCGCACGTCTTCGCGCGGAGCGGCGGCCGCGCCGCGGTCTTGGAGCCGAACGGGTTTTTTCCGCAGGTGCTCTGCGGCGGGAGCCGGGCAGGGGGCAGGGGGCTTTGCTGCCCCCAGGGAATATTCATGCGAGCGCGTTTCGAATTCCCTTTGACACCGCGCGGTTTATCCAAGCACACTGCGGCCGGCCACCGCCGCCGCCGCCCTCGACTAGACGCTCCCGCCGCCGCCGCCGTCGGCCGAGACGCAACGCGTTCACCAGGTGCCCTCCCCTCCCTCTCATCCTCCTCGCCACGCCCCGTCCCGCCCCACCCCGTGGCGGTTAATTCGCAATCTGCATGCGTGAGCGCTCAGGACCCGCACGGGAGAGAGCTCGGGCGCGTGTTTACAGTGGCGCAGGTCTTTGCGCGCCAAAGAGGTGCGCCCTCCAAGGATTTGAATTAGTGTTTTCCGTGCGGCGCGGCGGCGGCGGCGGCGGCGGTGGCAGACGCGAGCGCGCGCGCGCGGGCGGGCGCCTCTGCCGGTGCTCCGCCTCCGTCGCTGCAGCAGGTATCTGTGATTATTAAATCTCTCAGATCACGAGCAGGTGTGTACTCTGCTCGTGTGTTTGACTTTGAGCGCGAGCGCGCGCGCGTTCGCCCGCCAGCGTGCGCCCGCCTACGTTTCGCGGATCCCGAGAGGACCGATGTCGCAGCGCAAATACGCTGGCGCGGGCGCGGGCGCCGCCCCGCCTCCTGCCACGCCCCCACCGCCTCCGAGCGCCACCGACGCTCGGCGTCGGGCTCCCGGACGCCGCCCGGGGTAGGCGGGCGGCGAGCATGTGAAGGATGGAGGTGGACTGTGGGCAGGTCTATGGAAGAAGGAGAGAGGAGCACGTAGTTTCTTGAAGGAAATCTCTTCGTGTTAATGATTTCGTGACGCGTTTCATAGGTATGGATTTCCTTTCATTGCGAAAATGTTTTTTCTTATGAAAGAAGACGTACGTGTGAATATGTGGATGTGGTCATTGGCAGTTCTATTCACCAAGGAGAGAGAGACCTATAGTTACACGAAGTGCATTTCTTTGCGTTAACGTTATTCTTTATGCGTTTCATAGAAATGGCTTTCTTTTCATTGCGAAAATGTATTTTCTTTTGGAAGCAGATGTAGGTGAGAATGCGTAAATGTGGTCTGTGAGCAGGTCTATGAAACAAGGAGAGAAGGGCCTGTAGTTTCACGAAGTAGCGCTTATCGTTAGGCGTTTTCTTAGTATGGCTTTCTTCCATTGCGAAAATGTGTTTTCTTATGGTGTAGGTAAGAATGTAGAAGATGCAGCGTGTGTAGAGGTGGGCTGTGAACAGGTCTGCAGAAGGAGAGGGAAAAATGGGAGAAGACGGAAGTTTCACGAAGTTATCCTCTTCGTGTTAACATTTCTCTAATATAGTGTTGTCCCTAATGTAGAAATGCATTATATTATGGAGGTGTATGTAAACGAGAATGTGGAGGATGCAGCATGTGTGGAGGTGAGCTGTGAGAAGATGTATGGAAGGAGAGAGGGGCTTTTAGTTTCACGAATTCCTTCGTACTAATGCTTTTCTGGTATGGCGTTGGTTCCATTGCGAAAATGTATTTTCTTATAGAATAAGATGTAGGTGAGAATGTGGAGGCTGCATCATGTGTGGAAGAGGAGCTGTAGAAGTAGGATGGAGAATAGGAATCATGCAGTTATATGAAGATCATCTCTTCCTGATAACATTCTTCTAAAATGGCATTGCTTTTGGATGAAGCGTATTTTCTTATGGAAGATGTTGCAGGTGAGTATGTGGAGGACGCAAATGTTGTAGGGATGGTCCGTCTTAAGTGTCGCAGAAATAGGGGCAAAAGTATTGGAGATGTAGTACGGTCCTTTTGTTAAAACATTTGCGGGGTTGTTGCTTCTGTTGAGGAAATATTTTTGTGTTTGATTTTTGTCCCGATGACCTTGATGGCGTTAGAAGAAGCTTGTTTCGATTTCTTTCTGTGTAGAAGATGTGCGTATGGAGGATGCAGTGAGTGGAAAGGACTACTTTCTAGAAAGCTCTTGATATTGGAGCAAGAAGACAAGAAGATTTATCAGAAGGCTTCGTTGTTGAGACTGCAAAAAGTGTTTGCAGTTTTCTCTTCGTTGCGTTTGCAGTGCTGAATTTTTTGTTGTATTTGCATTAGAGATGTGTGTGGCATGAAGTATCGGGTCGAAATGGAAGACGCAATTCGATCTGGTGAAGGAGGAAGAAACGGAGGAAAGTGACCATTTAGGTGTGTGTGGTGAAACGGCGGAGAGAACTGCAGAAATTGTTGTGGTAGAATGGAACATTAGGAACTGTAACGTGAAAATAAAAACGATCTCTTCGTTTTAGCCTTTTGATTGATTGACTGATTGATGTTTCCGGGCGCGTCAACTACTTTGGTCATTAGTCTCGTAAGTGTAGTGCGTGTTTTTCTCGGGAGGTGGTGGTGATCTTTTCCCCGCTGGATGGCAAAATCTGGCGCCGACCTACCGTCGACTAGCGGAGTTTTCCCCTCAACCAGGTGTCTCCCACCAGCGTGGCACCGCCCCAGCCGGGACAAGCTGTAAGCTCCCGACCGGTCTCCGGTCATGTGTGGTAGTGTAGTGCATGTTAGTGTGTGTGTGTAAGGGGAGAGGATAGGACAAGGAAGAGGAAGGAAAGATTGCCCGCGGTCTGTGGCCCGTTTGTTAGGGTACTGCTCCGGCATTTTGCCTTTTGAGATAACAACAATCACCTCATGTCAATAAAGTTTATTTCTTTCGTTATTTATAAGGAAATTGTTTTTAATTCACAAGATGATAATTCCTCACTTGTAGAGGAGAATATTTTTCTTTATGGCTTACGCCATAAAGTACTTTGATGAAGAGGGACATGATTTCATTTCTTGGTTGGGGAAGAGGAGGAGGAGGAGAAAAGTTTGAATGTAGAGTATGACGTTCGTGTGGAACTATACTGTAGAGAGCACTGTAGAAATAAAACAAGCAAAATGAAGGGAAGTATTTTAACAAAGACATTTTATTCGTTGTTTAAAATGGGACACCAGCGACCGTATTCGATTGTTTCTTTTCTTTCGTTGTTCGTGGGGATGTTTCCTGGCGCAATATTCTTCAGCTTTGAAAAATAATACACCAGAAAACTCAGTATTCACAAGCCTCCAAAATGTGATCGAGTCTAGTCGTGTGGTTGTAGAGTGGTAAAAAGGCATTAATAAATGAAACCTTTCGAGATCGGTATGTTATAGATTCAAGAATAAGCCATCAGATATTGCGAGGCGAAAATACGATGACAAATGTTAGCACAAATAAGAAAAGCATAATCATGAAAATTATTTTAATGAATGTGATGAGCTCTGAAGCAAAAAATGTCTGTTGTGTATTGAAGCATGTTTCTTAAAGCAAGCAAGAAATTTAAAATATTATGATCAGTAAAAGAGAAAGAAGCTGAAGGAAATGTAGTACGTACTAGGAAAGTGAAAAAGGTAGTTGCACTTGCGTGAAAGAAAACACAAACACATATGAATAAGTATGTTTTAGCGTTCATTAATTTCACATTTTATATATATATATATATATATATATATATATATATATATATAATGTGAAATTAATAACGCTAAAACATACTTTTCGAAGCTATCTTACAGTTTCTAAACATTTATTGTAGCGTGGAACTGTTTTCTTTGTATACATTTTATTATTCACTTTATTGTTCATATTCTTTATCCTAAACTAAAAATAATTTATTTTCTATATTCACGATATTGATTTGCTAATTATATTCCTGTTTAACTGATTTATTTTGTATCAGTGAAGATTATTACGATGCAATAGAAAAATATTTATGCTTCAATAAAAAGGCTGTATCGAAACACCTGGTAGTTTTACACATCTGGTTTCTGCGTCTAATGTTTGATGGTATCAAGGAGGCCTCCACACAATCCAGTTTTCTCGTCCGGTATTGCGTCCATGTACTGCGCTCTTGAGCTCATATGGTTTGTGGTTGTGCCTAATTGGTCTCCCAGCCCATTCGCTTCTTCCCTTTGCATGAATGTTGGTCTCTTGTCTAGGCAAGGAAGACTGACGCCACTTTTTCTGAAGCAAACTTTACCCGAAACAATTTTTTGAGTAGAATGCTACGAACCAGCGTCCAAATGCAAATAAGAAGTAGACATGTTTTGAGTGCATTGGGTTCATCTATTTACTCACTGAATAATGGCCACACATTGTTGATTCGGTCGGGTAGAACGGAATTGGGACAAATCTGCCTAATCCTTACTCAACCTCCAAAATATCCACATATTTCTACATCTTTCGACCTTGAAGAATCCTTGGCACGGTACCTTTCCAGCTACTTGTAACAGCTCTGAGGTTGATCAAATGAAAATATATTTAATCACACCGGAGTCGGGCGAATACATCCTTGATTTCCTAGGAGTGAGAAGTTCATTCTGGAGTCCGCCCGGTCGAATCCTGCGGTCCCGCCTACTTCTTCCCATTTACGCTCAAAGAACGTGGGTACCCCATAACATCACAGGAAATCGAATGAGCGTTTCTAATTCTCTAACAGAAATATAACCGAAGCTGCTCTATCACCCTTTACTAGGCTCTTTGTAATCATTACACCACTTTCTCTTTTTTGTGATTAATTGTGTTTTCTTAATTTATCTGTACAATTCACATGACTAATTACGATATCCTCGATCCTCAGGTCTCTCAAATCTATAATCAATACCACTTAATCCACAATGTACTCTAGCAGCAAAATTAGATTGCCTAAATGGAATTTTGATTGATGAAATGATAATAATGAAGGGGAGCAATGGCGAAATGAGAGGCACAAGGAATGGGAATGCGCCGAGGAAACCTACCACGAAGATCGACTGGGAACTGAAGTCCGATCCCATCGGTGGAAATTTAGCGTTCCACTTTACCTCGGATCGGCTTAATATAGTTTCCTCCTATTATTCTAAGCAAGACGACGAATTGAAAATATGTACTAATTGGTGAGTGCTACCTTCACCCAAGCGGTCTTACTGCTCTGCTCGCGGCACCTCCCCGCCGTCCGCGCCTTGGCTACCTAGCAACGCGGTCGTCGTCGTCGTCGCCCCCGTCCCCCGCCACCGGCCACCGACCCCGCCCACCGCCCACCGCCCACCGCCCACCGCCCACCGCCCACCGCCCACCGCCCACCGCCCACCGCCCACCGCCCACCGCTTACCGCCTATCGCTCATCGCCCACCGCCCGCCGCTCACCGCCCACCGCCACTGCCCACCACCCACCGCCCACTGCCACCGCCACCACCCACCGTCACCGCCACCGCCACCGCCAGCACCGCCACCGCCAGCACCGCCACCGCCAGCACCGCCACCGCCACCATCCACCGCCACCGCCACCGCCTGTGTCGATGAAGCGACACGCACGCTTGCCGTGTAGTCTGGAGCGATATCCATCTATCATTTATTATTTACTCGCAAGGATAAAAGCCCATTAAAAGCGTGGGGAAGGGCATTTTCATTGGGGCCGGAGCCCTGCCTGGAGACCCCCCTCACTGGCAGTTGTTACTACCCAATCGATCATCGCCACGTCGAACGCGCTGATTTTTCTACTGAGGGTGGAAACAAACGTTTTCAAAAGCTTTACCTCAGAGACACATTGCTGTTTCAATTATTTTTAAAGAGAAATTGAGAAGATTAAATACTTCCTTACTATCATTTTAAACCTAAAAGGCGTATCTCTATTTTTGTTTTTAATTTTTTCCCATTATTTCCTTTAATTTATTATTTGTGAGGTACAGAATATTATTCCTAAGCAAGAAGACCAGACTTATTTAAATTAGTCAAAAATTCTGAAGAAAGTTAACTTCATGTCTTAATTAAGGCATAAAAAAGTTAACTTTTAGTTGATAAGAGCGGATGGAAGGGCGAAGTGCCCATGGAAGCGGAGTGTGGCGAAGTCCTCATGGACCAAGTTGCCAACAAGGCTTGCGCAATCTAGTGGTGGCTACATAATGATGCGGCATGTTTTTACGTGGAATGAACTGTCCTCCGGTCCAACTGAACCAAACATTGACTGGAAATGTTTATTTTCAGCCTGGAGACTGGCCTGGAACCTGGTGCCTGGAGACTATTTGTACATTCAAGGATTTTATGTTCCCAAACAACGATTGAATTTTGTACATGTGTATTTCACTGGTAGTTTGTTTTGGCAAGGTGAGAATTTCTTCCATATTAACCATCACTACATTTAAAATTTAAAAAAGAAGCAGTTCAAACTTTAAGGGTAATAAATAGAATATTTTATCTCGTGAATTGAAGATTTTTACAGTTATTTTATAATGTTTATACTTTCATTTCGGGGGTTACGCAAAAGAGGCTAATCTCTTCATTGTTTATGCAATACATGCAGAAATTTGTAAATAAGTTTCCTTCAGGTTTGAAGAAAACAACTAGACTTTAATAAAATGGAAACTTTTATTGGGAAGTAATAAATGATTAAAATGGCGTAAAGATACTACTTTCGTATTTTAAGACAAAAACAGTGGAATGCAATCAAGTTTATGATTCGTTATGGAGCCAGTTTCCCAATTTCAAAAGCCATTTCCGAATAAAACAATGTTCAACGACCCTTTCAAAACTAACATTTCACCAACTCGGTATTTCCGATACGCCAAACAAAAATTATTGCACGCATGCGCGCTTGAAGACACAACCCCTACATCGAACAACAGCGCCCACCAAACTACGCGTAAGCCGGGCTCTGCGAGCGAGCGCCAAACTCCGACCGGGCGGCGTTCGCGCCCCACCGAAAGCCAACGAAAGCAAGAGGGCGGTCAAGCGCGCGGCAATGCCTACATTGGGGCAAATGTTTCTACACCACCTGCGGCGGCTTCCCAGCTTTAGCTTTCCGCACCGACCGACGCCGCCAACCGGCGACACGGATGCGGCCATCCGGGAACACTGTCCGCGACGATTGCCGAAATTTTCGCGGCGTCGAGAGTCTACATCAAGATACGTTCACGAGAAGATTTTAATAAAAATTATTATCTTTATTAACATATTATTCATTTGGTTAGGCTTTTAGACGACTTATTCAGATTTGCCGCCTTTAGGTCATAAATTCGACGTGGCGTGAAGCATAATCTTTTGTGGACTAGAATTCCACATCTTTTTCTTCACCAGGGGGGGTTCCGCGCATCACAGAGTGAGCACCTGAGCAATGAATTTTTATCGCACATCCTGCAAACGTAGAAATAAACCGTTGGGGTGGTTCTCGGACGGATCGCCTTGCCGACAAGTGGTCGCGGTGGACACATGTACCCATTAGCTCGTCAGTGTTGTCTCGTCAGCTTGAGACATAGCAGCTTTTCAGGTCGTTACTGGCGTTGTTAATGCCACTTACGGCGTCAAGAGAAAGACCCTCCTAAATACCAATGAGTACCGGGCGCTGCTACAACGAAGGCAGGAGCCCAACTGGGGACCATCTTGTCTGTTATATACGGAGCACTGAGCCTCACAACCTCATTGCTATCATCCTTCTCTAACAAAGTGAGCACCATCGGGAATGTGGGCATCCGAGTGGGATATTCCAACTCCCCCCAAGGTTTCTTTGGAGACAGCACCAGGCCGTGGCATCAACAAGGCCTGCAGAGGACCAGTGGTGCAATGGCCAGTCCGATCACCTTCCACCTGTGCACCGGAGTGAAAATTGCAGTTGTAAACGCGCAAATTGTTATCAGTCGTATGCGTCGCAAAATTTACTCGTAGTTAAGGCCGTCAGATAAAGGTTTCACGACAGAGAGTTAGCTTATCTATCCATACATAGGCTAGTAAGAGTTTCAGTTTTGACAGCAACACAAATGCGCCCTCCACCCCGATTTTCCTACTTTCTCTTGATTTCCAACAACGTATCATTCACGCGGATTGGAGTTTTCAGATTCCACCACAAACACACGTGACACAAATATATCAATTAGCCTATTTACGTCCGTGGCTACTTCTTGAATACAGGGTTTGTAAACAAATACTGACTTATTTCTACTTGTTCTCTGAATTTGTGCGCACGTTTTTCTGAAACACACTATAGTTCCATTTAAAAATTTAAATGTGATTCAAAAACAAAAAATATTGCAATCAATAACTTTACGGTATATTACTTGCCAGATTCAGTATTGTTGAGTGAAAACCGATTTCTGAAAACGTGAACGGTTTAGCAGTTATGGGGATGGTCAATTGAAGGAATTCTGGTACATCTAGGTAACAAAGAATCATGCCACTTTTGTTTCAACCATTCGTTTGTTCAGAAACAATTATTTATTTTGATGCTACGTCCCCAAAATTCCAATAATCATTCTTGATGTTACTTGGATGTTGTTTGAGCGGCTATGTACTGGCCTTGTTACCAAAATCTTTTGCGTCCATCCACATAGAAATGTTAACATTAACACAACGACATAAACGTATGACCAAAATCCGCGTTATGATTTATAAATTAAAACTCGAAACAAATGACCATGTAAAACAAATGACAGAAATACTAAAACAAATGCCATACTTTTACTAACAAGTAAAGAGCGTGACAGCCAAAAGAGCCATGAAGACTTAGAATAATTCTGAAGTCAAATAATTAACTTTCCATCAAACTATTTAACCATCAAACTTCCGTCAAACTATTCGTTTAGTTAAATTGTAATAAAGTTTTTCCTCTCAAATGACACTAACAGGTACATGAAAGTTTTGATCTTGCAAACATTCATGTTATCGTCTGATAATATTGTTTATAATGATATATCGAAGTACTTGTATGGAAAAATGAAAACCAAGTGGAGCGAAGATTGGAAAATTTATAAGGCTAGTAGTATTCATAAGAAGATAAAAAACTTCTACAACCTGCAAACTTAAAAAAAATTGTGCCGCAAAGATCAAGTTACAATCACCAGAATTAGATCAGCACACACGAGGCTTACTCACCTCTACCTAATAAACAAGAATACTCCCCCAATTTGTAATACATGTAATGAACAAATAACAATAATACATATTATTCAGGAATGTCCTATGTACAATCAATCCCGCCAATTAATCTTACAGAACTTAATTCTGACGCTTTACTTTATTCAAGCTCCCTACAAGAAAAAATTTTAAAATTTTGTAAATCAATTAATGTCGAACTGTAAAACAAACTGTAATATTGTTTTTAAGCATACGTACTGTGTAAATTATCACATGTAGTAAAATATTTCCAACGCCTGGTATAATATAAACTGTAATGTCTCACTATTCACTGAACAAAATTGTATAATTGTAAAAAAAAAAATGTAACCATGCTATGTAAACTTACAGAACTTTGTAAACTTAATGTATGTACGTTATTGTAAAATTACAGAGTAGTCGCTAATAACCTCGCACTTGATGCGACTATAAATAAATAAATATATAAATAAATATATAATATTGTTTATGTCAAACAAATATCGAAAATAATAGAGAATGGTGAAATGAACTATCTGGTTGCAAACATTTATTTGCATGTTTTGCTAACAACACTGTTTCTATGGAAGTGAGGCTTAATCAATGAAATCTTTGTTGGTACATCGTCACATTCACAGGGGAGTAGTCAACACTTGATTGAATTTCCAGTTATACAGGTGTCCCAGAAAGGCGTTTACGCTGCTTGATCTTCAATAACTCCAACAAAAATTTTTAAAAAATATGTTTTTTTATAATTAAATTTGTTCAAAGAGTTGGTCGACTCGACCGGAATTCGAACCCGGGCCTTCTGGTTTACGCACAGCTGACGAGAATGGTGACAATTATATATGTTTCTTTAGTCACAATGATGTTCATTTAAGATGTTCAAAATGTTCTCCTTTGGCAGAAATACATCGTTTACAAAGTTGTGGAACAGATCGACAGAAACGTGATACGGTGTCCATAGGAATGGATTCACAAGCAGTAACGACAGTCGCTCTCATGTCGTTCAGCGTACGCAGTTTTGTTGCGTAAACAGTATTCTTCAGAGTTCCCCTCAGAAAAAAGTCTAACGGCGTTAGATCAGGGGATCTGGGTGGACACTCGACACTTCGCCGTCGGCCTATCTACCTCTCAACAAGTGTTGCATTGAGTAGTTGCCGCACGTTTTGCTGGTAATGTGCCGGTGCGCCATCTTGAAGAAAACAATCTTTACCTGGGTAGAGTTGATGAACAGCTGGCACAATTGCTTCCCGCAACATGTTAAGATAAACGGCACCCGTCACTGTTTTTCAAAAAAGAATGGCTCTACAAGTCCTCTGACAGGCATACCACAGCAAAAATTAACAACTCGTTCTTCCACAAAATTTGACTTTTCTTTCGCCCAGTTCACACAGTTGTGATGATTGACAGTTCCATTCAGTTTAAAAGTCGCCTCATCAGACCAAACAATCAAATCAGTCAACTGTTCATTATCACACATCCATTCATAAAATTGGAGATGCCTATCCGGATCGTCCGCATTTAACGCGTGAAGCAACCTGGGAATGTAAGATTTCCACTTTTCTTGGTGTAAAATGCGGTGGATACTTGACTTGCTTACACCTGACTCACACAAAGCTTGCCGCACAGTTTTCTTTGGGGATGTTAAGAAACTTTGTTCCACTGCTTCAATCCCTCTCTCGTTTGATACTGATTTTTTCCTGCCACACCGTCCCTTCTTCACATCACATACAGTTCCATCCCTCTCAAACTTGTCGCGTAATTTCGTAATTATTACACATAACGGTGGCATAGCATTAAATTCTGCCCGCCATCGTCTTTGCACTTCTTTAATGTTCTTACATTTACAATAGCACATTTATAACCCACTTCCGTTGCACAAAGGAAAGGTTTCCAGTCGTCTTGTCAGTTGCTTGTCACTGTTGGTATGTGAACCGAAACAAAAGAATCAATAAACAATACTAAGTGAAACAAAAGAAACAAATGATTGATAATAATCACTAATCTTGATTATTCCAAACACAAAAATTTCAGTCACGTTATCTGCAATATTATAACTGTTATTAACATTCAAACAGTATAAACCCATTTCTGGGACATTCTGTATTCCTCAAAACAATCTTCGTGAATTTTTTTCGTGGACAGAGGAGGGTCGTACACAGCGACGAGAGGATAAAGAATCACACAACGTGACCACAGCGCGCTATCACCACCACCTTGTCCGCATGGCCTAACTGATAGATTGGCGTTGTCAACATTTGTGGCTCGACTTTGGAGCACTGCAACGGGTGTGGTCATGTATGCGTCGACGGTTCGACGCCGCCCGCTGTTGGCTGGACTGTTGGCACGCATACCTGTGTCGGATTCTTTGTACAGAAACCACCAACGTCTCAGACAACAATGGACATGTGAACGTGTTCGTTGGTGTGCTGAGTGGCAGAATGTGTTTTCGGACGCGTACCGCTTCAATTTGTGGTAAAGCTATAGCCGCGTGCATATTCGACGCTACCGTGGTGATCGCAATTTGCTAGCCAGATTTATTTTGCGCAATAGCGGACAAACGCCAAGTGTGATGGTTTGGGACGTCATTGGCTACAAAATGCGATCTCGCCTCATACGTACTCAGAGAATTCTAAACAACAACCGCTACATTAGAGACGTTTTAGAGCCTGAGGTACTATCCCTCCTGCAAGCAGCTCCACAGCCCATATTTTAGCAGAACAATGCCCGACCTCATGCGGAGAGTAATGTGCAGAAACGACGGGTATCATTGGCCCGCACGTTCACATGACATGTCGCCGATCGAACTTGTCTGGGATATGATCGGTCGGCAATTTGTTCGTTCTGGTCCTCCTGCACTCACTGTCGGTGCTTTGCAGCCACGCTACAAAGCTACTGGCGGCTTCACACGGTACTAAATTCTCAAGGTCAAAATGCAGATACAGTTCTGTAATTCTAATAATTTGCATATTGTGATATTCCTAATCTGTGGCGTAAATTTCATTGTAATAGCATTCCCCTCCTTGGCACTGCAATTTTCACAAACATCAGTGTAAGTAACAATTCTTGTCATTTGGTTGGAATTGGGTGTAAATTAAATATGTTAATGAATATTTGCGAATATTAAGCAGAATTACTTCTGTTGGTGCATATGGATGTATATCCTACGTAATTATAGGAGCTTATTTTGCGTATACTTATAATATACTTATCTCTAAAACCTTTCATCTTTACATAAAATCTATTCAATTGTATATATTTGTTAGTAAGAACTTGTCACAACACAGGAATAATGCATATAGAGCAAAGAAAACGAACTTTTTGATGTTCAAGAACCTGTTGGCAGAAAATCGCCGGGCTTTCACGTTTGACAATATACGAACGGTATTTGTAACATATTGTAATGCAGTACTGAAATTGTCAAAATAAAGCGAAACTGTAAGATGAAAATACATTGAATTTATACTGTTGCGGATTTTCTAGATGATAAAATCTGTCGGTAAAAGTAGGATATTTTTTGATGTCCTATTTCTACTTTCCCATATACGTACGTATATACGGAGTATAGGGAACGTAGTATAGGGAAAGTTATGTAATGCAGTGCGAAAAAAACGACGAATTTTCTTCAGAAAAGAATTCATTGCCGGGCCGCGATAACGAAAAGCGGATAAATCCAGTTGCTACGTTAAGAAAAAATCCTCTAACATGTGGTGTAGCCTGAATCCCTCTTTTGTGGATCCTTGATACCGAAAAACCGATTGAAAGCAGAACGTCTGTGCGTCTTTCCGGTGTACGTGAACAACACTAGCGCCTAAACTATGCGTACGTTTTTTTCCAAATTCAAGAAACATCAGGCCTGAGTAAAAGCTCTGACAATTTGAAAAATCTTCTTTAAAATTTGGGGGTACTTTACACGAAGCCCCCCAGACATTTTCAAAATTTTCTCAAAAACTGCTCCAATTTTTTCTTTAAATTTCTTGTAAGAATAGAGTAGAATTCACTCATAAGGGTGGCGTAGGTCCGATTTTCACGGTTAACTCTGAACTTTTGAAAATTGTAAAAGTGTCAATTTTTTGGGCGTCTTCCTACAACTACAAAACTGAAGCTAATGATTTTTCCTCCAGATAAAATTTGTATTCCAAAGTGAGGTCTGTCATTAAAGTCATGTACATTATTTTAAAAATTTTAGAAGTTTTTGCGCAATATTGCTTTCAATATGTACACTTTAAAAAATATAAAAACAAGATTTTCAGTGACTATTTCACTCATGTCTATCCGCGTCGTAAGTAGCCAATGGTAAGCCTGGATATATTCAAATTAAACCAATCCCAGATGTTTATCGCCATCAGCTTGTTTACCTTTTTTTTTATCCCTGTAAAACCTTTGTTTACCTTTTTAAGATAACGATAGCAATTGTTTCACCTCCAAAATAGCTCTTGTGCATCAATATAATATTAAAATCTGTGGTTTTGGTAATGTTTAAAACTCTGAAATAGAACCTATTATTAAAGATTCAGTGCCGAAAAACAGCAAAAGGAACAGAAAAAGTGTGTAGAAGAAATTTCAAGAATTTTGTTAAGACAGAAAATACAAATGGACAGCACGAACTACAAATGAAGAAATTACACATGTTTTAGGCAATTAATATACGAAGATTAGATTGCGAAGAGTACAAAGAATATGCCATCAAAACTATGTGGAACGTTAAAACCAAAATTATTTAATGATTATATTTATAATTATATTTTAATGAGTACACACGTGTGTTCAATCCATTCGAAATTGACGAATTCCGCTGCATCATCTTGTACTTCTTCCATTTCAAATACTTCTATGGAAGACCAAGACTTGGAAACCAACTTTCTACAACTTTAATGATTGTGATTTTAATAAATGTTCTTGTCAGTATGTACACATTAAAAAATATAAGATGATAATTGTTATAATTGTTTTCCGAAAGTTTTATTAGCATAAAATTGAAATATATTTGAAATCATTTGCAGCACTTAAATACATCCCCAAGCTTTACTCTCCTAATGTCAGTCTGCTCACAAGCTCATTACCATCAATCAACTGGAGCAAGAGTACATAAACAGAAATAAACATCGTTATTATACAAGAATATCTTCAGATCATCAAGGCAGGAATAAATTTGGTTCTAGTATGGATCCCCTCTCAAATTGAATCTGTCTTCATAACCAGAGGCGCTAGTAAAAGTAATACATTAATTTATCTTCAAATGTCAACAAATGTACATAACTTATCATGTACAGTTGAAGAAATTTTAAAATTTGTTGAGGAAGAAATGAAAAATAAATGGAGCCGTGAATGGACAAATTATAAAGCCAGCTATCTACATAAATCTATAAACAGTTTTTACGCACTAGGTACCGACACAAAATTCCGACGCAGGGAGCAAGTTGTCCTTTCAAGGATACGAACTGGGCATTGTAAATTAAGTCATCTCTATTTGATTCAAAATCACCTCCACCCTCATGTGATTTATGCAATACACCTTTAAACCTTGATCACATTTTCAATGTATGTTCCTGATCAAAGAGTATCAAATGGATTTAACCACCAATCAATACTGCATTCTAAAGAAGACCAAGAAAAAATAATTACATTTTGTTTAGCTATTAACATATTTATGGACATTTAAAGCCAATGGATTCATGTAAACTGTAATTGTTGTCCCTGAATTGTTATTACTATTGTAAGAAAATTGGAAATCTAATTGTTATAATTTTCTACGGTTGTATTCTCACTGTAACTGCATTATAATTATATTTCAACTGTATTATAACCATCCATAGGAAGTCGCTAATAACCGCGATGTTGATGCGACTAAAAATAAAAGTAATTAAAAAAGATTTTCAAAATTCTACGCAAAGGATATGCTCTTGCCTACATTGACCAAACAAAGCGGTAATATAAAAGACAGAAACTACCAACACAACATTAATATCAAACTTCATTCCTCAAGCCATACTTCTCTAACTACCCAAAAAAATTGAAACTTCGGTTACAAAACATTTTGCGAAGTTTTTGTTTTCTTGTCGCTGCTACTAGAAAGTACGAGTATATATTGCGTTCCCCGAACTGGACAGTTATCTTTTTCCCTGTGCGTTTTGTATTATTTTGGTGCTTCTTTTTAATTGTTTAGTTAATCACATTGCATTGGAAATTGTTTTCTGGGATTTTTTAAACAAATTTCTCTTTGCTTACGCAACGCGTCTCTGAACTCTTTTTTGGGGGGAGGGGGACGTTGAGAGTTGGTATGGAGTAATCCTCCGTTATTTCATTCTCACGTCTCGTCACGTCACAATCACTGAGTGCCTTTTATCTCTTACTCCAGGGGCTTAGAGAATGGAGTGCTAGATATCAGGGTCCCTGGATGCCCACCCAACCAGGAATCCGCAAGGTCTCAAATTCGCTTAACCTCCAACACCTCACAGAGCATAGTTAATGAATTCGGCTATCGACGCCGACTTCTTATAAATTTACGATGACTATTTCACTCATGTCTGTCCGCGTCGTAAGTAGCCAATGGTAAGCCTGGATTTATTAAAATTAAACCAATCCCAGACGTTTATCGCCATCAGCTTGTTTACCTTTTTTTATCGCTGTAAAACCTTTGTTTACCTTTTTAAGATAACGATAGCAATTGTTTCACCTCCAAAATAGCTCTTGTGCATCAATATAATATTAAAATATGTGGTTTTGGTAATGTTTAAAACTCTGAAATAGAATCTATTATTAAAGATTCAGTGTCGAAAAACAGCAACAGAAACAGAAAAAGTGTGTAAATGAAATTTCAAGAATTTTGTCAAGACAGAAAATACAAATGGACAGCACAAACTACAAATGAAGAAATTACACATGTTTTAGGCAATTAATATACAAAAATTAGATTGTGAAGAGTACAAAGAATATGCCATCAAAACTATGTGGAACGTTGCAACCAAAATTATTCAGGAAAATATTTTAATGAGTACACACATGTGTTCAATCCATTCGAAATTGACGAATTCCGCTGCTAATTCATCTTGTACATCTTCCATTTCAAATACTTCTATGGAAGACCAAGACTTGGAAACCAACTTCCTACAACTTTAATGATTGTGCTTTTAATAAATGTTCTTGTCAGTAGCCTTGTTATAATTGTTTTCCGAAAGTTTTATTGCCATAAAATTGAAACATATTTGAAATCATTTTCTGCATTAAACTGTTATTCACATGTTACTTGATTATAAGTTATTCCAGGAGGCAGTGATAAGTCGGAGCAGAATGAAAGGTTTTCATTTTTCGATTGTAATTTTGAGTAATATTTCCCTTTTTCGTAATTCCTGTGATTTAAATTATCCTTTCAAATCATGTAATGTGTTTATTCGTGAAATAGTCACACTAAATATCACTCGAAGTGCTGTGCTAGCCGGTAAATTCACTCCTCGCTACGCGAGTCGTGAATTTACCGGCTAGCACAGCACTTCTTGTGATATTACTTATGATAAAACGATATTGTAGTTATAAGACAGCTGTAGAAGTGAGAAAAGTGAGTGTAGCAAAAGTAGAAAAAAACAGAATAATGTGTCAGGAATGCAAAGTACCATTTTGTATTAATTCCTGCTTTTTCAAATTTCATTTAAAATAAATGTAATTACCATAACTTTTATGATTATTTGTTTTGTTTCAAAATTAAAATTATAGAAAAAAATTTATTTCATCCTCTATATTCTTATCCTCATACCCGAAATGACCATTGGGACAGATATGGCTCGTTAACAGTTTCTAAGAGCTTAACATTTACAACAATTGTCAGTAATCAATAATGAAATAGTAACTAAAAAGTAACTTAAATACAAAGTCGTTTAAAATTTTAAGTTAAAATAATAAGTTTAAAAATTTGAAAAAAAATTTTAAGCGGTCACGAAAGAGTTAAATTATCATTTAAGTGTATCATTTCATTGAACTTCAATGTAATTAAATATGACAACATTGCTAACGCTTAACCTATCGCACAAATATGAGAAGTACGGCAGTATCAATCACTGACCTTTAATAATGTGTCCTTGTACTGAATGTGTCCCTGTGCGGTGAATGTCGTCGGAATTCTACGTTATTTTACGATGTTAATTTCTCTCAGATCCAGCGTGTCCTTTAATTGCGAAAGATCAAAGTTAGGTCTACTCACGACGATGGCTGTACTTGGAAAAGGCATGTACGTACAAATCAGTGTAAAAATTCAGACGAAAGCTCTTTTCCTTCTAGCTTGGGGTATGTCACCCTACCACGTCGAAGTCAGCCACCTGTTGGCCAGTGCTTGAATCGCACCGCTGTCGACAGCTGCTGACAACTTTTATGGCTCGGTTTTGAACAAGAGACGGACCGAAAAGTCACTATATACTGCAACTACCCTCGGGTCTTCGGTTGGGCGCCTCAGACGGGTAGCCGGCCCGCTCAGTCGACAGATTACCTGAAATGGCGAAGATGGAGGAAGCCGGTGGCCTAGGTTGAATGAGAAGTCAAACATGTGAATTTAGAACAAGTTGAATTTATTCATTAAAAAAAAGAAAACGCTAATGGTCTGGTGATGATAACTCTGGCGAGCATGCCCCCAAAATCGAAATAAAACAAAAAAATGAAATGTCATGCACATAAGAGAACAAAAAATTACAAAGTGATTACAATCAGATGAAACTCTTCTTCGCGCGCGAATTCCCGCTTGACGGCCATGCGCGGCCGGGAACTCCTCTTCGTCGCCCGGTCGAGAGGAAGTTAACACTGATTGTCTGATGTACTGTTCACACCTCTCGATCGAGGGTACGACATAAGACACTCAAACAGAAAATACCTCTGTTAGGCGGCCTGCGCCACCCACTGAAGTTGAACGACCTCAGGTCAGCTGGCTGCGAGGTTCGTGGCGAGCGAGGGGCGCCGCTCGGAAAATGTAGGTCAGATCAGGTACTTGCGAGGGTAGCGGCCAAGGCGGCCGGAACACAAAAGCGCCGTCTGCTCGCTGCGGTGAATGGGTCAGCACAGTTCATTCACTGACACGGTCGGTTCATTCCCGGTCGATCTCACAATACTTTGATACTAATGAGCCCGTGAATTATCGCACAAATTCACTAAGGAAAAGAGAGTCTCGAGTTCGCACGTAAATCGGACGTAATATAATACGAATTGCTGTCAAATGTTCATAATACTGTTCTGCGGCCTGCGTTCGTCACAGAAGTCTTGTACCCAAACTCTACAAGAAACTTAATAATTTTTCTAAGTCCATCGAACCGAACGCCACAACAGAATATAACAGGTTCCCCCCTGCGGCCGCCACTTGCGTCCGATTCTGAACACAGCTCCCCAGCTTCTCTTTTGTGCCTCGTCGCTCCAAGTTTTAGGAAACCTCGTTCCCCCTACCAAAATTATCCCTGTGACTCTGGAATATTCTAGAACAAACCCGAATTCTGGTTGCTATTGGCGAAAGGGTACTGCGCATTAGATATTTTCTGCCCAATCAGAGGATGTTTTCGAGGCCGAGAAAAGAGTGAGAGAGGGGCTGGTTATCGCTCCCTCTCGCTTTAATTTTGCGTCGAAAAGGGGCAGTTATTAACGACCGGGGGGGTGTGAGGGGCTAGGAATCTCTAGGGAGGTTGACGGAAGAGTTCCAGGCGTCGTGGAAAAATACTGAAGGGGTCGTGTGCAGAGCGGCTACCCAGAGTTGGGGCACACGTGTCCGCGACGAATTATGGAGCGAAGGGTGCCGACACCGTGGCGCCTCGCCTGGCCCTCGGGTCGCCCCCGTGGCGCCTCGCATCTCTCGCGTCGCCGCCTGCGTGGAGTTATTTTGCGGCAGAATAAACTTGAATCTATTCGGTATCACTACATTGGCCTCCCTTCCCGCAGTAGAGATATGCATCGTGTTTTAAAATTCGTAAGGCGTGGTGAGAAGTTTTGAAACCTGAGATGCTTATCTCGTCAAAAAAAAATCTAAAAAAGTGGTACCGAATTCTAACGACTAATTTCTGTGATAACAATTACATAAAAGGTCTTATTCAAATAATTACCCTTAAATTAAACTCATTAACCCTAATAATGGTGGAGTAATAAAATAAACTAATAAACTACAAGAAAATCTGAATTCCCTAATCTACGGTTACAAATATTATTTCTTAAACAGTGAAGGCACGGCTATCACGAACTACTCGGTAAGCTGTACGGTTCTGGCGAGTTTATTTTAGAGATTAATAAAGTTTGGAATTAAGTTTTCATTCTTTCATTTGATTGGTAGAAAGGCATTCTAACAGTCGCTTTAAATGACAAAGATGTTCCTGAAAATTTCGAGATGAAATCACAAGGTCGTCAATATAAGGCGTAACGAAGAGTTTGAGTTCGTCACCTAATTTTCCATCTAAGCATCGAATGAAGGCTGCGCCACTGTTCTTTAGGCCGAAAGGCATCCGCTTCCAGACATAAGTGAGGCCGTTGTAAAAGAATCCTGTAAATTTTCTGTCGTCTGGGTGAATAGCAATTTGCCAGTACGAACTAGAAAAATCCAAAGCTGAGAAAATTTTTGTTTGGTTAAACTTCCAAAGAATATCATCAATATTCTGCGGCGCCTCATTTTCTGGAACGGTCACTTCATTAATTCTGCGAGCGTCTAAACAAATTCTGACCCCTCCGTCTTTCTTTTTTACAACGACAATCGGATTTAGATAGGCGGTCACTGATCTCTCGATGATGCCCTCGTCAATCATTTTCTGACGGTCTCATCAACTTCCCCCCTTAAAGCTTGTGGAATAGGATAGTTTTTCATCTTAAACGGCGAGTCATCGGTAACCCTAATTCGAAAACAAAAGTCTTTAATTGGATGAACGGGGCGACCGAAGACATGTAAATAATCAAGTAGCACTGTCTGCAACTGGGAGCGTTCATCATAGTTCAAAAAATCACATTTTTGCACATTTTGGCAAATAATCCCCTTCGTCGTTTCCCCCCCTTCCCAAGTTGCACTAGAAATGCTAAGATCAATCCTATCTTCCCCGTCATCTTGAATAATAATTTCTTTACCGGCACCGAAACTCATAACATTTCTGGAAAAATCTATTATTCCACCGTTTTCTCTTAAAAAATCAACCCCCAAAATAACATCATGATTAAGATCTTCAATTACTAGACAGGGCACATCAAACAACATATCTCCTATATTAATTGAAATCAGGACCTGCATTGAAATTGGCTTGCTTCGTTTTCTCCCAACCCCTATGACATAGCATCTGACGGTAGGTAATGTCGGTACTGGAATCCGCTCGCTTATAAGTCGCGCATAAAATTTCTTTGACACAGCACTAATTTCACTACCAGTATCAATAAGAGCTTGGACACATAAATTTCCCATAAAGGATTCAATAATAGGGCATTTTCTGGCACGTTCTTTGATAGTCACATCCTCGTCTTCGTTAAAATCAAAAAAGGCATAATTCACTGATATGATCGCATGAAATGGTATCTCTAAAGAAACTCGTCCGTCACCCAGATACCGAGACAGCTGGGACGTTTCTAATTTGTTGAAGTCGGCCGGGATGAATTTTGCCGTCCATCTCTCTCATCGCGATGTCCACGGTTCTCACGGGATTCGGGCGGCGCTCGCCGATCATCTGCCTCGTTCCCTCCGGCCCTATTATCTCTATGCCACTGCGGCCTGCCTTGGTAGTTTCCGTCGGGCCTGCGATTTCTGTCGCGGTTCTCATTGTGATAGTTGTCCCGCGTTCTATCAAATTGTGCCAACAGTTCTTGGAAACGTTCTAAATCTCTACACTCCACGCTGTTGACAATATTCTGTACATACGTTGGGAAATGAGCTGTCAGTAACCAGATGATTTTTCGGTCGTTTGCCTGCGGGTCACACAGCTTGATGGCGGAGATTTTCTCCATGGCGTAGTCTAAATAGGACTGCCTGTGGCGGTTTTCCCATCGCGATTCTAAAATCTTCCGCTCGAACTCATATCTCCGTTGTTCGCCCCAGTATCGATTCAGAAACTTCTCCCGAAACTCTTCATAATTTTGAGGGAAAGGGTTTTAAAGCGGAAATCCAATAAGATGCATTGCCTTTCAACAATTCTTGCATAAATTTAGCCTTCAAGTGTGAAGGTACCGCCTTCGTGAGATTCATGTAATTTTCCGCCCGGTCAAGGAAAACTTTGGGATTTTCATCGGGTTTTCCGGAAAAATACAGGTTTTGCGGTGGAGCCCACGAGAAGCGAAGGCCTGAGCCACCAGAATTCGGATTTGGGTAATTCTCGCGTTCCTTTTCAATTTCCTCCTTTACCAATTCTAGGACAGTACGATCAATTTCCCTTTTTAATTTGGCTTCTCTCTCCCTGATGTTTTCCTCACTAATATTGCCTACTTGCGCGAACTTTTCGTGGATATGCGACACTTCTGAATGGAGTTTCTGTCCGATTTTATTAAATTTTTCGCCCATTTCCTGCTTAACTTCAATGATCTTTTCAGTAACCGACTCACAGCACGCTTCTACTTTGTCGTCGCATGCCTGTAATTTGGTCTGAATTTCGATTTTAAAAATTTTGAAATTTTCGGTAGTTTCCGCTTGTGCCCTTCCCAACTCCTGACTGAGTTTTTCTACGTTCCCCTCTATTTCCCCGCATCTGCCTTCGACCTGATTCTTTAAAATCCCTATTTCATGGTTAAGTTTTTGCTCGAGACTTTCTAATTTATTTGCTTGGGCTTCCAAATGACTTTCGATTCGGTTAAATCTGTCCTCACACTTGCTCTCATGTGCTGTGAACCGTTCATCTAACATTTCCTGTAATTTGGCAGCGTTATTTGAGATTTTCTCCTCTAATTTCGCGGCATTATTTGAGATTTTCTCCTCTAATTTCGCGGCATTATTTGAGATTTTCTCCTCTAATTTCGCGGCATTATTTGAGATTTTCTCCTCTAATTTCGCGGCATTATTTGCAATTTTCTCCTCTAATTTTGCGACATTGCTATCTGACTGGTCTTTAATTTCTTTCAATTTAGCGGCGTTGTCTGAAAATTTCTCCTCAAATTTGGCAACAGTGTTATCTGAAATTTCTCTCATAACGCGCAAGATCTCACTTAAGGTGGGACCTTGCGTCGACGGCTCCTCAAAACTGTCTTCACCCGTCACGTCAATACCTGATTCGTCCTGCATTTTTACAATGTTACGCGGTTTCACTTGTTTTAGTACGCGCACACGGTATTCACACAACACAACACAACACAAGACAATGACACTTACAAGGAAAACACAGTACAAAATGACATCCTCAACAGACCATAAGTTATTAACTTCTCTACACCGTGCTTCCATCCATCATCTTAATAATTTAAACAATTTAATAATTTAGGCAGAGAAATCTCAGGGCGCTTATCTGGGATATTAAAAAATGAAAATTACGATTATTTCGCGTTAATCGAGCCCCACGTTGGGCGCCAATTGCAACTACCCTCGGGTCTTCGGTTGGGCGCCTCAGACGGGTAGCCGGCCCGCTCAGTCGACAGATTACCTGAAATGGCGAAGATGGAGGAAGCCGGTGGCCTAGGTTGAATGAGAAGTCAAACATGTGAATTTAGAACAAGTTGAATTTATTCATTAAAAAAAAGAAAACGCTAATGGTCTGGTGATGATAACTCTGGCGAGCATGCCCCCAAAATCGAAATAAAACAAAAAAATGAAATGTCATGCACATAAGAGAACAAAAAATTACAAAGTGATTACAATCAGATGAAACTCTTCTTCGCGCGCGAATTCCCGCTTGACGGCCATGCGCGGCCGGGAACTCCTCTTCGTCGCCCGGTCGAGAGGAAGTTAACACTGATTGTCTGATGTACTGTTCACACCTCTCGATCGAGGGTACGACATAAGACACTCAAACAGAAAATACCTCTGTTAGGCGGCCTGCGCCACCCACTGAAGTTGAACGACCTCAGGTCAGCTGGCTGCGAGGTTCGTGGCGAGCGAGGGGCGCCGCTCGGAAAATGTAGGTCAGATCAGGTACTTGCGAGGGTAGCGGCCAAGGCGGCCGGAACACAAAAGCGCCGTCTGCTCGCTGCGGTGAATGGGTCAGCACAGTTCATTCACTGACACGGTCGGTTCATTCCCGGTCGATCTCACAATACTTTGATACTAATGAGCCCGTGAATTATCGCACAAATTCACTAAGGAAAAGAGAGTCTCGAGTTCGCACGTAAATCGGACGTAATATAATACGAATTGCTGTCAAATGTTCATAATACTGTTCTGCGGCCTGCGTTCGTCACAGAAGTCTTGTACCCAAACTCTACAAGAAACTTAATAATTTTTCTAAGTCCATCGAACCGAACGCCACAACAGAATATAACAGGTTCCCCCCTGCGGCCGCCACTTGCGTCCGATTCTGAACACAGCTCCCCAGCTTCTCTTTTGTGCCTCGTCGCTCCAAGTTTTAGGAAACCTCGTTCCCCCTACCAAAATTATCCCTGTGACTCTGGAATATTCTAGAACAAACCCGAATTCTGGTTGCTATTGGCGAAAGGGTACTGCGCATTAGATATTTTCTGCCCAATCAGAGGATGTTTTCGAGGCCGAGAAAAGAGTGAGAGAGGGGCTGGTTATCGCTCCCTCTCGCTTTAATTTTGCGTCGAAAAGGGGCAGTTATTAACGACCGGGGGGGTGTGAGGGGCTAGGAATCTCTAGGGAGGTTGACGGAAGAGTTCCAGGCGTCGTGGAAAAATACTGAAGGGGTCGTGTGCAGAGCGGCTACCCAGAGTTGGGGCACACGTGTCCGCGACGAATTATGGAGCGAAGGGTGCCGACACCGTGGCGCCTCGCCTGGCCCTCGGGTCGCCCCCGTGGCGCCTCGCATCTCTCGCGTCGCCGCCTGCGTGGAGTTATTTTGCGGCAGAATAAACTTGAATCTATTCGGTATCACTACAATACATATTAGTGGTAGAATAGTGATAGGGTCATTCCATGTCAAATCGGCCAAAATTTCCCGACCATCTTCCGATAAGACTGAAACTTTTTAAATCGTTTCAGAATGACGAAACAACATTGAATATTTTATTTTTGGCATTAAATTTTACTTCCTTTTGAAAATTTTGAAACGCGATATTTTACATGAGTTTCAGGGGGTATTATCTAAAAAACTAGTAATGTATCTTCAAATTTGATTTTACTTTGCAACTTGCCTTATATTTCTAATGAATACATCCCACCCTAAAGTTTGATATGATAAACCCTAATTATAACGGCATTAATAAGGCCTTATTAAGGCCAAAGTAAATAATTACAATTTTTTTTTCAAAATTCATTTTTTCAAATACTACATCTCGGATTTTCTTCTTTTAGTCGTCAAATTGAAGTGGAGACATTGAAGTTTATAGTAGTTAAAGGATCTCGATGGTAAATTTGAATTTACCAATGTTATTACCAGTTAAAGTTACATTTTCATTTTTGCTTTTAATGGACTTAGGAGTACTACGCATTTATAAACGCTTATCATTTGTGAATCTTGCTTTCATTATTTAGTGACCAGTGTGTGGTAAACAATACTTTGCGCTCGCTCCGCGGCGGTCATGGAGTACTAATAATCTCTCCTTCTCCTCCTCTCTCCTTCTCCTCCTCTCTCCTTCTCCTCCTCTCTCCTTCTCCTCCTCTCTCCTTCTCCTCCTCTCTCCTTCTCCTCCTCTCTCCTTCTCCTCCTCTCTCCTTCTCCTCCTCTCTCCTTCTCCTCCTCTCTCCTTCTCCTCCTCTCTCCTTCTCCTCCTCTCTCCTTCTCCTCCTCTCTCCTTCTCCTCCTCTCTCCTTCTCCTCCTCTCTCCTTCTCCTCCTCTCTCCTTCTCCTCCTCTCTCCTTCTCCTCCTCTCTCCTTCTCCTCCTCTCTCCTTCTCCTCTCTCCTTTCTCCTTCTCCTTTCTCCTTCTCCTCTCTCCTTCTCCTCTCTCCTTTCTCCTTCTCCTTTCTCCTTCTCCTCTCTCCTTCTCCTCTCTCCTTCTCCTCTCTCCTTTCTCCTCTCTCCTTCTCCTCTCTCCTTCTCCTCTCTCCTTCTCCTCTCTCCTTCTCCTCTCTCCTTCTCCTCTCTCCTTCTCCTCTCTCCGTCTCCTCTCTCCGTCTCCTCTTTCCGTCTCCTCTCTCCGTCTCCTCTCTCCGTCTCCTCTTTCCGTCTCCTCTTTCCGTCTTCTCTCTCCGTCTCCTCTCTCCGTCTCCTCTCTCCGTCTCCTCTCTCCGTCTCCTCTCTCCGTCTCCTCTCTCCGTCTCCTCTCTCCGTCTCCTCTCTCCGTCTTTTCTGTCAGCCTGCTCTCTCCATCTGCTCTCTGCATCTACTCTCTCTATGTCTCTCTCCGTCCGTGTCCGTCTCTCTCTCTCTCTTGCGCGCGCGCTGCCTGTCCTGGGCTCATCGGTCTCGTCGTGTCTCACACGGCAACACCAACAACAACGAAGCGCAGATGGAGCTCAGTTGGAATGGAAATTGAATTAAAATGAACCGCCATCTTGCGCTGCAGCGCGATCTAGTGGTGTTGCAACTAAATGAACGGCATAAAAACTTTCGTAAAAAAAAATAAAACACGTAGAAATACCAACTTACCAACTTCCATGTAGATCGTACATACGATGTCGGAGATCACTGCTCTGGTACATCCCAACATCCATTTTATGAATATATATTCTATCCTATTCCGGTCTTTTGAAATCAATTTTAGAAAGATTCGGAAGCAAAGGAATTGAATATTGATTCCAGAGGAATCGAAAGAAAGTAATCAATTTCGGAATCGAATCAGCAGAATTGGATTGTCACTAGACACAATATAGCAGAATGCAGTAGACACAAATGGCGTATGGGCTTGCATGTCTCGCCAATAGATTTCCCTGTTCCTTAAATTATCATATGTACTTCGCCTTTAGAATAAGTGCCTGTCAAAATGGTAAATTCAGTATAAGTAATGTGACATTTCTGGTGGGAAAAAATTATTTCTACCCTCCTATCCTAACGTTCTCGCTGTCACAAAAGCCGCTTGACACAAACCGCGACTGCTCAAAACAGCTGCTAACAGGAAATTGTCAAAAACTATAATATTTTAAAATGCAAATCACAAACGGAATTAAGACAATATTACTTTCAATAGATTAATAAATGAAATATTATACTAGACCTCTAAATAATATATTCGTATTTCAAAAAGAGAAACCGAGATTCATTGTGTATAATTGTCACTACCATCTCACCTGTTTTGGACGCAATTACAGTCGGAAATTTTTCCCGCAAAAGTAAAGAAATCCAAGTTGTGACTATGTTACTGTACAAAAAATTGATTTTAATGATTAAATTTGTTCAACAAATTAACCAATTATTTGAACAATTTTAATCTTTAAGATAAATTTTCATCTCAAATTAACGTATATTCAAAAATATTTCATTGTCTGTCAATGCAGTCCGATTCTGCAATTCAGATGTACTCAATGCAGAATATTACAATGAATTTCAACACCAATTTCATCCCATAATTGCTGGGAGTCAGGAAACTATTAATTTTCTTGCTGATACTCTCATATTTCCGAACATTATAACCACTTCTCGGCTTCTAAAACCACTTCGCGTTTAATTAGAGCGCTCATATATTGTTACAACCACGATACTTTTACAGCCAGGCGAAACATTATTACACATTTGATTACACATTATTCATGCATATTTTGTTATGATTCTTTACTATTCCAGATGACAATTTTTTTACTTTACATCAGGATTTGATAGTTGACTTTAAGAATTTCATTGGAGAGTAAAATGTAAACCTACAGGCAAATTGTCACTGAAAATTAGGACTCGTTTAATATTTTTTGAAAAGGAAATTTGAAATTAAAAAAAAATACAACTGGTACCACCTGTTTCTGTTTTGGCATTTTGGCAACCGCGTGCCTTTGCTTCCTTACAAGATAACCATGGCTGGCACGTAGACGCAGCATAGGTGAAGGTGGGCGACAGCTCTTAAGCTGCAAGTAACTTTCCGATTTCAGTGTTTTCTCCATTTAAGAGTTTAGGTGGACATACATGGCACACATGCCAGAATCATTTCGCGCTGAGCAGGGTGGGTGGGGTGGGGTGGGGTGGGGTGTGATGGACAGAGACATCAGCGGGCAAACAAAACGTCTCTTTTGGCGATTCTGCACAGTAAGCTTAAGAAACAACACAATACTACGGAAGATGTGGAGGGAGGTTATGACTGATTTATCGATTTATTAACATCAACATAATTATTACTTAAAACCAGCTCAGAGAGAAATTTATTTAATTTATTAGTCAAAGAACAGTAAAAACTATATGTGACGTATGGGGGAAGTTCCATTAGAAAGATATCTCGGTAAACATTACCGCCAAGCTCTTAATAATGACAATAATATATTATTATTGTAGAAACCTGCAAATTAAACAAAAAGAAAATCTTAATAAAATTAGTAAAAATGTTAATAAAATAAAAAGAAATAAATTAATAATTAATAAAAAATAAAATATAATTTCCTTAAAATGACAATAACCTGACCTTACAGTAAAGACTCGATTACCATTTGTCAGGAGAGAGGAGTTTACTCTTTTTAGTGTCGAAACTGAAACAAGTCGAAGTGCAACAAGGAAGAATACGTTCTTTCTCTTTCTTCCAATAGAAATTAGCCACATTCTCTCGAAATCTGAGGTCACGTGGCCGGCGGCCGCCAAAGTTAAAGGGATGCGGAAAGTATTTTACACGTTGTCAGATTGCCAAAACAAGAGCACGTGTTCTCAGATATGGGTTGCGATTTAAAATAAAGACCCAGGGGTATATCATGTAATCCCGCCAGTAAAGTAATGACATCCCCAGCGAGAACTTGGACAACATTCCCTGTACTTCCGCCAAACTAGTTTCTCGCCTAATGCCATTCCCTCCAATACGAGTATCGTTGTTGCCATTATCAGCACCAGTGTCTCCTCTCGCAACTATCTTGACCCCAGAACTCCGAGTATCTCGATCGCGTCCTGTAGCTCGATACAGCACTGCCAACACCGTAGGGAGCATTATATTGATATGAGCGCCGATGCAATATTTAGCAGACGTCTTGAGCCCTCGTCCTGCGCTCTCGCCGGCTCCCCACGAGCATCCACGTGCACCCCACGTGCCCCTCCAACAGGCCGTCGCCCGGGTCGTGCACCTTGTCAATATTTCACGTCGCGTGCAACAGTTTTCCCTTTGTGGAAATTGTGTTATCGCAATGGACTAGCGAGCGACCCTCCGCCCCTCCGTGACGTGGCGGCGGCGGCGTTCTCGCTCCCGCCCGCGCCCTCACATCCGCCCTCACCCATGGACCCGCCTTCGCCCCCGTCGTCGCCCCACCTCCGCCTTCGCACCCGCCTCCGCCGTCACCGTCACCCGCGTCTCCGTGCTCACTTCCGCCTCCGTCTCTACTCTCTCCTTCACCCTCGCCCCACCCTGCCCTCGCTCTCGCCTTCGCCTCCGCCTCTACCCACGCCCAAGCCACCACCTCCACCCCTGCCATCGCGTCGGACTCCGCCCTCGCCACCGTCTCTGCCCTCGCTGCTGTTGCCGCCTTCGCCTCCACTACCGCCCTCGCACCCGCCTCCTCGCTCATCCTCGTCCGCGCCACTGCCTCCACTAGCAACATCGCCCGCATCTATGCACTCACCTCCGTCTCCGCCTCCGCCCTCGCCCTCGCCCCCCCTGTCCTCGCTTCACCCCGTTTTCCCTCCACCCCGTCCTCCCTCTCGCTGTCGACCTTGATGCCTGTATTGTTGTGAATTCAAGGAAACACTCCGGAATAAACGCATGTTTTCGTTCTCATGAAAAAAATCAGCTCTCATGCATAAAAAATGTAACTTCCGAATTTTAATTAACAGTCTTGGAGTAGAATTGCATATATGGCGATAACGAGATAACATCGCATATGTGACCTGTGGCTTGAACTGTTCGTTTCAGCAAGTAGGTGAGGAGCTGTGAGTGAGGAAACATTCGAATACTACTAAGGGTTGAGCTTAATTTGTGCAATCAAATAGTCAATTTAAATTTATTATTAAGCCTTATTTCTCTTTACTACTTCTAATTATTTTGAGTTTATATCAGTTTCTGCTCATTTTTGATCAAGCATCCTACAAAGTGAAATCATCAAGTTGAGTCGGCAGAAAATAATCCAATACTTTAGTATAGAAATAAATTTCCAATTTTGCACCCCAGCAAGCTGCCTCTCCAAAACTGCCTCTCCAAAACCTCCTCTGTTCCATATAACAAATCAAGGAAAGTTAAATAATATTGCAAAGAGTAGGGTTGTACTTACCCGATCCCGTATTTTCGCACTACTTTACCTGGCCTTCTCAAGAGTAAAAACCTTTTCTAATATTTTTGTGACAATGAAAGGAAGGGAAAAGCAAACTCTCGAGGAAGATTAAATAACTTTTAATTTCCCGTATACGTACGTATACACGCAGTGATATACGTAGTATAGGAAAAGTTACGTAATGCTGCGCGAAAAAATGGCCAATTTTCGGCGGAAAAAAATTAATTGCCGGGCCGTGAAAACGAAGAAGTAGATAAAACCAGTTGCTAAATTAAGAAAAAAATCCCCTAACACGTGGTGTAGCCAGAAACCCTGTTTTCCAGGTCCTTGATACCGAAAAACCAATTGAAAGGAAAACGTCCGTTCGTCCGTCCGCCCGTCCGTCCGTCGGTCCGTCTGTCCGTCTGTGAACACTGCTAGCGCCTAAACCATTCGTACGATTTCTTCCAAAATGGATATTCCTCAGTCAATCTGATTCTAGTCAAAGCTTTCAGATTTTGAAAAAGATTTTTCAAAATTTGGGGGTACTTTATATGAAGCCCCCCGGACATTTTCAAAATTTTCTAAAAAAACGGCTCCAAATTTTTTCATTAAATTTCTTGTAAGATTAGAGTAAAATACACTTATTAACATGGCATAGGACCTATTTTCACGAAAAACTGAATTTTCGAAAGTTGTGAAAGTTTGACTTTTTTTCGGCGTCTTTCTCCAACTACAAAATTGAAGATAGAGATTTTTTCTTCAAATAAAATTCGTTCTGCATATTGAGTTCTTTCATCAAGGTCATGTATATATTTTTCAAAATTTTAGTAATTTTCGTGCAATATTGCGTGCAATATGTGCAATTTAAAAAAATTACAAAAACAAGATTTTCTCAAAAACGGCTCCATATTTTTTCTTTAAACTTTTGGTAGGGATAGTGGTAAATGTATTATATCAGATGACATAAAAGCCATATTGCTCTATAGGTTGTTTTTTTTTTCAAAAATTACAAAAATGTATTTTTTTTACTTGTCTCTCACGTCGTTAATATTTACATTAGCGGCGATTTTTTCACATTATTATATTGACGAGTACATGTGCTTTAAATAATGTCCAATAAACTTTATCGAAAACACAACCGTTTTCTGTGAAAAGTAGCTCAAAATTTCGCATTTTCAGAAACGCCCAAACGCCATTTTCTTATAAATGGCTGCAAATTTTTTCTTCAAAGTTTTGTAACGGATAGTGCTAATTACACTCTTTAATACAGCGTAAAGTTTATTTTGAGTTAATTATTTGTTTTTTCAAAAATTACATAATGGTAATTTTCTTGAAAGATCTGTCACATCTTCAATATGCACATTATCAGCAATTCGTAAAGATTATTATATTTGTGAGTGTAAGTGCTTTAAATAACTTCAAATAAAGTATTTTGAAAACTCAAATATTTTCTGTGAAAATGAGCTTCAAATTTCTCATTTTTAGTAGGGCTAAAACGCCATTTTTTTCTTAAACGGCACATAATTTGTAAAAGAAAATTGCCATTTGTGACTAGGTTTTTGTGTTCTATAATATTCTAAAATTAATGTTTCCGTTCTAACAATAAGAAACCGAAAAATTAAGAAAATAACAGAAAAATGTACTTTTGGCGGAGATAGATGACAGCTGGGAAGAAAGGGTTTGTTGCAATTCCGAATAGCTAGCGAAGACCCAAGGAAATAGAAAACTAATACGGGAAAGTCTGTACCCTTCTGTAGCACCACTAGTTTCAATTGTTTTAAAAAAAAAGTATGATTTTTTTCCCAGAACATCTCTTAATAATGCTGAATAAATCTTTATTGAAAATTTGTTTCCAACATAAATTGTATTATTATTGTTGTTTGATATTCTGTAAGTTCATTAGAAGTTACATTTATACATTTTTAAACAAATAAATACGTTTCATTAACAACGGTCCTTCTTAATAGAAAGGATAAACAAAGGGATAGGGAAAGGATGGGGTTTAACATGCGAGAGTTCTCGCACGGGTACGCTATTTATGATGATGATGATGATTATTATTGATTAAATGTTAATTAATTGTAATGCTATTATTAGCATCTTCATAATGTAATATACAAAATATTACAAGGAAAAAAACACCGCGCTTTACTGTGGACCAAAGAGTATATATGCTGTGGACGGTGCGAAGCGGTTACTAGGTGACGAATGTTTGTTTACATGCATGACGTAAGAAGGAACTGATTGTAGGTCTCCGGCGTAATTTATAAACTCTTCTACACAAAAAAACATGGAACATAAATAAGCAGGTTATGTAGTGGTCAGAAATGGACGATGGACATTATCAATCGGAATGCGAGATGCTTTAGTTAGAAGCGCGGTGGTTTTGACGTCTGTTGAAAGTACAGCGGGGCCTTTTTTTATTTGGTGGAAAAATAATTTTGTTTGGAAGTTCTCTGGGCTCTGAACGTTCGGAGGAGAAGCATCGTTTTGGTACCTGCGCGAAGGTTGTCTGATTGATTTAAGTGGGACATCGCCGTATTATGTGTAATAGGGAGCATAGAATTTGGAACTTTGTCAATGCATCCAAAAAAGACTTTGTTTAAAGCAATTATTTTATTCACCGACATGGAACATTAGTTGAACGTTTATTAATTATTCTAATTCCGGACTTGACAAATAGGTTAAAAGACATAAGCAGGAATTTACGCGAAATGGAACAGTTCGTGGCTAGGCGTCCGCCCGTGACGCAGTGTTATAGATGATAGGCTTAACAGCAAAGAATTCGGAATTTTTGTAAGGAATTCAATTTAAACATCAAGAGAAAAGCAGATGATTTCGGCGACGACTGGCGTGAAGATGGATTTTCGGCGCGGAAGCCAAGGGTGATATGGAACTGCGTGGCCTCATCTAACAACGCCAAGATAATTCGGTACCGTTAGTTAACTAAATGGAAATATTAAGAAAATGAAAAAAAATGTACTTTTGGCGGTGATAGATGACAGCTGGCAAGAAAGAGTTTACAGCAATTCCGAATAGCTAAGACCCAAGGAAATAGAAAACTAATACGGGAAAGTCTGTGCCATTCTGTAGCACCACTAGTTTTAAATATAGTTTTAAATATGAACGGAAATTATACAATTGTAATATTTCGCAACCATTACTAATGCAACAAAGTTCGTTCTTTTGTAGCATAACTAGTTTCTATTTCAAAGTTGATCCTATTCTTAATTGTATTTGTTTAATAGATATAATGTAGTCAATGTAATGTTAAATTTAGACAAGTGCTCAGTATCGACATTTCTTCAACCATCTACTGGGAGACAAAGATTTTTCGTCAGTTGGTTTGACTGTTTAAATCTGTTCCTCTTGTGTATAACGAAATTACCAGAAAAACCCGTGTACAAGTATACATTTGAAGAAAGAAAGAAAGATAGATACAAATTTGTTCCTAGAGATGTGAGACCAACAAAGAGGATTGGCAACTGCCGTACTATCGACTAGTAATAGTAAAACATCTGCAAATATACAACAGAATCAAGTAGTACTGGAAGTTTCGGAGCCGGTGGGAGTGTTCTAATTGGCTCTAAATGCACAGGAGAATTGTGAGGCGCAGCGTGGGCCGGTGCAACACGGCGGACCTTGCGCTTGAGAGCAAAGGAGGCTGGGAACAAGCGGAGAGTGTGGAACGAGAATGAAGGACGAGAGCGTGGACGAAGGCAAAGACAAGGGCGAAAGCGAAGACGAGGGCGAAGGCGAAGACCAGAGAAAAGGCGAAGACGAGGGCGATGGCGAAGACCAGAGCGAAGGCGAAGATAAGGGCGAAGGCAAAGACGAAGACGAGGGCGAAGGCAAAGACGAAACCGAGAGCGAAGGCAAAGACGAAGACGAGGGCGAAGACTGTGGTGAAGACGAAGACCGTGGTGACGGCGGAGACGGTGGTGACGGTGGTGACGGCGGAGACGGTGGCAAAGGCGGAGACGGTGGGAAAGAAGAAGACGGTGGCAAAGACGAAGACGGTGGCAAAAACGGAGACGGTGGCAAAGACGAAGACGGTGGCAAAAACGGAGACGGTGGCAAAGACGAAGACGGTGGCAAAAACGGAGACGGTGGCAAAGACGAAGACGGTGGCAAAAACGGAGACGGTGGCAAAGACGAAGACGGTGGCAAAAACGGAGACGGTGGCAAAGACGAAGACAGTGCCAAAGTTGAAGACGGTGGCGAAGACGAAGAGGAGGGTGAAGAAGAAGACGATAGAAAAAGTGAGGACGAAGGCGGGAATGGGGGAGGAATGGCATGTCGGGGAGGGCGAGAAGTAGGGCAGGAGCTAGGCAGTGTGGGTGGAAACCGGGTGGAGGTTGGGGTGGGAGAGGACAGGGTCGGGACGTAGGAGAAACGGGGCGAGGCAGCGGGCCGCAACGTGGGCGGGGCCGTGGAAAGGGGGGGAAGACAGGGAGCGCGGTAGCGGCAGGGCATCGGCAGGGCAGGGGCGGGCCGATTGGCCGCTAACTAGCGGCGCGTGATTGGGCGGAAGTCGCCGGGCGGCGGCGCCGAGACGTGACCGCGGCGCACCTGAGGTTCCGCGCCCGGGGCGGGCCAGGGGCGGGGGCGGAGACGACGGCGCGGGGAGTGGTGAGGTGGGGAGAAGAGAGGTGGCACGGGGCGCCGGCCGCAATTAGGTACACCCGTCTCCACCACCTCCACATGTGCACAGTGGGCACAAGTGCCCTGCTTGGCGAACATACTGACATCGAATTTTACGTTTTGGTCGTGCAGGGCTTTTTATTTTAGGAGATTATATTGCGTTTTATGATCAACATTTACACTCGTATTCTTAACATTGTTACTTACGCTTTTGCAAATATTAGGAGAACATTAATTACATTTTGAAAATGACTTATTTAAATCAATGTACCACATATCCGCTATTACAGAAACAATATTTTTTCTGTTTCCAATATCTCAATTACTAGAAATTCAGTGAAAACTACTCTGCTTTTAACAGGTTTCTATTATTTGTTTAGATATCCAGGAACTCGGCAAAACCCCGAAACAATGAAAGTTTCGATTGTGATTGAAAAGTAAAAATATTTAATTGTGATATTCTGTCTATTCTCATATTGCACGTACCGATGAATTCTCATATTTCGTGCGTCATTGCTTATAATTAACTTCATGTGATAGCAACGTTACACGAACAGACCATCCGCTATTAAATATTTAACATTCACGTCATGCGTTATGGAACAGCAACTTATTGTATATTCTTGGCACTTAAACAATGTACTGTAATATTTATACTATGTTCTTACCATTCGTGAAGACTGTTTTTGTTAAAATATTTAATTTATTCCAATGTTAGGATAATATTTTTTGTGTTCTTGAGCAGTGTGCTTGCCATCTTTTGGAACACTATTTTCTGCTGTTTTGTTCAGGAGTGCTTTTGTTGTTACTGGTCACTGGTGTTTTAATTTTTGCCATAAGTACCTGGAAAGTAATTTGTTATATTTTCAAATGTTTTAAACACGACAATATATTTTAATTTCATCCGTAACTATTTACTTTCTTCCGTTAGCATTTGTATTTGCCGCAAGTATGAGGCAACAAAGGAAATGATTTGCAAACCTTCATGGCTCATTTTACACCATCCTAACATTTATTTGCCAGTGTTCATCGAAAATATACAAATTATTTTTGTTAATGCTAAAATAATTAATTCAAAAGAAATAAAGTTCTACTCTACTAAAAGTGCTAGTGAAAATTTCCTGAGTGGGATGCCAAACCACTAGAAATACAGGCATAAAAAGAGAAATTCTTAGTAGCAAAGTGCCATTATTGGAAATTTTATATCGTCAGAACTTACTGCAGTGCTAAATTCACTAACATTTCAACATTACTTACTAAAAGAGGAGGATGTCGTAGGTATGATGAAACACATGTGAATGTCCGAATATAAAGCAACTAAGGTCAGGTTAGAGGTCAAGCAACCTTGGCCAGTACTACCTAGAAGTGCAAGTCCAGGGCGGCCATTCGCGTCATATACTCAGTGAATAAACAAAACTTAGGAATATTTAAAAAAATATTTAATAGTTACGTATATTTAATAGTTTAATAATTCACGTATTTTAACAAAAAATATTTTTAATGTTGGCTCAGATTTGAAGTTCGGACAGTTTCTCACAAGAATAAGTTAATAAAGAACAATAAAGCGTTTAAGATAATTTTATTTTTAATATTTTAAAATTTGAAACTTACCATAAATTTGATGTTTTACTTAATAACAAATTCATTTCCTGTAAATAAATTTGAATAATAAAATTATCGTATCTTTTAATATTTGAAAATAGCCTCCCATTAAAAACACTACGTTCCAAAACACAGCCAAGTAATACAGAGACAACATTCTGGGGGTCATAACTTCCTTAATTTCTATTAAAATAAAACAGAATGGGATTCATGAGGAAAATTACAAACACAATTCGGTACAAAGTGAAGAATTTATAAATTTTGTTTTTTGATTTGAAGACAAGTTTTGGAAGTTTCTAAGTTTCTTCACATATTTATTGAATTATAGGCCATAGCGAGCTTTGAAATATTTTATACTATTTATAAATGTAAAAGCATTGTTTTGCTGAGGCAAAAGCACGGAAAGTGAAAAGAGTAATTTCAACTTTCACTTACGCCACCAAAGAGATGGCATTTCTATATATCAGAGGGGGGAAGAATTCCATGAATTTTTGATGAAAATCGAGTCGGTTATAATTAAAAGAGATATTTTTTGCGAATTTTTACGTGGGTTCTTTGCGATGGTAGCAGTGTTTTTAAGAGAAATCCTTTTTTTAAAAGAAAGAAAACAATAATTCTTAAATTGAACTTATGGTTTTAGCAAATAGTAACAATTAGTGCTCATTCTCGCCAACAAAGAAAGGAAGATCGATTGTTGGTTGGAATAATGTCACAGTGTTGAATGACATAAAAGGATTGGAAATTAGGAACTAGATAGTCCAATCACGATAAAGTCAAGATCAAAAGTAGTAGAAAGCTGCTGTGGAGATGCTCAAAAGATTCAAATGAGTGTTATAGCACCTAAAAGAAGAAGAAGTAGCAGAAGTAGAAGAAGAAAAGTCAGAAGTGAAAGAAGCAAAAGCAGACACAGAAAAGAAGTAGCAGAAGAAACAGAAGCATAGGAAGATGAAGAAGAAGAAGAAGGAAAGAGGAAGCCGAAGAAGGAGAAGTGGATGCAGAATAATAAAAAAAGCAGAAGAAGTAACAGCAGAGGAAGCAGAAAATGTAGCAGCAAATGAAGCAGGAAGCAGAAGGGGAAGAGGAAGTAGAAGAAAGAGGAGAGGAAGCAGAATAATCAAAAGAAGCAGAAGGAACAGAGGTTCCTCTTATGAGGAACCAGGAGAAAAGTAAGACAATGACGAATAATCAAACGAAGCAGAAGAAGCAAAGATGCAGAAGAATCGGAAAAAGAGGCATCAGAAAAAGAAGAATAAGCTGAAAAAACAATAGAAGGAAAAAAGTAAACAAAACAAGAAGCAGTAGAAGAAGAAAAATAAGGATAGGAGGAGAAAGCAGAAGGAGCATGTGAATTATCAACTGAATGTATATATTACTTCCAATTTGTAATTGCTATCCACTTCAAAAAGGATGAAAATAAAGCGTCTCAGCAGCATCTGAAGTGCCTGGCTAGGGGTCGCGCCGGCTGCCGGGCACAGCGGGAGGGCGTCCACTGTGCGGGGGCGTGGGGCGCCTTCCTTCCCATGCGCGTCACGGGCGGCTAATCCCCCTCTAACGAGCGGCGGGTGGCGACTTGGCTCGCGTCTAAACCAATCCGACCCCAGCTTAGCGGCCCGCGCAGCTAATTCTTCTCGCCGCGGACGCCCCCCTCTCCCCCCTCCCAGAGGCCCGCGTGGGCCGCTCTCTTCCCCGCGCTGCCGCCGCCGCCGCGCGGCTTAGCACATCCGACGCCGCGACGCGCGCCGCATAGCCACCGCCCACGCCCACGCCCACGCTGCGAGGCGGTAATGTTGCCTTTATTGACCACCGCTCGTCGTCGCACTCACCGGCTTAGTTGGCTAGGGGCATCCGTTGATTCAGTGCCTCTGACCTGGAGGTATCAGGGTTTTGGTAACATAGAGACTTTTTTCAAGTAGTGAATTTGAAAGACGTAACACGACAATTCTGGAGAGAATTGTTCTGCGCATGCGCCGGCATCCAATGACGGGCTTTTAATTGACGAGTCCCGTCATTCTCCATGTTTTGTCGTCTACGACAAATGTCTTCATAGCTTACACTTTACGTAGTTTTCGCCGCCACCACTAAACACGAATTCGACACTAACACACAATAATGGAAATAATGAAAATTACAATATCCTTAGTACAAACATAATAGAGCAGGAACTTTATGGTTAATTTTTACGCAAGTTAATTCATACACGTCAGGAATAAACTACCGCATTCGTTTAGAATTTGAAGGTTATGTGTAAATTGAGGCTTGTCACGAAAACAGTTGTTTATCTACAGGGTGAAATAATTGTAATAATTTTTCCCATTACTAATAAAAACAATACAAATATGTAGTCAAATAGTGGGTTTAGGAAGCTATTCTTTAGGCCTACTTTGAAGATAAAGACATGTATTTTACTTATTCGTATGAAACAATTAGATTCCAGGTATTATACATATTTATTTCGGGTAATCCTCATGAAAACATAAATGGAGTCAGAAGCTTCACAGACGATTTTACGACTTGCAAAAACTTATTTTTCTGGAGATACGTTAATTTGTGATTGGCGACAATGATTAAGAACTACGACATTGGATTTTCCGTCTTGAAAAAACTCTCTATTGTGTGATATACTGATACAGTAAACCCTCATTAACACAACTTCCAAGGGACCGAAATAATCTGAGTTCGTCTTATAAACATTCGTGTTTTCCGGGTAATATAAACGTCAGTAATCCCGAAATCCCTTGCTGGGACCGCGCTCTTGGTGTTACGGAAAAAATTCGTGCTAAGCGACTTCGTGCTAACGATGGTTTACTGTATTATGTAATTTACTTTGGAGACTGATGAGAAAAACTCGATTGATCTCAAAGCCAGATTGAGATCTACTAGATCAAGGCCACATGTAAAGAATAGAAGAACTAATGCTATGATGGACGAATTGCAACACTTTATAGCAAAACTGATGTCTAGTTTTGAGACTATGAGAAAGCTGTATCAGCACTTCTTTTCCATGAGTCGCACTGGCATAGGTGGCTCAGGGAATCAACTGATGCCACTGCAGTACCTCTGACCGAGAAACCCCAGGGTTCGTGTACCGACGGTGGCAGGTATTCGGCACTAGCTACTCGCACATAGCTACGTCGAGCCCAGACGCTGTGTGGAGATTTCTAGAGGTCGGCTGCTCTTATCAATAGTTTTCCGAATGGCGAGCGCCGGCGCCGACCTACTCGTCGGCTTGGGCGGTTTTCCTCCTCACGGTTTCTCCGATCGACACCAAGCGAATGCCGGAGCAGTACCCTAACAAACGAGCCACGGACCACGGACCATGCACGATCTTTCCTTCCTCTTCCCGGTCTTATGCTCTCCTCTTAATTTCACTCACACTTACGTGCACTACACTACTATGCGTGTCTTGGACCGTGGGGGTCGCGGGTTCGAGTCCCGCCTCGAGCATGGTTATGTGTATTTGTCCTTTCACCCCCTATCATCACCATAATATGATGATATTATCGTTTCATACTCATACTATCCAATAGTGGTCGCTAATGACCTAGTAGTTGGTCCGACCTTAAATAAAAAAAACTACTGCGCGTGCCGGGAGACCAATCAGGAGCGTAGAACTAGTCCCCGCTGGGGTGGTGTCTCGCTGGTGGGAGAAATCGGGGTGGGGAAAACCGCGCCAGCCCACGAGTTGGTCGGCGCCGGCGCTCACCATTCGGCGGGAGAAGATCGCCTACACCTCCCATGACAAAAACATGCTCTACATTTACGGAACTAATCCTAAGAAGTCAAACGCGCCGGGAATTACTAATCAATCGTTTACATCAGTGATAAGGTCGATGTCACGAGAGGGAGTCGGTGGCACCTGTTCCACGACGAAATCGCTCCTCCACGCAGTTCATTACCTCACCACCAGAGACAACGCCATCCCTATTGTAAAACGGCGGGGTTACTACTACTCGTAATAGTTCCCTTTCCCGACGCTAGTTGCACAGAGAAGCTCGTGGCATACCACGGTGCTACGACGCGTTCTACTGCCACCAGTAGAAGACCTTGACACCATTGAGTCTCCATTCTCGAGGAGACTTGTGATGAACCATTCGCAGCTTCACGTCCATGCTTTCTCAAATGAGGACGCTGGACGTTAATGGGTTAAGTCTTTTAATTTATTTGATTTCGGTGTATAAACTTTCGCAAGGGGCTTGCGTGTAATGGATACAGTTTAGGATCAAGTGTTAAATCAACACTGGTTGATTATTGTTTTGAGGTGCGAGTTCTAGCATGTCATAAAGTCATAATAGAGAGTCATAATTATTGTGGGTCAAAAACATTTCTGGGGAATTTTATAGAATTCGCACTCCTTTGGACTTTGTTTGCCTAGTTGGACGAGGCTTAGTTCAAAGGATTTTGAAATGAAACCTGAATGTGGATTTTTCAATAGAGCTTCGTGAAGTTTATTGGGTATAAATCAGGATACTACGAGTATGGTAGTGGTCCTTAGGAAACGGTTTTGGAATGTTTAAAGGCGTTAGATGTAAGCCTTGGCAGTTGATATCCAGGTATGGCTTGCGTAAGTGAGCATGAATCAATTTCATTACAAGAGTTACTTGAAAGAATTGCTGTGATTGTTAGTTTTGAAGGGCAGTGCGTGTTATATCTCTAAAGTAGACTATGATAGTCTCCGCTGGATCGTGATATTCGGTGTTGACCTACACGACGGCTTGCGGGGTTGTCTCGTCAAGGTATTTCCGCCAGCGAGATACCTAGGTGGTACAACGATAATGCTGCCAGTGAAACACCTCAGCCATTGATTTTATTGCAAAATCTATTTATTCTATAACGGCATGACAGGCCCAACGGCACAGGATTACATATACCTCTGGCACATAACATCACATTCTTATGACTTCATTTACTTTTTCTGCAATATTTTTTCTCGTTTATTCTGAGATATTATTCTATTTTCTAGTAATTACATACTTTACAAGAAAAGTAACGTATAAATGAACACCTGGTATCAAATGGTTTCTGTTAAATGCTATAATTTAACTAGTGATATTACAACATAACCCATAAATTCTCGTAATAATTGTAAAGGAGATACAAAATTATATATGTAATGAATGTTTTGTACCCCCTATAATTTCAGTTTTCGTTTTCGAATCACAGTACACTATGTCTCCTTTTAGTATCTTTTATATATTACCAACAACTTCCATTTTACCTGCAGTAAGCTCCTTTCACTGTTTTAACTTATCCCCACTGGTTTTCCTTTTATGCATGGCGACAACATCGTCGATCACCTCCATTGCCTTCTCTTTAGGAACACGAAAATTATACCAAACCTAATATTTAATTCTCTAACTTCTGCTATTGTATAGTATATGTATTATTATGATTGTTGTAAGGTAAGTGACTGCCTTTGCACCTACTTGCTAATGTAAATTCTTGTATTTACAACAACGCAATACATGTAAATCGGTGTTAAAACTTTCCGAGGAAGCATGCCTTTAAGATGACAAGTTTATTGATTAAATTGACTGATAAAAATAATGATATTGCCTCAAAATCAATAATCCCTTAGCGACACCATCGGCTTCGTTATCCGTGGTGAGCTCTTCTTTCTGAAGTCTTTTTTTCCTGGTCTTAGCTCCCCTGATTTCCCACTCCGTCGTTCGTGAGAGCATCGTATACTTCTGTTCCCTCATCTTCCCTTCTCCTTCCCGTCCCACGCCGCACCGCACCTCACCATCGCATCCGACCCGCCTCACGACGCGCTGCCGTCGCTCCTGTCACCCCCACCTGCCCCGCCCCCTTCCCCCCGTCTCCGCCACAATCGCAGTCACCCCTCCCCCGCTCCCTGCCCGTAATGGCAAAACAAACGCGTGGCCGCGATACTTCATGTAGCATTCCATTAAGCAAATTTGGTTATTTGACGCGGGTACAATTAATTAGAGGCGCGCGGCCGCGCTTCCCGCCCTGAACCCGCGCAAATATTGGCCCTGCGCGCGGCACCGCACCGGGGGCGGTAGGCGGCGGCGGGGGCGGGAGGGGCAGGGGAGCGGGGATGGCGTGGGCGCCACCCTAGGGCGCGACCTGGCAGCTGCAGCGGCGGGGGCGGCGGCGGGGCCGGGCGTTCTCCGTCACACGTCCTCAGAACGACCTACCCTTTGCCGCGTTGCACGGCACGGGAGACATTCTAGACTGATTTCAGTGGGATTTGGGCAGACGGGCTTGAAATACGAGATTGTGGAAGGGGATTTTAGAGTGAAGAATGTGCCAAAATTTTGGTTGTGCTGCTTGGGGTGGCGCCGTGGGAGCAAGTGGAAAAGAAGAGTAAGAAAGGTGCTTGATTTAGCAACTCTGAGAGAAATTTTCGTCGGGCTCTATAAAATTCATGATCACAATAAGCGCACGATCTCACATGAAGAGATCTGTATATTATTCACGAGGTTGTTTTGAAATTTAAGCTCTTTCGGTTCATATCCTTCTTCAACAAGTGTATCATCTTGTTTAGTCTTTACATTTTTTCCTTCACTCTTCCTTTACTTTTTAGTTTTGAAACAGCCTTTTTATGATATTCTCATTCTCTATTTGCCCTATTTTTGCTTTTATTGTATTATAATGCTCACTAATTTTAGGCTTATGAATACTTCACATCTTGCAACAATTCCGACACAAAATATTGCCACAGATTCAAATTCATACCACGAAACGTATTGATGAAAACATGCTTTCGTACATTCTACATTCATTTACGATACTTTCGTGGATATTGAGGATGACTAAGCACCCATTTTACTTTCTTGCGTATTGCGTACGCAGTACAGAAAAGTATGGTAATGATGCGGCGAAAAAAAGCGATTGTTTTGATAGAAAAGCTCTCAGAGTCAGTCCCTGGTAATCAACATAGCATTAGTTCATCAATTATTGACATGTAGCCTAGTGTTGGCATTGGTAATTCTTGGCCTTGAGGTCAATGAAGTTTTTCTCATTTTTTTCTCTTCACCATCTCCAAAGTAAATTACGTAATTTTTGTATCTTATTCCATATTTTACCGAAATATAAATAATTTGAGTGTCATTTCCTACTTTCTTACCAAGATTTGCTTTAATCAACTCTTTAAAGCTACCAACTCTTTAAAGTTACATGCTTATTTTTTAATTTATGTTTGCTTCTGCAATCATTAAATAAATAATAAATTATTTACAACCGTACGTGTGTCCTAAAAATTAGTACCACTGAAATAACTGCTCCCATATTTCGGGGGAATACTTTTGGGCGACCAAGTATCAGAAATAGCGTAGCCGCGATTAAAAATGTTGCCCCACAACGTATTTTTACAAAAAATTATAGAATTTCTATGGAGTATGGCAGTCTAACTATGCCAAATTGAACATTATTAAAATAAGAAAATGAAACTAGTTTATAGAGACTAGAGAAAAAACAAGAACCATGTTGTCCTATGACATTCAGTGAAAGTATAAAGTGCACTGGAAGAATGAATAAATCAATATTACTATTATATTGAAATATCTACAGCAAATAAGTATTAACGCTGATGAGTGGTTGTTTATTTTACAATCAATTGCATAATTTGAACTGTTTCTATTTGAGTATGATGGCCTTTTCCGGGTTCTCTTCACGCTATTTATAAAGATAAGTTGAAAATTGATCTTAATTGTATCTAGCCATGAATGTATTAAGTGTACAAAAGATATTGAATGAATGAATGAAAGCCATGAATCAAGTACTTGCAAATACTTATTTGAGAATTGTTTATTTTAATTAAATTGTCTAATGCGAACTCTTCCTATCTCTGTCGAGGTTTCTTCATATTTATATTCATAAAGGTAAGCTGCTACAATGTTTTTTCGAATAATAAAAAAAATTCAAATGCAAATATTTGTTCTGCTTCTTTAAAATGTGGCTGTTAGTTTAGTTGTAAATTAAGCGCGATTCAGTGTACGTGAAAGTATAACTAGATCTGCGAGATCCAAGCCACGACAATTTTATGTTTCTGAATTATTGCGATGCATTAGTCGTCTGATATTTCATGTATTTCTTCATTGTACTTTTCTGAGATCGCCTGGCCTTTTGTTTTATCCTTTCGCTGCACTGCGCGATATCTGTCTCAAACGTTGGGTGCAATGGCGCCAGTACATTGTGAGCTTCTGTCCTGAGAGGTATCGTGGCCAATCTCTCCATGAGTGTTCAGACGAGAATTCTGCAGTGTAAGATTCATTAACAATTGCATTGGGGTACATTCACAAAAAGTTGCAGCTATATCTGAGAGATACATTGCGGGGACTGGTGTGAGTCTATCTATTGCGGGCATTCCCGGGTTGTTGTCAAGGTAAAACATCTTTACGCAAAACCTGGGCAACGCCATATATACCAGCTAATGGAGGATTGTCAACAGAGATAACTCTGCCTATGATTTTTGGATTTTCACTTTTAAATACTTTTTCAACTTTTTCAAGAAATGGAATCACGTCAAATCAATTGTTGTTCGTCCGTATGAAAAAATTTATCTGGAAAACTACTTATTAAAACACATTATTGGCACAACCCATGACACCATATTAATATTATTATTATTATTAATAATAATAATAATAATAATAAATATTCGTTCGTGTTTTGTCTCTGCGAGATCGACCGAGCCTAGACCAGCAAAGGTCAGGTGAATGTTCCTGGACATAGAGCAGAGAGTGACAAACTCGGAAAAACAGTAAGATTGTCTTTAATGGTAACTTAGTTTTTGTTTTACGTGACACTCTTAACGGTTACGAAGATAATATTTTGATTGATCTCTCCCTCCCCCTAATTTCTCAGCTTTATGCTCCTGTTACATAAAAGTGAGTGCGTATGTTAATATGTGCTACAAAACTTTAGAACATGTAGAGTGATTACTGTGAACTTTGGCATGATTACTTTCGAGGGACCAGGAATGAAAAATAACGTGGAAGCGATTCAAAACTTTTACCCTAAAGGCGTGATTGGCGGGAAGGACAGATAGGGTGGAAGGGACTGCATGGTCGAAGTGGAAGATGTAATCAGGACGATCATGGTAAGTGCATAAGGTGCGCGACGGGCGTGTGTGTGTGTGTGTTTGTGGACTGGTGAGGCTGTCATGTGTAGATTGGAGATTGAAAGAAAGAGTTGAAACAGCGGTTTAAAGAAGCGTTCTTTCCATTTGTAAGTGAAAATTTGGCTCTGCTTTCATTCATGGACCACGTACAATGAAAAAACTTGTATTGAAGATATTCCTCCAGGCAAAACAATTGAATTGCTCCATATACCTTCCGGAACTGCAGGAAAAATCCAACCACTTGATAAGTTCTTCTTCCGCCAGTGGAAAGCTATGTATCGCCATTTATCAGAAAAAAAAATGTGTCTCACAAGAGTATAAGCGCCAAAGTTTCCGATAGAGACACAATTGTTCAATTGCAATCCTTCATTCATTTTCAATTTTCATCTCCTCGTTTCCAGAATATGATAAATTATTCTTGGTTTGCTACAAGGTACGTAACAGAACGGTCTCCTGAATTTGTAACGCCCGTCAAATATTGCCTTGAAACTGTGAAAAACCAATGTGAAGAATAATGTGACAATGAAGTTTTTATTCCTTGTGCGTGGTGCCAAAAAGATTTAAGTTTTAATCATTCAGTGGAAACCAGTCATTTCTGCTTTTTATTCGTGCCGCACTAACTTGGGACGAGAGACTGCTCCTGGCTTTCGCCTGCCCGCGCGCCGGCTCTGTGGCCCGCCTGTTCGGCCGGTCGGCCGGCCGCCCGCTCAACGCTGGGAGGGATGTCCAGCGGCGCCGCAACACTCCATTGCTAGGTAAGATTTTAGCTTCGATTTTGGAGCCTTGTAGTGGAAACTGGCACCTAATATTTTGGATACGAGATTCAGATAGTGCATTGCGTGTGTCATAAAAATTGAGGAGTGTATCGACATGAAGGATCTGTTACTTCCCTTGTAAGCAAATTAGTCCCGTCAGAGTAGTGTATGTTTCGTCGTGGGAGGTTGCGCTGATATTGCGTGATCGTGATCCGGCGTCGACCTACGTTGGCTTCCGGGGATTTTTCTCTACCATGTATCTTCCACCCGCGGGGCACAACCTCAGCCGAGTCAAGCTCTACGTTCCCGACTGGCCTCCCGACATATGTGGTAGTGTAGTGCAAGTGATTGTGTTTGTAAGTAAGGGATGCAGATAGGTTTAGGAAAAGGAAAGAAAGATCGCTCAGGTACGTGGCCCGTTTGTTAGGGTACAGCTTCAGCATTCGCCTGGTAATGATCGGAGAAAAAACGGAAAACCACCAATCAGAGTAGCCGGCCGCTAGAATTTTTCCTACAAACAGCGACTAAATTCAATACAGATACATCTACATTGAACGAACATGAATCACTGCAATCTACTGAATTTTAGAAAGAATCCTAATAATCACATTTTAAATACTGAAGCACAAAATGTGTTGTGAAGCCATTACTTTGTGCAAAGTAATGTGCGATGCACATCGCTTTTAAAATTAAATCTACTCTAACATTTTCTACATCGTACCACGGGCGTGGACGACGGGCGCGAACGACGGGCGTGGATGCTGGGTGTGGGCGACGAGCGTGCACGGGCGTGGGTGACGGGCGGGAAGGACGGGGCGGGAAGGACGGGGCGGGGAGGACGGGGCGGGGAGGACGGGCGGGGAGGACGGGCGGGGAGGACGGGCGGGGAGGACGGGCGGGGAGGACGGGCGGGGAGGACGGGCGGGGAGGACGGGCGGGGAGGACGGGCGGGAGGACGGGCGGGGAGGACGGGCGGGGAGGACGGGCGGGGAGGACGGGCGGGGAGGACGGGCGGGGAGGACGGGCGGGGAGGACGGGCGGGGAGGACGGGCGGGGAGGACGGGCGGGGAGGACGGGCGGGGAGGACGGGCGGGGAGGACTGGCGGGAGGACGGGCGGGGAGGACGGGCGGGGAGGACGGGCGGGGAGGACGGGTGGTCCAAGTTGTATCCCGGCGGTTAGCGGACACTAGAGTCGACCGTTGACTAACGGGTATCGGTGTGAATGATGCTGCTCCTTGAATACTGATTGCTTGAGGCGCCGTGGGGACGACTAGGAGCGTCGCAACCGCAAGGTTAAGAACACTGCCGCCGCCGGCGAATTAACGGCTGTCGTCTCCCCCACAAAAGCAGTTGTTGACTCAAGACTCAATGAACTGCTGGTGTCGGTAGCCGACTGCTTAATCACTCGCGGTGAAATCACGGAGGTAAAGCAGCTGGAAATGGGTGACGGACTGACAACCTCGAAACCTAACGGAATGGCCGAGTTTTTGTGCAATAGGAAAAAGAAGGCAATTATATTATGACATGATTGCATTCAAAGATTTCAACGTTTATTGGCTTATGACAATGTTCAAGGAGAATTACTTGGAATGCCAAATAAAGACTTGGAACATTGTTAAGAGAACCTGTTTAAAAAGAGTCATTTTAAATACACGAACGAACACGGATTGCAGCGTTCGTATTACGTGGCGCTATGCCCTTGAAATAAATCATAAATTAGATTCATGAATAACTTTTAAGAAGCGCCACGTGACCAATTTGTAAAATATTCGTCTAGTATTTTTAGTTTGCAAATTAATATAACAAATTTTATGGGTATCAGCCTGTGTTCTGTGTGCTACTCCCCAAATTGCATTTGCAATTCTCTCTGAATATCGCAGAGTGGGCGAGTTGCTGCAGGGAGCAAGATGCGGTAATACCAGAGCTGGCGAAGCATCTAGTACTTATGTTAGTTACTTACATAAACATTCTTATTCTTCACGTTTGCTACAATTCCAATTTGTAAGGAATTTCAATATAAATTATGTAAAATTATATTGATCATTATCAAGTCATTAATTCACTTTGCCGATTTATTGTCAAATTTTCTTAAAGTTGGTTGCTTAATATCGATTGTGTACATAAAATAGCCAAAATCGCGTTCTACATAAAATCGTGTAAAATGAATATACAAATGAATAATTCTAGCCGATAAACAATAGTAATTCATTATATTTTAAGTAACTATCGAGGAATAATATTGACGAATACTGGTAATATGCAAACATTATGTATTAATAATCGTAATATGCCAATCCCCAGTTCTACTGATAATTTTATTTGAATCTTTCTCGAGAACCGAAGGCTGAGGAGTCGTTTTCAGTCATAATTTTCAATAATGACATAACAAAAAGTATCCGAAGATCAAACATGCAGGGTAATGTAGTTTCGGTACTCCTGAAATACGTTGACTATCTGCATATCACAAGCATTCATACAAATATTTTGTACAGGAATATTTCGAACACAATATTCATATCAAATTAAGTACTCGTATTAGGTACTAAGTTCTTGATTTTAAGTAAGATTCTTCCAAAACTATTTGGACTCTTCAGACATAAAAAATAACATTTATATGTTATTAATAGATAAATAGATAGGCCTGGAAGTATATGGGAACTTAAATTAATAGTGTTGCTTAAGACACATAGACCTACTTAAAAATTATATCTAAGCCCCTCTAGTGGCTCATGTATATCGTGCTAGCTTTCTGAGGTACGATCCCAGGATTCGATTTGCGATCGGGACAAAAAATAGAGCTAAAGCATTCCATTACAATCATCCCAGTTTCTGTAGCTGTGTGACGAAAGATGATAATGATATAAACAAGTTAACTGAAATATTGCATTAAAACTGTATAAATCAACTGTTGACTGTGTAAAAATAAAACTTTGTTGACATTGTAAATTAAGTTTGAATTTATGTACGAAGTTATATAATTGTCTTTAGAAATTTACCTATTGCCGTAATATCGGTAAATTTTCACTTACTTTTATTTTTTAAGGCTAGGTTTTCTATTTTTGTATGTTCACAAAAACTTGGATAGTAAATTTACAAAAAATATTCAAAAACACGCCACATGAAGAAAATAGTAATAAGTAGAACAGAAAATAGTAATAGTAGACAGATAATAAATTATAAACGGAGTATTGCTAACCCACAACTGATTATCGATAGTTGGTAATTTCAAGTAATTCAACATGAGTGAAATAGTTTCCGTAAAACAATATGGGAATAAAAATTATTATTATTATTATTTTTCCATTACATCACGACTAAAGATCTTATGAGTCGGCTGAATATAAAATCTACTCCAGGTTGCAACCAGCTACCTAAGGAGCAGATCCGGTGACTATCAGTGCCTCTACAATACTTTACGTAAAATGTGGGCTGTTCCAAATAAAGCTATTTCTTGCACTTCCCAGTCTTTTGAATTACCGGTTTTTCGATCCATGATGCGAATTTCTTGCTCAGTCCAGTCCACTAGCCCAAAACTGTATTCGGCTACAGGTACCGCCAAACTACCTATTGCAGATATTTTATTCCTGGAATTCAGAGCGGACTGCTGGACCAGTCTCACTCTCCTGTAATACCCCCTACGAATTATCTCTTTCATTCTGTCCTTCGAGATGGTTTCACATTCTTCAATGCCCAGATATTTGTAAGTTTTACCTGGCTCAAGATCTTGAATGACAATGTGCGTATCAATTTCAATGTTCTCAGACGTTGTGAGTATCCCTCTTTTTAAATTGATTTTTGCACACTTGTCAAGACCAAACTTCATGCAGATGTCATTGCTAAAGTCATTCACGACATTTGGGAAAGAATCGATTCATTCTTAGAAAAACAATTTATTATTATTATTATTATTATTATTATTATTATTATTATTATTATTATTCCATTACATCACGACTAAAGATCTTATGAGTCGGCTGAATATAAAATCTACTCCAGGTTGCAACCAGCTACCTAAGGAGCAGATCCGGTGACTATCAGTGCCTCTACAATACTTTACGCAAAATGTGGGCTGTTCCAAATAAAGCTATTTCTTGCACTTCCCAGTCGTTTGAATTACCGGGGAGTTTAGACAAGTTCTTACTCAAATTTTGCGGAACAAATCCCAGAGCTCCGATAACTATCGGGACGACCTGTGCTTTTACGCCCCACATTCGGCTGATCTCGATTTCCAAACTCTTGTATTTAAGACGTTCCTCTGCCTCCTTGGTAACGACCTTATTATTATTATTATTATTATTATTATTATTATTATTATTATTAAGACAATCTTAAGGGGAAATGGAATAATTTTGGGGTCAAAAATGCTTTTTTTGGTATTTTATTTTTCATATATCATCCTAATTTTCTCTTTAAATTGGCAATCGAAATATGTTGATATCTCTCTTACAAATATTTTTTTATTCTTTATATGTGAAGTCCTCCTTTCATTAGGTATAGGTGATGGCTGGCTCCAATATTCTTAGATATTGTTACATATGGAAGATTTAGACATGCAGAGTGTAAATTGAAAACTTTATGTTTAAAAGCTAATCAACATAAAAAAGGCTCAAAAGGAAGTAGTTATTGGAAGATTATACTCTTATGAGGCACGTTATCGAGCTGACTTGGTCTGAGGGATGCATCTGTAAAGCCCATTTCCCGAAAATTAATATTTTTGATACTAATGTGTCCTTATCACAGCAATTTGTAGAAGGAAATTGAAATTTACAGGGTTTGTTAATAAAGGTCTCGTACACTTACTGAAACATTGTTTCTAATTACCTTAGTATTCTACATAGAACTTTATTTACTAGAAAACGAAGTATAAAATTGCATTATGAGAAAATATTTTTATCTATAACAGGAGAAAATATTTTTCGAAACCGCTGTGTCAGTGTTGTTACGAGTGACATATCTGCAACCTGTAAACAATTCATAAACCTAACTTCAATAGATTCTGAGGTTTATATAAAAATATTTGACACTGCCAGGATAGGGCATTCTATTTCCCCCTAAGCAGGACAAGTACGCTAACTACATTGATGTGACCTCACCACATATAATTGTATCTACCTTACCGCCAGACGTGGATAATAAATAACAACCGGGGCCCAGGCCTGAGAATATCGCTAGCTGGCAAAAGTCGGATTAAAACGACCCTAAAATGCCAAATATATACATTCAAAATTGTATCTATATTAAAATTGTATGGTGGTCAATAGGGCCTCCTTAAGTTACAATAACGTGATTAAAATATTATCCAAATAAATACAAATAATTTCCGATTTATTATATTAAGAAAATATAGGCTACCTTAAATTTTCAGTATTTGATAAGGCAATTTTTTTCCTTTTCCAGTCGGTCAATAATTTACATTGCATCTTGTAACCGTTTGGAGAGAATGAATTAAAGCACATATGTACACTCCCTTGAGTTTTCAAACACACATACAGACTTCGGAACATGTGGAGTACATTTCGAAAGTATCTTACTTTTATAAAATCTTCCATTTCTGCATCTTGATCTCGCAGTTTGATTAGGTGTCCATTGAGCCACAACCGACATGAACTGTATTTCATGGAAATTTCTTAATCAAACCCACGTGTGCTCACAGCGTTACCATTTAATTTTGACTCTAGGGGCAGAAAAAAAGTTTGTAAACCCTGATTTTACTCTTTGAACTATTGCTTTGAAAACGTTGCTACTGCACTTCTTTCTTATCCCATTTCTTTCAGTAATTACCCTTTAATTCCGTTTAATGTTTGTCGTTTTCAAGAAAAAAGCAGGTTTATCTACCTCAAAAATGTCAATTGCCTCGTTACAGAACAGGGAGGTTTGTACCGCGTTTTGCTTATTGAAGGTCTATCGCAACGCGTGCATTACAATGGCCGGGCGCGGTCCCAAAGCGAAGAACTCTGTCGTCGATTATCGACTGACAGTGCGTGCGCGCCGGCGCGACTAATCGATTCGCGAGCGCAGCGGCGCAATTGAGTGTTCACTTGTATGAAAATTGGAGCCGATCGCATGCAACGCGCCGGTGACCTTTGCGCCTGCCCTCTGGCGGCGGGAACGGGAAGTGAAAGGGGAACGATGCAGAACGGGAGGAGGTATGGAAGGGGAGGATGTGGGAGAATGGGTAGGGGTGTGGGAGGGGGAAGAGGTAGGGTGAGGGTGAGGAAGGGGAAGGGAGAGGGGTGGGGAAGGGGGAGGGGAGGGGAGGGGGAGGAAGGGGAATGGAGAGGGGTGGGGAAGGGGGGAGGGGAGGGGAGGGGAAGGGGGAGGGCGAGGAAAGAGAAAGGGTATGAGTGAGTTTGATGGTGAGGGAGGAGAAAGGGTATAGGTGATGGTGAGGGGGTATGGAATGGTGGGGGGGGGAGGGGGAGGTAGGAGGGAATGGGAAAGGAAGGTCGTGGGAGGAGGACGGGGAAGGGCGTGAGAGGAGAAGGGGAAGGGTGTGGGAGAAGGGGGAAAAGGGAAGCTCTTCGCGCAATCGTTTCCACGATAGGAAAATGGAATTAGTGGCTGCGTTGCATCCTCCTTACACGTGTACGGCTCATTGACGATTGTCACTCACGCACTCTTGTGTAACTGATGCGTTTCCGCGCCTTTCGTTGCGAAATTTTTGCACTTCGCAGTTCTGTAAGTTGCAAACAACTGAGGAAACTTCATTGAAAAGGGATAAAGTGCATTGCAATCATTCCAACAGTAGAGTTGCCTAAATTTGACCCACTTGAATAACTATGTTTGATATTGTAGAAATTACGCTATTAAATAATGAGCTCTTAACTTTTCAGGAGACGTGTGTTAGATTTATACCATTTACACAATTTAAAGTTTTATTTACACTGATACACGAGACTGGTTGCCGTTTTATAATTTATAATGTTTAAGTAAAACTTTTTATTTGACGAAAAGAAGGTACGAGTAAAAACGATGCAACTGTCTACGATATAAATTGACCCTAATATTTTAATGCCAGTATTTATGGTTGGAAGTCAGTTAACATTACGTTTAGTTGACAACAACATTAAACTGTGCTGGCATATTTATTATTAGCATAACAAACATAGTGATATCCATTAACATGATCAATATTATAAATAGGTAAAAGTCATACTTTTAATGACGAAAAGCTCTGAAACTTCTTAAATATAGAAAATTTTGCAATAATTCTCTACAGCATCCACATTAAATAATTCCATTAAAGAATCAGTTGTCAATTATGTTTTTATGTTGCTTTTTAGGTAGATTTAAAATGAACGTTTTGAACTATTTGAATATTTCAAGTTAAAATCTGCAATATTTTGTTTTTATTAATATAACTTGAAAATTATCTATCTCAATACAAAAGTTACTACCAAAAAAATGTTCATATGAACCGTACGGAAAATTGAAAACCCCAAAAATATTGTTTCATCTCGTTCTTATTCTCCAGTGAAATGGGGGAAGTTAACAATTTCTGGAAAAAACAATCATTGTTCTTTGCAAACTCGGTGTAAAACGGTTCCTGAAAATATAATTGAAATGTATTTGTATTTACCTAGGTCTGTACTTCTATGTTGTAGAAGATTATTGTATTACATTCTATTAAACCTTAACTTAAAAAGTAATGCATCACTTATAATTATAAATACTGGACAACTTTGTAGAAGGATATTTTGTCAGACATCTGCTGGGCATTACGTTTATTTATATACACTCACTAACCTTTGGGTTTTAAAAAACATAATTTTCGAACTTAAAACACTCGCTACCATTGTTTCGCCAACTAAGACTTCATGATGCAAGGATATCATTGTCTTGTATCGTAGTGGATCTTAAAAATAACATAATGAACGTTCATTCTAATAATATAAATAAATAACATAAATGAATAATAAGCGTGCATTCTATTAATTTTAAAATATTAAAATTTAGGGTTGAAACTATAAAACCAAGTAATAAAAGAGTGGTAACACATCAAGAGCGCACTACCTTTCAATGAAAGAAAGAATCCTGAAATTTGGTTGAATAGAAAGGAAAGCCCTTTGTGTTTTATTATATTTACAATTACAAAATTGAAACCAGGGGATGTGGTCGAAGACTTTCACTACAAACATTTCTCGAAAAGGCGACCGTGGATTTTCAGACATGCATGGTTTCAGCAATGCATTCTCGGTAATGCATAACCTTTGGCTATGTCAAAAATATTAACATCTCAATAGTCATTGTCAGAGGCCACGTCGCTCCTAAGAGTTCGTGTATCTAGCCAAGCGCTAGTGCATGATTAGTTGTCTACCAATCAGAGACATGATGTCACAAGAAGAACTTACAGCACTTCTCGGATTCTTTATACGAGATTTCACATTAATGCTTTTTGAGGGAAAAGTAATTACCATAAGCCGCAAAAGTTTGTAATTGGGATTGTAAATCATCCTGTGTAAGAACTGGTGGTGCTTCCAACGCACATACTTTCTCGCTCTGCTTTTATATGGTCCTTAATGCTATTCCACTACTTCATAAACCAGCTAAAGTGTATTCTACTAGCAAACGTTTTCCGTACCGAGACCCGAAATCCGATACTTAAAGTTAACGAACCGGCACTTACCTCTACGCCACACTAGCACCGCATGGGTCGAACAGAGCCATGAAAAAATCAAACCGACCTTTAAAATGGTAAATGCGTGATAAAGGAACAATTGATACGATGGTACATATGCTTTACAAATCCAAGAAGAGACGTAAAAAATTGTTAAAAATTAAAAATTTGAACAAATATATACTGACATTTCCAGTACATTTATGCTAATTATCAATATTGTTATTTAAATGGTTTCACATGGTTTTAAATAAAGTTTATAGAATTCTCAATTATTTCCTATGAAAACAGAGAATTCTGACAAATAATATTCCGCGACCAGTACACGAACAGCCGAAGCTTCCCTCGGAAGACCTGTACCAATCCTCGCTGATTAACCGCTGCGACCACAATGGATAGGCATGAAATACACTTATAAAACAGTAATAGAGTATGGTGGTTTCATTTCTCGCATTAGAAAACGAAAATATTCAGAGTATGTAAAAAAATGTCCTTTACGCGCTCAGGGAAGGTATCTGGGAACATCATCATCCATAACAGAAAAACAAGTTCAATTTAGAGATTAGAAAACTAAGATCTCCGATAAAGTCTCTGACATTCTATAGCACCACTGTTTTTTTTAACTTTAGCAACAGTTTTTATCCACTTTTTCGTTACCAGACCCCTGCTATAAGAGTTTTTCTGGGGACAATTCCCCGTTTTTTGGCGCACGATTACATAACTTTCGTAAGGCGTACGTACTCGTCAGGTGAAAAAGTAAAAATAAACAAACTATTACTTGCACATGGGTAAAGAAATGTAAAACATATTAACTGACACACTTAACACTGGCCAGTGTAATAGACGCGCGTTGTTTCACGCAAACAAAAAAATCTTACAAACTGAAAGGCTAAATACCATTTCGTTACTTACTCTTCTTTATCTCAAAAGATCACTCCCACCACTAAAATAGGAATTCCGGAAAAGACATTTACATGACCGTCATAATTGGGGAAACGATTCGGGACGGCTCTCTTAAGCCCAACAGAGCCTAGTCACCGGTCGGAAATGACGACACGGGAGAAGCCACGCTAATGGTAGACGGCTGGCGGGGTGTGGGGGGCCGGGACCGGTGGCGGCGGCGGGGACAGGAGCAGCGCAGGCAGGCGACATGGGCGGGGGCGGGGCGGGGCGGAGTCGGCGATGCGCCTCGGCTAATGAATCGCTCGCCATACGCTGACAAAGCGGCGGCGGCGGGCGCACCTACACCCACGCGGCGTAAGCCGTATGCCGCCGCCGCCGCCGCTTTTGTGCGAGTTTTTAACGAGACTCTTACTTTGCCGACAACTATCGAATTTTGCATCAACATTTTTTTCCGCGGGCTCCGCGCCGCCCGCCGCGTATCCCACGGAGCCCGCCCTGCACGCGGGTGGCGCTCCACGCGGCGTGCGCGCGCGTGCGCTCGCGTTTGCGAAGTGCGGGCCGCGTCTAATTACAGGCCCTCGCGCGCGGGCGGCGAGGACGGCGGAGAGGACGGCGCCGGCATGGCGTGGAGCGAGGGGTGGCGGGGAGAGGGGCACCGGGTGCAGAGGAGCGCTGCCGGCCAGATCTCATCCCGCAAATGGACAGATACTTGGGCCGATGGACGCCTGAAATATTCACACCGCAGTCCGGGAGCGAGCGGTAGGATAAATACGGATCGACACGTGGGTTGCTCTCGCCCCGCCCCTTACCCTCTCGCCTGCTCCGCGCCACGCTCTCTCTGGGGCGTCCGCTCTCCCCCCCCCCCGCCCAGCCCGTTTCCTGGCGCGACAGCCTCTCTCGTCGACGGGATCTCTCGCCGCTGCGTCGTTCCCGCCCTCTGTTCCCCGCCACGCCTTGCCCCGCCCCGTCCCGCCGGTGTCCCCGCCCCCGCTCCGGGCAGGATGACGCGGGTAATCAGGTAATTGTGCCCCGGCCGACGCAATCACATTACGCCGCAGCCTGCCAGCCAAAGCTTTATTAATTACACACCGGCGGGCTATTAGTGCCGGGCGCCGAACCCCTGGCCCCGCCGCCGCCGCCGAGCCGTGCGAGCGCCCCGTGCGGAGCGCGTCTCAGGCGGAGGCCCAGAGGGCCGGGGCGGGGGCGCGGTGGGAGGGGGGAGGGGGTGGCAGAAAGCGAGAGTACAGAACGGTTGAGGATTTATGTCAACAATGGACTTGGTCTCGTTAACTATCTCGTAGGAGCAACGTGAGATACATCTTTCCGCACTTACCGGTGTCATCCTGTGAGATACGCGTCATGATAGCATTTATAGATGAAACTTGTGTATTGATAAAATTTACTGGTGAAATCTGTTCAAACAAAACTGGACATTTACGAGATACTGGTGCCTGATTGCAGAATTTATGATCTGAAAATTGAATAACTTGCCAGAGCACCGCTCACTTATATTATCCAAATTAATTGAATCTAGGACATTACATTAGACATGTAATTGAAAAGGTTTCTTTTCGTAACACTATTTATATATTAATATATTCTTGACGAAAGAGTTAATCGAGACAACATTAATCTACAAAAAAATTGGAATCAGTGATAACTAAGCGGAACTTATTTCTTATTTTAAAGCCTATTTCAATGTTTTAGTCGTTTGTGTCGTTTCACTAAATGTGACATCATTTAAGAAGTCCGAATACATCAATAAAAATCCTTTATTCAGTTACACACAATTTTGGGCTTGATCTATGATGAGAAACATCCAATGTCGTTGCACCGATAGTAACAGACATGTTTATTGGGCTCGGGCAATATCATTGATATTACAAATGTCGTTGAACGGTTTTGCCTGTTCAAGCAACCACGCTTACTATTAGATCATATGAGCATTGTATATGTTGTAAGTATAATTGTCTTATTTCTTCTTATTTAAATTATCACATCTCAGATCTCATTTCTTCATTTACAATAGCTTCTGGTGGAATTTCTTTGGGGATAGTTCTCACATTCGCTAAATGAACACTAAAATATTACAGGGGTTATACATGATAAAGAAAATTTACGCTTGGAATAAAGAATTCTTGTATTATACATCTCAAATATTTTCCTTGCGATTACTTCGTTCTTGATCAATGCTCCTTTCTTGACCAAGAACAAAATAAGCATCTGACGTTATTACAGTTTACATTCATACACGAACTTTCAAAACCATTTAGATAGAAATAACATTTTGATAATGATTCATGTATTCAGGCCACAAAGTTTTTTACCTCCCTCGAAATTATTTTTATCGTTGACATGTATGTTGCAGGGATAGACCCTGCCAGATATTTCGTTTCGACATCAATGATCGGTCAGCTAATTGCTTCAATTGGTGATAGTATTAAGATTAGACAAAATTTTGTATCGGAAAAAGTTATTAAAAGGTCTACCTAACGGATGATAACCAATAGAACATTAAAAAGGTTTATATGGTGAAAACATTTAAGGTACACATGTCACAATTTAAATATTAATACTTGAACATTCGTTCTGACATATCACACATCACATATTTCTGACATATCACATATCGTATTTGCAATCTGATCTGCAGATGAGAGTGATAATGCAATTGGTTGAGTGAAAGTCTGCATGCATGTTGGAACCTCATTTGCTCGAACACTGTTTGCTTGTAGATTTATCGAGATTTGAACGATGCCCAAGGGATGGGACGTTATTGATCCAGTCTCTGTTGCATAAACTTGTTCATCACTAGGTTTGATCCCCCGTCGCAAGGGGAATTTAGAGTGCTTGAGATGCCTGCTACATTTCGACACCGTGATTGCGGAGCACATTCTCCTCGTTTAATTTCCTCGCACATAATTAAATGCTGGAAATTGTTAACACTTTCACATACAAAATTAAGGAATTGGTTATTACGAACGAAATCTTAGAGTGTTCATGTTATCCCTGCAATATTTTAAGTATTTCGGTTAAATACACCAAGTACATTTTTGTATATTTAAGAATTAAAAAAAATCAAATCACGTCTGTATCAGTACAAAATTTTTGTAAAAAGAGCTAAATTAAATATATATTTTTTAAAACAAAGCTTGACGAATCTAGATTATATATGAATTATGATAATCATAATTTTCCTCATTTTCTTCCTACATGTTTATTGAGAGGCAACTAATAGTCGCCACTAAAATGTAATTATTGAATGCCCTTTATTCTCTATCATATTCTCGGAATACAATTTGCTACGACGAGAAAATGACCTTAATACAAGGAAAACTGTTTTTCCATTTAATAGACATTTTATATTTTAATAAGTGTACTTTTAAACAATGTCAAAGAATGATTTAATTTGTTTGTTAAGGTTTCTTGAATTTGTTTGATAGTCTGAAACAGTCAATGGCAATCTGAACATTAAATGTTTAACCCACGAATAAATACAGCATGTAACTCTGAGGCAAACTAAAGCTGAGTTGCTATATTCATTCCTACACCACATCGCCTCATCAAATAAATCATATCTTAAAAGTTTATTTGTTTTTATCGCCTCTAAATGATGTTTTTCAACATATTCTTTGGGTATATTTTGTTGATATTAGTTCCAACGGATATTGTGAATGGTCTCATTCCATCGGTAATTTTTTCCTGAACAATTTTAGAATCGTACGTATATTGCTGTAGGAATATGAGATCTGAATAACCGATTTGGAAACTTGAAAACATGAAACATGACAAAGATATATTTATTAAATTCCCATAGAAATTCTTTCGAGGAACATCTGTGAACACAAAGTATCAAATATCAAAACGTTCTCCTTTCAAAATAAGAATACGGAAATTTTGTCTAAAAATCTGTCTCAGTTCTGCATAATTCGTCAACGTTAGAGTTAAATCTGTATGGTCTTTCTTAAATAATCGACTTTTATGACAATTCGCAGCAGAAAAGAATAACGGAGTCCACGAGACTACGGTGAATATGAGTATGTGCGCGTATAGAGAGTTAAAGTGCCACCGCTTAGGCTGGAAAGCCCCGGAATCAAGGAATCAGTGAATAATAGTGCGGCGCGGCACTTGCGAAGGCCCAAGCTGCGAGCAATCGCGTGGGCGTGGGCGTCTAGATGCTGGCCGTTGCCATGGCAACCCCCAGCCTCCTCCACTGGCGGTTGCTGGCCGTCCCGTGCTTGCGCGAGAGGCTCCTAGTATGAACACATTTATCTAGCCTTCCATAAACGAGAAAATATATTCAAAGTTCACAATTGAAGATGCAAAATTTGTTCTCTTAGTTAAGTTTTTCTACTTTTGATCTTAGCTAAAAGATAGAGAAGGGGAGTTTTCAAAGTGATGAAGCTCCAGAAAATAAAAATGTTTGAAATAAGACACCTCATTGAAATAAAACAGAATAAGTGAAGAGTATATTTAAAAAGTGCTACACACACGTAAGTAACTGGACGTTGTAAAGAAACATTATTATAATTTTTTAATGAACGTGGGTAACATAATTAAAACTACACATTGAAAACTAGAAAAACGAGTTCCTAAAGAATCATGGAATTACTAAAAACACGAATCATATAATTACTTTACCCAATTATCATTACTTTATAAAAGAAAAACAACTCAAAATAGAATACATTAAGGTTCCTATGCATGCGACTGAAGTTAAATATCATAAATGTTGGAAGGATTTGCAAAACAACAGAAATGAACTTATTGACAAGAACACAAGGAAAAAATAATATTTGACAAATAATCAGACGAGAACGTTAGGAAAATTAATTGAGGAACATTAAATCATACTTGATTTATAGAAAGACGAAAACTTCGAAATGAGCATTGTATCAAGAATGGGTAACTACCCCAAAAGAAGTAAGAGACAAGAAGAGTGCAGCATTCTTGGATGAGATTGTCGGCTAATAAATTTCTATTCCAATAGGATTCAATTCTAAATACGTTAAAGAAGGTGAATGAACATTGTATACTTAAATGTAAATAAAAATAAAGTAAACACAAAATTGCAAATATTAAAGCGGTAATTCTTTAGTTGGAGTTTTCAATGTAGCTGGAGTTTCCTTCACCTTCCCGCTCATTGAATTTCATATATGAACAAATATTCACAAAACATTCAATGAACAAATATTCACAGCGAAGAGCATTTTACCACTTTTAGAGCGTCTTTTTGAATTATTACGTATTTACAAAAAGGCTAACTTACAGGTAATGTTGTATAAAGGAAGCTATAAAATGAGCCCTCCTTGGACTATACTTAAGATTTTTTCACATTGAAATATAAATTGATTAAATTCAGATGATATTTTCCATAATTGATATTCCCTGATCGATTTAAATGAACTCGAGGTCATGCTAATTTTAAACGGATATTTTGATTTTTGCGTGTACTTTACAGTATAAACATGAAGTCTTAACACCATATTCAAAAGATTCTAAAAAAATTGGCTTCGATTTTGATCTTTCATTTTTTTCTCCGATAGAATAAAATACGGTACGCTTAAAAAAGCCACAAGTCTTATTCTCATTGAACACACTAAATTTTTGAAAAATGCAAAAGCTGAAAATATTTTCATTTTCTTCCCTACAAATGCACTATGAATGTTATAGATTTTTTACCTTCATGAATTACACCATTCAAAATTACTACATATAAAATTGCACCGTTAGTTAAATGATTGGAAGAGAAAACATCACTCGGTGGCAATCTTCTCATGAGATAAGTTGACGTTCGCAAGTCTTGTATTATTATTTTCTAGCTTTACAACTGTCAGTATTACCAATTATTCTGAGAACGTGATGGTTTGATTTTTTTAATAAAAAAGTCTAAAGATGATTGTCATTCGTGAACGTAAAACAGGAGACCTCCTTCTTAATGATATATCTCCTGACCAGTGGTATATGATATCCCGTACAGCACCATCTCGTCACAATGGAGACCATACTCAAGAGACGGCGTTGAATGACGTCCGGCGAAGATCGGCGGGCGTGTCCCGCGTCCCCGGCGACGCGAGGCGACCGCGCCGCGCGCCCTAACGACGGCCGCGCTCCGTCGAGCGGAAGGCAATAGATTGTGTCCGTTTCCGTGCATAAAAGGTTTTATATTTAAACGAGGAGGGGCGGTGCAGGGGGGAGGAGCGGGGAAGGCCGGGCGGCGCGGGGCGGGGAGGGTGAGCAGGCAGCGACTCGGCGTCGTCGAGTGCCGCCTGTTGCTGCCCTCGAGGAAATAATAATGTTTGCGTCGTCCGGCGGTGGTGGTGGAGCAGAGGTTGGCGGGCCGGGGCGAGACGGGGCGGGCTGGGAAGGCGGGGTGGGATGGGGCGAAGCCGAGCGAGCGTTTCGAGAAAAGACGCCGGGAGCCGGGAAATGGAGCAGGTGAGAGCAGGAAGTCGCCGGAGCCGGAAGATAACGATGTAAGAGGGGATCAACGCAGAGGGTAGACAAGAAATAAGAAGGGAGAGAAAGAAGGGAAGGGCATGTAAATGAATACGGGGGTAACGCGGGAGTGGGGAATGTAAACTCAGACCAAATTATTAAACAATAGTGTAAAGTTGAAAAGAAAGGAGGCACAAATTTTATAACAAGGAGATAGAAAACCCTTCTGCAGGGAGATGATAAGATCGCAACAACACGCATAAGAACCAAGAACAATCCAGAGAGAGGCAAAGCCGGAAAGATCCGAGTTAGAGAATGCAGATATGGGAAGAAAACCGGTGCTGGAAGAAACTGCGAGAGAGCAAATGGCAAGGCAATGAGTGCGAGGAGATCAGCCAGGGAGATCGTGAGTGCCTGTGAGATAAGGTGGGGTGATAGAACAGTCGGCGAATTGACGGAGGCGGGAAGAATGTAGGGCGAGAGGGGAATTTGTGAAGAAGACTGCGTACTATAAGGAAAGGGAAGAATAATTGAAATAGAGGGAGACAGAGAAAATTTGGAAGAATAAGAATGAGTAGAAACTGTAAATAAGGAGGGCGACGAAAAGCACCTCACATCCAGAGGCAGGAAAAAGACAAGGAGATAGTTCGAGAGCGCAGCAGAAGAGGCAGCGCGTGGAGAGATGGCGAGGGGGCGGGGATCCATACCGATGCGAAGGAAGGAGCAGCGGAGGTGGCGGCGGCGGCGGCGGCGAGCTCTTGCGACCCAGCGAGCCAAACAAGGCAACAGGCGGGGTCCAAGTTAGCATGTCCGCCCAGCGACCTCTCGTTATCCCGTACCTGGCCGGCTGACCGGACGGCCGCCGCTGCCGCCGCCGCCGCCTCCAATTTACTGCAGTGATCCGGCGGCGCGGGCGGACGCGCCCTAACAGGCTCCTTGTCCGTCAAGCGCGCATCACAATGCGCTGCCCTCGGCGCCTTGTCTCGGACGCTCGTTAGGCGAGAGGCAGCAGCGCACCCCGCCCCGCCCTCGTCCCCGCCTCCGTCCCCTTCCCCACCCCGCCACTCACCCACCGCCCCCGCCCACGGCCCCGCCCCCCATCGCTCCCGCTCCAACCCCAGTGGGCCCGGGCCTCGTCGTTCGTCTATTTAAATAAGGCCGCGAGCGCGCGGGAGAAGGCACGGGCGCGGGTGCGGGCGCGGGCACGAGAGAAGGCGAGGGCCGTCGCGGGGGTGGGCGGAGGCGCGGTTGGGCGGGGCGGGGTTGGGCGGGGCGGGGTAGGCGAGGGCGGGGGCGGGGGTGGGCGGGGCGGGGTAGGTGGGGGCGGGCGAGGGCGCTCGCGGACCCGAGAGCCGATCGCCGCCGCCCGCTGCCCTTTCCAGGCAGTGCCCGGCTCTCCAGGCCCGCGCCGCGTAGCCCGCTCCGATAGCTGGCCCCCGAATTATTGGGACACGGACAATCATTCTGAGGATACCGCTTACCCCCTGAGGAAGAGGACGCAGTGATAAATTTTGCTGTGGTTGGTGTATTCCTGGCTTATTAGAATAGTGACATAATATTTTAGAACTAAACTTTAATTAGCGTTTTGACTGACATGTTTTCAAAATTGTTACTAAGCGCTTTTTCATAATTACCTTTCCCTCTCCCGTCAGCCGACGAGCTGGTGTTGCTGCGCTACTGAAGTCTGACGTTTTGCCGTCATTCGTTTTTTCGGCATCTAAGACCCACAAAATATGGATTTAGAGGATGTTAGGTATCGCATAGAGGATTTGATTTTCTAAATTTAGCAACTGGATTCATCCATTTTCTCGTTAGCAAGTCTCGTAATAAGAGTTTTTCTCTAAAAAATTAGCCTTTTTTCGCGCAGCACTACATAGCATTCTCTCTACTCCGTAGTGAGAAAGTAAAAATGAGCGCCGGACCGCGCACGATCATTTCTTCCTTCTCTTTACACATTTTCACTTACACCCATTACTTCGACACTTGTCCGGAAAACAAAACAGGTGCTTAGAGCTTTTCTCGGCTGGGGCGATGCCTTGTGTAACGTCGTGGGTAGGGATCTACACCACAAAGGAACAGACACTAGTGAGTATATACAATTTATTTACATGATTACACAATTTATTTACATGGGTATACACAATATTTACAGAACCTCACTCTAAAGTGTTTCGTAATAGCTACCAACTGCAGCCCTTCTCTCTACACGCGCCTTGCGGCTGCTCCTGCAACTAGCCAACTAGGCCAACCCGCAACTCGGTATCTGATGTGCCTCGGCTGATATCCAATCTGCCCTACAGAGTTAGTAAAAACACTTTACCGTGTCCGAATACATAGAACACCTACTCGTGATTACAGCACTCACTACTCGTGATTACGCGCCAGCCTGGGCGGATAAAGCTTTGCGGACTGGCCGCGAGGAAACCAAAGTCGTTATCCAACGCGGGGCATCGCGACGCTTCCTTATAAAGGGCCGAATCACGAATCCTTCATCTCCCCCCACGCTCTGCTCTGAGACATGTCTAGCCGACTCTGTCTCTTTGCGACGACATCTCACCAGCCACCTCCACTCTTAGAATTCCCTCTGGTCTGGTGTGGCAGCCTTTTATTCGGGTGACTATATTTCCCTTTTGTCCGGAATCAATACTCGTTTATGACCTATAAATATGACCTCTACCTGGTAGGTTCAATAAGTTATTGGTATCGCTAACTTCTATTTTTGATAGAAAGAAAAAAGTCTGTAACTTCAACTTAATCATCCTTTACTCCAGCTCTCTTTTCACGTCAGTATATTAACATTTCTAGGCCTTTGAAAAAATACTCCGAAGTTTTGTTTGCAAAGTGGTAAAAAAATCCCTGATCCTTGTACCTCACTGAAACTTTTCTTCCCCAACGGTTTTTCTTTATTCTTGATAAGTGGCAGATGTTGCTGGGTGCCTAATCTGCACTGTAGTGAGAATGGTTCAACTCTTTAACTCCATAGTCCTTCACAACATTCTTTGCAAGCTGAGTACAGACGTACAGGTACGTTGTCGTGAAGAAGCTAAACGCCATGAGATTTCACGCACTGCATTAAACGCAAATATCTACTATCTCCACAAAACTGCGAGAGATGTCGGTTGCAAACTTACAGCATTACAACAATTAAAGATAAGACTATTATAAACTGCTCAGGTTTTCTCATTGAAGAGTGATATCTCGGTCAGATCGAAAACTTATGGAACTGCCTATGTATACATAAATGTCAGATGTAGATTTACCGCTTGTGATAAGTAACTAAGCAAGGAATGTAATTCTCGGTCCCGAGGAGTTGAATATACTGGCCACAGAATTAAAAAATGTAAATGTTACATTCAGGCAAGGAAGCAGCGGATCCGTTTCGTACGTTTTAAAATTGCGGGACACCAATTTTTATTTAAACAGGAAAAAAATTAAATCCTCTTTTTACGAGTTGACACATTCGAAAAAAATTACCAGGAACCTGACCCGCTACCCTTTTCGCGGACGCGATTAACGATCGACTGCACAGAATTTCACAAAAACGGGAAAAACACCAACAAGGTACGAAGGAAAAAAATTAAAAAACTTTTTATCATTTGGGCAAACCAAGCACAGAAGTATGTTTTTTCTATTACTATGTATAAGTGAATGCGGCCAATTATTAGTTGATCTATTATCACACGTATATTTCAGAAGTTGTGATGTCAAATGTAAAAGCTACAGGAAAGTGTGAAACACACGGACGAAATGCATGGAATGCCATTGTACAGATTTATGACAATAAATGAGAGCAGTAGGTGGTTTTCTGATGTTAAATATACAAGGCACTTTTTGTGCCAACTTTTCGATCAAATAACTGAATATTTAACAGTTTTGAAGTTTTCTTGAGAATTTTTTTTGTTATTTAAGGTCGCATCAACTTCTTCGGTCATTAGCGACCACTATTGGAAGTAACGTTATGACATGATGGCACGATATGGTGACGATAGGGGGTGAAAGGACGAACTCATACAACCATGCCCGAGGCGGGACTCGAACCCGCGACCCCACGGTCCAAGACCACTACGGTACAACTGTCTTAGCAATCTCGACCACGGGTCTCGACCACGGACCACTCTGTCACAGAGAAATCTTTCTTGTCAATACTATAATTGAGAAACGATCATTTAAATCGACCACTGTAGTAATACTGGGTACCATCATGTAATAGTGGTGACTAAAAGGGTAAAGAAGGTAATGTAAACAAAATGTGTGCAATACCTGAGATGACGAAATGTACTGGATACTTCCTAATGTCGTGTCAGAGCTTCTTTTGCCCGAAGTCCAGCAACTAGACGTCGCATGGTCTCAACAAGTCGTTGTAAGCCCCCTGCAGAAATATTGAGCCATACTGCCTCTACAGCCTTCCATAACGCAGGGCTGCGACGATTTGACATGATGAAATGCGACATTTGATGAAAATAGGTGAAGATGAATAAGTTTTTCATCTTGATTACATGTATCATTTTAGTTTTTTTCTATCTTGTTTAGTTTGTTCCAAATTTTCGGATTTGTATATTTCAAATTAGCTCGCGCTGTCATACGTAAACGCTGGGTTGCGAAAATTCACCGATTTTTAATAAAAGTTTTGAAAAAAGTCTTAACCCAGTTTTGGTCAATTAGTTGTTCTCTGTCAAAAGCTTTAAATCTGCATTTAATTGGTGGGAGAAGAGTTTCGAAGAATGGCGGGTTCATCTAGAAGATGTGAAAGCGATCCAAACTGTTTTTATATATGGCTGATTAACACAAAGACTCCGAAGGGAAAATATCACCTGTTTGTCAGGAAAGCGTATCACGCTTACTTCGGCATTAAGTTAGGGGATCAAGGTAAATCTTGGTCCCCACATAGTGTTGTCACACATGTGTTGGAGGCTTGAAAAATGGCAGCAAAGGAAGCAGAAATCTTTGTCTTTTGTTATTCCAATAGTGTAGAAAGAACAGAAGAATCATGTAAACTACTGTTACTTTTGCGGGGCGGTAGTGTACGGACATAATAGGAAAACTATGAAATAAATAGTTTTCTCGAATATTTCGTCAGCCATTTGACCTGTACCACATGGTCCAATCTTATACCAAACCCACCACAAGACCTACCATCTACTTAATCTTCAAATTATTCGTACTGCTGTGATTGTAAAAATGGACTTTACTGATTTACCCAAAAGAGAGAAGATCTCCAGTTGTTTCATAAAGCAGAACTAAATGATTTGAATGGCACCAAATGTAGTAAGCAGCTGATTATAACCATTCATAAAGTAGCTGATTATAATCAGCCTAAGTAGCTGATTATAACCATTTCCAGTCAATGTCTTGGATCCATGACTTCTGCGACTGGGGTCTGCGCCATACTAGAACCCTACCTCCAGATCTTTACAACTAAAACCCACATCTTCTGACTAAATCACAGTTTTCTATTCGTCTGTGGTCCAATAGATATGATCACAAGCCCCTGGAGGAGAGGCGCTGCAGGCGATGTCGTGCTGTTAGCAAAGGTATTCGAGTCGAGCTTATTCTACCATAGCCCATGAAAACCAAATTTCGTCGCACTGTCCTAACGGATACGTTCGTGGTACATACTATATTATTTTTTTATTTCACTCAGTGTTAGATGTCTTGTTAGATCTGACAACTCCATACAAATGCTGCTGCTCTCGGCCACTAAGTGAAGGTCGCCGGCCACTGTGTTGTCCGTGGTGTGAGGTTATGCCTGAAATTAGGTATTTTCGGAACACACTTTATACTGTGAATCTCGGAATATTTAATTCCCTAGTGATTTCCTACATGGAACGTCCCATGCGTCTACCTCCAATTACAATTCCGCGTTCAAAGTATTAATTTTCGTCATGCGGCTATAATCACGGCAAAAACCTTTTCACGAGAATCATTGAGTACAAATTAAGTTTCTGCCAATACACTTCCCTTTTATACCTTTTGTATTCGATACTACTTCATCTGTATATTTGCATATTGTTATCCCACGACTTTTGTCACCCCAGTGTTTAAATCTGTCCTCTAATAATTACAGTGGCAGTTTTCCATTGTCTTGATAGTATGAAACTTATCATGATCTGTGAACAGTTATGGATGAGATATGAGTCAATAGGGATAAGAGGTGACAACCAAGTCACAATAATTTGGTAAAAACATCCTTGCCCCTCAGCCTTCGGTTCTACAAATATGAATAACTAAAAATACAAAACCTTCTTCAAATGTTAATCATAAAACATTTTGCAGTATTTTGCATTTTTAAACATCTTAACCTTACCAACTCCTTTATCAACTTACATCCTTTATCGAAATGAGAGCAAAACAAACAGTACTTACAACGTGATTTATGCACACGTAATACATTTCAAAATAAATTTGTATTTCTCATTCAGATCAATGTTTCCAAACGACCCAAATTGAGCCGGATAACGTTGATTTTGTAAATAGTTCAAATATATTTGAAAAGAAAATAACCATTTAAGAATCTTCCTTTGTAATAAACTAGGGGGCTATAACAGGAGACGATTACAAAACGATTGTAGTTAGTATTTACTGTCAAAAACTAGGTCGAACACGGGCTTGTAATGATGCCTACAACCAATGAAAATCGTCTGCATCTACTAAAAACGTGCAAACTCTGCCTGAACTGAAATCCACCACCACGTTGTTGACATGTTTTGTGTGCAGAATTGAACGCAAAGAGAAGGGTGCAAATGGCCAGCGGCAGGGGTCCCTCTTATCTCGTATGTGCCACACACAGAGGGGAAAATTCTGTGCGGCAGACGTTGGATCAATCCATTTTAAGAGGGCCAGAATTTAATAAATTGGTCGCTCCACCATCTCGAAAAAAATTCATATTTTGTATATAAATTTCCTTATGTTTTGGCTGTTCAAAAACATCTTTAACTTTTTTTATTGAATCTGGTTTACAAATGGTGGCAATTTTTGTTTCATACGGTGCCCCATTTTTCGCGTTTACAAACATTTACTCCTTTCTAAATTACTCCGCTCTAGGGTGTTCTAGCATTCTAAAATAAGAATCATTCGATTCAGTGTACTTTGGCCTGCAAATTGAAATATTAGTTACCCATCTTCAGCAGAGCAGCAGCAGCAGAGCAGACTTCAAGAAAATATGTCAAGTGATGGAAGTATCAGAGATGCGAGTGTTAAGAAAAATAGCAAATAAAACGGTAAGAGATAAAGAACGCAATAGTAACATAAGACAAACCTGCCAAATAGACGTCATATCAGACTGGATTCGTGAAAGCAGAAGACAATGGAATGACTACATAGACAGAATGGAGGAAGATAGACTGGTAAAGGTGGCAAGAGGTAGAAGACCTGAAGGAAGGAGAAGAGTAGGTCGTCCAAGAACAAGATGGAAAGAAACTTTGTAAATTTATGGTAATTTGAAAACGTAGAACGTGAGGTCATGAAAGTGATTACATGAAATGTCAGTTATGTTAAAAAATATTTCCTTTGTTTAAAAAGGCAGGCTTCAGCCAAAAATAAAAGAAAGAAGAAGAAGTGTATTGCTTACTGTGATGTTTTGGATGTTGACCTTATTTATGATTTGCGTCGACAGGGAAATTTGAAAGTGATTAAATAGTGCCAAAATGACGGTTTGCCAGCTGGTTGATGTAAAAGAGAGCCCACACGATATTTTTAAAGATCGTTTAATGTCCTACCAAGGAGGTACTTTTGGACATCATTAAGGATTACATCAAGTCGAAATCTGTTGTGATATTGGCTTTATGACTTAATGACGAAGGTATTTCGCACTTCAGGGTTAATCATTCTATCATGTTCAAGAACCACGAAAGTAGTGTCCATATAAATTCTACTGGAGTGTAATTAGGTGGGCAATTCCAACCCACAAAGTTGAAAATAATTTTTCTACCTCTCTGAAAGAGTGTATCGTAGAAAGCGAAGAAAGGATTAGCAAAAAATTAGTCATTTTCTAGGAATGATTAAAAAATTATAGTTTCAACGAATACGTGAGTTGATTTTTTTTATTTTTTCTACACAAAGACTGCTATCTTTACAAATTGTAGTATTTGTTTAAAAAATAGACGAGTTTTTTAGTACTATAATAGAGGGCTTGAAGGGTGTTAGTCCCCCAATAATAAACTTGTAAGTCGTATGTGCTTGTAAAATAGAATATGTTTTAAATAGTTATATTTATTTCGTTAGCATGATGAACTTTACTAGTTTTTTATTTCTTATTAATTTATTAACCTTCAATTGACAAAAAGTATGCATTTTCAGAAACAAGCATATTTGGTACTACTCAATGAAGTTTATTTCTGTTATAAGTATGTAATTAGTGCAGAGACAGTACACTAACTGGAAGTATTATTATAGTAGTGGTAATACTATTAAAATTTTAAAATTTCAATGAAAATGGGAGTTGGCTTTTTCTTTTTTCTATTAAATTACGGGTATCTTTAACATACTGAATAGAATTTGTTTAAAAATAGGCGAGTTGATTTATTAGTATTAAAATGGTTTAGAGGACATTTGCCCATAACAAAAAAAGCTTAAAAGAAGCATATGTTTGTGAAATAGAATTTATATTATGAACGTTGCTATCCCGACTAGTTTTTAGGGTTAAAGTGGAGGAAACTCTTGGTTCCCCAATTATGAATGCTTTACTAGTATGAGTTTGTGAAATATAATTTATTTTAAATAATTATATTTATTGCGTTGACATATTGAACTTAACTACACGCCACCAGTACATATAAACAAGGGTTCAGTTCATGGAGTCGATTCCTCCCTAATGAACCGAATCTGTGAATCAAAGGCACCGTGCCACCCTAAACTCACAATTTACCAAACTTTATATTGTAACTATTTGTAACTCTTTATTTCAAACATTTCAGCTTTGTCAATCAGAAAAAGGGTTGCAATTGATAGATTTGCAGAATTTCTTTTTTTTTGTGGATTTTGAAAATTGGTTGCGTTTATTTTCTTTCAGTTGGGAGTGGGGATTGGAATTTCTTTAATTTTGGGAGGGGGTTTTATGTTTTGTATTGCGTGGTGTCCTTATTGTTGGGAGAGAAGCGGTGATTATTGTAAATATTTTAACGTAATTTTTATAAAAAGTGATATATCTATTGTAGTGGTCGAAATGAATATGTATGATTGTGTGGTTGGTGCAAGAGGTTTCACAATTTTGAACATTCGAAATTTTCCAAAATTTCAAATGTTTCAATAAAAATAAGATCTAAACCATTTTGTGAGATCATATTGCTATTTTCGAGCAAAAACATAAAATAAAACATTTGGTGCTTTTTTGTGAGAAAATTTTGAAAGTTAGGTTAAGGATTCATGTACGCGGTAAATGTTTTTACTACTAAATTGTAAATAGGAGAGAAGCGGGTTCATTAACGACAATTTTTGGGTATTTGTTGAACGACGCAGTCTTTTAGATTCCTCTTCAAGGAAACGAAAGGTCTACACCGAATAGATGTGTTTCTTTTAAGATTCATAGGAAGAACTCTCATAATTGTAACAAATGAGAATGTTTTTAAATTCTATCTTTTTCTTATTAACGACAGTACCACACTATGTAATGCCGAAAATAAGTTTCATCGACTAAAATTTTAAAAACCTGTAATAAATATTTAAAAAACATGTTCATTTCGTTTATGCTCCATATAAAGCATGTTTTACATATTTGAAAGTTTTTCACCCTTCTTTGTTCATTTAACACTCAGAAAAACTGAACGCATATGCTTTGTGTACCAAAAAGTCTCCGAAAAGAAATTATTTCTCTGCCTGCATCATTCGTGCAAAATGTCAGGGTTTGCGAAAGTGTTCAGCCAAAAAATCTGTACCGTCGAAGCAAAAGAGAGACTTACCACAAATTATCGAGACGTTCTCTCGGATATGCGAACTTGCCCACACATTCGGCCAACAGTAGACTTTGCTCCAGATCAAACAACAACAAAAAAAGCGAAAAAGATCCTTCTAAAACGAAGGTTAGCATTTTGCCGCTCACGTTCCCCAGCAGATAAAGGATATTTTTTCCAGCGCCAAAATTCCACGTGCTGGACGAACGAGCTCAGAAATTCCTCCAGTTAGCTCTCGCGTACTTCCAGAGGGCAGGGGAGTTTCGCGCTATTTCGCCCAGTGGCCGCTAGGGGCGCTGATCGCCGCGGCGCTCGCGCGCGGAACGGCGGCGGCGCGGGTCTCGAGCGATTTTTCGTTACAGTCGCAATTAAATTTTAACTATTTACACGGAGCCCTCTCCGTACGAACGGGAAGCGGCGTCGACGTCGGCGTTGGCAGCGACGGCGGCGTCGGCCGAGCGGACAGCAGCGCTCCGCTCGGCATTTGCATGCAAACTTGATGCAGCGGCGGCGAGGGCGGCGGAGGCGGCGGCGCTAAGAGCCAGAAGCGCGAGCGCGAGCGCAGCCCAGCGGTTATTAGACCAATTAGAAGAATCTCGTACAAAACAGCGAGGGGCGCGCCGGGCTTCGCGGAGGGGTGCGGGCGGCGCCGGCGCGGGGCGGGGCGGCGGCGGCGGCGGTGGCGGGCGGCGCCGCTGCCATTACCCTGATGAAACACGGCAAGTGCCTGAACTCCTGCAGACATTCCGCTTATTATATGTCCAATTTTCATTTCAGCAAAACGACGCTGCTGCTTGCCGGCACTCGCGCGCCGCGTTCTGGTGTCGGCTCTACGGAGGCGGCGGCGGCCGTGGCGGGGGTGGTTGAGCGGGAGGGAGGGAGCGGGAGAGGCGGCGGGCTCGAGCGGGCGTCGGGAGGCTTTTCCAAGCGATACGCGTTGCTCGTGCCCGGATCAATCTTATTCACGGGGGATTACGCCCGCGGAGGGGGCGGGGCCGACAGCTGAGGAAGGTGTGGGTGCGGGGGGGTGCAGCGAGAATGGCGAAACAACAAGGGGGCACAGGCTAACGAGCGTGGCTGGAGGAGAGAGAGAAAGCCATGGAGTCAGGGCGTAATGAGGGAAGGAGAAGTAAGAACGAGACTGAAGGTAGAAAGGATGAAGAAAAGTGAAAAAATGATGGTGAAACACTTCATTGTACGAATCTGCATAATACTGATGGAAGTAGACAATGCATGCGTGAAGGGTGAAAATGACGGAGTAAAAGATTACATGAAGGGACGAGGACATTAAATATTTTCTTGCTAACATGACATCACATAATGATTAGCATGAAGAATGATCTAGAGGATCTTCTAAGCTTAAAAATGTAAACAGAGAATAGGAGAACGACTAAATAAAGAACATAAAAGTAATGATGAGAGATAAATTACTAAACTCATATGTAAAGCATTCAGTACATGCAAACGTGTAAAAAAAGCGAATATAATGAAAATAGATGAAAAGAAAAATCGAAAGAAATATTGGGCAGAAAGCAATACACTCGAATTTACTCCGGAAAAAGAGCGGTCTCCGCAGGAAGCAAGTGTACTTGTGCCTAACTCGTGGCATACTAATAAAAAGCGCAACATAAGTGCACCAGAAGGAAGAAGAAATAATAGTGAAGAAAGGAAACGTAAACGCGAAGGCGACTAGGAGGAACAACACAAAGATAAACGTTGCACGCACTGTAAGCAAGTAGTACAAGTATTTTAAGTACAAATAATAAACAGCAAACACTGAAAGAAACAAATAATAGAGTAATAATATGCATGTGAAAAGATGAAGATGCTGAAAAATCGGGTAAAATGCGGAGACGAGAGCATCAAAATAGTGGTACGACTCTGCTCGAGGAAAGCGAAAGAACGTTCGGGCACGGCGGAAGAAGTGGGAGCAGCGGGGAGGGTGTTAGGAAAAGGGGACGGTAAGATGGGCGAGGGTGGTGAATAGGGCATAAGCGGTGGGGGCGGTGAGGGGGAGGGATTAGTGAATGAGGGCGGAAGCAGCAGGGCGTAAGAACGGCGGATATGTGAGATGAGCGGGGTTGGCGAATGGGGGCAGAATCGGACCGGGGTGAAAAAACGGCGAGGAGATGAGATGGGCGGGGATGTGAAAGGGGTGGAAGCGGTGGGGGCGGTGGGGGCGGGGGCCGGGGGTGACGGAGTTGGTGAATGTCGCGGAAGCGGCGGGGGCGAAGGCACGGCGAAGAGGTGAGATGGGCGGGGGTGGTGAAAGGGGCGGGAGCGGCAAAAGGAAGTGCAATCGGCGAAGGTGGGGCGGGGACGGCGCGGACAGCGGGGAGAGCTTCAGCGACGGGGGTGGCGGGGGCGGAGGCCGGACTCCGAAGCCTCTCGGGCGGCGCGAGGGCGCGGGTCAGAGGGCATCTGCTAATTGAGAGGGCTCGCGCGGCTCAAGAGTGCGAGACTTTGTTCGCCGCCGGACGCGTCAAACGCTACAGCACCGGCGACTGCGGGGGCGGGGACGCGGCACGGCGGCAAAGGCGGCGGCGGCGGCGACCCGAATGTCTGTCCAATTAGAATTTCCCTTGCGGTGGTGGCGGCGGGGCGAGGGCGCGGGGCGCGGGCGAGGGTGAGGGCGAGGGCGAGGCCGGTCCTTAGTTTAATGAGGCCCTCATGTGGAAGAGTATCCCGGCGACACCCGCCTCATCAGCGCGCGCCCGTCCGCCCTCCCGCCCCACGCGGCCCGGCGGCGCAGGAGGAGGCGCGGCCCGCACTGCCAGCGCCGCTGCCGCGGGCCGGCGCCGCCCCGCCCCTCCCCGCCCCTCCCCGCGCCACTGCCCATCTATACAGCTTACGTGACTATCTCAGATTCGGGGAATCACAAGGTCTCGAGTTCGGGCCGCCAAGGCGCAATGCCAGAAAATTGTCAGGGAAGGATTTTGTATTTTGCTAAGTTTATATTACCGGTATATAAAGTTTTATTTCTCATCAAACATCACCAAATATGTAAAAGCCTTACCGATCCATGTTATTATTATATTAAAATATTATTATATAATGCTATTATATTATTATTATTATTATTATTATTATTATTATTATTATTCCTCTAATTCACGACGAAAGATGTTATGAGTCGGTTCCTTGTAAAACATATTCCGGGTTGCAACCAACTTCTTAACGAGCAGATCTATTGGATGTCGGTGCCTGTACAATAATTTGCGCAAAATGTGGTCTGTTCCCAATAAACAAGTGCCTTGTACTTCCGAGTCTTTTGAATGACTTGAATTAAGCCAGGTTCCAAATTTTTGCGGAACAAATCGAAGGGAGCTCCGATAACTATCGAGATAACTCCGATAACTATCACGGGTCCACCTAGGGAGTACACGACCTTGCATTTGGTAGTGGAGCTTAAGTACTCCCATGAGCCTGAGAGCTACGTCAGTGGTAGCCTAGCTATCGGTAGGGCCTCCCTTGATGGATAGGTTGAAGGTGAGGGGTCAGACGAAGTACTCCATTTTAAGGAGAGTGGGAAGTAAGTGGAGAGGAAAGGGTCATGAACCTTTGGACTTCCTGTTGTCGGCCCATGGAGGGTACAGGAGAGAAACTGGGTTGGCACACCAGACTACTGATTAGAGTGGAGGCCCGGACCTTGCATTAGCCAGTAAAGGAGGCTGCTTTCGGCAGTCAGTGAAAATCCCGTAGGGTTTAGTAATGCCGACTGGTCATCGGAGGGACCCCTTGCTGGGCCCTGCGGGGAGATGCCCCCAGGCTACTTTGGGCCTCAGTAACGGATGGCAGGAAACAACCCAAGGGTCAAGTGTGATCTGTGAACTCGAACTTGCATCCTGCGAATCTTCAATTCAAACCAATGAGCAAAATGGATAGAACAAGAAATGTAATGAATCTTAACGTGCCTTGTTCTACCAATGTCCCACACTTGCTCAGAAACCGAGCTAATGTCACCTTGTCGACGTCTGGTCATTTCCACGGATGTCAGTCCCAGGGACCCACAGCCGGCAGTAGCTCGAAGCCATCGTCAGAGTTGGACCCGGGATGAATTAAAGGAGGTGATGTGGAGCTTTTACTATGCAAAAGCGAAAAATGGGGACTCAGAAATAGAAGTTTTCAAGGTATGGAGAGAGCGGAACCCAGATATGAAAACTACCCTAGACTCAAAGAAGCTTGCCTGTCAATGACGATACATATTCAGCAGTGGAAAATTCACAGCAGAACAACTTGCTGTCATTGAGAGAAATGCGGAGTATGTACTTCGCTCGAACTACCCACATGACGAACATGTAGAACTTTAAAACGATGATCCTGTGGAAGGTTCAACTTTTTACAATGAAACACACGTCAGTGGTGAAAATTCATATGGTAATGAATTGCACGATAAGGACATGATGCGCAATCTTCTTCGGCGAGAGATAGAATGAATTAGTCAACATCCGTTTGAATCTCGTGCACCGTTGAGGAGAATATACGAAAATGCCAAAGCTAAGAGAGTGATAGAGACAGCGGATTCTGTCTTAAACGAGGAGGTACAGACCCCAGGTAGAGATCTAAATATTACTGAAATCAATCACATCATATGTGCAACTGGATATCTAGTATCTCAGATGATTTTGGGGACAGCGAAGAACACCGACGGCCGAGAGGCAAAACAGAGTAAACAGCCCTGTACCCCCATGGACGAAGAGAATTATAAAATGGATAATCGACACTCGCCGTGAAATATCACTCTTAGCTGAGGCATCTTCTAAATCAACGCACAACACTAAAGTTCAACGAAAGATATTCCATGCTGAACAAAAATATCGAATTCAAAATGACATGAGCAGGCTAATCGTAGTTGAGAAACTTAAAGACAAAATTCAAGCATGGGCTCAACGAATTAGATGTTACAAACGTAGATTAGATTTACGTGTACAAAACCGGTTGTTTGAAACAGACGCGAAGAGATTCTATCACAATCTGACTCAAAAACCGAATGGCAATGCTGTCGGTCCTTCAAAAGATGACGTGGAAGCATTTTGGGCAGGAATCTGGGAGGAGAGCAGATCCAACAACAAAGACGCATATTGGATTCAACCTAAAGTTAGTTGATGCTGCCGATGAACTTGTGGGAACAGTGGAAGATGTTCACCAATTCTCGGAAGAGCACCTCTTCCAAGCAATTAAGAACATGGGAAACTGGAAATCCCCCGGGATTGATAAGATCCAGATTTACTGGATTAAGAAATTAACAGCAATACATTCTCATCTAGCAAAGGCTGATAATCAAATTTTAGAAAACCCAAAGAAACTCTCGGAATGGCTCACAAGCGGCATCACGTATTTGCTACCCAAAGCGGGAGACAGTTCTTTGGCGAAGAACTACAGGCCATTCACTTGTCTGCCAGTACTGTACAAAGTTATAACCTCAGCCATAGCTAACAAAATGTACAGACACCAAGATAAGAATCATCTGATGCCAGCTGAACAAAAAGGATGTCGTAAAGGCTCTTATGGCTGTAAGGAAATCTTGCTACTGAATAAAGTTACCGTGAACGATGTAAAGAAACGGAAAAGTAATTTGAGCATGGCTTGGATTGACTACCAAAAGGCCTTTGATAGTGTACCACACGACTAGATTTTGAAGACCCTAGAGATCTATCGATTTAATTCTAGACTTGTTGAATTTTGCAAGGCTAGTATGAAGTCGTGGAGTACCAGGTTACTAATATACAACGGAACTAATATACAAAGGAAGCAGTAGAAACCAGAAATATTCAGATTAACAAGGGTATTTTTCGAGGATATTCACTATCCCCTCTGCTGTTTTGCATTAGTTTGATCCCACTGATCCCACTATCTAGACAGTTTTTGTAAACTGGCTTTGGTTACAAGCTCCATGGTGATGAAAGGCCAGTATCACATTTGTTTTACATGGATGATCTTGAAGTGTTTGCTAAGAATGAAGCGATTCTCTCCCAAAAGCTGTCTGTCGTGAATGACTTTAGCAATGACATCTGCATGAAGTTTGGTCTTGACAAGTGTGCAAAAATCAATTTAAAAAGAGACAAATTGACAACGTCAGAGTGCGTTGAAGTTGATTCGCACACCGTGATTCAAGATCTTGAGCCAGGTAAAACTTACAAATATCTGGGCATTGAAGAATGTGAAACCATCTCGAAGGACAGAATGAAAGAGATAATTCGTAGGGAGTATTACAGGAGAGTGAGACTGGTCCAGCAGTCCGCTCTGAATTCCAGGAATAAAATATCTGCAATAGGTAGTTTGGCGGTACCTGTAGCCGAATACAGTTTTGGGCTAGTGGACTGGACTGAGCAAGAAATTCGCATCATGGATCGAAAAACCAGAAAACTGCTAACAATGCATCATGTTTCCCACCCTCGAGCTGATATACATAGACTTTATGTGTCACGTAAGGAAGAAGGAAGAGGCCTCAGACAAATTGAAGCCTCCTGGCACAACGCAATAGTCGGGTTGGGGAAGTATGTAGTCAGCCATCAAGATGACCCACTAATGAGGCAGGTCATGAAATCTGACCGAAGAATGGGAAACAGAGGCATTGTTAGTGTAGCAAGAAACATTGCGAAGAAAACTAGGCAAGACACGTCGAATAACACAGACACTGAACTTCTGATGCTGCTAAACATGAAGTGTGAGACACAAAAAATGTTAAAGAAATCGTGGAGAGACAAACCACTTCACTGACAATACCTAAAAAGAATGGACAAGGTGCAGATCAATAAAGATCAATCATTTATGTGGCTTAAAAGGGGAAGAATGAAGCCAGAATCGGAAGCACTTGTAATAGCTGCCCAAGATCAGGCCTTGAGAACACGACATTATGATAACGCGATTCTCAAAATTCCCAAATTCTCAAGATTCCCAAGATGATAATTGCCGCATTTGCCAGGAACACGTAGAAACCATAGAAACCATTGATCATATTGTCTCAGCTTGTCCAATCGTAGCAAAGACCGAATATTTGAAACGATACGACAGGGTATGCAGCTACCTTCACTGGCAGATCTGTACCGCCCTCGAAGTTCGGAACAGAGGTGGTACCCAAGTGGTAGGAACACCCATCAAAACCGGTGACGTCTGTTGGATTGTGTACGATATTGTACGACCAACAAATTTAAACTGATCGCAGGATAGCGGCAAACAAACCGGATATAGCCATCCGGGATTTGGAGAACAAATCGTGTTTACTTGTTGATGTTTCTCTACCTTGGGATCAAAACGTCGTCGTTACCAAGGAGGCAGAGAAACGTCTTAAATACAAGAGTTTGGAAATCGAAATCAGCCTAATGTGGGGCGTAAAAGCACAAGTCGTCCCGATAGCTGTCGGAGCTCTGGGATTTGTCCCGCAAAATTTGAGTAAGAAATTGTCTAAACTACCAGGTAATTAAAAAGACTGGGAAGTGCAAGAAATCGCTTTATTAGGAACAGCCTACATTTTGTGCAAAGTATTGTAGAAGCACCGACAGTCCCTAGATCTGCTTTTTAGGTAGCTGGTTGCAACCTGGAGTAGATTTCATATTCAGCCGACACATAACATCTTGTGTCGTGATATAGAGGGGTAATAATAATAATAATAATAATAGTAATAATAATAATAATAATAATAATAATAATGAGCCGGCCCCGTGGTGCAGACGGTTGCGGTAGCCGTTGCCTTCCTTTATTTGGAAAAATTTATTTAAATATTTATGTTCGAATTATGTAATTTTCTAAAAAAATAAAATTATATAGTATCATATCTGTAGTACATGAATAACATACAATATAAAAACCAATTTGTTTATTATTTAAGAAAAATTTACGATGCACCCCCCAAAAGTATCGGTTGGATCCGCCCCTGGCGTAAGTAGCAATGTAACTTTCAAATAATTATCCCTCATATTTTATTTTAATTTGTTTGATGCTAATTTTACATGACAGAAGCAGATGAATTCATACCGCTGTAGCAATTGTGCGCACGCTGTCTGTAACTGTCATTTCCCTAGAAACAAGTAGTTATTTCGTCAATAGTAGTATCAAAGCAAATCTCTGGCTAATTTGCCTATGCTCTATTATGTAGAAGCAAAAATGTATTGTTTACAAATTTCAACGTTTCTTACTAATTTTTATTCACAATCCAAGTGTGTAATGGTCTTCACGCAAATGTATGTATTGCGCGCGCCAGGAAAGTCTCGCAGTGGCACCTTGCTGGTGAGAGTGCTTGCAAATACTATAGAGACAATACAGGACACTTCCCCGTTCTTCCACGCAACCGATGGAAACAAGTTCCCACTAGCGATCCTAGTGTCAGAACCTGGTAATGTAGCGCCAAATAGAAATGTCAATATGATTCTTATTGAAGAAACAAATATTTTTTAATCTACCTAACGAAATAAGACTTATTTTTACCTACTATCGCTGTGATTTAATTATATTGAAGGACTCAAATTACGGAAAATTATAATGTACAATGTGTTATAATGGACATGAGAACATTGAACCTTTAGTGAACATATAATGAAAATTATTTTCACGAATAAAGTTGTTACAAATGCAAGATTTTTCTTGCCTAAACACTTCCACTGATACATTTGGCTTTTTTTCCATTTGCTTCCTTTAAAAAGCACTGTATCAATACATTGATACCTCTGCTTTCATACAGATTATTACACCCCTTACATAAAATATTCTGCAAGTGAATATTAATGATTTGCATTAATTGTTTTTGTAAGTCAAGTTTACTTTGACGTAAACAATTTAAAAAGTGTTTATTGAAAACATATTCAGTCTTAGAAAACTAATGGCGAATTCATTTGGGTAGAAAAGCGTGGCATTCACATACTGTTTAATCACAATATGCGAGTTTCTTAATTTATACTTTTCATCCAAATTCTGTTAAGCATTTCTACAACCATCATATGGCACGGTACTACACAACCAGCCACATACATAGGACTCAGCATTTTCCTGTACGAAACTTGTAGGAATATCTTCAGTGTTATCCATTTCTGCAATGTTCGTTACGCATGGCATTGGGAATGGCAATGTGCAAGTAGTCTCCCAATTAAGTAATTTTATAGTTTTTAATGCATTTTATTACAAAGAGAAGTCAAATTGTATTAAACTAGCTTCATTCATGTTCAAGATTCTTTCAATTTTTACCTGTTTTTATCACGAGGAAATGTGAAGAACGAACGCGAGTTCTGCTGTATTTTATAATAAAGCCAAAAACTACAGAATTGTTTCCTGCCATACGTAGAATGATGTAAAGAACAGTATTGTAAAATATGTTTTCCAGAAATCGACCAGGAAGACAATAAAATGAAAAGAAATCAAGCAGACAACAAACACCAACAGAGCATTGAGGTTAGGGTGTATGAGTTATCAGGTTCTGCCACCAGATGGATGTTTCTCGATATATCGCGAAGTGTCCTGTATTGTCTTTATAGTATTTGGTGCTTGCAACAAATGTTGGTACCACGAGTTGGGGCTTGAAAACGTAAATATTGTGCACTCACTACAATTATAATAGATGATGGAAGTGTTGTCCTCTTCATTTGTTTCCCAGTGACCCGGTTGCTACCGACATAAATGCAATTTTTAATAGGAGACTCTGATTCAGCTCAGTGCGGAGAGACTTTCTGGGCCCACTTCAGAGTTTGATTTGATTTCTGAAAGCCTGGTTATTAGAAAACATTCTGTTTCAGTATCAGATAATATAAATTGTTTCAATTTTTATGTAAAACAAGATAAAGTGTATGAAAATTTGATTTTTTCTTTTATATTTAGGAACGTAACGTTTAAAGTGAATCTGCAAAACATTGTTTGCAATTGTGCACATATGATCTCCAGATAACACCTTTATTATTTTACTAACCACGGTTTCAACATAATAATTATGAAATTCTGATTCGTTTTATCACACTGCTGGAGTAAAGTGGATAACATATTTTTTTATACTTGACTTCTCTTGAAATCACTTGACTCCACTCTAGGGGAAGGTAACTCTATAGGGTTATCAAAAATGAAAGTGTTCAATATTTTCATGAAAATTACCTTCGATATTACAACTACAATTGAAAGTTATTATAACTACAAATGAAATTACTTTTATGAGAAATATTATGACGCCTGGAACCCAAAACCAAGAACTTGAAAATAATAATTTGCATTACCTCTTATTCGACACTGTCCAATGACTGAAATTACATATATCTGCTCCTCCTCAAATATTTTCCCTTAATCTTACAACAAACGTTTCTGACAAAATAGTTTGAATGCCTCCAACTTCGGGATACAAGAAGCGCGTTACTTTTATGTCATATTTTCTCCAGAAGCTTATCACAGGGTCAGTTTCATCTGCATCTACAATTTTTTCAACAAAAGAACATTTTATTTGCGAGGAAACTAACACATGATTTACCATTGTTGTACAGAATCTCCAAAGCTTCATCTTCCGTGACATTCTCAGACATCAACCACATGAATTGCTCTTTCTTCTTGTTTTGTCAAGTCTTTGACACTGTTGAACACCGTTTCCTAGTACAATTTTCAATCGTTTACAAGCTTCACGAGACCTTTCAAATGTTTCATTTGCACCAATTTTCTGTTTTATTAAGGACTTTACTGAAGACTGCTCCTTATTTTCATCAGGAGTTCCTTTCGCAACATGGTTTTCGCTGTTTGACATAGAAATGCTCCGTTATAGTTTACCTTCCCATCTGCACCAAGCTTCTTTACACGGTCTCGGAGCATGATCCACTTTACCTCTGATACGACGTATATGTCATGCTTGGCACATTAACTTAAGCAGACTGAGGTGGCTTAGCGCATTAACTGATGTTCCTGCAGGCCATCCGACCGAGAGGTTCAGGGTGGATTTTAGACACTTGCTACATGGCTAGGTTGAATTCAGTAGCGGTCTGGAGGGACATTCTAGTACCCGGCTGCTCTGATTGGTAGTTTTTCCGTGGTTTCTCCGATCACCACCAAGCAAATGCCAGGGCAAAAGAGTCACGGATCGTGCGCTACCTTTCTTTTCTCTTCCTTGTCTTATCCTCGTTCTTATTTAAACATACTTACATGCACTATAATATCACACACGTCGAGGGGCCAATGGAAAACAAAGTTTGTCTCCGCTGGGATGATACCCCACTGGTAGGACATCTGGATAAGGAAACCCCGTTAGGAGAAGGGCATGTCGGCGCCAGAACTTACCATACAGCGGTACATCCCAAGATAAAATATGCCCTATACTTACGGGACTAATGACCCTAGTAGTTGACGCTCCCGGAAACGCGAAATAATCAAACTTAAAACCTAATCTAAAAAAGTGTCATACATCTTGAAGAAACAATTGGGGAGTGTCTTTCTTCTTTTAAAATTCTCGCAACATGCATAACATAAATAATGTAATATATAATTCTTATTCTGGATTCTTGAAAAAAGAAAATATATAGTTTTGTCATAATTACCCGGCTTTGCTCAGACGTAAAATCAATAACATAATAATCCTTTCTTATTACAAACATTATTATGCCGGCTAATATCCAATTATATTTAATGTTCTACATATCCTGTTCATGGTTGTCGAAAAACGAGTAATTACGTTGCCGTATGCCGACGGGCCGGTCATACGAATCGACGATTTCTGGAAATTTTTTTTGGAAAAAAAAATATTTAGATTGATTGCTATTCGCTACTAAATAATCAGGCTTATTTCAAACAAAAGAATACATTTGTTTCATTGATTTCAGAACGTATTAAACTTTGAGCTCATTTTTATATTCATTTAGTATTTAATAACAACCGATTCTTTTGGGCAATTTCAATTAAATCATTACTTATAAATTGTTACGTTCTTTGTTTCTTAATCTGATAAATATAGATCTTTGCTGCTTACTTACGACATCTTCACGCGCTCTTCCTCCTAAGGTCCATTCGCTCCAACTTCACTCAGCACGTAAACAAATGCACGTGGTCGTCATTTGTTCTCATTGGCTGACGAACATCACACTCCCCTTCAGGGCGTCGTGCTCTATAGGAGTTAGGCCCCTTGCAAAATTGATTTATTTTATGACTTTCTACACAAACGGTCGAAATAATTTTCTCCTATGCCTTGAAGTAAAATCAAACACCGAGCGTGACCTTAACTACGAATCTTCAGCTGCCAACGGACCCCTTTGAGATAACGTTTGTTCGCCAGGCCGTCGCGACGGCGCTTGTTTGATTAGTGAAAGTTGTGTTTGCTCATTGGGTTGATTTTTGTTTTCAAATCGAACACAATAAGTGAAGCAGTTCCCGGGATAATCCGGTTTGAAACATTCCCAGAGAAAATACCTGAGAAGTGATGAGAAGAAGGTTGTATTGATGTGTTTGAATAATTAGCTGCTAAAAATCCGTCAATGACTTTGTGGCAGGTGGAAGAAATGACTGCTGCATTGCAGGTGTCGTTGTCAGAGGTGCTTGAAAACTGTATAATGAATTAAATCATTGGATAGGTAACTTTCCCACGTAAGAAGAGATGTAGAGCAAAACAGGTGGAGGGCGAGTGCGATGAATTTGTTAATCTGCCATTCATATTCATGTGCAAATTTTTTCGTAGAAACGAATTTCCAACATACAATAAAATTCTTGATGTGGTTAAGGAAGTTTCGGAACTGCAAAATTTTAAACGAACGTCACTGCATGTTCTATTGAAATTCGTGCATCGGGCGGGATTTCACTGCCACCTTGCAAGAACATACGTAAATGTAAGTTCTGTGATATTTAAGCAAAATATCTGCTTATTTTGGCTGGTATTTTGGGCTATTAAAGAAGTATTAAAGAAAATAATATGCTATGCCAGTTCTGGCTGTGACATGTGCCGACATTTGAGTATGGTCGTGGCGCGAATGGCGTAGCCAATCACGAACTACAGAGCGGAGGGATATACTCAAAGTTTGTTTACATGCGCAGCGAAGTTGCAGAGAACGGACCTTAGGATGATTCCGTATCGTTGTAGAATATCCAAGGTTTCCACGACTCTTCTGTCTTTGAACAGCAATCGTCTAAATTTCCCTAAATTGTTTAAGTTGTTTTCTACCTCAAAATGATCACCGAATGATTCTAACACATAATTATTTTTAGTTTTTAAACAAATTCATTGAATAATGATTAATCAAAACATTCCGTATGGAATCCCTACTAAAACACCACGGATAGACGCTCAATCTGGTTACTCTCATACAGGGACCCATAGACGCTCAATATTATTGCGCAATATTTGGGTTTGTGCAATATAGAGTGTCGACGAAATTGAAAGGTTGTGCAATATATTGTGCGAAATTCCATTTCTTGAAAATATATTGTGCAAACGGGAAAAGGTTGTGCCGTCTGTTGTCAATACTGTGCAATATCCCGTCAGTCAGTATCAACACATGTTCGAGGACGCATTGCCATGGCTGCCAAGCAAGTTGATGAGCAATTTATTTTAGATTTTATTGAGGTTTATCGTGGCCTTCCGGCTCTGTGGGATGTGAAGTGCAACGATTATACTAATCGTGCGAAAAAGTGGAAGCCGTACGAAGTGCTGGTAGAAAAATGTCACGAAAAATATCCAGATGCTGAGAAACAAGAAGTGGTGAAAAAAATTAATTATTTGCGAACAAACTTCCGGAAAGAACTAAATCGGATTCGTCATGCAGAGAAAAGTGGTGCCGGTGCGGAGATTCTACAATATATTGCCATGTGGTTGTACGTCTGTGTTCGCGATTGCGCAATAAGTTGGACAACTATCAATATCGCCTCCATACGATACAATTATTTGCACAAACCAAAATACTGTACAATAATATTGCCCGTATAGGGCCACCGTCCAATATATTGTGCAACCCACATTGCGCAATAATATTGTGCGACTATTGGCCCCTACATAAATTAATTCCGGGGAATGGAAGTTGAAAGTTCAGGAACATGGCGAAATGTCCAATATAAGCCGATAAATGTGACCAATGTCCGAAATATTAACAAATTTCCAATTAATTTATGTTAAACACACTTCTTCAGAATTCGGTAGAATATCATTCAGGATGTCAAACCGACCATATTTTGATTCATGATTTCACTCACATCAGCAAGTGAATATCCAGTGTGAGTCTACTGATCACTTGTTACTCTACATCATTCTGTGTTCTCTTGTGGTGGCTAATAAGTCCCGCAAGTGACAAAAACCAATGGCACAACGGCGATTGCATTTTCTTTATTACTTAATCTCTCCATATCATAGCACTGGCAATATCAATTAAAATGTGAAAACCTACTAATCTCAAGACACCATACTTTAACGAATCTCGCGCCTATATTATTTATTAGAGACTATTCGCGAAGTACTTTCTCCCAACACAGGCAACACACGTGCGTGGGCCATATTCGTTCCTCGTCCCCGCCTTGGGTGTGTCCACGCCTGCAGCGGCGACAAGAGCAGCCGCGGGGACGTGAGGGGGGCGGAAGCGGAAGTGGAGGCGGGGGCAGGGGCGGGGGCGGTGGTGAGGCACGTCCCCGCGCGCAAACCCGATTACCCCCGAAGGCGGCGGCGCCGGCCGCAGAGATACATTTTTCCCCTCAAATCGAGTTATTAGAGACATCTGCAAACTGCTTTGTATGGAACTCCGGCACCCCGCGCCTTGCCTTGCTGCGACGGCTGGCAGGGAAAAAAAATTTCCAGATTCGCTTTTAATGAAACAAAGTCCATTTGCGCGTCGCGTTAATCTGTTTAAAGAACGAAATAACAAGTAAAAGAACATTAATTTTCCTCACGGAAAGCGAAATGTAATAAAAAGAACGGCGCGCTTGTTTGGCGTGTCCGCCGCGGCTGTCTCCGGCTGGCAGTTCCGCCTGCATCGCCCCCCGTCGCACAAAGGCATCTTAATTGTTTAGCCCGGCGGCGGCGGCGACGGGGGCGGCGTCTGTCACGTGTGGGTTGCGGTCGCGACCACGTCGGTGGTACATCGAGGCACCTGACGCACCGCCTCCTCACGCGCCGCCACCACTCCGCCCTCGCCTCCTCCTCCTCCGCCGCCGCCGCCAGAGGTGTTCCTGTATTCCGCGCCTGTCCGGAAAGCAGTCGACGCCAAGCTGTGAACGTCCCACGCGAATTCCAAATGATATGTCATCGCCGGTGGGACGCATTTCTCCGTAGGGTCGTGGTGTTGCGGGAAATTTTTTATTTTATTTTTTTTCGGGGGAAATTTCGCAGTTACGTGTCAGTGTTCTTTCTTTTCGGTGGTGTATGAAATGTGTACCGCGAAAACACGCACAAAGGGTTATACGTACGAGCCAGACGTGAAACGCGTCTAGCGCAGTGTAGCGATGTTGGTGTGTGTTTTTATCTGAGAAGAATTATAATGTCAGCTCATTTCACATTTTATGACATTTCATTACATGCATAAATACTGTGATTTTCAAGTGCGTACGCTGTGAGCAAAGATTAAGAAATTTTGTCATAATTTTTGAAATTTTTTGAAAAATATTTTTTTTCTTTCGATTTGCTGAGTCGAAAAGCATATAAATTCAGATATAATCGATAGAAAAGAACGTATTTATTAGTTAAACGTTTTTGGATGATTTTGTAGAATGACTTAATTTGACAGTCTATGTAGGTATATCATTTGTTTGCTCACTATTTAGTATATTCATTAAATTTCGAAATTAATTTACTGGGGTTGGATACAAAGCAGAGCTGTCTCGTAGAGGGGTGGATTGCAGTGCCTCCAGGACACTACATTTATTATGAGGACGTATAAGTATTATTTTTCTGGTATTTCTGGAAGGATAAGTCGTGCTTCAGCTCATGAACATTAAATATCTGCCTACATATTTATCTATCTACAGTATACATACTTGAATGGGAGTTTTACGCCCCCTAAGATCACATTCCTGTAGGGTACATGTGAGTTTCTTACCTACCATTGAACCCCAAGTGGAGCATATCCTGCTAGCAATGCAGATTTAATTTTTCTTTTCTCTGAAGTTTTTTCTAACAACTTCAAAAACATTGTTTTCAAGATTTGAAAAATAGCATCAATAATGTAAGTTTACTGGACTGTGGGCATAAACCAATTATCATTGTTTATGTTTCATTGTTTAATTTGTTTTAAAACAGAAATAAAATATTTAGAATGATTTTATGTGTCAGCTTCCGGTATTTATCCAAAATGCGGACTTTGAAAAAAAAAAATTGTCCCAGTTTTCGGCAACATTCGGCAACGTATCAATTTTTAGTTAAGAGTAAAAATAAAAATTATTAAGGTCAATTTTTAGATATGCTCGTTCTTTTCAAAGAAAAACTATTCTCATCGGCCAGATTTTACTATAATTAATGTCTTTCCTTGATAGAATTTTATTACTGTAAATAATTAACTATAAAATTTGTAATCCGAAAACATTAGTTTTATTCATGTAAACACAGGCAAGTTAAAATGAAAAAAATTACAGGGAACTTCATAATTTTTTCCTTTAAATGAAGTTGCAATTTCCCCCCTAAATATTGTTCTCTGTTGTTTAGTGCTTAATCCTTTAGAAACTAAAGCACAAGTAAATTGCGTTAAAAGATTTATCTGGTGATTAATTCTTTCAAAACTATATTTTCACATTCAGTTAAACGTAATTCATTGCTAAAAATCTTTTAAACTCGCTTACGACGAAGAAACATTTTTCTAAATAGGAATATGATCCGTATGTACTGTCATAAAATGCAAACCACTCAATTATACATGTATTAATGGAAGAATAATATTGCTGAAATGAAAAATTACGGAAACCGTATAACTGGGAACAAACTATGAAAATAATTACCAGACATGTTAAAAATTCCTGGAAATGTTTATTGCTGTGTGTTATTAAAAAGGGGGAAAATTCAACTTTGTATTTGGAATTAGACGTCTATTTCATGTAACCCTACATCACAAATGGTCTACAAATTTTATGTATACCGTATTATTTGCTCATTATTAAACAAAAATACAAATGCTTAGTAAAGGATAATTCAGAAAATAAACGAAAGTGAAATTCGAACACATAGATTTACATTTTTTATGAATATTTTAAAAATTGTTTAGTCTTATCAAAGTGACGTTTCGAGGGATCGTCCTGAAGTGTCATCACGGGTAGGCAAATACAATGCTGAAAACTTCCGAAGACTATTGTGTGATAAGCCAGAAAACCCCATGGAATTTTGTATAGGAAAATCGACATCAAGCATATAGTTACGATGGGATTCTATGCATACAGAACGTGTAAACCCCAAAGAATATACGTTGTTAATACAAACAACATTGTATAGTATTCCGTGATTGACGTAGGAAAGCTGTTCACGGCCCCGAGGACATATAATGCAGAAAGTGTAGAGGCGGCATTGGAAGACGTGATCAAGGAGAATGGTTGAAATAAGCAGTCTCTCGAAAGGTGCCGAGCTGAATACATGTAAGCAAACGGTTCGGTGCGAATGCTTCAGTATAGACTTGGGGTGTTAGTAAATGATAGTGAGGCGGATAACCGATGATTAGTTTTGATAACTTAGCATGGTGCAGAGTAAAGTGTTCGAAGGTGTAATTCGCAATGAATTATGAGTATGATTTTCGTTTGGGATTTGAATTCAAACAGACTCAGTATTTCGAAGGGATTAATGATAGGTTAGCTCCATATATAGGGTGGAATTGTTAATAAGGCAATAGTCGCGCCTAGGTGTTTCACCCAAAGCACAGCCAGGGCCAGTCGCATCCGCGAATTAATGTAATAGAAGTTGTCCAGGCTATCCGGGATGAGCCGCGTCGTCGATTTGGTGGCTGACGTTTCGGCCAACATATTGTGGCCTTCCACAGAGCGTACTGCTCATCTGAGGAAGGCCACAATATGTTGGCCGAAACGTCAGCCACTAAATCGACGACGCGGCTCATCCCGGATAGCCTGGACAACATGAATTCTGGCCGCGGAAGCCTACGCAATCATATAATGTAATAGAAATTATTCAATCCTTTGAAGTATCAAATAGTCGAGGACATTCTGGAAACATGTGTAATTTATTCAAAGATAAGCAAGAGCGCGATAATAGGGTCATCGAGGACAACCCATGGAGCACATCGCGCGCGATAACATCCGAAAAGAACATCTGAGAAGTCATTTTTGTAGGCTTACGAACTTTATTCAAAACCGTTCGGTACTTTAATGTTTGTGCAGAGGAAAAGTTAATCATTTCATTCATAGGCTTAATAAAATTTTGTAGAAATTTCAGAATAAATGTTTGTTTGTTTTTTTGAGAAAAGAAAAGGATGATAATTTATAGTAGTTGCCAACAATTCAATATTTTGTTTTAATCCATAGAACTTCCAGGAATCGTAATTCTGTATAGAATTGTATTATGTAACTGTATGGAATAGCATTTTGGATTGATTGGATTTCAAAATGAAGTTAATATAATAATATGTTAACATTGAGAGAATTTATGAGCAGAGCAGGGCAATTAAAGAAATAATAATATTGATAATGGAAGAGGAAGAAATCCCTTAATGATATCCTTAAGACTGTAAATAGTATCAAGATTTACTAATATTAATATCAGTAGGAGAAGTAGGAATATCACAAATGTTGCGGGCACAAAAGAAATTAATTAATAATTTAAATAAGTGGATTATCTCAATTGATTAGAAGTGGAACTGGTGGCTATTGGCACGTGTAAAACGGTTCTTATATCTCTTGCCCAGGTTTCACGTAAGTCATGTCTTTAGAGGTGAATATATAATTGAAATGATTTAAAGCAAAGTAGACTTTCAAGCCGGATTCACAATTTGAATTATATTCCGAGCTAGAGGTTGGTGATATGAGCTGTTGAGAGCAAAAGTGGTGTAAATAAAAAAATTAGTTTCCGAAAAATGTGTAAACGAAAAACTCTGTATAACTACAATGGTTATAAATAATGACTAATGACCTAAAGTGTTGTGAACTATATGTTCTATTAACTTACTACATATATTTGGGGCTGGAACATTGCTTACTAAGTAATTAACTATTTTGTTGACTTTCATCACTTTTGCTCACACCGATTCTGAAAACTAAGACTTACATTCAAATAATTGGCATGCACAATTTTCCCCTGACATAGTAATATGATGCAAAAATAGGGGAAAATAGGGCTCTTTTACGAATTTCAACCATTTGAGAGCAATTTTGAAGTTGCGATTTTGACCTGTGCACGTATCACTAAAAGCGGCTAAATGTTTCTTCTGTGATGGGTGCCGACATGTTTCTTCCGTGATGGGTGCAGATAAATAAGAAGCTATTCTTGGGAGACCCCCGGAAGCTCTTATTTCGTCCCACATGTGACTTACACAACAATTGCATGAGGCGGTATAAGCAACTTGTTGGCTATTTCTGCATTGTGCTGGCCTCTAGCTAAGAAACATTGAAGTTCGACTCACGCCATTTTAGCCCGTGATGGAAAAATCCATCTACCTGTGCATCCAACTCAAATCTTCGAAAATTTGACTTACATAACTTTTGCTCTCAACGGCACATATTGGCAATCATGTTTCCAGACATTTCTTATGCAACTGCGCAGACATAAGTTGCCTAGTGTTTGTGGACAAAGGGTCCTTCCAGTCACCTGCGAGCTGTCCAGAACGATACTGCGTTCCCGATCACTGCCCCATTGATGTCTGCTCAGATGCACACAAAAGTCTGGAAACGTGATTGCTGATAGACCACGGCCCTCCAGACTGGAAGATTATTCTAATTTTATACTGTATTTGAGTAACTGTGTGTGTGTGTTTTCGCGTGTGCGTGTGCGTGCGGATCCATCACTCACGGTTAGACCACTTCAGCAATCGAGACGTATGAGGTGTCCTTCGACGTGCCTCGCTCTCCTGGTACTGAAATGACAATGTGTTTTCGGATCCGGCCATAAGATTCAAAGAAATGTCCAAAAACGTGTTTTTAAGGTTTTTGCATGTTTTGGTGTTTTGGAGTATTTTGGCGCTGCGATATTAATGACTATACCGGGAATTAAACCAACTCCACCAAAATAGATCTATGGACGTTGATTAAACTCCAGTACCCAAAGACAATTTTTACTTCATAAGCCGTAATTTTCTTTTCTAGAGAGACTTTAATTGCCATCTTTAAGTGAAAAAGTGAATTACCTGGCGAATCGCGCGGCAGATTTCATTTTAGTTTTCGTCAGTACTACCATATTTTTAAAAATAAATTTGAAAAACCTACAAATATTATTGCCTTGGAGTTTATTTCATTTGAAGAATTGAAAGTAAATACGGAGAAAAAACTACGTATGAGTAATGATAGAGAATGAATGTACGTTCTTAAGTTTGACTTTTCATGTTTATGTGCAAATACCGATTTTCAAGTGAATGAGAGCTACAAATTATTATTATTATTATTATTATTATTAAACTTAACTAACACCTTGCATCTTATTCACATAATCATACAAAAGAGTAGCTTTTTAAGGTTATGTGTTGTGTGTGTGTATAAATATCGGCTTAAAGCTACTAATGAACAGAATGAAACGAACAGAATAAGTTCAATGCATTTCACGATCCCTAGTGTTTCTTGTAGCTAATATTTTGTTTTGCTCATATATTTTCTTAACACTACTAATGAACAGAATGAAATGAGCAGAATACGTTTCATGCACTTGACGATCCCCAGTGCAACCAGTGTTCGTTATAGCTACTATTTGTTTTTCTCTTTGCTGCTTTTTCTTAAAGCTACTATATAGTTTCTTATAGATATTATTTTGTGTTTTCATATATTTGTTGTCCTGTAGTTTGATTTAGTATAGTTTCCTATACCTACTATTCGCTTTATACTGTTTTGATGATTCTGATAATTTACTTTAGTGATTTTACAAATATCAACCTACTGTAATCCTGCTAAAGCAGGAGGTCTTTGATGTTATATTATAGGCGAATTTTATATATATATATATATATATATATATATATATATATATATATATTGACTGTATGGTCAAAACGTAAATATTAGGCACACCACAACGTTCAAATGTGGCGCGTCAGTTGATGAATCGTTGCGGGATGAGTCGGGCCGAGCCGTGAACGAGCGCCTGGAAGGGGGGGGATTGGTCGGCCAGACCGCGCGAAGGTTGTTGGGGAGCGAGCAGCGAGCAGAGAGGTAAGAGGCGTGATGGCGACAAGAGAGCGCGGTGGTAATGTACGGATAAATCGAGAATAATCGGGACGGCTGGTGTTAAAGGAAGGAGAATTGTGATAGACTTAATGATGATTGCGAGTAAGGATTGTGGTAAACGTGTTTGGAAGGAATAATCACGAAATTTGACAAGAGAAGAGAACATTGCACGGACACGTGGGCGATGCTGTTCAGTGGTAGTCGGTGAAGCTGTGCGGATGCGGGATTATATGGTGGAGCCGTGTGAGCTAAGACAGGAAATTCGTCGTGTGGAGAAGGAAATTGTGGTGAGACGACGCCGGTGTACGAGAACGGGCCGCCGGCGACACATGGGCAGGCAGAACATCGTTGGCGCAAGGTCACATCTCGGCAACGAACGGGGTACGCGGCGTCGGGTCGCGTGGAAGGCCACGGAAGTGGAAGGCAGATAAGTAATAATAATTATGAACAAGAATAGATGGGTAATCGAATATAGGATGCAGGTTCAGGATGCTCACTGAGTAGTAAGGAGAGCAACAGTGCCTGTAGTGGTTCACGAATGGTATGTAGTTTTCAGAGAAATGGAGATTATATAAATGGGAATAATAAATGTAAAGATGATAGGAATAGTCGGAGATGTATAGTGTAAACCTTTTAATCAGTATTCAGTAAGGATTTGCGACCAGGTCAATGATGTAAATTATGTTATTAATGTGAAGATGTTTTTTCTTAATAAATCCTATTTCTGTGATGATAGATTCTTTGAACTCAGATAATGATGATTAAAGTATTCCCCCTCAAAGAACCCCTGTGCCCAAATGAACAATCACAAAATTTATGATATGTGCACCCATGAGACCGACAAGGGTAAGAACGGTCACAATATATATATCATATATATTATTAGTGTAAGGCAGTTTTGATTTAGAACTACTACGGATAAATTACGCGACCGATTTCGCTCGGGAAGCATTTTTCTTTAAGCTCTTTTTTCATTGTGTCGGCCCTAGGAATTAATTTTTAAATTATTTTATTATAACAATAAATATTTGCAATAAAATGAGCAGACGGGCAATAAATGCAATTCGATGGTTATCATTGATTCTCTTTAGAATCGATTCTTGAATCGGCGGGAACAGCGGCATGAGAAAGCATGGCCGGCCCGGCCAGAGAGTAGTAGCATTATGCGGCGTGAAGCAAATATGACGTTGCACATTGGGACGAAAACTTATTGTATCGTGGCAGCATGCTTCAATACTTCGTGAATTCAAAGTATGTAGGGATAAATTCAGTTAGAATTTTACGTTTTGTACTAGCAGTTTCACATTATACTTAACCATTTACTATTTCATGTTTTAAAACATTGTAGTTGCTGAATATTTTTCAGCAGATTGCAAAAGCCACGAAAAATCTATTCGAGCGTGGCAGTGAGCTTTGAAATTTGTGAATCCAAAATTGGTAGGAAAGGTACGTATTAATACATTTGGGATTTTATGTGTTACGTTCGCAACTAACCAAACCTAACATAACCTAATTTCTTCAGTTGTATTTGTACAAGTGAATTTCTTTCAATTACGAAACCAAACTGATGTAAATAATTTATGCAAAGGAGTAACTGTGTTTCATTCCTTTTTTATAAAGATAAAATGTAACTTACTGTATCCATAAATGTGCTTTTTGCACTATTTTCCCCCTTGATTTAATCTGTTGATTACGTGAATTTATTGCAATATTTTTTTCTTGATTGATTGGTTTTATTGATCTTTATTACATTAACATTTTCAGCTGTTGTCCATGTGAATTGGTTTCATCAACCAAACATAACAAAAACATGTCAGTGCTGCAATAACGTTATATCCAATAGTCTTACTATAGAACTGAATCGTTATCATGTGTAATTTGTAGGTAGATTGGCATGTATTTGTATACTTATATTGATGAATCATTTTCAGCAAAGTGCTAGGCCACTGACAAATTATTTGTGTGGCAGTGCAGTTTAACTTTTTTCAGCATTACATTTTTAAAGAAAAGAAAAATAGTAATTTACTTTACCCGTAAGTGTATTTCTTTTAATATTTTCTCTGATCAATACTGAAAATTAGTAATAAATTAAAAAATATCACAATGCTGTAATATTGTTAGTGCTAATACTTATAATATATCACTTACTTATAATTTATCATCATTGCTACAGTAACATTTGACACAAGTTTAATGTTAGGACATAACTGAGTTCATATGATTTGTAATTTGTAGCTACAATGGCACGTAAGAGGCGTTTGACTTTGGAAAGCTAACGTACAAAAGGAAGAATGATCAAAACACCAGAAACAGTCCTCCACGCCAAGTTAATGTTGTCAGAGGATCAGGGGAAGCAAAAGTATACATAGTACAGCCAAACCGTAGTGTGAACAGGAAGAGACATGATGCTCCAAACATAGAACATGATGCTCCAAAACGATAAAAATGTCCAGAAAGTTTATTTTGAAGAAATGTCTGTATTTTTTGAGTAATGTAACAAGAGACATTTTGCCTCCAAAAAAGCATAAGGTGGGTTTATTAAGCCAAGAAAAATAAAATCTGATATTGTTTCCCCTATTGAGGTTCCTGAACTCCTAGCAAAATTAATTACATAAAAGGATGAAAGATCAAAACATTACTTGCGTAATATTAGAAGTTATACTAATGTTCTAGCATTTGTTTTTGTGCAAGCAAATCTTTTAACATTTAAAAACCATTGGCCGTACTGTTACGCATTCAAGGGCATATATACCATTCAGTGATAACTGTACATCTCAATAAAAACAATCCTTTAAAGTATGCAAGTCTCTCTTTATTCGAGACTCGGACAATTCTTTACAGTTCAGAATAAATCAAGGTACTAATATCGAATGCGAGGCAGATTTAATAATATTATTGATGCACAGGCTTCTCAATGTCAATCCGTACTATTTACCATCCGTTCCTATTTACCATCTCATTTTTTCTGTTGAATACTTTTGATAAAAGACATCACGATCTATCAACAACTGTAGAAATTGCTTCTGTATTTCTAAGTGACGGTGGAGGTCCCACCAACAATATTTCTTTCACAACTCATTCTGAAGTATTTGGTCATCGAATAAAAATAATATCTGCTCTCGACTCCGATACTGATTCCATTTCTTATCCATTACTTTTTGTACGTAGAGAATCATTGTGAAAGCTTTGGATGAGTCTTGATTCTGTCCATACAACTTCGGTTTGTAATGTTGTTACTCAGTTGCAGTACTATTCTTATCGCTTAGCAATAAGAGGTGGTTTCAGCCCTTTGCCCAGTTCTGGAAGACTGTTCCAACAATATGTTGTAGATTCTTACATCAAAATTTTATCAAAAACAAAATAAACAAAATATTTAGCATCCCTTATAACTTTTTAGGTGCAAAATAATTCTGTATGGTGTTGAATTCCATTATATTTTTAAGAGTTCTCCGAAAATAATAAAATATGATGTGTAGAACAGTAATTGTGAATAGTTAAATAATTGAGTAATGTTTATTTAATATCTTGCATCTTCATGCATTCTGAAGAATATTAGTTAACATTTCACTTACAATACCAACATAGGCTCTTTCTTCTCTAGAGAAAAAACAATCATTTTTTCACCTTGAAATTGAGTTGTTTCTGTGCCACTTCAGATAATCTCTCTTAATATTAATGCAATGAATACATACATTACAATAAAGAGGGAATGATTTAAACAGATTTCAATATCGCCATGGAACTACAAAATGTATCCCTCCTAAGAACTACATTGTACATTGGAGATCTAAAAATGAGTATGACCTGCAATTGTCTCAAGTTAGATTAAATTTTATAAAATTAAGAGGAAAAATATTGTTTTGGGGATACTATATTTTAGAGGATAGACAGTCCTGAGAGCTTAGACAATGGATGTGTTATTGTATCAATATAAATTTCAATACTTGCGTTGGTTACGTTTTCCACTTTGATGTGCAACGTATCATGTACCGGTAAACTGAAATTGAAGTTTTATAATACATTTATTCATGTTTTAAACTGAATGGATTTAAAAAGTGGTTTCACATGGATTTTATTCATAATTGCATAAGTTACGTTTTAACAATGAATACAATCACTTTAATGTAGTGGACAAATAATAATGATTCACGTTCATTCATTACCATATATGTATGGTATATCGTGACAAATTCTTTACACGTAAAATTTTAATCACTCAAATAAATATAACTCACGTAAAATTTAATCACTTATATATCTAATATATCAAGAAATTGTTTAAAAACCATATGATAAATGTATTTTCATTGAATTGCAAAGTCATTTTTTAAATTTTGTAAACCTTTCAATCCTTCATCTGAAAAACATGCTTACTTTTGCAAGTTTCTTTTCTTTACCTGATCGCTTACGGAATGGAGAAAAAGGAAACCGCTCATTTAATGAGCGGGTATACCTCTAGTATATATATATATATATATTAGCATACAAAATAATGAATAGAACAATTACAGAGGTAGAATTTAGAATTGAACACGAAGTAGAATGAGTTTGTGGAGTTTTAATCTCATCAAAAAATTAGAGAGAAAAATATGGAAGTTTTAAGAAAATCCCGGGAAGAATAAAATGTAGTTGTAGAAAAGTTTGCGACAGAATTTTCGGAACTGAGAATGATCTTTTATTAGGATAAAGGGAATACAACATTATCAGTTACTACGATTCATTGGTAAGTAGAATGACAGATACTGTAAGAACATATTTGGAAAAGCTAGGCATGAAATAAATGAAGTCTGAAAGAAATTTTCAACAAATGAAAATACTTTTGAAAAATATTACAGCGTCGGCGTCGCCACATTCAACTAATTATTAAGTAATACTTTGCAATGCCCCCAGAAATTCAATCAAAATCAAATCTCTTTCCGATAGGTTTTTCTTTTCTCCCGCATAAAAAGTGTGAGAATATTGAAAACAAATATTATTGTTAGTATAACTGTTGGAAATGTAGATTTTTTTTTCAATAAACTATGAGACACTGATGTTGTCTGGTATCAATGTTTTATTTACAGCTGAAAGATCTTTTTCGATAGCTTAGCTATCATCATCAGCGCTATCTGAAAAAACATACAAAATTTTGAAAAGACAGTTGCATTACAAAAGGTTATTAACAAAATTAGGTTTTCGTAAATAATTTTGTTGGTAACAGATGCGTAAGTAAAGCCCCCCCTTTCGCCCGCCTGTCGGCTCCTGACGCCACCGCCGGCCACCAACCTGCCGCGCCCCTCCGGCCGTGCCGCCCCCACCACGCCCTTCATGCTTTCGACCGGCCTTCTGTTCTCTTAAGTGAGAGACACACAAAAATACCTGCAGAACTTCGTTTTCCGCCCAGAGGCTGTAAGGTGACGATCCAGTTTGCTTACGCATCTGTTACCAACGAAATTATTTACGAAAACCTAATTTTGTTAATAACCATTTGTAATGCAACTGTCTTTTCAAAATTTTGTACGTTTTTTCAGATAGCTCTGATGGTGATAGCTAAGCTATCGAAAAAGATTTTTCAGCTGTAAATAAAACATTTATACCAGACAACATCAGTGTCTCATACTAAATATTGTTGTACTGTCAATATGTTAATTTCAATTTTTTAGAAGAAACTCGAAGCATCAGTGTTGATATTATTTCAGTGATAAGTTTCTTTTTCGTTCAGAGTGTGAACGGAACTGATATTTTTTCATGATTTCTTGAAAAAGAGTATTCTGATTTTCAAGATCAATATGAAAGGAAGATTCATATTATTGCAATGCATTAAATATATTGCGCACAGTTTTCAAGAATTATTTGTCAGTATGTTGATAGTACATAATTGTTATGTATTTTCATCAAATCAAGCATTTATAGACATGATTCCATTTTCAGCAAGTTACTAACAAAATATAATTAAACAAAAAAACAAATTTAAATATTAAGTTGAGCGTAAGCATTCTTATATAATTCTAGTATAATATAGCATTTGAACTGCCGAGATTTACCAGGGTATTTTATCACAATCATTTATGAGGCAGAAAAAAGTTTGAATTATAATTAAAATATAAAATGGCAATAAGTTTATACTTAATCTCGCCCTGTTCCAGCCAACCAGCCACTCCCATACTCTGCACGTCCTACTTCAGCACAACCCTGCCCAATCCTGGACCTCCCTGCCCGACTTCCTTGCCCACCCTTGCCTAGCTCCTCGGCTCTCCCCTTCCTCTCTCCGCTGCTCCCCTCCATCAGTATCTTTCCTTACCATCCCGTCTCATCCCATCCCGATCCGTCCCACCTGTCCCGACTTATCGCACCCCGTTCTATGTTCGGACCTACCCTTTACAGTGCCGCTCTACTTCCTCCGCGCTCGCCAACGCTCGCCGCGCTTTCAACTACAGCCATTAAGGATTATATACTCATCTGCAGACACATTTTTTAAATTCTGAACAAAGTAAATCTACAATCTATTTCACATTGAAATAATTAGTAAATTTGATAAAGTTTACAGTTAACAATGACAAATTAAATTGGATGAATGAATCCCACTGGAAAATTTCACCGTCATCGTCTTGCGACTAGAACAAAAAAAGTCAACTTAGAGCTTTTAGTTGGGTGTCAATGTTGAAAAAATGTGATTATATATATATTGAGACTAATTTGAACATTTATAATGGAGTTGCAAGGGTTGATCTGTGGGTAATCGGTTAGTTTTTTACTATTATCTAATAGGTAAATGGCTAAAAGATTTGGGTGGTTTCCCAGACGATGAAGATAGTTTGAACTAATTGAGCTGCCTGTTTCGATTCTTTCGAAGACTATCGGCACTTTTAGATCTCTGTGTAGCGCTGTGTTAGCGATAAACCAAGGTGCTGCAGCAATTATTCTAAGCATTTATGTCTGAAATCTCTGTAAAATGGAGGGATTTGAACTACATGCTGTGCTCCAAATTTGGATGGAGTAGGCCCATGTAGGAATTATTATTGTTTTAAAGATCGATAATTTGTTTTCTAGGACAGCTTCGAATGGGGTTCTAGTAGTAACTACAATCTTTTCACTTGTAATCTAAGTTGTTTCTTCTTGGATAGTTTGTGGGATTTCCAGATAAGCCTTTTGTCCAGATGTATTCCTCAAAATTCCCAAAAGTTTGTCGTTTGGCGTCTAATTATGTCTTATCTAATTTTGCTATCGCGGTTGTCGTTTCTCGACTGGTGGTTTTCTCTCCTCAACTCACGCCCAGGAAGCAATCTCTACAGCGGCACAAAAGTGTCTGTGAAACAAAGAGAATACACATTTTCTTTCATAAACCCACAAAGAGCACCCAAGAATATAAAACTCATTTATTATTAATCATTTTTATTCTGAATATATAATTTCTTAAAAGAAAGATTAAATAGAAATTGTGTCTTTAACATTAAAAAAGAGACCAAAAGGTTTTCATTAAATTCAATATAATGGTTTTAAAAATTAGAAAAATAAAGAGAAATAATAGAAACCTTGAACAAATATTAAATTTTCACATTGTATAGATTATTTTCTAGACATTGAAAGATACTGAAATTTTAGTATTTTAACTTAAATAATAAAGTTGAGGGAAATACACGAACGGTATAAATATCAAAGAAAATTCAGAAATTGTTAATGTAATGTTAACATTAAACCGCTACAAAAGCCTTTGTGAGGATGGGTGAGTAACATCGCAAACGAAAATTACTAAACTTTAGAATTTTCGAAGACTAACAGTCGTTTCCATTCCGTGAATCCTCTCGATAAGTTCAGCCGAAACGAATACTTTGCGGACTAGCTAAACTTGCATTCGCTCGCAGCCAGGATGAGCACGCGCTGTATTTCACGCACGAGCGGCCAATGGGCGCGGAGGGCGGCGTCTTGCCATAGAGTTCCGCCGAGGGCTGCTTTGAGGCGCAACTTGAACGCGCCCTGGGGGGCGGGGGCCGGCGAAAAATCTCGTCTGCTCCTCGTGCGAGGCAGGATCGGCTGGTGTTTATTCCTCAAACCGGCCGCGAGGTGGAGAAAGCAGCGGCGGAGGCGGCGGCGGCGGCGCCGTCGGGGGCGGTGGTGAGGGCGCGGCGGGGGCGGAAAGGCTCTCGCGGCCGCCCCCGAGGGCCGCCGGGGGCGGGACGGGGGCGGGCGCCGGGGGCTGCGCGGCCGCAGCCTCGCTAACAAGGACCTGGCCTGGCCCCCACTTCATCAGGCCGCATATGAGCTTGTTTATTTTTTTAAGCCAGTGGTCAATTAAATGGCGTGGCCTTCCCCCCGCAAGTAAAGCGGCCGCCCTCTGCACCGCCCAGGCCACCGCCGCCGCCGCCGCGCCCGCTCCCTTGGCATAAAAACGGCTTAAAATAAACATTGGGCTGGCGGTCTGCTGCTTACAGCGAGAATGCGTTTGATTAGGCAATGTACTGTGCGCCGGCCGGCGCGGCAGCGGAGGCGGTGGAGGCGGCGGGGACGGCGGCGGAGGCCGCGCGGCTCCGCGGCGGCGGCGGCGAGCTCTCTCTCGAAATCAAGTACGGAGGCGGGCGGCGGCGGCGGCGGCGGCGGCGCGGGCGGTTCCTGGTCCGCTAAATTAGGGGGGAAGTATCCGGTGGTTAATTAAAACGGCGCAAAGAAAATACTGAATGCGAGTTCGCCGCCGCCACCGCCGCCACCACCACGCGCAGGCGCCGTGGCCGATGAATGCCGGGCCGCGGCCGCTCACCCCCGCCGCCCCCGCTGCCCTCGCCCTCCCCCGCCGCCCTCCTCTCTGCCTCCCCCCTCTCTCTCTCCCGCCGCCCGCGTCGCCGTCTGCAGCTCAAAAGAGGCGCACAATCCGGTGCCCTAAGAACGCTTTCAAGCGCCACAACATTTCTGCGTGTTTCCCTCTAAACGTCGAGTATTTATCATTCAAATTATGGAGCCTTTTTGTCGAGAACAGTGCAAACTTCAAACGCCGGAGGTCGCGGGATCGCCCAAAGGAGGCAAAAGCAAATACGGGGAAAAATATATATACTCGTATATATCTCGCGGCGGCCGCTTCCACTGGCGCGCGGGCGCGGGCCCGTGGGCAAGCCGAGGTCGACACGGCGGGCGGAAGCGACCGGCGGGGGGCGGGGCGGGGAGGGGTGGGGTGGGGACGAGGGTGGGGCGCAGGGCGCGCGGGGAGCAGGGCAGGTACGCTCCGGGGGCCGGGAGTATTTACAAGTTGTGAAATGACCGCAATTAAAAGCAATTATATCTTGATTACCCCGGTAATTAGGGCTTGCGCTGTGTTAATCATATTATGTAGAAATAAAATTCCCGAGTTGCGGTTTTTTTAAAAAAAATATGCGCGCGAGCGCGCTTGTGTGCGTGTGTGTGTGTATGGAGCGAGCTGCTAAGGGCGATGAGGCGGGAGGAGGAGGGGAGGGGAGGAGAGAGTTCGACGAGTGCTGCCGACGAGAGGCATCGACGGAACTGGAGATAGCCCAGCGCTGCGGATCTCCAAACGCACGGCAAGTGCAATGCATTCCTAACCAAGGACAGGGATACAAATATTAGAGAAAATTGTAAGTAATGGCGAAATATACCGGGTGATTTGGCGTGTTCTTGACGTCGAGCTGCGAGTCTGCAACTAGTCTCCAGATAGAAAGTTTCTATTTTCGAGCCCTATCGATAGCGAATTTTCGACAACAGCTGTCTATGTAATCGGAGCGAAGTCGATCGTTGTCTATAGATGAGGATTCAGGCGATTGCTCTGACTAGTTACTTATATTATTTTCAATGTAACAATTCCAAGCAATACTTTCAACACGAGCTGCGAGCATTCTCTCCATCCGTAAGGCCGGGCGATGGGCTTAATCCTCATCCTAATGTATCACCCAATGATATCCAAACTCCCCTACAGTTCTGCAATTAGGGGTATAGCAGAGAAAGGTCCAGACGCGAGTATTTTTCGACAAACAGAAAAACAGAAAAATTGAACACGTAAGGAATGCGCGTTTTTAATGAAATGGAAATACTTCACAAGAGATACAGGAAGAAAATGATTGCAGACAAGCCTTATCTATATATTGAACATTTGGTTCGATTCGATGTTTTATGATAATCATAGGGGTCGAAGACAGCTTCGCCATCGATTTGGTAATGCATAGGAAAAACGAGTCAAATTTGCTGCGTCACGCTTGAATGTTTTGCTACGCTACTTAACCCAACTGCAAACAACTATTGCCGCTCATTATTTGACGGCTTTCACACGTGTTCTAATCAGATTAAACATAACATTAAGTATACATAGTGATCAGTCCTAGGATGCCGCCATTTTGTGACTCTTACAACGTATGGAGACAGACTCAAAGTCCCGAGACAAGTGTATGGCTGAATTTTCTCCAAGTTAATTTATATAGACTTGTTGTGGTTGATACCTCTGTTATCCTGAAATGTTAAAATTAGTGTAAAAAATTGTTTTAAATCCTTTTTCAAGTAAAAATAACTTTCTTAAAAAAAGGTTAATAAGTTTTTTTAAATGGTACTTACTTAAAAAACACATCGTAAATACCCTAATACCATTGTCTTAAATTTTCTCCTTTCTCATGTCTAAAAAGTTGATAATACTACACTTCCATCCATAGCTCTCATATTTTGTGTTAGATCTAACTATTGGATATATCTTTATATCTCTGATATTTCTATGCATGCTGCATTTTCAGCTTGGCGCGTCCCTCTATAACCAACAGGTAATATGTTTCGGGACTATGTTCCAAAACATCCCTCCGGCAAAGATGGCTCAGGTTATCAACAGATGTCGCTGCAGTGTCTCTGACCGAGAGGTCCTAGGGTTCTAATCGCCACGGTAGCAGGATTTTTGACACTAGCTACAGAGCTAGGGTGTGTTCAGTAGCTTTCTGGACGAGAATTCGAGCGAGAGGTTGTTATGATCGGTAGTTTTCCGTAGTTTCTCCGATCAATAACGGGCTAATACCGGAGTAGTACCCTTAAAAACGGGCCAGAGACCGGGCGCAATCTTTCCTTCCTCTTCCTTGTTCTATCCTCACCACTTACACTTACACTCACATGCACTACACCACCACACACGACGGGAGACTAGTTGGATCTTAGAGCGTGTCCCAGGCAGGACGGTGCTGCGTTGGTGGGAGACACCTTGTTTGGGAAAATTTCCGCAACCCGACGTAGGTCGGAGAAGAATCTCACCAACCTGCGAGGTTGATCACTGCAGCCTTCTGCGATAAAAATATGCATTACACTGAGAAATGACCTCACGCGCCCGAACTCACTAATCAATCAATTTCTTTGTCGGGTTTTCTTTTTAACAAATTATTTCTATTCTTCGTATCAGTTTTTCTATTGACAACCTTCGCATTTTTCTGCAGAGTTCAGAGCTGAAGAACTGAACATCTTTGCCTATTAAAAGTTTTAGGATCAGTTTTAAAATCATGCGGCGTAATAGTGGAGCCCTCTTATAATTAAACACTTCTTGCCAATAGGATCATGTAGTTTCGCTGATTTGGTACATTTAATTACTTCTTGAACACGACACCTTTTGACTTTAATACCTCTCTTTAGTATTTCTGATCTTATGTTTTTCCTCCGATTGCCTCTATTATAAGAGAATTGACTCTAAAGATTCTATTGACCACCCTCGTAATTACGGATTTCCTGTGCAAGAAATATTATTAATTTATTTCGAGTAATATGAAAACAGAATAAAATGAGTGATTCGTTTATTAGGTGAGAAAATATTGAAAACTTGCTAGAAAAAGTACAAGGACTTTTCGAGTTTTATTCTTGTACGTATCAAATATATTTTTTTGGTAATTCAGATAGATTGACTAAAGAGATAAAACTTCTTTCGTGACTGAGGAACAAAAATAATCATCCACGAAATTTCAGGAATTTTATAGGTATTATGATATAACATGTTCCATATAACTTACAAGATTGCTGACCTTTTCATACAATAGAGATATATTTTGAAATTAAGTTATGTCTCAAGTTTAGTGTTAAGTTTCAAGCTGTATTTTGAAATAGAGTTTGTATGTTCGGTAGATAAGAGAAATAGTTTTATTCTCAAAGAAAATAAAAAACAAACAGATAACGTTAAAATAATGTATTTGTATAATAAAAGAAAATAATCTCATCATTATCATGAAATTTAATAATAATAATAACAATAATTTTACTTGTCACTCCCATTTTAATAATTATGGACGTTGTGACCTCCTAGCTACTTAGCGGAAGTTAAGTAACATGTTTGACTGTTCAAAGAAGCTAAAGGGACTCGCCGGTTTTGATAAATGGGGTAAAAAAGTTACCGAGATAATGCTTCGAAAAATGTTGATAACGATGGATTGTGAGGGAAGGAATAAAGTAATGCAACAGCCACACAGGAACAGACAACACAAGAGCCAACAGACACACAGGAATGGAGATCATTAATATACTGAAGGGATAGATAACATTCATTACAGGATAATGAATATTTTATTTGTGTTGAATTATTATCGCAAAAAAATACAAAAACTGTATGATACAAATAGGGAGAAGTGTACGATAGCGCATTTTCTTGAGTCCCAGAATCCTGATGCAACTCTTTTACAATTCCAATATTTTGCATAGGGTAGAGACTAATTGTGGATTTAATTAAAGCATATAATATTTCACACATTTGCCGACCTTGAAAGCCAAGATGGCTAGAGCGTCTGCAGACTCAGAGCCTCAGACGGAGGGGTCAAGGGTTTGAGTCCCGCTATGAACATGGTTGTTCCTTGTCTTTTATGTATGTGTTGGCATGGAAGATCTTGTGCGTCTGCTGACCACAGACCGAGGAGCACGCAAGTGTATCTAGTGTAAAGCTTAAGACGTCTTCCCATGGGACATAGAACATATTATACATATTTGCTATTATAATTTGGTATACGGCGATTCGACTCCTCATTTTATCGTAATGTACTCGCTTTTGGAAAGTGAATGTGTAAATTCACATGTGACATTCGGCACAAGAAACAAGCACACGGTCGCATATTACTAATTTTGTTTAGTGATTTTAGATTAACGAAGTTCGCGTTAACATTACATTCACGAAAAGGTGTCGATGAATCAGTACTAATTGAGCAAATGCTGAGAAGCCCCTTGTTTCGCTTCTGGACATAAATGTAGCTTCACTATGCGCACGTTTTGTTGAGCACTCCTTTTGCTTTTAGTGGTAGGAATAGAACTGAGAATGAGTTACTATTTTGTTAGCAATGCAGAAAAATCAAATCAGCAGTTCGTTTACCGTTGCAATTACGTTTTCTATAACTCGGAAACGAAAATGTCTAGTTTTTCAAATGTTGCTAACCTTGCGCTTTTTTTTCATTCTGAATCTCAAGAAAATGGGCGTAGATAATCTCCTCCCCCATACATCACACAGTTTTTACTGTTTTATGACAAAATACATCAAATCAATCAAAAGTGTTAATGTTTCGAAGTAAATATTAGATATCTGGTTTTTTGAAAGAAATTATAATATATTTATTGTAAATGTTTTGAGTTTGGTTATCAAAGGCAACAGCTTTATATGGACTTGGATGCCATAAAAATAAAAGAATTAAGAGAAATATCACATAGTCATTTTACCTTCACATACACAAAAATAAAGCAGACTTCTGAACTTCATGCAGAGTACGTTTCAATAATCTTGCTCTATTACTTAAGAATAAATTACTTTCTAGTTATTAGTGACATTCAATATCAGTGACCTAAAATTAGTGACATTCATAGGATAAGTATCCACACATGCAATAAGTATGCTACTTCCTATTTAAATGGTTTTGTTCTCACAACAATATTATTAATCCAACATCGGTTTGCGCTTTATATGAAATATTTTTATCCAGTGATTAATACCTCACATACAGGTCGCTAACGTAGACTGACACAAAACCATCGTCTCAAGGTATACAAGCCCCCCGTAATACTGTTTTTTAAAATAAATGTGCCCAACCAAAACCACATTCTCTCTCATCACGCAACACATTTGCGAAATTACCCCGTATCCCTCTCCTCTACACAGGTTCCATTGACGCGCCTGCTATCGCATACCGGCGCGCAGCCGGCACCTGCCCGTTCGGCGCTCACCTCTGCGCGCCCCAGGGAAGCCGCGGCGGTGCGGGGCGGCGCGGGCGGCACGCTCAGGAGAGCGGGTGCGTGCACACGCGTGTGCCGGCGGCCACGCAGAGGAGGGCACGCGTGCGTCCCGAGCGGGCGGCGCGACGAGCGCCGCACACGCCGCACACGCGCACGCTCATTACGCGTCTCAGACGCGCGGGCGGGCGGGCGAATCCTTTGCGTGGGACGCCGCCGCCCCCGCAGCCACAGCGCCCGCCCGCCCGCGCGCGCGCCCGCCTGCCCGCCCGCGGGCTCGCGTAACAAGACGAAGGGGGGAATTAGTTCAATAAGGAGAGGGCCACGCCCCGTTCGCGCGCCGCCGCCGCCGCCGCCGCCCTCGACGCCTATGCCGCTGCACGGGGAGCGGCGCGTGCGGCGTGGGTGGGTAGGCGAGTAGGATGGGAGCGTAGGGCGGACGGGTGAGAAAGCGAGCGTGCGGAACGGGCAGGTGGCGTAGGTGAACGGGTCGGGGCGTTCAGGGTGGGTGCGGCGTACAAAGTGGGCAGGTAGTACTGGACGGTCCGGGCGTACAGGCGGTCGAAGTGGACAACAGGAGGGTAGTACAGGGCGGTCGGAGTGGATAAGGTGGGGCACAGGATGGTCGTAGTGTTCAAGGGGGGCAGGGCGTTTAAGAAGGGCAGGGCGTTCAAGGAGGGTAGGGCGTTCAAGGAGGGCAGGGCTTTCAAGGAGAGCAGTGCGTTCAAGGAAGGCAGGGCGTTCAAGGAGGGCAGGGCGTTTAAGGAGGATAGGGCGTTCAAGAAGGACAGGGCGTTCAAGGAGGACAGGGCGTTCAAGAAGGGCGGGGCTTTCAAGGAGGGGAGGGCTTTCAAGGAGGGCAGAGCTTTCAATAAGGGTGGAGCTTACAAAGCGGAGGGCGTACAGAAAGATTGGGGCGTACAGGGCGATGTGAGTGTTCAGTGAAGTTGGAGCGTAAAGGGCCGCCGGTTCAAACAATGCGGGCGGGCGGGCGGGCGGGCGGGTTCACGAAAGTGGGGCGTACAGGGCAGTCGGGGAGTACAATGCACGCGGGGCGTTCAAGAGGACGGGGCGTACAGTGCGAGCGGGGGAACAGAGCGATCGTGGCGTACAGTGCGGCGCGGGATAGGCGTGGCCTGCATGGCGGGCGGGCGCAGGTGCGTGGGTCGCTCGCTCACTCGCGGTCCGCACCCCCAGGTGCCAACCGGCGCTATTCCCCGCCCGCAGCGTTTGCGCTTCGCGATTGACGCGTGACAGGCCGAGGCCGGACTTCAACGCCCGCCGCCAACGCCGCCGCCGCCACTGCTCGCCGCAAAAACCGGCGTCCGTCCGCCGCCCAACCCCGGCCCCGCCCCCGCGTCCGCCGTTGTAATTAATGGCTGCGCGATGGTGGAGGGGGGACGGGGGAGCGGCGAGTCCCGGTGCGTGCGCGGGTGACACGGGGTGGCGCCGCCAGTTTTACACGTCACTTCCGACTTGTTGCCTGTGTACATATTTGTGCTGCACTTTAGAACACACAAACTATTTTAAATTCAAAGTTCATAAACAATGCAGCCCATTGTCATGCGTCTAATTAATTTTGATTACGACTGGGCCCGCCGGGACCGCATTGTGCCGAAGACCGCTGCCGCTGCAACCACCGCAACGGGGGCGGCGGCGGTGGTAGGGGCGGCGGCGGCGGCAGCACCCGGTAACGAGCATGCGCCGTAATGACGCTGCCGTCATTAGAAAAACACGCGGCGCCCGCTTGTTAGGGAGGCTGGCGGCCCGCGCGGGTCCGCGACCGCCGCCGCAACCACCACCGCCGCCGCCGCCCCTCGTGGTCGCTGGCGGAGACCACCGCCGCCGCCGCCGCCGCCGCCGGTCGCTACGTCCGCCCCGGGAATCCGGCATGCGCTGCCGCTTCATGAGAATGTGCGCCTCCCGCCGACCCCAAGAAGTAGGGGATTGTGGGAAATAACGTACGAGTTCTCGCAGTATAATGATGTCCAATACGGAAGTGGAGAATTTCCCTTCGACGCCGTTAGCATCGCATTCCAAGAACTGAATATTTAATAGATATGTTAAATAAATGAGGAGTTTTGGAACTTCATTTCAACATTGGTTTATTAATTTATGCTTTATATAGCTTGCGACTTCAAACTTATAATTAGTACAAGACAATTCAGTTCTAAGGATGAAAATAAACATATTATAACAACCTTCTTTGCAAATTTCATTCTCGATTCAACAAATATTGACATTGCTAATGATTTTGTAAATATATCAGCAATTTTATTTTCTGGATTTACTTTTACAATTGTTCCATCATCATTACTGTCATGTACCAAACGATAATGCACTTGAATGTGTTTCACGTTTGGGTAAAATTTTCTTACTTTGCAATCATAACAGCAACTAAATTATTTTAAAATTTCTTTATGGGCTTGAATATCTTAAGCCTAAAGTATCGAGTATATTATAAACGAATTTAAATTCTGAAACTACTTCAGACAAAGTAACGTATTAAAAAAAGCGTTGAAGATTTAGTCACACCATTCTGCATTCTGGATTTCCAAAATATTACATTGCCAAACAGTCCTACAACACTTGTACATAACCTGCGATTGACTTTCTATCTAGATTGACACCTGCCCAATTGGCATCTATCTAACAACCTATAACAGAATTACAATTATATATGAAGTTAATTTGTAGTAATTTGTTGAATATGAATATTCTTAAAGCGTATTTAAACTGTGTTTCAGCATAATAACATTAATATCTATTCAAATAATTCACACTGAAAGCTTTGTCTGATCTGGTACAGGTACTGATACACAAAAGAGCACTTACAAACACTACACTAATCATTACTTTTGGACGTCAAGTTGAAAATTGATTTACATTAGATTATGTTACAATTTAGAATTTTCAATTTTATACATATTAGGTAATAACAAAATATAAAATTGTTTGTCTTTCATAAAATTATTCTGTTAATAATTATTATAACGTAATTTTTAATTCTTCCCAAATGCTTAATTCAGCATTTCTCTGCTAGATTCATTTTAACTTAATTCAGATTATATTAATATTTGCAACAAATTAAAATGTCAGCTACAAATATCAAAACAAAAACGTCAGCATTATTTTATTCTTTCACACACACATACAACAATCAATTTACTCTTTCGAAAAATTACCTCATTCATACTACAGTCGAGATTGATTAACAAGTCACTTTGTTACTGGTATTAATATACCGTTCTGGTTGTTTAACCTCCGAAACCACTTTACCATTCACAAAATCTGCTAAAACTTTCATTTCTTCTACATTAAGACTATATTGACAATATTTTTAACGTTAGCATTTTTACCGGTGGTAAGTCGGCGTTGGCCAAGTCTTCTATCAGCTTAAATTTCCTTACAATCAATCTTGCCATGAACTTATCATCTGTATTCCTTTTATGAACCCATTTCACATCTAAAACTTCTTTACCAGTTGGTTTAATTTCCAAGTGGTGTCTTTGAAAAGATTGTCAATTTCTTGTTCTTAGTCAATCTCTACTGTTCTGCTTCATTATATGATATCGCTTCCTCAATAGCATTACGATAATTTACAAAAATGCTTTTACAGACAAATTCTTCATAAAACAGAAGTGGAACATTGGTAAAAAGAAAATCGAAGAGAATAATCAAACTTATTTGACCCTGTTTCTTCATTGTCTAACGTTTTTTTTAATTTTTAGGAGTTTTATTTTCTTCTTTTACCGAGTCTTATTCAGATTCTTTTTCGACCGACTGATTTTTTTTCAATCTTTGTGAAGTTCCATATGTATTCTATTTCCGGAGTCGTTATGCAACAATTGTGAATAAATGTTCTTTAATCTTAATCTCATATCCGTGCGTATGTATGTTGAACGAAAGATTCTGCAACCTACATTCAATCACGACCTCCCTGCATGTGCAAAATTACCTTTCATGCAGTCCACTCTTTCGACATTCGTCGCACTAAGCTGGATAGCTTTTTTCTTGTGGCAAGTCGGCGGCATTGAAAGGTAAATATGATTTGCAAATAAATTAAAATGAAAAATCTCTTTTCCAAAGATATCTTGGAGGGAACTGCTATCAGTCAATAATTTGAATGGTTTTCTTTGTGGTCGAACACACTAATCTCATTCACAAATAAAATCAACGTCGAAAATCGTCATACACTTGGATCACATTCTTCACATATCTCTCCACACGTTTTACAGGATACTGAATGTCATAGCTCATTGGGTATTGTGATAAGCCAGAAAATGCCGCTGTATTTTGTATAAGAAAATCGGCGTCGAGCGTTGTAGGTACGATTGTATGCATATTGCAAGTTGAAAGTCAAAGAATACGTGTTGTTAGGACAACGTATCAGCAAGTATAGGATTCCATGATTGATGTCGGAACACTGTTCATTTGCGAAGCATGGCTCCGGGACATGATATGCAGATAATGAAAGGCGGCTTTGAAAGTCAGGCCTCTGTATGAACGTAAAAATTATCACTCTCTCATCAGCAACCGATCAGGACGGTACGAATATTATTTCAGTCAAGGCTGGATAACAACTTAATAATAGGGAAGCGGGAGCTTACAATTAATTGGGCGATTTTTGAATTGCATAAGTTAGAATTCAAGGGTATCAGTTTAACTTGCAGTGCAATTTATAACTTGTAATTGAAATTAAAAAAATAGACCCCTTGTCGAAAGAAATTGCGTTACAAAAGAGTCGTAGATGGCATGATTTTCACCAGGTAGTTGCAATTAGGTCGTTCACCCCAAGGACAGGCAGGGAAAGCCGCGTTCACGAATTATATTAATTAAATTTATTGAATCATATGAGCGTATTAAATAAGTTAGAACATTTTGGGAACATTGGCAAACTTTCTCGCAGTTAGAATATATCACGATCGGAGGGACATCAACAAAGACATCCCACGAACGACATGCACCACGAAGACGTCTGAGAAATCATTCTAGAAGTCATTATAGTAAGCTTACTAACTTTACTGAAAAACCGTATGAAACTTTTTAAGTTGTACAGAGGAAAATTTATTCATATCATTAGTAGTAATCAATGTAAAGTTGTAATAATAGCAGGATAAATGTGAAATTCTCATTGTTGAAAGAAAAGAAAAGGCTGATAATTTATAGTAGTTGCCATCAGTTCGATAAAAGGTTTAAAACAGCAGAACTTCCAGGAATCTCAGTTCTGTACAAAGTTGCACGTTCGGATACAAAAAGGTAACATATTACATGTCGAGTTCCATGAAAAAATAAAAAATAAAAATAGTTGTGGTTGAATATTGAGAGAGCTAATGAGCATAACAGGACAAACTAAAAAATTGAATTAATAATAACAGTGATAAATGCAATATTATACAGGCAACGAAGGTGAGAATTTATTAAAATACGAAGTATTTCCCAAATTAAATATAAAAAATATCAATATTGAATGTCATTGGATATTGAATATTTAAAAGTCAAATATACACATTAAAATTCCGAAGATCGTAAAAATGGCGGCAAGTTGCCAGCTTTCCATACTATTATTTATTTTATTCCTTTATTAAATATCAATTTTATTTATTTATTGATTTTAACGTAAAAACATTTAAAACCAGTGTGACATGCCATGAGGAGAAGAGCAATCTCGGAACGTTTCCTTGAGTTCTGGAATTCCTATCGTTAACTCTTACGCATATTAAATTTAATTACGAATAAGATAGCAACGGGCGTCTTGGGCGAGAATTGATAACAAAATATTAGCTATAAACGAATAAATTCTATTTTCAAAAGCAAAGAATCCCCATCGATAAGGTGGTAAAAAGTTCCCCTAAACCAAATTACATATGAGTAGTTACACTATAATTCTAACAAAAATAATATTTTTGAAAGGTTTCTTAGCCCCCGTGTCACCACCCACATCCCTCAACAGCCAAAAACATGTTTTTTTTTTATTTCAATTTTTTCGTCAACTTAACACTATTTTATCTCATTGAAAAAATATGATAAATAAGAAAACAATTTGTACTATCAGAAAAATATTTTTTACTATTTTCTCGGGTCTATATTCTCGCATAACTTCGAGTGGGGCGAAATCGATCGATTTTCACAAAATTCCTACGACTAGTTTAGGCGATCGACACACGAACGGTTGAACAGACATTCACACACGGCGGACGAGCGGATGAACGCTTTGCTGTAAAGCAATTTTTTGTGAATTAAAGATCCACAGAACTTGCATTCTGATAACACGTGTTAGAGAAGGTAATTTAGTAAATATTTAACAAGATTTATTTACTTTTTCGGTATTTGGGCTTCATAGTACGAGTGCTTGTGTTGAAGAACCACAGCTTTTTTCCCGTGGCATTACAATATTTAATACTATGTTACTATCATAGAAAGTACAAAGAATCCCAAAATGTGTCTGTGAAATTTGTTGAGGAATAGACAAAACAGGGTGTTGAAGTATGAGCTTGTACAGTGCGAGTATTTTCGGGGAAAAAGGTATCGTGTACGAAAAAAGTATCCCTGAGTAAAACATACGTTGCAAAACTATTAAATTTCACAAGAGTATCGGAATAAAGAATCAGACTTTTGCAATTTTGTCCCATTTTTAGACGAGCTCAAACGTTTACAGCTTCGATAGGAGATGCATGGTATGGTACAACATTAATGTTGAATTGTACCTACAAAATCTTTGTGTGTGCATTGAAATTGTCGTTCCTGAAACCGATGGCTCTGCCGTTCGTGAACGCCCACGACCATGCCCTGTTTCAACAGGACAATGCGCGTTCGCATGCCGTAGCCATCTCCTTAGCATTCCTTGCAGCCGAGGATACTCTGCCATGACCAGAAGCATTGCCACACCTGTCCCCGTTCGATAATGTTTGGGGCACTGTGGAGTGTACAGTCAGGATCCCACCGTTACCCACCAGTCTGCAAGAACTGCACGCTCAGATGCAAGCTGCATGGGATGGACTAGCACAGGACTTCATTCGAGATCTGTACAACTCCATGCCGCAACGTCTGAACGCGTGTGTTCGCCAACATGGTGGTCCCACGCCATACTACCATGTATCGTCTATGGCCGTGTAGCGCAATAAATGCTGGTCCTACAAATGTGAAAGTGTAATCATTTTGTATGCGTGGTACCCTCTATCTCACTGCCAACAATGATCGCAATCAGCTTTGTCCTTCCGGGTGCAGCTTTTGATATGATGATGCAGCTTTTGATACGTATTTAACAACTGAAATATCCGTATGTAAGTGCTGAAAGCGTCTTAGAAATAAGTTCGTGTTTCGATAGGATAATGACACGAAACACTACATTTTTAATATTTGATTTTGGCTGCTTTACAACCCCCCAAAATCATTTCTTAGGCGGTAAATCTATTGATCATCTATTGTGTACAAAAAAACAGAAAATAAAATATACAGCGTAATCAAAGCATGAAACATGCTCTAATAAATGAATTTAATTAAACGCGAGACTACGGCACTGTTTGTCAAATTCATGCCACAAAAACTGGATGCAACATTCATGGTAATTGGAAAACCTACAAGGCATTAAATAACCTCGTATTCTGAGAAACGTAAGTGCACGATGACTTTTTGTGTGTCCAAAAACCGTATTTTCTTTTGGTTGTTAATATTACGAGGTTTGTGATATTTAGAGCTTTTGTTATATGAGGGAATTAAAAGTATGTCTTAATTCGGATACTTCTAATTCTATACATTTATTTAACTCCTCATGTATATTCCAAACATTTCTACCTCTTAGTTTCTGGGGTATACGATCACGTTTTGCACTAATTTGTCACTGAATTCACGACAAAATGACAGTAAAGTTGTAATGCTTAGAAGCCTTTAAAAGACATGCCACTCACTACAAATTCTACACAGTTATCGCGGCACACAGAGGAGGATCGCTGTGGCGCTGGCCGCTTAAGCAACGCGCCGCGGATAGAGTCCCTAGATACAGAGAGTAGCGCAACCGCCGCCATTTAGTATCCACTCACCCGACAACCCCGTCAGGCACCAATCAGGAAATGAAGGGAAATTTTGACAATTTGTAACATTATGAAGATTTTCAAGAATATTAACATTAGTTTGGCATAGATTCATGGTTTTCAACACACAGAATATCACATAATTCTCCTGACCACTGGATATAAAATGGTGGAACAATGGAATACGCTACTCTCTGTAACTAGGGACTCGAACCCCGGTGTACCTGGAGCGCCCGGTGCGGCGCGGAGGCGAACCTCCGGCGTGAGCGTGGTGCGCCGTCGGAGCGCGGCAGCTCGTCTTGCTGAAGGAGCGCGCGCGGCCCGCGAAGGGTGGTAGGAGCCGCCGCCGCCGCCAGCCCCTGCGCGCCCGCCGCAAAACCCCGTGTCCGGCCTGATTTGCATGTTTTTTAAATCCCGACGGCGGCGTCTTTTTTGGGGCGGTGGCGCCACCGCCGCCGGCTGAGCCGCTTCTGCGAGCTCACACGCGCGCTTCACCGGACGCACAGGACGAGGTGGAGGAGGGATACAGGCCGATGATGGAGGCGGAGGACAGCCGGAGGCGAAGGGGAGGGTTGGGCGGGGGTTGGGCGGGGGTTGGGCGGGGGTTGTGCTGGAATGTGCAGGATATGGGGCCAGGGGAAGGGGCATGGTGGGAGGGGGGCATGGTGGGAGGGGGCATGGTGGGAGAGGGGTATGGTGGGAGAGGGGTATGGTGGGAGAGAGGCATGGTGGGAGAGGGACATGGTGGGGGAGGGACATGGTGGGAGAGGTGCATGGTGGGAGAGGGGCATGGTGGGACCTGCGCATGACCTCACCTGCACATGACGTGACCTGTACATGACGTGACCTGTACATGACGTGACCTGTGCATGACGTGACCTGTGCATGACGTGACCTGTGCATGACGTGACCTGTGCATGACGTGACCTGTGCATGACGTGACCTGTGCATGACGTGACCTGTGCATGGCGGGAGCTGTGCATAATGAGAGCTGTGCATGGTGGGAGCTGTGCATAGTGGGAGCTGTGAGTGGTGGGAGGGGGCATGGTAAGAGGCGGCTGGGTGGGAGAGGGCATGGTGAGAGGGGGTATGGGGGCGGGGAGTTCGCGTCGGAAGCGCGGTACTGGAGGAAGTAGACACAAGGAAGAATGGCTGGGTTGGAAGATCAGTTGAGTAGATTTTGGGGATAGGATGGATAGGATAGTGGTGGGGGGGAGGGGGCTAACTGTGAAAGAAGAGATGAGTTGGAGATGAAATGGGTAGATTTTGGAAATAAACTTGTTAAGATGATGGGAATGGAGAAAAGGAAAAAAATATTTAAATGAGCGGGATGGTTGACAAGATGAGATAGAGGATGAAGTAAGAGTCATGGAATGAATGAGATACAGAGACTGAAAAGGAAATTTTTCCACAGAATTAAAGAGACTTTGAGAATATTGCGAGAGTATCAATAAATGTGGAGTCGTACGAAATGCAGAAGAACTCTCTGAGAGATGAATGATGGATTGCGAAACGTAAGGATAGGTATAATCACGATATCGGAAATTTGTGATGAAAGTGACGTCATTAGGTATGAATTTGCGAGGAGGAATTTCAAATGACTGCAAATAATTATTTTACGTTTCACAGAGAGTTACAGGCAAAGAAGATTGTTTTTCGTGCATATGTGTATCTCTATCTTAATTCAATTCAATACTCTTTCACATTATATAATGTATGAGAACTTATTTGAACAATTTAAAACTCTATTTATTTGATATTTTTGTATAGAATAAAGAAGAGTAAAATAAATTATTATTCACCATCCATAAATTTTCAATTGTTGGAGTCGAAAACTTCGAAATTACTATTTATTTGGTTATTTTGCAAGATGTTCTCATAATGTTACTAGAGGATATTTATCAAATTTGTACCAAAATAACACGATCAGATGTCTCACTGTTCTTCTTCTGTTAGCAATTGCAAACTCGTCATTGTCGTTTGTAAAGTTTGTATTTTTTTCAAATATTTTCATTTAAAAGTTATTTAAAAATAAATAATTTTACTCGTTTGTTAAACAGTGATTGAAACATAGTCTGAATATTTATCTATTTTCATAGTTTTAACAAACGTAACTTACTGAATGCCTCTGGTTTTAACATGGCATCATCGTGGGCAGCGCTTGATCGTGTTATGGCACACGGTGCAAACACCATGCCTCCGCTCCTGCCGCGTCTCTAGGATTCTCGTCCTCGTTATTCATTTAACATGTGCAATAAAGAAGAGTCGAGGGGCTTGAGCCTCGCCTGTGGGGATCAGACAGAAGCATATGTGCACCCAATCCTCGGTCGTAACCACCCCACCGACACCGCCAATTCCACCCCTTTAGAGACACCAACCGCCCCATAGCCCCCAACGCTCCTGCCTCCGCCGTCTGCCCGCGCCCGCCTCCGCCGCCACCGCTGCCCCCGCCCCCGCCGCTCCCGCCACCGCTACCCCCACCTCCGCTACTCCCACCTCCGCTGCCCCCGTCTCCGCTGCCTCCGCCTCCGCTGCCCCCGCCTCCGCTGCCCCCACCTCCGCTGCCCCCGCCTCCTCTGCCCCGCCTCCGCTGCCCACGCTTCCCCCACCCCCGCCACCCTCGAACCCGCCTCCGCTCCCCCCGCCTACGCCGCCCCCTCCACTGCCGCTCCCGCTACCTCCACCTTCGCCCCCTTCCCCTACCGCCACCATCACCGCTAAACCCACCCTCACCACCGTCGCCACCCCAGGCTTCCGGCGCCCCAGCCGCTTTTTGTCGTCTTGCAACCGCGCCGCCTCTAATCTTGTAGAGGCTTCTCCGCGCGGCGGCGGCCGGACGGGAGCGCTCGCAAATTCTGTGGCGCAGTGTATTTTTACGCGATGTTATTTCGCCGGAGGTGCACCGCGCCGACCGGCCGGCTGCCCTCCTCTTCCTCCTCCTCCTCCGGGGCCGGCCTTGGTCCTTGTGGAACACCCGCGCACCGCTCAGTCCAGTTCAGCGCCGCTCAGGCGCACGCGCCGCGAGCGAATTCTCGGCGGCTGGCAAACGCAGATGTTTCAGGAATATTTTCCTTGCGCGAATGCTGGCAAGTTTAGTGTACATAAGTGTGTTCGTTCTCGTCGGCGAGTGTGTTTTTTTAGAACGAAAGACATCAAATGGAAGACGGGCTATTTTGCATGTGTTCCTATTCCAAAGAGTCACAAGTTTTAAAATGAACGTAGGTAATATTTTTTTGTATGACAATTCCTCTGCCATACATGTTATATGTTAATAATCCATTTGAAAATTAAATTTGTACGCATTAACTGCAAATATTGTTATTTTTAAGCAATGCGTAGTAAAGTTCATATTTTCATCGTAAATATTTATTTAATGTACGTTTCTGTAAATATACTGTATTGTACTGTGATATACCAGAATATGATGGATTTTATTTAATGATGTTAGCTATACATGGGGTAGATAAATGGGGATACAATATGGCGGTATATGGACTTAGCAACGACGGCGCGGAGGTTGGCAAGGTCAACAAACTATTCACGGGCCTTGATGACGTCAGGACGCCGGCTAGATGGCTGAAGAACCTAAGATATAATAGGTGCAAAAACGAATGACTGAGGGAAGTCACGGCTACTCGGATGTGTAAGAGACGCACGGGTTGGCTATAAAAGATCAGATAGTCTAATGTTGCCGCCGTGTTTTGAAATAATAGAAGGATGGACGCCGACCGAGCCATGAAGGGTTTAAAAATGCATTAAACAGAACATTCTGACTCGGGGTGTCGTAGAGTGAAGATCGTACATTCTGACTCGGGGTGTCGTGGAGTGAAGATCGTACATTCTGACTCGGGGTGTCGTGGAGTGAAGATCGTAGATTATGACTCTGGGTGCCGTAGCGTAAAGATCGTTGTAGACAATATAGTGGGAAAGTGAGACTTGTATAGTTTTCTTGTGAGAGAAGTGATAGTTTGTTTCCGGACTTTGAAAATAAGTTACCAGAAGTGATTTCGCGGCGGACTTGTTCCGATTTTCGGACATTGCAGTTGGACTTCAATAGTTTACATAACCAGTGGGAGAGACTAGGAACCGGGGAGCGTCGGATAAGAACTAACAAATAGTTGAGGCAGTGTGGACTGGACGTGTCAGCAGCGGCGCAAGAACGAAGAAAGAAGCGGAAATTGGAATTAACAACGGCCAAGTGAGAAGCGACCACGGAGCGTTGGCATGCAAAAAACGGTAAAAAAAATACTGCAGTATAAAAGAGACAATTTATTTCAAAAAAAGGGTCATGACCATCAAATTTATTGTTTTTAATTTAAAGTTAAATAAATTGTTGAATTTTGTTTTCATTTGTCAATCATAATTTTCAATTAGTTGGTAGCATAATTATTACATTTCAGATTCCACGCCATACTGTATAGTTGGCAGATCAGGTAATCGGCTATCGAGGCGATAGCGAGTATTTGTATCCGGACCCATCGACCCAAGCTAGCTGGATTTTTATATAATTTTGTTAGAACCAGATAGAAAAACTTTGGTAGTAATTCATGTAACCTGTTTCTGGCGCCCAAACCTTAATAAATTTGGAACAGGACATGATTACAGCCACAATCTTGATGAGACGTGAGAATGGTATATTTCAGTACGACTTGTCTCCTGTAGAATTCGTATTTGCAGTTAAACACTTATTTTAGTTTGTCGACGTTTCGGAGTGAACTCCTCCAACTTCAGGGCTGTATAAAATAAACAGCATGATACTTAATTTAGGTTGCTTTCTGGCTGTTGATAACACGGAGAGACAGGCATACTTATTCGATTTGTTAGGAATTCTAGGAATTTATCCTCTACGATTTCAAAATTTAAGCATTCATGTTCTGTTAAAATGCGGAATAGAATGGGAACGATTTAATCGCCATTACAACCGAGCAAATGTAGCATGCATTTTTGAGTACCACTCACCCAGATAAAGATCGAACACAATGCTGATCACTTTAAATTGCTCGTCTTGCGTACCTCGCACCAGGTTGTAAAAGAATTCTGATGTATTGATAATCGTTCGTGCGAAATTTCAACGCTTTTTAATTAAAGCACGTTCTTCAAATAATAAAAGAGCAGCTAACGTTCATGGAACCAATATTCCATCGCTTATTAGTAATGGTATGCATAGAAGAACATGAACAGAAACTCGGAATATCTCCGGTTTAAAATTAACTGAAACAAATGATTATTCTTCGTTAAAAATATTCCATTTTTGAAGTACGTAAAAAACCTTCACTTTTTCCGTATCAAGATATCCACGACAAGCACATTTTAAAGTAACTTTCCCAAGAGATTTTTGGATTAGTGAAAATGGTCTACGTTTCATTTGTCAATTCGCCTATTCACCCCACTCCCACTCCATTTTCTGGAGTTTTGAAAGTCTCCTGGAGAATTTTGCCAAATCGCACCCTGGATCATGACCATCAGCTTTGATCTAAACAGGGAAATAATTTGTTACTATTGAAACTGAACAGCTTATCTTTCATGTTTACTTTCCCCCTTCTGTGGTTTTCACAAAAAATTAAAATCACCGCCTTTTCTTTGTCTTTGGAAGATGTACTTATATATTTGTAAACCTTCTTGCTCATAGTAAACATTAGTAATAGAGTTTTGGTATATAGGATACCTAAACTGTTACCTTCAAAATCAATCATGAACTACATTGTAGAGTACTGAGGCAAAATAAATTGCATCATACATTCTGCTCTTCAGTATCTAATCTCACACTAAATGTTTCTCAGAATCACAAATAACATTGTTTTTAGTGTTCAGGGAGAGGATGAGAACAGAGGATAGCATAATATGGACCAAACAAGCGTTCGACACAGCCTGGGGTAGCCGACTGCATTTCATCGTAGGCGAAGGAAACCGGTCAAGTAGTAGAGGTTCATTTTTTTTTATAAATTATGTTTTATTAAGTTCCTATTTAAAAAAGCGAGATACAGTTATTACAGCCGATACAAAATGAAAGAAAGAAATGTCTTTTTTAAGAACAAAAACTGGAAAACCACCACCCAAAACCAGTCGGTACGTACATTTTACCTGGATAAAGGTCATAAACATTTTTTCTTTCAATATGTTGTATGTACCCAGACACTAGTTTAAACCCCACGTTTTCGATCTCCCAAACCCTGTGCTAACTCCGGGAGATCCGTAAAACCGGTATTTTTTCGAACTTCTTTCGTTTTTTCTCTATAGCTCTTTAACTTTAAGTCATGTCGAAAAAGTTTCAAATAAATTTTAAAGAGGATACAATTTCCTACAACTTTCGTTTAAAACGTTTTCTTCGAAATCAGTTACCAAGAGAGCTACAGATTTTCGAAATACGCTCTTTTTTCAATTCTCAAAAATGTGTGTAAACTTACACATTTTTGTGAAAGTATAATCAACCTACAATAAATATAACAGTTATTATTTGTAATATAATTTATCTCAGCGCCTATGTAAACATTGCCAAAATATTAATATTAAAAAACATGATGGATATGTATATGGGTGTGTTCGTGTTCCAGCTGAATTCTTCAACGTGGAAACAATGTCATTTCAATAAAACTTGGTATAATTTATTACTGGGAAATTACAATGGCAAAAAGAATACACTGGGGGAAAGACACTCCTAGGGGTATGGGTGAAAAGGGAGTGCTACACACACACACGCCCGCACGCACGCGAAAAAAAAAAAAAAAAAAAAAAAAAAAAAAAAAAAAAAAAAAGCAAAGTAGTTATGCAACCCGCAATGTACATACCGCATATAATGTGCACTGAGCGGGCACAGTGACGGTGACGGGCATAGCTGCTTAATAGATGATTGTCATAAAAATACACCCAAAATTTTAAATATAATAACATTTACTCCTTTTGTATATTTTTTCTGAACGTTACACTAAGCGACCCAGAGCCTCAGAACTCAGAACAGGACAATAAAATATTCGTTAGGCGGAAATGTAAAATCTGTAGATTGGTATGCAGGAGTGGTAGAGGTGGTATTCACTGTTCGGCCACCTCATTACTTGGGGTTCTGCTTTTGTTAATTCAATTGAAGCGTTTTTGTACACTTGGTGAATGTTTGTTTATACCAGTTTTGTTGAAATAGTTTTTGCAAAATGTGGAAAAATTTTTAAATTTTAGGGGTCCCACTGTAGTGTGAGCCTGGGACAAGTTGTTCCAGCTGCCCCACCCCCTGGGCACCCCTGGTTGTACATCGTCGCGATATTTAGTGCTATAACACAACATGTGATGCAGCCCGCTAACGTAGATGTCGCAGCTACCATCAACTGAAGTTTGAGGAGACAAATTGTTCCTTAGGATTTGTGCTGGTCGTTTAGCACACCCGTGCCTAATTAAAATAATATGAAATGAAAAGTAAGAACTCTCACTTCACATAATCAAATGACATGCTGAGACATGTAGCTGCGGAAAATCTGGACTGAAGTGCTCTTCTCTTGGCAAACACATTTTTGAGCACGCTTAGCAATTGCCCTGAAACTAACGAGTCTGACAATGTCAGTTAATTTATCGTTGAAAATTGCGCTTAAGAGAAGTCGTCGAAATTTTTTCTTATATTGAAGACAGTCATTGATTACATGTGGCTCTTGAATAAGTAATATCAAGAAAGTTTCCTACAACGGACTTTATCCCCAAATTTTCGACTACGAAAGCATTAACCGGTTAATTCTGGAATTAGAAAAATTGCACCTTATCCACATCACACTCCATAGGCAGTGCATATATGCCCCAATTTACTTTCATTTTATCTAGTGAAAATCTGGCGTTGCTTGGGGGTTTATTAATCACCTTCATCCATTCAACAGCCCTCCCTGTCTCGTCTACTATGCCTGATCAGTGTCCATTAGACGAGAAACGTATGTAAATGGGTATAGAAATAATTGTCTTGTTAAGAAGCTAGTTCTGTTAAAAAATCAGTTGATTGATAACTTCATCACTGTCAGATTCTAACAGAATATTGCAGTATTTACTAACAAACCTTTTCTGACATATTTTGTTAAACTAAAGTAAAAAAAATCTCAAGTAATTCAAAACACACAGATTCTAATTACAATTTGGAATCAACAGATCACGAAGATCTTGATCTTGATTACACACCATCTGCAGCAGGGCTACAACCACAGACATTGTAGCAGGCAGAATTGAACAATCTTAGAAGAGTTCTAAATCTTTCATAAAGACAAGCAGAATTACTTGGGACTCGTGTTCAAGATGAGAACCTGTTACAAACACTGTTAAAACTGTTATACTCCACCTGTTACACTCCACGACTGTAATACAGCAAATGGCGTAGATGGGTGGGTTCTGTGCAACCAGCCTCTTAAATAGCGGGAGCAACATGAGTAATAGTTCCGTGGTGACAGATACTTACCTTCATCTACCTTTGATTCAAAATACAAGTTGTACGCCTTTTTGACAATCGGAGAAATGGGATGTCTTTGAGACTTAGTCGTAAACTCGCCACGGACATAAGAAACATAAGAACACCGTACACGAAAACAAGAACATGCACAAACAAAATTCTTCACACTATAGTGAGAGAGAATTCACGTTAGAGAATTTACACGCTTCAAGAATAGATACTGTGTGATCTCACTACTGATTGATTCATGTAAGTGCAACTTATCTTTAGCTACCCCAAGTGCTTATCTCCACCTCTCTATATTCCGAACACTAGCCAATAATATTCCTAAAATAACAGAATGAGATCAGCACCTCGACCACATAAATAACGCAGCCGAGCGCAGATAAAATTGCGTTTTCAGACGAAAGTTTAGGTGACGATAACGAAAGTTGGCACGTCTACGTGTTTTTCAGCCAGAAGGTTTATGTGGTGTTAATTCTGTTGTAACTCCACTACATGATGTTGTAGAACAAAACGAAATATTCACGTCAAATGCAAACCGCAACATACTCGGCAGCATTTTGAATCCATATCGTTAAATAATTCCTAAACGAGACGTTATAGAGCCTTAAAAACTAAAATTCTGAGTCCAAACGCCGCAAAGAAAAGTTTCTCACACCGTAATCTACAGAATGAGCACTTTTCAAGCATTCTATTACATTTTTGCTGGTCCGGCGCTACCCGATATTACCTCACCTGCTCAGAGACGAGCAGAATCTGCAAGTAAATGAGAATGAGAGGGACAGAGAGCGGCAGAGACAGAGACACACAGAGACAGACACGGACAGGTGAGGGAAAGAGGGAGAGACAGTGAGAAAGGGAGATGGGAGGGTAAAGAGGGAGATGAAGTTCAGAAGAACATCTGCCGGGTTTTCCTAGTTTACCGTAAATTCGTTTTAGGGAACTATTTTATATTTATTCAATTCGCGTGAACAAGAGTTCTTGGATGCTTTTTCAGCATGGACAATGGACAGTTTTCCAGTTCTGTCAGTCGTCCATAGTCGTCGCCGCCGCTGCCGTTGCCGCAGCTTCATCGTTTTTCCAGGATCACAATGATTTCATTCTAATTAACTGCGCCGGGTAATGAGACCGCGACAGCGCACCGCCAGCCCTTCGTTAGAACAAATGAAGCTCGTGGAGAGGAGCGACTGCACCGCTAAGCCCGTCGCGCGCCACCCGTCGTCGCCGCTTCAGCCTTCGCCGCCACGCCCGCCACGCCCACCCCGCAACCTCTCCACCAGTCACCTTCCCACAAGTCATCTTCTCCGAATTACGTTTTCCTCTATGTCACCAGTGCCTGGTTCACGCGTACCATGTAGGCGCCTGGTTTATTCTCTAGAACGGGTGCACCTAGTTCTCTAGAACGGGTGCACCTAGTTCTCTAGAACGGGTGCACCTAGTTCTCTAGAACGGGTGCACCTAGTTCTCTAGAACGGGTGCACCTAGTTCTCTAGAACGGGTGCACCTAGTTCTCTAGAACGGGTGCACCTAGTTCTCTAGAACGGGTGCACCTAGTTCTCTAGAACGGGTGCACCTAATTCTCTAGAACGGGTGCATCTAGTTCTTTAGAACACGCGCCTTTGTTCTCTAGAACACGCGCCCTAGTTCTCTAGAACAGGCGCACCTAGTTCTCTAGAACACGCGCATCTAGTGGACGAGATGGACGGTAACTCAGAACCAACGCAAATTTACAGCCCCCTTGCAATATTTGTGTACGAAGTTGATAAGTTTAAAAAACTTCTCCAACGCATTTAAAGCATTACTCGGAATAATATCACTACCAAAGATAATGAGCATTCTGTAGAAACTATTCACTGATACTGAATAACGTAGGAACTATAGAAATATGATGAGGAGGAAAATGTGTCTATTTGGTATTTTGGGCCGACTGTCCGACTTTTCCGACTAGCAAACTGTGTACCCCCAGGCCTAGGTCTAGTTTAATTGCCAAGCTTGAGGGGTAAGAGAGTCATGTGACAAACTAGACGAATTCCCTTCACCGTAACTAGCAAACTCCACATGCCTGGATTTTCTTTTTCACACAGCAACAGAAAAAGATGATTTTAAAAGAAAGCTACAAATCTATTTTTGCCTTGACCGGGAATGGAACCTGGGATCATAGCACATAAGCACGTACGCTGTTCATGAGCCATCCTGGAGGCAGGGTAAAAGAAAAAACATTACTTAATTCTCTTTTAAGGACCCTACTGGTAAATGAGTATCGGTAGTTACTATAGACATACCCACATTGTTCAATGTAAGATCTATTAGGTCTAAAAATTATCGATAATCAAAGTTAGTCGACTTTACAACACAGAAAATAAACCTATTCTCATATATTCAATTGAACCTGTTTGGGAAAAAAACTGTATATTTGTTTAGTGTTCGTTATCCAAAGAACCTACTCTAAAAATTATTTTCAAACTCAAAAGGTTTCCTTATAAACAGTTGAACTATACCACATTTATTAACATTTAATAAGCGTACAAGTTATGAAGTTATGCTAAGATTTAAATACCAAGAAATGTTTGTATTAAATATGTGACGTATTTGTTAAAAAATAACATATTGATTATGATTGTAAATATTAAAAATCTTCTTTAGTTACGTACTGGTGTACATGCCACTATTAAACTTCAAGAAGATTTATTGAATATGTTTTAGGAAAGAGGCACATAAATATGGCCGATTTTACATGAACAGTTTAGAATTCCTTAACTTTATTTATACCAAATGACCATGGGTATATCAAAAGACCAAGGATCATCAGCTACTGAATTTAAAGCTGCATTAGAAACACCAGCAAAATAAAAAATAAAAAGGCGATAGAATCAGCAACTTCAGAGTGAATATGCAAAAAAAGTATTAACGGCATTAACATCGATGTACATCGTATGACGTAATTTTTACACCACTGAGTGGAAGAAGGCAATAATTTCTATCAATACTTCCCAACATATCAATAATCCAAAACACTCAAAACGTTATTGGCAATTAAATCTCCTATAAACTATACAGAATATTCGAAAATTTATCCCAAACAGACTCAACCATGTTTTAATAGATTCACAAGCCAAACCTCTATTTCAATTTGGTTTTAAACAAAGCATTTCACCTCACACCTTGTACTAATTACACACACACAGACTGATAGAGGCATAACCAATGGATTCCATCAAAAGTTCATATAATTACAACCTACTACATACAATACGTTCATACAATATTAACCCTGCCTACGACAAAGAATGACTTTCGGCCCATTGTACAAAACGCATAAATTGAAAACCCCAATATTCCTAATTAAAATCCTAACAATTTTCATCTCCAACATTCGTGGCTAAAATCAACAACATATTATCAAAAACATGTCCAATTAACGTAGGGATCACTTCCATACCGCACATTACCTAAATTACCAACATCTATTACATTTCCAATGAGCGCAGGAATTGAAAGAAAACTATGTTGCCTCTAGCCATGCGAGAGGAATGTATGGTTTTGGTAGACACCCAGAAACTCGGTGAAAGTCCAAAAACAGTGAAACAGTGCCCATTTTGACTGAAAAATGCAAATATGTGTTTGTGTTATTCCGTCTGTTCTCACACTTCGCCTCTACACTGAATTCTCTTACTAGGTGCTTACGACAAATCTGACGTCTTTAAATATTGGCTCCTCACGTGTTGCTTTACGTAATGGCAGCGTGTTTGTTATTCGTGGTGTGTAAAGCACTGTTGTACTACATATATGCTGTAGCTTTATTATGTCGGTGACACTTTCTTAAATATTCAGTGTATTGCTGTAATATAAGATAATTTTTGACGCTAGATAGACGCGCTACTTTTTGAAAAACCATTTTGTGTTCAGGAAGGCGATAACCTCAAACTTATTTATATTATTATACTTTCTAATCCTAAAAAAATTGTCGAACGCGAAACAATAAAAAAGGCTCTGCTCCATTTTATTATACCGCCTCTCTGGATCCCTCTTGTTCTCCGATAAAATAAATTATCTTTCTTTGTTCATTTTGGCATTCACTGAGACTTCAACTAAAATTCAGTATTAGTTACACGTACATCCTTTTCAATTATTTTCACTTCGTTCCTTTTCTCATGGAATTAGTTTTCTGTTCTCTTTTCTCATTACATACTTCTAATTGCAGATCACTTTATTTTTTGTCTACAGCGACACACACCTTGCCCTCTGTCCGTTATTTTGAGTAATTCATCTTTGACATTTTTCACCACATTTGCTTGTAATGTTTTTCTTGGGTTATTTCCATGATTCCGTTTAAAATGCTTCCTGGCATTCCTCAAATCTTCTTTAAAGTGACTTTTATTACCATGTCTTGTCTTCCTCATTGTTCTCTTCACTTACCAGAACCCGTGAGTCACCCCACGCGTGCCATTTCCTCTCATCACCCCCACCCGTTTAGCTTCCCGCCTACCTACTGCTTTCCTTTCCCCGTGAACTTCTCTCCTTGTCATTTGATCCCCGTCGCACTACGCCCCTATCGTCCTTTGCCGGTTGCACTCGCACCCCACGCTCCATGGACCTCGCGCGCCCCGTCACAACGTCCCGCCACGCCTCGTGCGGATCTCTTCACCTACCTCAACCCTCTTGCCAGCCGGCCAGCTCCGTGGCAAAACAGTATTGCAGGATAGGAGAGGAGGGTGAATATGGTGTGGACGAGGATATGGAAGAGATGGGAGAGGGTGTGCGAGGCAAGCCATGTGGCGGGGTGCGTGGCGAGGCAGGCTCCGCGGGGAAGGCTGGGCGGAGCAGTCATGGCAGGGTAGATTTGAAGAGGAAGGACGGTCGTGGCAGATCAGTATTCCAGGACAGGAGAGGAGGGTGAATAGAGTGTGGACGAGGACAGGGAGGGGATGGAGACAGGACGGGGGCGAGAAGGAGATTGGGGAGGTGGGAGGAACCTGGGAGAGGTGTTGCGGAAGTGAAGCATAGGTAGAGTGAAGGGGGGGGGGCTGCCTCTACTAGTGCATTCTGTCCAGCTTCGCCTTCCCTATGTAACGTTTCACGGGCCGTTATTTCAGTCTACGAAACGTAAACCACTTCCAAGACAGTTGAAGGGGAAAATAGTTTTGAACTATGTAAACACCTCTATTAAAAGTATATGGATACTCCGGAATTTTTCCAATTCAAGTTCTATTACACATGCTTCTTTTCAACTATCTAATTATAAACTGAGATGAAATATTAATAATTCATTTATTCAGCAGTTAAGCCTGAAATCCCTTTCACTAACTTACCGTTGCATTTCATTTTCTGACAAATGGACTCCAACTTCTTTCAGATTTGCGCACATTTTCAGGAAGAACAGCTCTAGTAGAAGCTCTCTCTAGCTCTCTAACAAAGCCGGGAACTTTGCGGACTTCTACGACACCCTCCAAAGCCTTCTTGTCGAGGTGAACTTGTTACCACACGCCTTACTCTGCAACTTCATTGAATGATTCATAAATCCGCCAATCATTTCACTTTAAACTACTATATTTTAAACACATTAATGTTGAGAAAAATGTGATATATTTAAAACTCTGTAACTTTATATCTGCCACACCAACCCCACCTGCCATTCCATCCTGTGCACTGCTTGCCCCGTCACCCCTCCCTCGCCCTTTCTCACCCCCACCCTCCCCCACAATCCCTCCCTACTTCACAGCGTCCCGTTTGGTTGCAAGGGTGAGGATTTTGTGCACTTTATAAATCGTACGTAGGTCAGTCAGTGTGAAAGGAAATTCAGGTTAGACTGGATAAATCAAATTATTTAGGCCGAAGCGATCACATTCACAAAATGCAAACAAGGAAACAAAATTCAGATCTTGAGAAAATCTCATTTTGTAACAGAGCAATTAGAGACTGGAACAGCTTACCCGCAGCAACTTTCAAGGTCTTTCCTCTAAGTGCACGTAGTTTTAGAAATAAGTTAGAAAAAGCTGAGATTAATAAGTGTTAAATAAGTAACTAAGTGCTGTAAAGTGTGGTGAAGTGCTGGTTAGTGTAATTCAATACAAAACAGTGAAGTGTAGTGTAATGTAATGAGGTGCAATGAAGTGTAGTGAACGTGATAAATACCTGTTTTTCAGTATAATTTAGCCAATATCTATGTAGCTCGTACTGATTTTTATTATCACTAACATACAATTATTGTATAACATAGCAGAGTTGAAATAATTGTTATAACACTTAATATTAGAAGTAGTATGATTATTGCATCGTTTTGTATTGTTCTCTTTTATTATCTTGTTATTATTATTTTAATTATGTTAATCAACTGCCACCGGGTCATACCCAATTGCAGTTCAAACAAAATGTATGTATCTCGTTCCGCCGAGCCCCGTTCCTCCAGGCTCAGCACCACCTCACCCCACCTCATCCGTCGCGGGCAAAGAGGACGACCAGTTTCGTCCCACGGCGCCGTGGCAGCCTGCTGCTAATCTGCGTCTTGTGCCAGCGGAAGCCCCGGCGGGAGCGGCTTCCGGGAGGCGCAGCGTCGCCCTCGATTGTTTCCTGAAGACCCGTTCCGCCCCGTCGTTCGGGGGACCCGTTCCACTAATTGACAGACTCCGTGGGCGTGGCTCTTTCCGCAATTTTGCAAGAATATGCATGAATGAATAAAATTGTGACTTGACTAAATGATATTTTTGTGCCAAATGCCAACTAGCAATTCCACTCCAAAATATCGGCTTTAATGACTCAGCCTATCGTAACTTCTAATGTACAGCAACTCGGCATGCATCCTTTTCTTCTCGTATAAATATATTTCTTTTAAAAAATTATATATTATATTGATAAGTGAAGAGAAAACTTTGTAGCCCTTTTAAGCAGATTGCGCTAACGGAGGAGTGGTGTATTTAGCGTAGTAAAAGTTTACATGGAGAACGAGTGTAGAGAGCTAAAATTTTTATACGTCACAAACTCTAAAACAATGCGTTTTAAAGCCTTAAAACATGATTTTCGTGTCCCTTAAGTACTACAAGTTTTGTTTTCTCTGCTCTAATATACTTGAGACATTTTAATTCCAAGCTTAGTGCTTAAGAAAAAAATATTGCACTCCATATTTGAATTTTTGCTCGTGAAAAACTTTACAAATAGTAATAACAATGAAGTTAACAATAGTAATAATAATTTTTGCACGTGAACGATATCAGTTTCTACAATATTTTGAAGTGCTTTTTTTCACTTAACAAAACATGATACATAAGGAGTACTGAAGACAAGACATTTGAATTCCGAAAAAGTTTGGTTGTTGTTGGTTGTTGGTGGTTTGTGGTTTAGGTCACGCCACCAGTTTCCGCTGTGTTCTCAGACATGAGGGAGAAACAGAAGACCAATGTACCCAGTTTTCCTAGGCAGGTTCTTATAGGTTTTCAAATTGCATGGGTATTACTGGGAATTAATGCGAAACACACACGGTAATGACGTATTTGTATACACTCGTACAGATCATATGTAACAAAACAAATAAAAATTAATACAATTATTATAGAGGTAGGTATAGTCTTGACAAAATAATCTCAGTAACGTTAAAAATAAAAATGTAATGAATTAAGGTCAAATTTCGACCACTAGGAAAACACTAATTACACTAATAACCCTAAACATGCTGTATTTCTCAGCTCTGTTGCTACAGAACGCTCGTAATAGAACACAAGTTACGAGACCTGGCTCCCGTCATCGCGCGTACATTGAACTGTCTCCTAAGTTGATGTTCATTAAAATTATCTATCGCTCAATGTTGGGGTCATTCAGTCGTTCTCTACTGGATTTGTTTACAGTGCTCTAACAAATGTAAGAGTATCCAGTTTAGCATCAGCAAAACGCATTTGAATAACGAAAAGGAGATCAGTGTAAGGTCAAGAATACTGGTTATTTGGTCAGCAAAAGTGCGGTAACGAGGAAAACGGGTCACCAAGCTATCAGGGAAACTGTGTAGTTTTGAAAATTGTCCAGAGGATAATATTATTAGAACTATTATTAGAACTGGATAGCTTAACAGTCCAGTGGGGCTAGGACAATAGGAGACGCTTCAGATATTTGGAATGCATTCTTACGTGCTATTTACGAATGTAATTATTTTATAGGGAAAATTTTCTTAATTTTTACCGTCGCCTAAGTTGGGCTACGCACGTATTTTATGCATCAGCGCATTTACATAATGAAATTTAGTTCTAGTTCTTATAAATACTCTACCTGTCAATTTACAGTGAAAAGCAGTCATTTTATTTAACGAGTTTTGTAGTCTTAATATTTTTGTCAGTCATATAATCCTCAGCTTTGGGTTCAGATAGAGAAAAGTAATTGCATACTTCATGCTACAGGTTAAAAGTATACTTAATTAACTTTAATTAACTTCCGAATTAGTGTAGCAAAACTAATGAACTTGAAGTAGTTGTGCAGTTTTCTCTGTTTCTTATATTTGGACACGTGACCAAAATTGGACAACAGAAGGTACCCCTGATTGAAACGGTCTCTCTTCAGGAGACTGGTAAACATTATTTTACTTTCACGTCAACGGTAAGCAATGGAATGAAACTATAAACCTAGAACGCCATCTAATGCCATGACAACAAGGACCCCGATCAACAGCGAGCTAATAAGTAATTTGATAAGTAATGTCGAATCCTCTTCAGAGTGTTTCTATCTGTAAACACTAGAAACAATGAAATTAAAATGTTTAACAACATGGTTGTCAAGTTTTTCTAAAGCGTCCGAGATGTAATCTACTGGAAGAAGTAGAAAGACCACATTTAACGGCTATCAAAACGAAAACTAGAAAAATTGAAAATGTATGGCAAGAGATTGCAAGATAATAAGAATAACAAGTGGTGCTACAGAATGGCACAGCCTTTCCAGTATTAGTTTTCTATTTCCTTTGCGTCTAGCTATTCGGACTTCACACATACTCTTGCGAGCTGTCAACTATATTTTTTTTTACATTTTCTTAATTTTTCGGTTTCTTAATAATAGAACGGAAATATTATTTTAAGAATACTAAAGAATAGTAAAACCTCGTCCTAAATGGCAATTTTCTTTGAAAAAGTTGGAGCCGTTTTTAAGAAAATGGCGTTTAAGCGCTATTGTAAATGGGAAATTTGAAGCTCGTTTTCACAGGAATATTTTGTGATTTCGAAAAACTTCATTAAAAGTCATTTGAAGCTCCTTAGCTCACAAATACAATAATATTTGGAAATTGCTGGAAATATGCATATTAGCAGTGCAAAAAATGTGTAATTGTGTAATTTTTGAAAACACAAGTACCCCGAAATGAACTCTAAGACATATTAAAGAGTGTAATTAGCACTATCCGTTCGAAAAGTTTGAAGAAACAATTTGGAGCCATTTTTGAGAAAATGGAGTTTAAGCGTTTCTGAAAATGCGGAATTTTGAGCTAGTTTTCAGAGAAAACGGTTGAGTTTTCGAGAAACTTTACTTGACATTATTTAAAGCACATATTCTCATAAGTATAATAATGTGAACAAATCGCGGATAATGTAAATATTAAGGACGTGAGAGACAAGTCAAAAATATTCATTTTTGTAATTTTTGTTATTGTATGCGACTGAATTACATGGGTGCACCAGATTGTTCGATAATAAAGTTAAATAAGAATGGTATGTATTATATTGTTATCAATACAAGGTGACATAGAACAAGTGACGGAAGATAAGAGGATCTTGAAGAAAATATTACAGGCTTAATATGGAAGTGAAAAAATAAGGAAGAGGGTGGGGTAGGCCTATAGCATGCGAAAGTACTCGCATGGGTACGCTAGTTATACAATATTTCTTGACAGTTATCTTTCGCTTTCCATGATGGTCACAAAACTATTAGAAAAGGTTTTTTTTACTCTTGAGAAAGCTACATAAAGTTTCTCGTGAGAAAATACAGCATCGGGCAAGTATTACCCTACTCTTTGGAATATTATATATTAATTCTGTTGTAACTCCAATAAATGGCGCGGTAGAACAAAACTAAATATTTACGTCAAGTGCAACCCGCAATTCAATCGGCAGAATTTTGAATCTATATCATTAAATAACTCCTAAACGATGCGTTTTAGATTAGAGAGCGGTAGAGACAGAGGCAGACAGGGACAGGGTAAGGGAGGGAGGGAGAGACAGTGAGAATGGTTGATGGGAGGGGAAAGAGGGAAATGAAGGGCAGAACAACGTCTGCCAGGTTTTCACAGTATTATTTAACTCTATTACCAACCTGAGAGGTACGCGTGTGCAATTCAATCGCCTAGAATATGGAAAAATTAATTTAATTTCACATACAGTTGCAGATTCTGTACGTCTCCGAATAGGAGGGTTTGTTTGCTGCTGTGCTGGACCAAAATCTAATGGAACGCTTAAGATGCTCTCATTCTATAGGTTACAGTGCGAAGAAAGTTCTTTAAGGCCAAAATTACCTATTTTAAGGCCCAGAACGCTTCGGTTAGGAGTTATTAAATTACATTAATAACCTGTAAAATTCTGCCAGAGTGTTGCGGGTTGCATTTGAAATTAATATTTATATCCCCTCTTTTTCATCAAATCCTTCATATTTTTGAAGTCAGAATGCAAATAGCCACGTCTCCGTGAAATTATATTTCTTTGGAGACTTCATTAAATTATTGGTGGTGTGTAGAGCCATGAAATTCATCTATACTGATGAAATAATATAGGTGATTATTTTTATAATGTAAACAATAAAACACGAGGTGTCGTAGCAGAATCTGAACTATCTCATGCTATGCCAACTATAATTTTACTTTTGTTTTCTAAGAAAGATTTAATATCAATTCTATCCAACATTAATTAACGTATACAATCTGATTCCTTCAATGTTCTGCATTTTTCCTTAGCGCACATCAACATATTCTCTTCTGCTTGCCCTTGCTGCGGGCTGATCTTAGACACAGAGAAAATTTTTTCACTGTTCGTAGCTGTGAAGAGATGACATAACACCATTTCCTCAGAAAATTTCATGTTTGAGGGGAAATAGAAAACTAACTAGGGCAGAAAGCAGACAAATCAGCACTGTATCTGTAACACCGTTCTTCAGTGATTAATAAATCAACTTTCTTAATAATAAACTTAACTTGCTTGCACATAACATCTAGATCTTGTACTCACTTGCTTATAATAGTACTGAATATACAGTACTGAATATACGAGAAAAGTCCTCCTAGTTTTATTGCAAATGATTCAACTTGTTTTCATCAAATTTTCTTGCAAATACTATTTCATCACTGAACTTAAAAAATTTGACCGAATCACTGCTGGTGGTGAAAATACACCGGTAAAACACAAACCAAACCATAAGCTCTGGAAGAACCATACATCTAGTGGTTGCCGCGAGTGCGAATCTTGAATTATTGATTTTTCAATTTAACCTCGTCAGTCAGCGCAAACCACAGTGTACACAGAAAGCATAAATGCAAGATGAAATCTAAGCCTTCTAAGCGTGACAACACGAAAAAATACGGCCTACAGCACCCAAGCCTGTGATATAGGTGGTATTTGTAGTATCGATAACCGCTGGACCAGCAAAAATGTAATAGAATGTCTAATCATATCTCTTTCTGTAGATTACAATGTGACGAATGTTTCTTTAAGGCCTTGGCCTCAAATTTCTACGTTTTAAGGCCCTAGAATTCTTTGTATAAGAATTATTTAATTATATAGATTTTGACAATGCTACCGGGTGATGCGAGTTTCATTTGACAATAATATTTATATGCGCTTTTCAACATTTCCTTCATACTTTTACAGTCAAACTGCAATTCGTCACGTCTCCATGAAAGTCGCAAAAGTATGAGAACCGCAAAAGTTATCTACACTACTGAAATATTATAGGAGACGATACCTATATATTCATAATTATAAAAAAAATCCCCCCCGCCTAAAATCCTCTCTGCATCCGCCCCTGCTATATACCTATTTAATTAATGTAACAAAATGCCATTTCCCTGTGGTCAGTGCTTGTAAAAGTTTATTCAACATAACATTCTCTTTTTACGTTCTCAATCCCCCGTCTCCCTTTTCCATCTCTCTGCGTCCCTCCCGTTCTCTCGACGTTCCAGCTCCGCCCAGACAGCGACACGGGCGCGGCCATCGGCGCAGAGGCCTCTGAAGAGGCGGCGCTGCGTCGTCTTCGACGGCGTCCACCAGATAGCTCTGCCGGCCGCTAATTAACCTCGGCGACAATCGCGCCTCGTTAGTCGTCTGTTTTTCGCGCTGCGGCGCCAGCTCCGCAAAAGCGCTAGTTACGCGACCGGCCGCCGATCGGGGCGCCACCGCCGCGCCCACCGCAGCCAACTTATAATTACCGAAGTTTTCCCCGGCGCGCGACGCAAGAACTGGAGGAGCAGGAGGAGGCGGTGGCTGCAAGGCGACGTGCGTGGGCGTGATTACGGAGGCGGGGCCGCGCGTAATTGCGAGGCGGCGGTCAGTTCCTTCGCCCACGCCCATCCCCTCCCTCACCCTCACCCTCCTCCCGCCCCTGACGGCAACCACGTCCGCAAACGACGGCGACGACCGTCGCAGAACTATAAGGAACAGTTTCGCAGACCCGAGAAGGAGAAATGTTATAGACCGGTTTTTGTAGCGTTCAAATGAAAGTACTACTGAGACTAGTAAACACTACAGCATCTTGCGAGCTTTTACGGTAAATGCACATGCCGACGATTTAAAATTTCACGCTCTTTTAAAATCTTTAACATGTTTTCTCATGAAATCTTATTTTGACAATCTACGAATTTACTACTAATTTCTTATGCGCACAAAAACTAAAAAACTAAGAAGCCTGAGCCAAAAACAAAAATAAAAAAAGCAAATAAACGAAATATCATTGAGGATACTCGCAGCAATTGAATAAACTTGTTTGGCTGGCGGGTTGCAGCTCATGGCACTGATTAGATTTGAAATTACTACGTAATTTACTCGAATTACTCGTAATTTCTTACGCTTGCAGAAATAAGTGAAAACTAAGCAGTGTCAGTCAAGAACAAAGAAACAGTTGCTATTGTTCAGCAAATAATGCAAAGAAATCAACGAAGTATCATTGAGGACACTGCGGACACTGCACGGAATACATTTCTGTGGCTGGCGCGTGGTACATATTAGAATCTACATTTCTAATTTCGTATCAGCACCAAAATTAGGAGAAAACTAAGAAGCCTCTTACCATATAAAAGACGTCAATGGTTTTATTAGATGTTCACAATCTCGGGAAAAGTACATGCTATGAAAAAATGTCTTCTGAAAAAGGCAAATATTTGATTGTGTTATTCTACCTATTTTCATTCCGTCCGGCCGACTGAATCCTCGATCTCAAGCGTGTCACAATTTAGTAGACAGCTGACGTCATGTGTACCAAAGACACCAAATAATGTGCCGTTGAGAATTAAATATTTGTTATTCACGATATATACTATATATATGGCATGATGCATACATATTTGCTATTCAAGTATAGGGAACAACTTTTTCGATATTCTCCGCGTGTAAAGAACTATTTCCGTATATACTATACTATGTTACTTCTGTATTCCTTAACATTGTTCTTGTAAAATATTTGACTGTGTAATGGAATTCATGTTATAACAAATAATTTTACTTTTTTTTCTTAAACAGTGTGTATGCTACGATTTGGAAAATAATTTTGTGTGGTTTTGTTCAACAGCATTTTAGTCGCTGCAGGACACCATTTATATAAAAATTACGTTATATTTACAACGAATTATTCTACATACGTATTATTTATCCCGAAAATTAATTTTTTTGTAGCAATACCAAGATCCGTTTGTTGGAACAGTTGCATTCACGTTGCCACATGCTCTAATTAAGGCAAATTTTGTCGGTTTTAAACAATAGATGTAAAAGGAAAGAGTGGCAATATCACCCTCATACGAGACAGCGGTACAAACGTATCTTGTAAGCGCCAAACACATGCTGCAGTTAAATTATCTCTGGACATGCATATAAATAATGAAATAAACTTGTGTATCAACTGTCTGCCTAGTAATGAGCCGAGAGCCCTCAAAGCGTTACGAGGTAATAGAACCAATGAAATGTACGAGGCAATTGAAAGGCTATTACATGTCGTAACAAGACAGAGCGTGTTGATGCGCCCTATGACCTTGCGAGTAACACCTTTCACGTCAATGATTGATTGTTCGTGATTCCACGCGCGTCAACTACAGAGGTCATTGGTCCCGTAAGTGTAGTGCGTGTTTTTCTCGCGCGGTGGCAGTGATATTTTTCCCGCTGGATGGGGAAATCCGGCGCCGACCTACCGTCGACTAGCGGGGGCTTTCCCGCAACCAGGTATCTCCCACCAGCGGGGCACCGCCCAGTCGGGACAAGCTGTAAGCTCCTGCCTGGTCTCCCGGCATGTGTGGTAGTGTAGTGCATGTTAGAGTAAGTGTGTGTGTGTGTGTGTGTGTGTGTGTGTGTGTGTGTGTAAGGGATGAGGATAGGACAAGAAAGAGGAAGGAAATATCGCGCGCGGTCCGTTTGTTAGAGGACTGTTCCGGCATTCGCCTGGTGTTGATCGGAGAACCCACGGAAAACTACCGATCGGAGCAGCCGGCCGCTAGAATTTTCCTCCAGACAGTGACTGAATTCGACGTAGCTGACAATCTAGTAGCGAAAATCCTGGCGCCGTTGACTCGAACCTAGGACCTCCCGGTCAGAGGGACTGCAGTGACATCAGTTGGTAGTGACATCAATGGCACTGAGCCATTTCTCTCGGTCCTTTCACGTTAAGAATGCCATTATTCGTCAATCCCAAACCCTCAGCAGCTATTCAATTGCGCTAGGATACTGCAATATGATACAACTTTGCAAAATATATAAATATTTCATGCCCTTGATGAGAGTTAACGGTATACAAACATCAGTTGATGCTCTGAGCAACCTTTCCCAGTACTTTAATCAACATTAATCACTTTTTGCGAGATGAATAGTCAAATTTAAAAGAAAATTATAGACTTATTGAAATATTAAGAAAGAGACAAAACGATCGATATTCGTATCGTAACACTTTACTCGATACGATTCTCGACTTGATACGATGTTCCGATACGATATTTTCATCGTAACATCTTACATTTTTTATCAAATATGGCCTAAAGGCGGCCAATCTTATATTGTACGAAGATGTGGGATGGATTATTCTACAGTAAAAAAGTACAGTGAGAGGTATAATTCGAGAGGAGACGGAACGGGTGCGTGGGCTTGAGTGTTTTGTGAAGAAATTAAAGAACTCTGGAGACGTTGTGAGTGCCGATGGAAAGTGGATAAAGTGATAATGTGGAGATGAGCATGGCGAACAATCTTCAAAATCTAATTAGGATTTACAAACATTAATAACTGAGTGAGTGCGAGAGATCAGTCGGGAGACGAGTTTCACCACGTGGCGGTGCAACTGCGGTGAAACATCCGGCGAGGACTATAGAGAGTGTTATTGTGAGCAGTGAGTCCACAAAGTAGGCGGTGCGGGAGGTGTGGATGAGAGCAGAACATCAATAATGCCTGGATGGAAAGAGTGTCGAGTGGATAACGGCCGAAGGCGCGTGGTCACCCGAGCAGCATACAGCAGCGGCCGTCTTGGCCTCGGGGAGCGACAGGAACCGAGGACAGCCGAGCGATGCCGAGCCCGCCGGAGACGCCTCTTCGCCGAGGCGCCTTGGGTTTGATGTGCCGCCCATCCAAATGTCAGGTTCTTATGTGTTGAGTAGTTGATCAGGAATTGTTAGTAAGGGTAGCACAGCAGGCCTTCCTCAAGGCTCCCCCTTATCACCTGCTCTTTACAACTTGTACGTAGCTGACTTACCGAAATGTAATAATATAAAAACCGCCCAATTTGCAGATGACACTGCGATATATTCATCAGGTCCCAACATAAACACAATAAAAATCAGTCTACAGTTATACCTACACCAAATCGACAGCTGGGCAGCAAAAAACAAAATTAAAATCAACCCGTGAAAAACAGCAGCGAAAATATTTTCCCTTAGACCTTTCATCCCTCCACCACCCTTACAATTAAATCAAGAGTCGGTACCATGGCATCCTCATAACAAACCCATAAAATACCTATGCCTTTTTTAGACACCCGTCTCAACTGGAAAAACCATATTGACAATAAAGTTATACAAGCAAAAATTAAATTACACCAACTAAAACCAATAATAGAACAGCGAAGCTACCATACAATACTGCCATACTGTTATACAAAATGATCATACGACCACTACTACTATATGCATGCCCAGTATGGATCAGCGCAGCCAAATATAATACTAAAAAATTCCAAGTAATTCAAAATAAGTTCCTCCGCACCACCACGAATGTCCCCTGGTACATCTCCAACGCACAACTCCATAAAGAATTCCAGCTAGAACCGATAACCGACCACATTATATTTTTATCCACCCACTTCTTCCATAACATCACAAACATACCCAATCTAACCCCTCTAAGACTCTGCCAAAATCCAGTACACAGAACCCGCATAAAGAATAAATTTCCTTTCCACATATTTCTTGAAAAATTCTCAGATCTCGACCCAAAGTAGAGATATGTACATAAAATACCTCTACCACCCTATTAGTGATGTAAGTTGTATTTTAAGAATAGTGTAAGTAAATTGTAAGTAGATATAAGCAATTATAACAAATGTATAGTGTACCACAAAAACACTGATCTTTGTATCTGTCTATCCAAAAGAAAATAAATAAATAAACAAAGGGTAGCAGTGATTCATTAATATTTAAGTTTGGAGAAGTCAAAAGAGATGCATAGAATAATAAGTTTTGAAATAAAGTATCTTATGTTCTTTGCATTTCCAATGTATGTGCACGAATACCTAGAGCTCATTCACGAAAAAGATTACCTGTCCCCATCTTATCTTAAAATCAATATTGTAGAGGACCAAAAAGGGGTCCATTACAATATATATATATATATATATATATATATATATATATATAAATGTATATATATATATAAATGTGTATATATATATATGAATGTGTATATATAAATGTGTATGTATATATAAATATATAATTAGTCGTGACAGAAAAAAGAAAGAAAGTATCAATTCAGAGTTGGCGAGAAATAGGGAATTGGAAAATTTTAATTAAAATTTTAACGTTTACGTTTAAAAAGAAATTATTCACTTCTTTTAGGGACCGGAGCAGTTATAATGGTAGAATCGTGTTTTGAATCGATTAGCCAATTGACGAAATGTGCAAAAATATTTTAATTTTATATTTAGCATTAAAAAGTTTAATAATTTATACTAAACTCTCTTGTTTGCAAAACATTATCTGACCACAAAACTAAGGTGTGTTCAACATCTTTTAATGGATAAATCGAATAGGTCCTGAATTTTACAGTTTAAATGATTACTTATGGTTACAAAATAAATGACTTAATAGAATTTAACTACCAGTGTTAGTGTTACATGATCATGCACTGCATACATATACCGCAAGAAAAAAATACGTCTTCCCAGAAATGTGAATAAACTGAGTAAACCATATAGATATGGAAAACAAACCTCCATGCAGGCAAAGTAAAAAGGAAAAATTAGCCGCACGAAATCTTGTAAACGCTAGCAAAAAAACGTGCGTGTATAACCAGACCCTTGTGGGCAGCCCGGTTGTGTTAACGTATTTCGTGGTTCCCCTAATGACGTATGTTTTACGTCCACAGAAATTCTCCGTTAACTGAAGGACCAAACGCCAAAACGCGGTCGGTGGCAAAGGCTGCCCTGCAGTATCGTTCATCTCCTGCCCGCTCCTTTTAAGCGAGCCTGCTCGTTTCGCTAGGCCCTTAATCCAATAAGTTCCCCGGCCGGGCGAATGTGTAAACAACATCATGCGCGGCGTAATTATCAAACAAAAAATGCCGGAAAATTTGCAATCTCCCTTCAGAGAGCTTCGTCGTATGAATGCACTGCCCTCGAATTCTGAAATTTCTCCGAAATCTCGTGGTTAGAGTGCAACACTCGAAAGCCCACCCACTTCTGCCGCCGCGTTCCGTCAGGGCGGTGAAAAATATCCGGCTGGGTTGCGGCGGGGAAGGAGGAATGGATGTTAGTGGGAGGGGAAAGGTAGTTGGCGGGAAGAAGGAAAACGATAGCGATAGGTGAGGTAGATGTTAGGAGGAAGAAAATTGCTTGTTGGGCATGAGAAAAGTGAAGGAATACAAAAGGGGAATTTTATTGATGAGGGAAAGTGAAAAGAGAGGAGGAGAGTCCCATGAGGGAAGTAAATGAAAGGAGAGACGTAGAGAGAGACATAGAGAGAGACAGAGAGACAGACATAGACATTGAGAGACATACAGAGACAGACATAGAGAGACAGACATAGACATAGAGAGAGACAGACATAGACATAGAGAGAGACAGACATAGACATAGAGAGAGGCAGACATAGACATAGAGACAGACATAGACATAGAGACAGACATAGACATAGAGAGAGACAGACATAGACATAGAGAGACATAGACATTGAGAGACATAGAGACGGAAAGAGAGAGACGGAAAGAGAGAGACGGAAAGAGAGAGACGGAAAGAGAGAGACGGAAAGAGAGACAGAAAGAGAGACAGAAAGAGAGACAGAAAGAGAGAGACATATAGAGAGACAGAGAGAGAACGAGACAGAGATAGAGAGGGAGAGAATTAATAGTAACAGAAAAACGGGGTGTGGGAAGGGCGAGGGAAAACTAGAGAGTGAAGTGGAGATGGGCGAAGTTTGGTTTGCAGAAATGGAGGGAGAAAATGGCAGGAGGAACGACACGGAGAGAAGTGATGAAGGGGAGAGGTTGGTCAAACCAAACTCCGAGAACAGTTACCGGTTGTGAATGAGATTCGTTTGAAGCTTTATCAGAATTTGACCGTGGCAAAAAAAGGGGTGAGTAAACTAAGATTTTGTTTTCCTTTCAAGTTGACGTCACGTATATTTTTCTTCCTCAGGATGATTAAGTTAAATAAACAAGAGGAGGTGAATTATTGTTTTTACCTTAATATTTTCACTTAAAACTATGGCGTTACCGTCAATTTTGCAGATATCCGTTGACAGTTTACAACCTGCCCAAGCTTAGTTAGTAAACGTCTCTAAACGTGCAGGCCGATCTTGCCGACTCCTGAACGAACGATTGATTGATTAATGATTCGGGTGCGTCAACTGTATAAGGTCATTAGTTCTATTGGTGTAGTGCATGTTTTATCGCAGGAGATGGCGGTGATCTTTCCCCGCTCGATGGCGAGTTTTGGAACCCATCGACTTGAGTGTTTCCCCAACCAGGTATCTGCCACCAGCAGAACACCGTCCTAGCTAAGAAAAGCTGTAAGCTTTAGATTGGTTTCCAGGTATGTGTGGTAGTATATTGCATGTGTGTGTGTGTGTGTGTGTGTGTGTAAGTAAGGGATGAGGATACGACAAGGAAGAGGAAGAAACAATCGCGCGTGATCCGTGGAATGTTTCTTAGAGTATTGCTCTGGCATTCGTTCGGTGTTGATCGGAGAAACCACGGAAAACTACCACAGCTGGCCGCTACAATTCTCCTCCAAGCAGGGAAGCGGCTAAATTCGACCTAGCTAAGTAGCAGGTGCCGAAAATACTGTCATCGTCGGGACTCGAACCCCAGGAACTCCTGGTCGAAGGTACATTAATTGATGCTCTGGGTCACCTAAGCCGGTCACAAACGATTGGCTAAACATGTTTTCCGTTCCTGCTGGAGAACATCCAACACGTTAAAAATGTTAAATCCAACATGCGAAGAGTTACACGCTAAGTAGTAAAGTCGCGACAAAAATACATTTAAGGTATGCATTTTAAACACGTTTTAACCATTTGTTTTAGGTTTTGCTTCCATGCAACCGGAATAATCTATTGACGAAGAGAACTAAACGATAAAGGAGTGTCAAATGATGTTGGCAACAGGAGAGTCTCATAATACTGAATGGAACGAAACAATCTGCGTGGACGGACCACAGATGAAAAATAGACTTTTCGCAGTGGCGTACAAAGGCCACAAACGGCAGGTACCAAAATTACCAAGAAATTTGGTTAGGTATTTTTTTTTCTTTTTTAATCTACTGACTGCCCGTTCGGCTAGAGCCTTTCGAAATGTTTAAGTAAGAGTATATTGTGATCTCCCGTTTTTATAAAAGATAAAAAACATGACATACGAAGCGCTACTGCCGCGCCACACCTTTCAAAATGCGCTCGCGCCACGGCACACTCAAGTTGTCGCAAATAACGGTAGACCTGTCTCCGAGACCGTTCGGTCGCAGACACGGCAATACGAGGTGTTCCTTTTGCTAAGTGGACGTCGACTGTTATTGCCGGATTCGGTGAAGTACTGAAAATACGTTACAGCACGTTCTGTCTAAGAATCCCAATTGGAAGCTACTACTCTGGGTAATGATTATTACGTATAATGAGTTAGATTTATTGAAATAACGCAAATTACAAAAACATAGAAGAAACGTTTAGAATTTCTGGAAGCAAACGAGAGATACAGGTGGCCTCATGGATAGTTGAGAAAACTAAAGTGTGTTTGTTATTTTGATCTTTTCCTGTTTCTTCTAAGTCTTTCCATAGACGTTCCTATTCTAATACATTAAAAATATTAGAATTTCTGACGAGGTCATGGAGTTCAAGAGCAAACGAACGGGAAGTTGGAAGAGTACCTTATCACGATACACGCCAGTTTCTTCCCTAGCAAAGGAAACAACAAGTAAGGTCCCTGCCAATTCGAACTACCTGTTATATTTACGAATTCAGTGTGGGAGGTTGTCAAGAGTTAGAGATGGACGAAGTCTTGCTAGTCACTAAACATGGTTCTTTGTTTAATTTAAAGTGCAATTAAGAATAGCATCATGAACGAAGTTGTATTAAATAATCATTCGTAAGAAAACTAACATTTGAGCATCTTGTAAATTGAAAATTCATTTGGAGAAGTTAAGGTTAGAGTCGGATGGGTAATTGAGAGATGTTATATGGACTGAATACTGTCTGAGATAATTTGTCAGATGTATATTAGTTTCCATAACTATTCTGTTTGTAAATAACAATGTACACAAGATTTTGGGTATAATTATAGTGTCAGTTGTAGGATCTTTGAAAACAGTTTCAAATATTATCTAGAAAATTTGTTAATCTCCCCAATAGAATTAATAATTAAAACAAACTGTGAATTTTAAGTTAGTAAGAGAAGTGAAGAGATAAAACACTGTATATTTCTGTTGGCTGTTTCAGAAGGTCATTTGGTTTCAGGTAAATTGGAGGAGCGCCAAGTGCATTTTATATGTGTTTATTTTTCTTTTATTTAACAAAGGAAGTGTTTGTGTATGCTATCTTGTATATTTTATTTTACTATTGAGATTACAGAACATTTTACCAAGGTATTCCTGGGAGTGGTATTTGCTGAAAGCCACAGTCAGAAAAAAACACGTCCCCGTTTATAAATATGATATGGATGTACCATTTTTAAGTTGAATTAGAAGGGAGATTACAGTATACACAGAAACAGAGGATATTGGGCCATCCACATGCAAATGAGGTATACAAGTTCTACCCCTAAATTTTTGTAAATTGATATTAATAAAAAAATGATGTTTGTTGGTAAGAGTGTGTGGAGGGAAAATAGGATGAGAGATGGTTGAAAAGATGAAGGTACAAGTTTTGTAGTGAACGGAATACATCCTTTGGGAAGCATGATTGGATGCAAAGTTGAAGAGAAAGCTTATCTCTTCTTTTGACACAGGTGGAAAGTAGTAGTGCTGGGATATGAAGGAAGGCTGAACATTTCTTGAACTTGTTGATTATAAGTTCAGACATTGATGGAAATTAAAGTTGGTTGTGAATGGGTAGTTTTGGAACATTAAGATATGAGAGAATAGCATTTTCGAAGTTATTGGTTATAAAACCAAAGAATGATGGACATTAAAGTTCATCGTGGATTTAGGAATTTGATATGACCCATGGGACTTTATGTAAAAGCCTTAAATACGCATTTTGTACCGTGTGAAGCTTCTATAAATTGAGAGTAGTGCTGGGACATGAAGGTAGGAGAGAGTAGCATTTTTCGAACACCTTGGTTATAAATTCTGACAAAGACATTAAAGTTCCTTGTGTATTGAGTAGTTTGATATGAACCTTGGGGCTTTGTGTGAAAATTTTATGTATTTATTTTGTACCGTCTGAAGCTTCTGTAAATTGGTTGGTGCTATATTGCGCTACGCCGGGCAGGCACATATTATGGTAGGTCTTATTATTAACTGAAGTATTAATAGATCTGAATCTGTTCTCAGAGAGGAGTTTCTGTTAATGACGGGGAAGAGATTTTATGTTTTTACTTTGGTTTTACTAAGTGCTGAGTATGTTACTTCCAAAATAAGTCTTGCCTAGCAGAACACCCAGATACTTTACTGGTGTGGTATTGGGGAGCCAAGGGATTGGAATGCTGTTCATTTGTTTCAGAAAGAGTGGGGACGGTGACGAAAGAAAATATAAACAAAAACAATGTTTTGCTTGTGATTTTTGTGGATTTAATTCAATACACCTGTTTTGGTCAAGAAGGTATAGTCATATAACCAGAATTGAATATAAGCATGCAATATGCAGATGTCATAATTTGAGGTCAAATTTGCTGTGTAATGTGCAGAGATGCTATAATGGCATATAGGAGAAGTGGAGAGTCTGTTATGTAGAGTGAAAACAATAGAGGGCAAAGTACTGAGTCGTGAGGTACTCCTACCTCAATTCGAAACTAGGTGACAGAGTATTGTTATCTTTAACTTGGAAGGATCCGTTTTCAAGAAACTTTTGACTAATTTTCTACGTAGATAGTGCCGACAGTTTGTAATTTATAATATAAACCGTGGTACCAGACACGGTCGAAAGTTTGTGATGTATCAACAAAAATTGCTATTGCATGATGCTTTGCGACGAAGCTTCAAGCCTTAAATTCTACTAGTGAAAATGGTATATGCATAATGTAATTTGGACGGAAACTGAATTCAGTGTTTAGAATGAACGATAAGCCTCAGCAGGTGAACATACCGACACAAGGAACTTACAGCTCCTCGCCAATAACCTAAAAAAATCGCAGGAATTCGAAGTCGCTGAATCCTATTTTGAATATTCAATATGTTATTCTCTCTATAACGAGTTTTGGTAACTGATAAACAATGAAAAGTACCATAATGTTTTACACTTTGTAAAAGATTAAATTCGTACTTCAAAATCTCGTATGTTCACAACAACTTATCAATAATTGGATAAGATAAATGGACAAATTTATAAAACATTGCCATTTTTGTGAACAATTATTGCATTAGATGTGAAGAACATCAAGTAGGGAAGATTAACAATAAATAATATCCCAACAATAAATGAAATTAAAAATAGTTAATAGTTTTCACATTTGGTTATCTTCTTAAAGAACCATTAAAATATTAGATTGTTGTATTACGAGTATATTAACCCGTAATGATGATAATTTGTATTACTGCAAAAACAGTAACATTACATTTTACGACTGTTAATTAGTTAATAATGAAATTAAATTGCCAGACGTCCGAGTAAACACTCTTTTGTAATTATAGAACATACATTTGAATCAATGCTCATTGTTCTTCGAAATTCTGTTTACATATTTTTTACCTTTTTATAAAATATTGATGCAAGAAAGTAAATCAACCTTCCTTTCTGTAATTGAACATTTGACACATTAATACAAACACATTACATCTACAATTTTGTATATTTTCAATAATCTGTGTTTTAACAACCGTGCCGTTACAACGAGTAATAATTTCACTACCATTCAAGATTTTCACCTTTGAACAACACCACAACGAGTCTGACATTGTTTTGATAAATTGGATTTTCTACAGGACAAGTGAAACAAGAATGTGGAGTCATGTGAAACAAGGAGATGCATTACACCTCCCGTCTACTCCATAGACCATTTGCACGTAGCTGCAGGCCACAGTTACGTGTGCGGAATTAGAAAGAGGGATGACGACGGAGGGGAGCACAAGAGGGAGACACATGCAGGCCGCGCGCCTTCTCCCTCGCCCTCGTCACGCCAATTAGCAAGGAGTGTCCTACAAGTGCTCTTCTCTTCCAGCTCTCTCACTTTCCCTCCCTCAATTTCTCTTCTTCTTTCCCTCCTCCTATTTCTCCTTCTCCATTCCTATTCCATTCTGTCCCTTACCCACGTCCTCCCTTCTCCTCCCACTGTTAGGTTGATTCGTGTTTTCTTTTTCGTTTTCTCTCTCCTTTCCATCTTCCGACCTTCTTTTCTCTCTCTATCTTTCCATGCCAACCCTTATCTCCCTATACGAGCTCTCCCAACTCCTTAGCTTTCTTTTCCCTTTTTACTTTCTCGCTCACTACAAATATTACATAGCATAAACAAAAATATCGCAATGCCAAGGAGAAATCACTGCAATAAAACTCGTAATGTGGGTTCCTGATACCGAAAAAATGGATCATTCCTGTTTCCATATAAATTCTTTTAACACATTGTGTAGCCAGAATCCACGTTTTGTAGTTTCTTAACACCAAACAATTGGTTTATAGCAAAAGTTACGTCCACCTGAGAACAACAGCAGCGCCTAAATCGTACGAATAATCACAAAAAAATGTCTGATCGTTCTGATTTTGCGGTTTCTTCAATTTGAAACTGATATTTTGATTGTTTGTACTTTTCATTAAGCACAAAAGACATTTTAATAACTTCCTCCAAATGACTCCGGCTTTTTCTGTATTTTTTTTCTCAGATACAGAAAAGAACACTGATAGCAATGGTGCAGATTTAATTTTTTATGAACTATAAATTTTGGAAAAAGAGCACAAGTTTGAAATTTTTCTGAATCATACAACTACAACAAATAATATATTTTTTAAACAAAATGGCTGTTTACAAATAAATATTTAAATAAGAGCATGTACCATGTTTTAAAAATACAAATAGTTATCGCGTATTTTTCCGTGAAATGAAGGCAGTTTTAATAATAAGATTTTCTCAAAGAGGCTTACATTTTTTCTTTATTTTTCTCTCGAACAATGCGAAAATGCTTCTAAAAATGGTGCGGGACCAATTTTCGTTGAGTACTCTGAATTTTCGAAAATTTTAATGCTTACAAATAATGCGAGCAAGAAAGCTGTTGTATCACTATTAGTTCTCTTTTTCCTGTCTTCTTTTTATCAAATCATCTTTGAGGCAGACGCTGCTAATTTCATCGCATGTTGGTTGTATAAATATGTATCTTACTTCACATTTTGTTTTAATGTAAATAAATTTAATTAATAAAAATCATATATAATGTACTTTTGTGGAATGAATTATTATATAAATTATTCACATTTTTGGAGAAGATTGTTGAAGGTAGTTATATTTTGATACACAAATTTAATTGTCTTTAAGAAAATTATTACAAAACATTCTACACTGTCACTTTCTTAATTACCAGTTCATACGATTACATTTCACGGAACCTAACAACCTATAAATTCTTTAAATAACAAATGTAAGAATGGAAAGAGACCCAAATATTTACTTGTTCTATACAACTTTTCACATAATGTATTACTTAAAATATTTATATATGAAGGTTGCAAAGGTAAAGGAATTGACATACACTTTCATACTACATTTATCGAAAATTCAATAACATGTTTTAAAAGGAAATATAAAGCAACATATGCAGTGAAAAACCTTATAGCGATATTTTCTATTTGCAAGAAGTATTTGTACTTAGTCGCGTACTACGTTTTTACGTCGTAAAGAGGAAGTACTGTAATGCTGCAGCAGAAAGAGGCGATTTTATGTCAGAAAACCTTGGATAGTAGGTTGCTGATAGCTACAATGTGGATAAATCTTGCTCGTATATACAGTAAATTTTCTCTATTAGGTTCTAGTTTTGTGGGTTTTGTGGGCGCCAGAAACTTCGTTTTGTAGATCCATGATACCGCAGAATTGGATTATGGCAAAATGTCCGTCAGTCAGTCCGTCCGTCCGTCCGTCCGTCCATATTCAAGACTAGGGGGTGAAACTGTTCAAATGATTTTCACCAAATTGCCCCCAAATTTACATTCCTCCATTCAGACCTTTAGAATTTTCAACATATTTTGATTTTTTGGTTTGTTCTTACTATTTGGGAGGATCTTTGGTTAGCGTGCTAGCTTTCCACGGCGGAATCGAATCCAGAATTTGATTCCCGGCCGGTACAAAATTATAACTGTGTGCTGTCCTTACAAATGTCACAGTATCTATAGCTGTGTGACGATGAGAAAACTCACCCTAAAGTTATGAATATTAGTATAAACGGTGGAGGGATGTCTTTGTGCAAACCACACAAATCCCTTTTCCCATAGCCGAGTGGCACCGCTGGTCGGCCAAGGCACGTAGCGGGCTGTCGAGACAAAGGACAGAACAGGAAGCCTCGACATTTTCAATTTTTTTCAAAAATGTCTCGCCAATTTTTTGATTATTTTTTTCCTGAGAGAAAGCAAAGCACGCAAGAATGACGCAATTTTTTGAATTTTTGAAAATTGCTAAGTTTAAACTTTTCTCGGCGTTTTACTGTAATTACAATGTGAAACAGATTTTTCCTCCATGAAATTTTTTTCAGAATATTTAAATAAGGTGAGTAATTTTCGAGTTTTTTTCGCTTGAAATAATGATAATTATAATATTTTCTGAAGAACGGTTCCAAATTTTTCTTGAATAGAGCTAAGTAGTACTACAAGTAAAAAAAGGTGCAGGTCCAATTTTCGTTGGTCTCTGTATTTTCGAAATCTGCAAAATTAAATTTTTTGACAACTTTCTACAAATGAAATATTAAAGATAGATTACTTTTCTTAATTAAATTTGTTCTAAAACTACCTCTTGAAGTAATAATAAATAAACCCTAACAATATCCCTACTAAAATCAAAATAAAAAAATCAGCGCTCTCTCTCTCTCTCTCTCTTAGCGTACACTATAGAGGATTACCAAGAAGGTGCATTACCATGTCGCTAACAATATTCGTTGTTTACGAGATCGTTGCTATGAAGCTAGAGTGTGTTTATTTACTTGATTAACACAAACATATACATGTCACAATGACCGCACAGAATCACTTATATAAAAGCTATCAAGAAAAAAATATTACCATTAACAGGATGCACCCTCTAAAATCACAAATGTGTAATGCAGAAGTTATTAACATTCTCACGTTTCGGAAGGCTACCTTAAAAATATAAAGCTTGATTCCTACAAGATTTTACGTTATTTAGTGCTAATTAAATAAAATCATTTAATACAAAAGAATGCAAAACTACGCCTCTGAACCTCTTATATTTGCATACCCTTAATTCTTCCGGTATTATGAGAACAGCATGTCCTTTCTCTTGGAGAGGCAAAGCTTCTATCTGCCACTGCAAACAGCTGTTCATGAAGCAGAGTAGATTTAGATAAACAGCGCCCCTTGTTAGCAAAACAAGAATTTGTGTCCAGCAAGGATGCCATCATGCACAACGCAACGCGCCCCAGGCTCTGGCTACTTGGACAGTGGGGGAGGGGGAGATAGAGGAACGAGGGATCTCCCCCTCTTTCCCCTCTGTGTTATCGATTAACGCAAAGCACAATGCACCCTCTTCTTAATGGCCGGTTGCACTGAGTTCCTCCACAGAATGTGTACAACTCTTGGTTAACCATCATGAGAACTACACATTTACTGTTGGTTGTTCCGCAACTCAACTTGGGTTCGAATGTTGATTATGTCGTATCTAAGACTTCAAATGTTCATAATATATATTGTCTTCCAATTTGTTTATCATTGGTAACTGGAGAGTTCAGATGCTTCGATTAATGCTTAACAGAAAGCTGAAGGTTTCATGAAAGGCGTACTGAGGCGTTTTCATTTTGCGACTTTGATACGGAAGGCAATAATAATCTCCCTTACAATAAAATTAATCATTCATACATTATCACTTACAATCATTAAATTGCCAAAATATATCACATCAAGCTTCTATTCTCAAAATATCAGCGTTAGTGCTGTAGAAAATCAAACTTCTCTGCTAAACAGAATTGTATTCTTTCTGCTCACTTACGTTACACAAGCACGTGTGGAGACAAGATTCTGTGTTTTTCATTGATTTAGTTTTGACAGGGGAGAAACTAGCCTATTTCTGAAAACTTTCTCTAATTTTCAACTAACCTTACTTTGCAATTCTGGATAGCAGAAACATCCTCTACATTGATATCAGGCATCGTACAAATCTTAATGTCAGTCGTAATTACACAAATCAGAGACAAAAGTAAATGTAAAATAAATTTTCCTTCCAACCAAATAAAAATACAGCCATTAAATTCCGATAATTATTTGCCTACGCTTGTTGAGAGACACCAAAAAGTGTCAAAAAATTAAAACAATTTTGTATGAAAATTAGAACTTCCAAGTAAAATTCAAACCATTCAAACCATTCAAAATGGAAGTTCATTTTTGTTGAAAATGAGTCCAGTTGCAGTTCTAGATTTATTATTGTAACCCGGGAATGAGGTACATCAGTAGAATCCTCAAATTCCGGATAAAAAATAATCTACCTACTATTAATAATAACAATAATAATAGTAATATTATTATTCTTGGAGATACTTCTCATTTCTGAAACCAACTTTCACACTACTCTCAGAGAATATATATTAAACGCTTCAATTCCAAATTAATTTTCTCAGCCTTCACACACTGATCTCTCTCTTTTGAAGGTTTCCTTTCAAGGCCCCAATATTCTTCCTAGACAAATGAGAATTTTCTTCTCATCGATGTTTAAAAAGACATTCTTCAATTCCTAACCATTCAGCATTATCTGAATCCATTTATTTACAGACATTCCAATACCTCAACCGTCGTTCTCCAATTATTTTTACAACTCCATTTCCGGTATTTCAATTAACCCTCCAATTTAGGTATTTCTGATTATCGTCTTCACATGATTTCTGCGTTAGGTTGACTTCTACGATATTCTGTTCTTCTGTAGAGTTCAGTTATTTTCCTCCCTACAGGATTACATTCTCGAGAATTGATTAATATGATATTTCTCTTTTCTTTCTGTGGATGATATTTTTACTCCAAAGAATAGAAGTTAGAATGGGCATTGCTTTTCTACACATTTTTTTACTTTTTTAATAATTTCATCTCTGAAGAGCCATCATTATCTGTTACTGAGAGAAGATATTATCTCCCTAGTTAGTAACATAATACTGGGTGGCTCAGAATAAATGTTTTACACTTCTAGGGAATGTAGAGTAGCCGAAAAGGTTCCATTTTTGCACATGTAAGAAATTGTATGTAAAGGAGTTATATTTATTCATTTATATATTGGCAGGTCACGTTCCCACTATTTAGCCAGATGTGTTTCTGATACAGTTCCCCACTATCTGACCGAGGCTTTTCCAGTCAGCTGTCTGTGCAGTGAACCGGGAGGTCCTAGAGTTTCCGACGATGGCGGGTATTGGACACTAGTTAAACAGCTAAGCGAATTCTCCCGCTGACTGAAGGAGAATTCTAGTGGCTGACTGTTCTAATCTAATTTTCTTTTCCATACCTCTCACTTACACACACACGCGCACTACATTACCATATGTCGGGAGGCCAGTTGGGAGCTTGGAGCTTGTCCTAGGTAGAGGGGTGCCGCGCACGCTTCGTTGGGGAAAACCCCGCTAGCTACGTCGGTGCCAGATCTCCTCATCCAGCGGGAGATCACCGCTACCACCCGCAATAAAAATGCGCACTGAACTTGTACGCACTAAATATGGTCACACCAGTTGACATGCCCGGAAGCATCAATCAATGAAACAACTCACTATTTGCTCATTATCAAAACGTGATCATTTTCTAACCCCCTACTCGCCTTATAAATGTGTAACATTTATTTTGAGACACTTGTATAAACATCCCTGTACCAAAGTAAGTTCATGATGGTGATAATAATAATATAAATGTTTAACTATTCAAAGAACCGCAACCAGGACAAGAAATATAATAATAATAATAATAATAATAATAATGATAATAAAAAACGATCTACCACAAATTACAGGAAACAAGTTGAAAAACATCTTGATGTTCAGTTTGATAAATGCCGCAGACAGAAACTAAATCATTTCATTTCAGGATGTGCAACCCAGCACAGACACTACAAAATAAGCCATAACCAGATGGCTCCAAACCAAAAATTTGCAAAAAATATCATTTTTGTGCCTTACTGCAGATACAAAATTAAAACTGTGTTCGAAAAGGGATGGCTCTAAATTTATGTTGAATGTTGAACTAGACTAGATATAGACTAGATATTACTAGATATTGTAATAATTCTCAACGATAAAAAAATAAATTTCTTACTGCTGTTTTGAACCTTCCAACAGGAATGTGCAAAAGACATTCACTGAAGAAAAATAAGTACCCAGATCTGACAAACCAAAGTAAAGAAATGGGAGAATGAATTCAAGATTCTGCTTCCAACTATTATCTTTAGTCTCATAGAAACACAAGTCAGAAAATATATTCGTATCCCACCAACACACTTGAAATTGATGCAGACAATACTTGTTGATTTGTCCGAAATTTTGTACAGTTGGAAAATTAATCAAATTAATAGCTATTTACATTCATGGAGGAAAAAGCCCGTCTCCCTGTCTTCCCAGGTCTTCCTGTGAACAAGAAATAAGAACATTGGAAACAATAACAATAATAATAATAACAACGACTTCAACAATAATAATAATAATAATAATAAACAAAAAAAGTATCGATTCATTTTCAAATATCTTGCAAAATATTTTCCAGTGCATTTGCAATGCCACATCCTGTTCGCGAGGATATCGCAAAGAAATTTGTGCGGCGCTTGAAAACAAGGCTTGCTACCGGTCGTCCCCTTCGAACAACACAAATCGCCGCGGGGGACGCGGCCATGTGCGCGCGAGTGGTGGGGGATTGTCCGAGGGTCGCTGCCCTCCCCTCTCCACCCCCCTCGCCCCTCACCCCCTGCGCCCTATCGATTAGCAAGGCGCGCGCGATGCGCCCTCTTCTTAATGGCGCCCGCCCCCTGCCCACCCCCTGCCCGGCGCGCGCTGATAAGCGCCAGTGTCACCTCGTTTTTTATTCCCCGCGGCCACGCTGGACGCGCCTGTCTCGCCGCCATCTTGTGCGTCATCGTGCGCGCGGGCTGGTTCCGATATGGCAAGGCCCCAATCGCGCGCAGAGTGACGTCAGATATGATGGTAAAGTGGGAGCGGTTTGAATTAATTTTTCTATATATATAAAACTGGATGTTGGTATACACAGACAGACAGACAGACACACACACACACACACACACACACACACACACACACACACCACACAACTCTGTGCTGTAGAACAAAACCAAATATTCACGTCAAATGCAACCCGCAACACACTCAGCAGCATTTTGAATCTATATCATTAAATAACTTCTAAACGAGGCGTTCTAGGGCCTTAAAAAATAAAATTTTGAATTCTTCTCGAACTTTCTATTACATTTTTGCTGGCACGACGCTTCCCGATATTACCTCACCTGCCCAGAGACGTGCAGAATCTGCAAGTAAATGTGAATAAGAGGAACAGAGAGCGGCAGTGACAGTGACAGACAGACAGGGACAGGATGAACGAAGGAAGAAGAGACAGTGAGAAAGGGAGATGGGAAGGGAATGAGGGAGATGAAGGGCTGAACAATGACTGCGAGGTTTTCCTAGTATGATATAAATTTTCATTTTTCGGAGCTACTAGAAAGCTCTAGATTTGAGTCCCGACGGCGAACTTGCATACATCTGAGAAATATCTAAAGTTGATGTCGATCACTGCCTGGATAAGCTTTTGAGAGACCGACTGCTACGATCAATCGTTTGAATGGTTTCTTTGCCATTTCCAGGTGGATGTCGGAATAAAACCTTACACAACGGGCCACGGTCCGCGCGCGATTCTTCCTTCTCAGTTCTTTTTTTACTTCTATTCTGAGAGTGAAAATTTGCGGATCTCCAATCCCCGTCCTTTTGGAACATCCAGATAAGTGTAAGAGGAAAACCGTTAGCAATGAAGAAGAAAAAAGTGGCAGGGATTGCCACCAGGGTGTGTACTGTTTCTCAATAACTCAGCACGGACGGACACAAATTCTAATCGCAATCATTAGATTTGAATCCATTTAGGCCCAGCAGTCTCATTTAAGGACGCGCAGAACAACTCTAATTTTCTTCCTTTGCACTAATTCGATTTCATTCTAAAGTTTGCATACTACTTAAATGCGAATGGTGAAGGAGAAAATGTTCGCTGGGCATATGTGTACAGTTATTTGGCCTTGATCTTTTGAGGTAGTGTAAAAACACCAACTTCTTGTAATTGTTGAGAGTTGCAGGATTTTTTTCTAGAAAATAATAAAACTACTTCTCACCTACTCAAAGTTAGTACTTTGCTTTTTTTTGTTTTTTCCTTCGATGACCACCCCATGTTGTTTTCACTATTTGATGATGGTACAGTCATTTAAAGTATTTTCTTAGCCAAAAACACGAATTTATAAGAAGCTTAATCCTATTATAAAATGGTCGATTGTTCTTTGTAAAATATGTTCGAATGTTGCACCTTTAACTCAAGGTGATGTACACTTGCCTTACGAAAAAATCCTATAAAACTGGCGGAAAAGAAGTTCTCGAGGTGCCGAGGCCTCGTTTGTTTCCATAAGATGCGATAGACATAAAATACCGTCATTGCATTTGCGCTATCAACGGTCAGACTTCGTCTACGCATACGTCATGACCGGAATAATATTTGTGAGCGGGCGTTTTGGGTCAGTTATTGGTGCCAACAGACCAGAGTATATTTTGCAGTTTCACATTTTAACAACAATTAAACTAATGTTTAACAATCAGTTTACAACTTTTGTCAGAATTGTTATTTTGCAATATTCAATTGAGGGACAATTGGGGAACCCTCTCCGGTCATATTAGCATACATTTCAGAATTGTTTTTAAAATTATTAATTCTTGCAAAATTGTTAATTTGTGATTTGAGACACTGGGACATGGAGGGACACTCCCCGCTTTGGAATTGCAAAAATTGGAAATTGTTTATAAGTTTACAAGTATTCCCGTCTTTCCATCGCTGTTTGCACACAAGTGTATTGTTAAGATAATAATCAAGTATCTCCCTTATAGTCCAGACAATTGGTGTTCAAAAGGGCCCGATTCAGGGAAAACTTCCTGAAGATTTTTTTCTCAAAGGTTATATAATCAGCTAAGAAAACAGTTTATCGTTTTCCTGGAAATAATGACGAGGAATACCAATTTACAACTAAATAATTGAAAAATGTAATTGGAGGTGGTTTTCTTTCTCATACAAAAATACTTAAAGCACGACTTCTTGAAAAGTATGGGAGCGATATATTGGTATCTTCAAGTATACCTTGTGTTGTATGTTTCAAGGATTTAGATACTTCGCGCGAGCTAATACGTCCCGTCTGATTCCGTGAGTATCGAAGAGTTAAACATTTTATCGGTCACATGCATCTTTAACCCCTGTTAACTTGCAACTCTTCTGGTTTTTAAGGACACTTGTACCTACCTGTATGTTAAGAAATTTAACATCTTAGCAACGGGTTTTAACATCCTTAGCAACGTAAATAAACAGTCACCGATCCATCGCAAACCAACTTTATTACGAAAAAAGAACACGGCAATTTACAAGAGAAATAGGAATAAAAGTAACTCATTATTTTGGATAAATTACAATCATTTTCATGTCATTCCATGAAATGAATATCTTCTCCAATAATATTTATTGACGATGTGGTATCGCCACTGGGATTCGACGCGCCACCTTCCTCGCCGATAGTCATTCTTTGTTGCCATTTTCACCTTATTTACCACGGACTCTTCAACATAGGATTCCCCTACGGTAGACCTACTGACATCAAAACGCTTCAAATCTGTAACCGAGGCTCATGAATTGGCCAATGTCGTACCCGAAGTTGTTCTTAAAGAGTGACCAGTTTATTGTTCGGGGTCTGGAAGACCAAGATATGTGGCTATAAGTTTTGGTACTCCTGCAATTTTGTGAATGGCACGTTGACACGAAGCTGTGTTTTCCAAGATTTAAATTCTTGGTACGCCTTTTCATATTGCCCTTTGGATTTTTCTGGGATTAAATTCCGTGTGACTTGCGCAGAGGGATCTAAAATTTCTTGCGGAAGAGACGAATTTTTCCGCGTCCATCTTCAAGCCGCGGTATGTGAATGTATTGTTGAAATAGATACATTGCAAGCAACACCCAACAATATCAATTAACGTGCCGCAGCAGTAGAATTCATTTGTTCAATATCGCAGAAATGTACATTTTCGCAAAAATCTTAAGATTTTACGACCGATAAAACGCTGAACATACCGCGAAATGTTACAGTGTTATTACTGCCTCGTCGAAATTAAAAATCTCGGCTCCCCTACGCTCCGCCTCGATTTTTAACTTTTGGCCTCGGCAGTAGTAACACTCATAACATTTCTAGATATGTTTATAGCTATAAAAATGCCAATTATTTGTTCATAATACTCGTTTTCAAGCATGATAAAGTGGAAGGAGAGTGCTATCGCTAGAAAGCTATTCTCCCACATCAGCCAGGGGCCCAAACAGTAAGTTTTTCATCGTGCTCTAGCGCCCAAACGATATACCAGAAAATTAAAGTTTTACATACATTTTGCTCAAAAGTTATACTGTCTTTATTTTGTAAAAAACAATTGTTTTGATAAAACGCATAGTTTTGAATATATACGCAAAAACTAAAAAAGGACGAATTTGTTTTGAGAAAAACTTCCGAAATTTTTTCTGAGTCAGATACCGTTTGTCTGGATCTGGAGTTTGTCACGGTCTGGAGTTTGTCACGGTTTGTCACGGTCTGGAGTTTGTCCTCTACATACACTTGGAAGCAGGGGTGGATTTTCGTGCGGCCCCAACACTCACATATAACGGCCCAACGGTGCCTCGAAGCTAATGTTTATTGATATATTTTTTTTCGAGGAAGCAAGATCCTGCGTTCAACGGTGTTGTTGGCTGCTATAATATATTACGGCAATTTGGTGGAAATTTTCCCAACTTACAGCAATTCGGTGGAAATTGTTACTGATTAGCTGTTGCTTTTTTAACTTTCAACCTTAACCTTCTGTCCTCGAGACAGTGGTAAAACATTCGTTTCAATATTTGAATTCGCTTACGTGTTATTAGCCTATAAATAAAATTCTTCTGCAAGTATGAGCGCGCTGAAACCAACTATTGCACAGTGAATATGAACTTTGTATTTTTTACAAACTCTTGTGTTTTCTGTTCAGCCACGTAAACAGCGCTCCAATTTCTTTATTTGCTTGCAATGAAATTGAATATTTTTTTTTGCAAAATTTATTACGTGCTTGATATCTTGACCTCTATTAATAATATTATGGACCGATTCTTGAGTGTATAGGTTGTTGTTGTTGTTGTTGTTGTTGTTGTTCCAAGTAGACCGGATATGAACACAAATTTGAGTATTATAATTAATAAAATACATACATAGTGGAGTAACTGATTAGGCAAGCAAAATGCATATAGAACCAAAAAATGTTTGTGTGGAATTCCGTTTTTTTGGCCAGGCCAATAATTTAAAAAACGTCTCCAAATAACACAGCAATTGGTAATAAAAAGGAAGTGGTTGGGTGTAGCTGGCCTCATAATTAGTGTGAGAGGTGAGGGGACTTGCAGGGATGAGGTAGACAGTTAGATGGTGGCATGGTAATATGGCGCGGCTGAAGGATGGGAATGAATGTGTTGTGAAAAAGTATGAAGTGCAGAAGGAAAATGTGGGGAGGGTCGTGGTTAGACCCGAGAGATTAAGAAAAAATGGTATGTAATAATTCAGTATATATATATATATCAGTCAAAATTGTGAAATAGTCTTGTAGATATTAGTTTAAGCAATCTTTGTACTTAATGTGTATTTATATAAAAAAAAAACCTGTCCGTTTGTAGCCCTGATGAAGGCTAAATAAAAGACGAAACGTTGGCAGGTTAAAATGGTGTTGTTTAATGACCTACACTCAAAACTCGGTCCATAATAATAGCAAAATTTATTAAATTAAAACGGTGGAACGTATCGCAATACTGTTAATTACATTTTTTGTCCAGAGCAAGATGCGCTATAAAATAGTTGCATTCTATAATTTTTCAAAATTTTAAACTATTGACTCATTGTGAAGGAAGGTATTAATCTGATGATTTCTGATGAATCTGTAGTGTTTTCGAGAAACTTTACTTGACATTATTTAAAGCATATATACTCGTAAATATAATAATGTAAAAAAATCGCCGATAATGTAAATATTAACGACGTGAGAGACAAATAAAAAAATTTACATTTTTGTAATTTTTGAAAAAAACCAACCGATAGACCAAAATGGCTTTTATATCATTGATAGAGTACATTTTCCACTATCCCTACCAAAAGTTTAAAGAAAAAATTTGGAGCTGTTTTTGAGAAAATTTTGTTTTTGTAATTTTTTAAAATTGCACATATTGCACGCAATATTGCACGAAAACTACCAAAATTGTGAAAAACATTTACATGACCTTTATTAAAGAACTCAATATGCAGAACAAATTTTATTTGAAGAAAAAATCTCTATCTTGAATTTTGTAGTTGGAGAAAGACGCCGAAAAAAATTCAAACTTTCACAATTTTCGAAAATTCAGAGCTGTACGTGAAAATCGGACCTATGCCATGTTAATAAGTGTATTTTCCTCTATTCATACAAGAAATTTAAAGAAAAAAATTGGAGCCGTTTTTGAGAAAATGTTGAAAATCCCCGGGGGGCTTCATATAAAGTACCCCCAAATTTTAAAGAATCTTTTTCAAAATCACAAAACTTCGACTAAAATCAGATCGACTGGGGAATATCAATTTTGAAGAAAATCGATCGAACGGTTTAGGCGCTAGCGTTGACCACAGACGGACAGACGGACAGACGGACAGACGAACAGACGGACAGACGGACAGACGGACAGACGGACAGACGGACAGACGGACAGACGGACAGACGGACAGACGGACAGACGGACAGACGGACAGACGGACAGACGGACAGACGGACAGACGGACAGACGGACAGACGAACAGACGGACAGACGGACAGACGGACAGACGGACAGACGGACAGACGGACCGACGGACAGACGGACCGACGGACAGACGGACCGACGGACAGACGGACAGACGGACAGACGGACAGACGGACAGACGGACGGAATGCCGTCAATCGATTTTTAAGTATAAAGAAGCAACAAATCATGGATTTTGACCACACCACGTGTTAGGGGATTTTTTTTCTTAATTTAGCAACTGGTTTTATCCACTTATTCGTTTTCACGGCCCGGCAATTAATTTTTTTCGCCGAAAATTGGCCATTTTTTCGCGCAGCATTACATAACTTTCCCTATACTACGTATATCACTCCGTATATACGTACGTATACGGGAAAGTAAAAAAACGGTATAGTTTCATATACTTTTTTTTACATCTTGTAAAGCGAGAAGAGTAAGTTGTGTATATTGCTTGGCTGTAACAGTGGCGGTGTCAAACATATTGATAAAGTACATATGTTTATTTACACAACATTCTAAACATAAGTATTGGATTTTAAGTAAATTTCAATAAGGGACCACTTTTGAAATGAAAATAATTTATAAAAATGCATTTACTCCCAATTCATAAAATTCCTAGCAAACACTCTTTCCAGACTACGCTCAGACATATTTTCAAACGACCCTCCGATTCCAGATTCCCAGGGTCGCTTGGTTGACCTCGCTCTCTATCGAATGAAACTCTTAGAACAGACACGTTAAACCGCGCTCATACGAGCTACTTGCCCGCTTGGGGAGTTCGGCGCTCCTCCGGGCGGCAACAACTTCCCCGACTCCGCACAAATGTCCCCTTAAAATCCAGGAAGGGGTGTGCATGTGCAAGCTGAAGCAGCACGACGCGGTGAATACTGGCTTCGTACGAGATTACGTTTGCTAGATATTTTCTACCAAATAACCGAGAACTGTATTACGTTTATATTTTTACTTTCCCGTATACATACGTATATACGGAAGAATGCACATGGTAGGGAAAGAATGCACATAATAGCTAAATTTTGGCAGAAAAAATGCATTGCATGGCCCTGATAACGAAAAGAACTGAATAAATTCAGTTCTTATATTAAGAAAAAAAATCCTCTAACACGTGGAGTAGCCATAATCCGTTTTGTGGGTCCGTGATACCGAAAAACCAGTTGATGGCAAAACGTCCGTCTCTCCGTCTCTCCGTCTCTCCGTCTCTCCGTCTCTCCGTCTCTCCGTCTCTCCGTCTCTCCGTCTCTCCGTCTCTCCGTCTCTCCGTCTCTCCGTCTCTCCGTCTCTCCGTCTCTCCGTCTCTCCGTCTCTCCGTCTCTCCGTCTCTCCGTCTCTCCGTCTCTCCGTCTCTCCGTCTCTCCGTCTCTCCGTCTCTCCGTCTCTCCGTCTCTCCGTCTCTCCGTCTCTCCGTCTCTCCGTCTCTCCGTCTCTCCGTCTCTCCGTCTCTCCGTCTCTCCGTCTCTCCGTCTCTCCGTCTCTCCGTCTCTCCGTCTCTCCGTCTCTCCGTCTCTCCGTCTCTCCGTCTCTCCGTCTCTCCGTCTCTCCGTCTCTCCGTCTCTCCGTCTCTCCGTCTCTCCGTCTCTCCGTCTCTCCGTCTCTCCGTCTCTCCGTCTCTCCGTCCCTCCGTCCCTCCGTCCCTCCGTCCCTCCGTCCCTCCGTCCCTCCGTCCCTCCGTCCCTCCGTCCCTCCGTCCCTCCGTCCCTCCGTCCCTCCGTCCCTCCGTCCCTCCGTCCCTCCGTCCCTCCGTCCCTCCGTCCCTCCGTCCCTCCGTCCCTCCGTCCCTCCGTCCCTCCGTCCCTCCGTCCCTCCGTCCCTCCGTCCCTCCGTCTCTCCGTCTCTCCGTCTCTCCGTCTCTCCGTCTCTCCGTCTCTCCGTCTCTCCGTCTCTCCGTCTCTCCGTCTCTCCGTCTCTCCGTCTCTCCGTCTCTCCGTCTCTCCGTCTCTCCGTCTCTCCGTCTCTCCGTCTCTCCGTCTCTCCGTCTCTCCGTCTCTCCGTCCCTCCGTCCCTCCGTCCCTCCGTCCCTCCGTCCCTCCGTCCCTCCGTCCCTCCGTCCCTCCGTCCCTCCGTCCCTCCGTCCCTCCGTCCCTCCGTCCCTCCGTCCCTCCGTCCCTCCGTCCCTCCGTCCCTCCGTCCCTCCGTCCCTCCGTCCCTCCGTCCCTCCGTCCCTCCGTCCCTCCGTCCCTCCGTCCCTCCGTCCCTCCGTCCCTCCGTCCCTCCGTCCCTCCGTCCCCCCGTCCCTCCGTCCCTCCGTCCCTCCGTCCCTCCGCCCCTCCGCCCCTCCGCCCCTCCGCCCCTCCGCCCCTCCGTCCCTCCGTTTCTCCGTCCCTCCGCCCCTCCGCCCCTCCGCCCCTCCGCCCCTCCGCCCCTCCGCCCCTCCGCCCTTCCGCCCCTCGTCCCCTCCGCCCCTCCCTCCGTCCATCCTTCCGTCCATCCCTCCCTCTGTCCGTCTTATAGTTATCATAACCACAATTTCGCTAATTTAATGTTTTCTTTCGAATGTGCCCGACATTACTGAAACACACATTATTCCATTGTTCACAGATTTGTATTTATTTATATAACTGTGAAATAACGGTTCGGTGGTATAATGCTTAGCAAGCAGGCTGTTTTATCCACGTTTTAGGGCACAAACCCTATCGAATATCCTATAGATTATTACGAGGGAAAAAATCCTTCTTATGCCTTCCTGCGGAGGGAAAGTAAAGCCTGTTATTCCATGTTGTAAGTAGGAGAAGTACGCTACTTCTGGACCAGTGATGACGTCACGAGCCCCCGTGACGTCATGACCCCGTGACGTCATGACCCCGTGACGTCATGACCCCGTGACGTCATGACCCCGTGACGTCATGACCCCGTGAAGGCATGACCCCGTGACGTCATGACCCCGTGACGTCATGACCCCATGACGGCATGACAGGGTGACGTCAGGGACCCGCGACGTCATGGCCGCGTGACGTCAGGACCCGAGGACGTCATGCCCGGGTGACGTCACGGCCGTGGGACGTCATGGCCGGGAGGACGTCATGACCGGGGACGTCATGGTCGGGAGGACGTCAGCACTGGTCCAGAAGTAGCGTCGATGTGCGCGTGGCTGATGTGGTGCCTGTTGCACACACGTCGACAGCGGGGGGTGTGAGCGCACGTGGGTGGCTGTGGGGGTGGGTGGGGGGAGGAGGAAGAGGGGGAGGTGGTCTTCAAAAAGCCCGCTCGGCCGGGGCGCGAACCAGCGAGGTGCGGTGTGGGAGGCCGGCACGCTAGCCCTGCGCTACGGCAGCAGGCTTAGAAGGGGAGGCGAGCGAGGGGATGGGAAGGTGCGCGCGCTTGGGCGGGGCGCGCGTGCGACGGTGGCGCGCCCTGTGAGCGAACAGGGAACGGGGACCGCGCGACGGTGGCGCGCCCTGTGAGCGGGCAGGGAAAGGTGACCGTGCGACGGTGGCGCGCCCTGTGTGCGGACGGGGGCATGCGACCGCGCGACGGTGGCGCGCCCTGTGAGCGGACGGGGGCATGCGACTGTGCGACGGTGGTGCGCCCTGTGCGCGGGCAGGGGAAGGAGAATGAGAAAAGGAAGACATGCAGTGGCGGCGGAGGAGCCGAGGGATGTCTTTGCACAGAGAGGTGTCACCAGAGACAAATAAAAACCACAATGAAATGAATATGATCATGTTTATATTTGTCATACAATATATATATATACATTACAAGAGTCTGTTTGTGAGCTGAGACTAGTTGGGGAAGGAAGGACGAAAAGAAATATGTCCTGGAAACACGCTTCATGGGAGTAGTTGGGACAGCCTCTCGTCCAACAGCCACCTCAGATCCCGTAGTGTTGTGAAACACGTACGGTTTCTGAGGAGGTGCGGCAAGGCCCCTAACAACGCCTCCGTGAAGGCGTGTACCTGCTCCCTGACATACTGCTCTTCGTCAGGGTTGGAGGCGTCGTGACCTGCAACGACAGCGTAGGGGGTCAATGCGGGTAGTGTGGGGGTGGTGGACGGTGGAGTGTCCCAATTGGAACAGGGAGAAAGGCGAGGTGGGGGGAAAACAAAGTTGGGGCATGTCGTGGCGGGGAGGGTGGAGGCGGAGGAGATGGAGTGGGCCGGGGAGGTGGAGCGGAGGTGGGTGCAGATTTGAGATGTTCCCGCGGTGGTGGTGATATCAACGAGGGAAGGAGGAGGAGGAGCAGGAGCAGTATCAGGTAGAAGAGCAGGAGGAGGGGGTGAACGTGCAGGTGGGGGAGCAGGCGCAGCAGGTAGAGGAGCATCAGAAAGGCGAGGTGGGAGGAAAACCAAGTTGGAGCATGTCGTGTCGGGGAGGGTGGAGGCGGAGGAGATGGAGTGGGCCGGGGAGGTGGAGCGGAGGTGGGGGCAGAGCGGAGCTGCTGTCCCCGCGGTGGTGGTGATGTCAACGAGTACAGGAGGAGGAGCATCATGAGGATGTGAACGTGCAGGTGGGGGAGCAGGAGCAGCAGGTAGAGGAGCATCATGAGGGGGTGAACGTGCAGGTGGGGGAGCAGGAGCTGCAGGTGAAGCAGCATCATGAGGAGCCGCCGCCGACGCGTAGGGCGACGTGCCCATGAGCCGGCGCAAGCGTACGACCGGGGTCGTGGTGGAGGCGGCAGTCGAGGAGCCGACCCGCCCGCGCTGGCGCAGGAGTCGGCCGACCTTACTGGCGTGGGCGGTGTTGCCGTGTCCCTTCCCCAACACGATCCTGCAAGCACAAAAAGCATAAGCATGTGGGCCACAAAGCGACACGCTCAAAAACAGGGAAAAGTGGAAAAAAAAAATTAGAAACAGGACATGGGGGTGTTGGAAAGAATTGAGAGCCGCGCGGGTGGTATGCTCGAAGCCTACGGCCCGCGCCACACACACACACACACACACACACACACACACTGTGAGCATGCATTGTGACAGAAAGGACAACAATAGTGGACCTACCGCGGTGATGGAAAAGCGGAGTTTATGTATAGAAATTTTCCCTCTCTGCTCTTTGCCAAAGTACGTCAAATATTTATCTTTGAACATGTCCGGGTCCATGGTGCCGAAGCGAGCTGGGAGAAAGACAGCGATAGTGTTGTTTAAAGTGAGAACAATGCGTTGTCCTTCTTTGACGTCAACTGTCTTTGCATTGGTGATGGCGTACGGTTGCCCCTGTTTCAAATCTCTTAAGAAGACCGACTCTGCGTGATCAGCATGCCCTTCAGCCAGGGTGTTCAAGCAGTCGAGGACGGGAAGTGGGTCACCACTGCAAGACATAGGAAGAAAGGAAATGTAGAAATCGAAGGATAAGCCAGTTAAAAAAAACAAAAAAAAAAAAAACAAAAAAAAAAACAAAAAAAAAACAAAAAAAAACATCCCAACAAAAAAACCTACAGGCCCATCCTACGTCAACAACTTACATGTCGTTGGCATCCTGTGTCATCACCATGTTGTTGCTGCGTGCGGCCATCTTTCCCAAAATTATTTTCAACACTTGCAATACTATAGTGGAGAAACAGAAATAATTGTAGTGCTCGAATGTCTAATGGCGAAGCGCATGTCATGCCGAAGCATGAGTGAAGAAAGGATGGCTTACCTCTATCACGGAGAGCTTCCACGATGTGGTGTCGTGAAGAGCTGCAGACAAAGTAATGCTTCGGAGCGAGCTCCACCACGTTATATAGGAATATCGGTAACCTTGCGGTTACGTGATGTGAAAACAACAACTCGCAATGACAAGTGACCTTTCAAGACGGAAGTATTACTTTCCTAGAAACAGATACTGACTCACCTAGTGGTTACGTGATGTGAAAAGAACTAGACGCAAACAAGCCAAGTGACCTTTCAACACGGAACAAGGAAAAGGTTCGATCGTTTCATAAGAGGTGCTGTTGTAAACAGGCCTTGAGTGCTTCGTGGCCGGCGCACGAGAGCCTGACTCACCTAGTGGTTACGTGATGTGAAAAGAACTAGTCGCAAACAAGCCAAGTGACCTTTCAACACGGAACAAGGAAAAGGTTCGATCGTTTCATAAGAGGTGCTGTTGTAAACAGGCCTTGAGGAGTGCTTCGTGGTCGGCACAAGAGAGAGAGAAGGAAGGAGAGGAAGGAAGAGGAAAGATAGAGGAAACATTATCTTGGCGGAACGACTGTGCCGAGGTGACACAGCGAGACCCACCCCCTCCCACCATCGCGCGAAGAGAAAAAAGCATGCTCCGCCAAGCAATATAAAGTCGCCTGCTGGTAGAGGGACGCCATTAGTCGCCGGCACCACAACAGGAAAGTCTCCGCGCTGCAGTCGAAGTGACAGCACCAGCAACTGTTGGGTGAGGTTCGTACAGCTCAGACACGCAGGGTCTGCAGCGACGGTGCTGTGTAAGTGTGTGTGTGTGTGTGTGTGTGTGCGTAAGTGTTCTGTTGCGGCTGCCCCAGCGGCAATCGGAGGCGTGTGACGAACACGGAGAGAGAGTGAGAGGGAAACAGGGAGAGTGTGAGAGAGTGAATCAACATGGTCGTGAGAACACGCATAAGCAATTACTTCATTCGGCTTCCGTGTACGGGTGTCACGCCTTTCCATTTGGCGGTCCAGGCTGGTCATAACGACATTGTGCTACGCTGCTTGAATGAGGGTGGTAGGGACGGTGCAAATAGCATTGTAGGCTTGCGCGACAGGGAAGGATGGACGCCGCTGGAACATGCGATATACTTTGAACGGTGGTCGACTGCACGAATACTACTCCAACACGGTGCGGACGGAGGGATAGAAGTCAACGGATTCTCGCTTGCGCAACATGTGCGCATCGGTGAGAGTTGGGAAATATTTAAAAAACATGTGCGAGAAAGAGCAATACAAAATGCGCGAGAGAGAGTGGATAGAGGCGGAGACGGTAGACGTGACTGTCCCACGGTGCCACGCGCAGCGTGAAGGTGTGTGTGTGTGTGTAGCAGTGGAAGGGTGGTGGAGGAGACAGAGGGAGGGAGACACACCCACACACACACACACACACACACACCAGTCAGCAACCCTTTTCAATCTAAACCACCTCTTTCAGTTCAACGTGGACACAGGGGACTGACCCGTCTTGCACGCTGCCACACGTCGCGATGAGGTGCCGCCTTTCGCCAGCGCCTGCGGCATGTACCGTGACGGACCGACGACAGGGACACCCTCGCTCGCACCCCTCTTCACCATGCTGTGGAGAACGGTCACCTGCTCGTGGGCGCTGAAGTTGATAGTGGTTAAATTGAACCCCTAGCGCTACGTGCGCGTGTGTGTGTTGCATGGAAGGGGAAGAGGAGTTCGTGCAACGGTTCCTTGCACTGCGTGACGTGGAGGTGGCGTGGCCGCTGCTCCCGCCCGCACAAGACCACACAGGGTGGGGTGCGCGACAGGCGTTGGACCTCCGGCGGCGACGGCAACGCTTTAGCATCGTGCACGTGCTGTCACAACGGGACACCCACGCGCGCATCAATAGGCATGCTTTCGCCACGCACGTCTTTCGTCGATATTTACTCGAGTACGTACGTGTGCGACTCCGCGCGGACGAGGACCTCACCCCCTTACGTGAACTATTAGTGATCCTCATGGACAGGCGAGCTCGCGTGAGGCATCTGCAACAGCGAGACGAAACGGTGTTCCCGTGGTTGTTCGGTGGGGCCGTCGTGACGGACGATCTCCCTTTCATGAGAACGTGTATCGATCTCGCGCGTCAGATCCTTCCGACCTATAGTCGAATCACGCGAGTGGAACTGCTGACCGAGCTGTTTCGTATGGACCTTCGTACGTTTCGCGATTTTGTGCGGCGGACATTACCGACCTTTCGTAATGCATGTGTAGCGCACGTGCTGGCACGTATCTTCCGCATCGCGGTGCCGAGTAACCACCCCGTCTCCAGTTCCTCGTCCGGCTCCTCGTCTCCCTCCTCGCTAGTGTCTTCAGAGGATTCGCTTTTCGCACACGAGGTACTCGGCCCATCCTCTTCATCGTCGTCCTTGTCGTCTACCGAGACCCCGTCAAACGAGAGGACCTTGGAGGTGTGGGAAGAAGAAGAAGAAGATACGTCACGTGTGCTGCGTACGAGCGCGTGTGGGGAAAGCAGTGTAGAAGCAGTGGGAGAGGGTGAAGGGAGCGGCGATGAAAACGATTTCGTGAGTTTGGGTGAAGACAGTGTCAGTGACGAGGGGGTGTAGGTGTGTGCAGATGGAGAAGGACGAGGAGGAGGAGGAGGAGAAGACCGTGGTGTTACAGAAGTACATTGCGATACGCCACCTCGAATTTGCATGGCCGATCCTGCTTACACGGTACGCGTCATCGAGGTGGGGGGCAGGACAGTGCGTGCCGCGCAGGCCACAAAAGAGGAACGTTGTGGACTTTCTGACGCACCGGCAAACGTCATCACGTATCGACACGTCTACCCGTGCTGCGATCGTCTTCAAGACGACACTGGAGGCGTATTTTGAGCGTGTGCGTGCATGCGAGGATCCAGTTGCAGTCCTGAAAGAACTTTTTTTTTGTCCTGACGGAGAGACGATACCGCATCAGGCATATCTTTCCGCGGGATGACACTGTGTTTCCGTGGGTGTACGGACAGTCCAGCTTGGAGACAGACTTGGCCGTCCTCTCTCATGTCGCCAGTAAAGTGTTAGACCACCTGCACCCGTCAAACCCGTTTTACGGCAAGCGCTCGCTTCTGCTTGCGTGTGTGTTCTCCACGTGTGGTGATAGCGTGTACCAAACGTTGATGCACCAACGCATGGTGTCGTTTCCAGAACGGTATCGCCATCGTGTGTACGAACGGGTGGACAGAGCGTTGAATCTTGCACAGAGTGACCGTCGCTCGCCCGGATGGACAGCGACGCCATCCTCGGACGAAGACACTAGCGAAGCGAGTGCGCGTGCGAGGGAGGGGGAGGAGGAGGAGGAGGAGGAGGAGGACGACGAGGAGGAGGACGACGACGACGAGGAGGAGGAGGAGGAGGAGGAGAGACCGCACTAGTCGTTCGTCGACGTGGTATCATGCCTTTCGATCTGCACCACCTCTTCCAGTTCAACGTGGGCACGGGCCTGACCTTCTTGCACGATGCCGCACGACGCGGGGAGGTGCTGCCTGTAGCCATCGCCTGCGGCATGTGTCGTGACGGACTCGACGTCAGGGACACCCTGGGTCGCACCCCTCTCCACCATGCTGCGGAGAACGGACACCTGCTCGTGGCGCTGATGTTGATCGGGGCCGGCGCCGACCCCTACACCCGGGACCTTCGCCGTGTGTCACCACACCACCTGCTCAGCCGATACCATGATCTCTTTGTGGAGGAGGTTGATGATGATATGCCGATGGAGTAGTCCACGCACCCTGTCGGCGTGTGTGTGTGTGTGTGTGCGTGTGTGAGCGCACTCTCTGCCTTATCAGGACGTGGTCGCTGTGACGTGGCGTAGTCTGGGAGTTGTTCCAGCCCGCTCAACATGGCCGGTGAGTGCTGTGTGTGTGTGTGTGTGTGTGTGCAAATGCATGGAACGCTTTTGTTTGTGTGTTTCTGAATGTGGCGTTGTTCTTTTGTCGTACAGGTGTCATCCGCTCGCCCTTGCAATGGACAGACGTGATGAGTCATTTCGGTGGTCACGTACACCGTGGTGTGATTGCCAATACTGCGGGGTTTCGAGAACCGCTCGCATTTCTAAACGCGTGCTATGTACCTTTTGCTAAAACCGTGCTCACCCATCTTTCACAAGTAGACGGTCCAGTGGCGTACAAAGTGTGTGTGTCCCTGCAATGTGACTTTTTGTTGGATAAACGCAACCCGGAAACGCACACGGTAGAGCCGATTCTACAAACTATTTATTTATCTCTGCCACACGCTGCACTGCTCACGCGTGCGGACATTATAGGTCCCAACATCGGGGAATGGTACTTCGAACACATTCGGGATGTGTTGAACGCGCGGTTTGACGAATTCCACGAACGCGAGTCCGGCAAAGCCCTGCACGCACTCCACGCGCTGCACGTGACGCTGCACACGTTCGATCCTATCCATGCATCTGGTTCGTCCTATTTGCCATGTCCTAGAAACATTGCATTGAAACATGCCGTGGTCAACATCCAAAATGACGATTCGTTTTGCTTTCTCTGGTCTCTCGCTAGTGCTCTCTACGTCACGCGCCACGGCAGTCTTCCGTTCGGCGAACGGAAGAATCGCCCGAACACCTACAGGGCCATCTTCGAGGAGTTGCGAAGGACGCTGAACCTGTCCGGCATTGCCTTCCCGGTCTCGCTCACCCACTTACGTCTATTCGAAAAACAGAATCCTACGCTGTCGGTCAACGTGTACGGTCTCGAACGCAAGCCTGACAACCCCCGAGAATGGCACGTGGTGGGTCCGTTGTACTACACCCGCGACAAAAAGGCGCAACATGTCAATCTGCTGCTTCTCACAGGGGAGGGGAGCGAACAGGAGGTGGAGGAGGAGGAGCAGGGAGAAGCACACGTGAGGACACATTACGTGTGGATTAAGAGTTTAGGTCGGTTGCTGTCCTCGCAAATACGACGAAAGCACACTGTGTACATTTGTGATCGCTGCTTGCTCCATTTTGAGTCGCCGGCGCGTTTGGCGACACACGAAGAGGATTGTCGCTCCTCAACACCCGTGCGCCTGCTTATGCCCGCCCCGCCCCGTGACAAGTTAAAATTTGAAAACATCCATAAACAGAGCAAATGCCCGTTTGTCGTGTATGCGGACTTTGAATCGATCCTCCTGCCTATCGCCTCGACACAGCCCGATCCGCACGCCCCGTGGACGCAGGCCTACCAGCGCCATGAACCCTACGCGATCGGCTTGTACGTGGCCTGCGATTTCGATCCGTCGCGTTCGCGCTTCCTGTCGTACTGCGGCGAAACGCCGGCCGCCTGGTTCTTGCAACAATGCGATGCACTCGCCGCGGAATACGCGACGCTCCTCAAACATCCCCACGCGCTCCACATGCGTGACGAGGATGAGCGATGCTTTCTCTCTGCAGTCACCTGTCACATTTGCGCCAAACCACTCGGGAACGACAGGGTACGCGATCATTGTCATCTGTCGGGGCGGTTTCGGGGCGCTGCGCATCAGCAATGCAATGTGCTGTACCGCTTACCCAAACGACTCCCAATAGTCATACACAATGGCGCTGCCTACGATTGGCATTTTATCGTCCACGCCCTCGCAACACATCATTCGAAGAAGATTCAGATTATCGCACAGAATGCCGAACGTTTTATTACCTTTATGTATCGAACGCAGGGTGTCGAGGTGCGCTTTCTCGATTCTTACAAATTTCTCGCCGGCTCCCTCGACACCTTGAGTGCCAATGTACCGGACGATGACATGCACTGCGTACGTCACTACTTCCCCGACCCCGTCGAGTTTGCACTGTGCCGACGGAAGGGCGTCTTTCCGTATGACTACATTGATAGCGTCGACAGGTTAGACGAAACCGAATTGCCAGCGCACGAGCTGTTCGCCAATACGCTGACACACTCCAACGTCTCACGCGAGGACTACGAACACGCGCGTCGCGTGTGGCAAGTATTTCGATGTCGTAACATCAGAGAGTACGCAATGCATTATCTCAAGGTTGACGTGCTGCTCTTAGCGGATATCGGTGAAAAGTTCCGGCACACCAGTTTGCACGACTACGGTCTCGATCCCTTCCATTACTTCACCATTCCCGGATTTAGTTTCGACGCCATGTTGAAACACACGCAACAGACCTTGCAACTCCTCACCGATCCTGATATGCTTCTGTTTTTCGAACGCGGTATTCGCGGGGGGCTTGTGCAACTCAATCGTCGCCACGCTCGCGCCAACCATCCGGGTCTCGGAGAGGACTATCAACCCGAACGTGAACACAGCTACCTCGTGCTCTATGACAAAAATAATTTGTACGGTCATTCGATGATGCAACCGCTTCCGGTCGGCGAGTTTCGGTGGCTCACCGACACGGAGCGTACGGTCTTTGATATACACGCGGCTGCCGCCGCGGCGACGACACAAGGGTACGTGCTCGAAGTCGACCTGGCGTACCCGCCACACATCCACGACGCGCTCGCGGATCTACCGTTCTGTCCCGTCACCATGTGCCCTCCGGGCAGCAAGCAGATGAAATTGCTCACCACGCTGCTACCGAAGACGCGCTATGTGATACACATTCGGAACCTCGTTCAGGCGATGCAGTACGGAGTGGTCCTCGAACGTGTCCATCGCATTCTCACCTTTGCGCAACGTCCCTGGCTTGCCGAGTACATGGCGTTGAACACGCGTCTGCGCCAGGCCGCGTCATCTCGATTCGAAAGGGATCTCTACAAACTCATGAACGTGTCCATCTATGGCAAATCTCTCGAAAACGTTCGGCAGTATCGGCGATTCGTGTTGACAAAGGGGTGGACAGGTCGGACCGGAGCACGCAAATGGATAGCGCATCCCGCGTTTGTGAACAGTACGCCTATCGGGATGCATCTGATGATTCTCGAACTGCAAAAGACAACGGTTACCATGAACAAACCCGTATATCTTGGCTTTACCATTTTGGAGCATTCCAAAGAGACCATGTATCGCTTCCACTACGGTTTTGCGCGGCAGCATTTTAACACCTTAGCGCTCTGCTACACGGACACCGATAGCTTCCTCTATTGCACGAGCAGCAACGTGTACGACGTCATGCGCGAACAGTCCGACTACTTTGACACCTCCAACTTCCCCGCTGACAACGTCCACGGTATACGTCCGGGCAACAAGTTGACGCCCGGCGTGATGAAAGACGAAACGTGCCTCGATTACATTGTAGAATACGTCGGTCTGCGCCCCAAAATGTACACGTTCCGCACAGTCTCACAACGTGATAAAAACAAAGCGAAAGGTGTACAGCGGTGTGTCGTGCGTGCGTATACTCTGGAGGACTACAAGCGGTTTATAACCGACGAGACTGCTCCGCCTCGTTCCGCCGTTCAACACACACTACGCTCACGCGGGCACGTTGTGTATTCCGAAGCGCAGCACAAACGCACTTTGTGCTGCGTGGACGACAAACGGCATTGGTGCGATCCGTTGACATCGCTGCCGTACGGTCACTATCTATTAGAACAACGTCAACAGGATCGTGTGGCATCATCCCCTGCACCATCTACGTCTGCACCATGACGCACGTCAACGCGAGAGCGACGGACAACCTCGTCCTGCAGTGGTGGTCGGACGACCATCGAACGATTACCTCGTTCTCGGCCCAGCAGCTGCGACTATTTCCAAAGAGTTTATTGATAACCGTGGCCGCCGCGGACGTGTTCTGGGTGTTTCCACGCCTCCCAGAGCACCTGCGGCAGGATCCCGCCGTGCAAGGCTGTCTCTATTGCCCCGGGCACCCACGCCCCGTCGCGTCCCAGCAGTGGCTGTGCCTGTGCTGTCCGCGTCATTGCCCCGAAGCACTGTACCGCCGGGCCAATGACGTTGCGGACGGTCCTCCGCCCTTCGTCCGGGATTGTCCGGCATGTTCGCCCGTCGGGAGTGCGACTTCCCTCAGTGGTATGTGTACGCCTTTGTCTACATCGTGTGTGTGTGTGTGTGTGTGTGTGTGTGTGCGTCACCCCTGGCTTGCATGTCGTAGGTCAACAATACACAGAGGACGGCTTTCTGCTGTGGTGGTGGCACCATCACCGCACCCTTTTCGGCATGACGGCGAATCAACTCGCACGCATTCCGAAGTACATTTTAATGACGGTGATGGCGTTGGAGGTCGACTTTGTGTTCGACACCTTGCCTGCCGTCATGCAACAGGACCCCTTGATCAAGGCGTGTCGGCGGTGTTTCCGTCACCTCCCGTGCTGCTACTGTCGCATCACGGGATACCCACCGCTCATCCGCCACTGCGTGGAATGCAAACGCGAACGGACGGGTCAGATGCCGCTTTCTCCTTCGTGTAGCGTTGGCTGCCGGTAAGTGTTGACGCGTGATGACGTGCCCTGTGGTCTTTTTTTTTTGTTGTTGTTTTTTATGTGCTCGTGCGTCTACCCACACGTCCATCAGGGTGTATGTGGTTGTGTGTGTGTGTGTCAGATGGAGAGGTCAACCCCAGCCACGTCACGTGACCATGCCCGTCACAGAACGTTCCTCCACACAGGACGCCGGTGAGGAAGGGACCACCACCACCACCACCACCACCACCACCACGACCTTCCCCATTGGCTCCGAGAGCGGGGACCCCGCGAGCGGCAGGTTCGCGCCACCCCAATCGCCGTAATGGAGAGAAATGTAAGTGTGTGTGTGTGTGTGTGTGTAGGTGCAGTGGAGAGAGAGAGAGAGAGTGAGAGAGAGACTGTGAAACCCATTGTCAACATGTGTCATGCCCCAACCCCACATTCAAAACGAATGACAATATCCACACACCAAAGAAAAAAAAAACACAGGGAGGAAAAAAGAAACAACAACAACAACACCGGTTTGATTCACACAGACAACAATCTTTATTGACGTTCGTGAGGGTCGTTTTTACAATAGACAGTGCGATGTTTCATATCGTATCACACACACACACACACACATGCTTCTACGGGCGCGAGTCTTCTCGTCCTCTCTTTCTCGCGTAGGTCTTAGACGGGCACCTTTCGCACCGTGCCGTTCACGGGGATGTACTCAAAGGTGCGTTTGTGCAAAATGAGCGCGTACGCAGTCGTGTTGGCAGGAATGTTGGTCTTTGTGCCAATATGAATGCGGGTGTCCACCGCTTTGCCTAGTGTTGGTAACTCGTGCTTTGTGCAATCGAACACGAAGAGTGGATACTTGTCCTTGTAGTCGGTGCGTGTCACTGCCGATGCCGATTCCACTGCTTTGTAGTAGCTCCCGTGAAACGCCCGGAACAGGGCGAAGCATTCACCGAGTCGTCCTGCAGCCATATCGACATCGAGGTCGTGATACGGGTACTCCTTCTCGTTAATGACCACCTTCACGTTCGTCACGCTCAAGTGGTCGTAAGCAGACGCGTTCGCTCGGAGTTTATTGCTGCGATCTGTTTGGAAAGCAACAATCACGTACAGAGGACATTCCACGGCCGACGACGTCTTCACCGGCCATACCCAACCTTGGGTGCTCGGGACATTCGGGAAGATGTGCAGATCCCACGCCATAAATTCCATCGGCAAGGCAACTTGTTTGAGGATGAGGTTCTGGATGCGGATGTGGTTTTCCGCCTTTACGCGAATACGAGGCATGTGCCATTCGAGCTTCGTCAAGACAACCGTGGACGGCGTCTCCGACCCCACTGCTTCGGTTGTGATAAGGGCGTCGTGATCGTGACTGCCACGTGTGAGCACCAATTCCTGTTTCACACCCGTCACGATGTGTCGATGGTCTTCCATCACACCGAGCAGGCATCGCAACGGTATACGCACAGAGAAAGCCCCTGTGGTCGCGTTGCTGAGATGCGAGAGGGTTGATTCGTCGCTGGTGCGGGGCCAGCCCGCGTACGCCAGCGTTTCACGTTCCTCCGCGGAAAACGACACGAGACCCTTGAGGGTGCTGGTGATACCGGGCCAGCGAACTCTGTCCACTTCGATGTTGTTCAGTTCATAGCGTGCGTCGGCCAACAGATGCGCGAAGGCGTTGGTCACCCATTTGCACGGCGTCGCCTGAGCGGTGTTCGCGGTCTTCACGGCTTTGCCCTCGATCACGAGCACGCTATCGCCGGGCACCGTGTAGCCATCATTGTCTTGTATAGGGATACGTAACGTGTCATTGTGGTCGAAGGCGTCGTTGAAAGGTCTATAGACGTGTATTTCACTACCGATGATGGCACCTTGTTGTTCGAGCAAGTCGACGTTGAGCACGTTTTCTACGTTGACGGACGGCATGATGAAGTGTCCGCTGCTGCTGCTGCTGCTGCTGGTGGAAAGGAAGGAGGGTGGGGGGGTGCCTCGGTGATGTGAGCGCTATCGCGAGTCACGGCACACTGTGACGCGGCTGCGCACGAGCACGACGTCTTATACATGAAGAAGTATCGTCGCGCCGACCATGACGCGGCATTTCTCCATGTTGACCGGGCTGCTATCGTTCAGGTCGCGACAGGCATCGAGTAGGAGGAGGAGGTGGAGGAGGAGGAGGAGGAGGAGGAGGGATGGTGAAACGATGGAGGAGTGACGTACTATACATGACAGACTACACGCGTGTGTGTCTGCCGATGCGCGTACGTGTTCGTCGTGGCGCGCGCGTGCGCCGTGGCCGTCCGTCACGGCGTGTCCGCTGTTGTTGGTGTTGTTGATCCGCTCTCAACACGTAACCGAGCTCTCGCAGGACACGTCGACTCACCGACGTGAGCGCTATCGGGGGACACGGTACTCTGTGGCGCGGCGGCAAGCGAGCTCGAATGCTGATACGCTGATCAACCTCCACCACGCACGGCCCGCACAAGGAGTGTGCAGCGAAGAGGACTGTCCTTCGGACAGCGGATAGGTTCTCCTCGGGCGTTGACCAAACGCAGCGTCAGCTCCTCGATGCGCGTCCGCGTCACGCGATGGAAGACGGGATGGACGGGTGTTTCCGTGACCACGTGGCCCGGAGGGTCGACGACGTGGAAGTGATGAAGCACGTGCGAGGGTTTGTGGTTTATATAGCCGCTCTCTACGACATTACATTCTATGAACCACTCGAAAACGTCGATCAGCGTTGCGCGCGCCGGTGCTGTCCCGTTGTCGACGTCTACCGCCTTTCCTGTCTTCTCATCGTCGGTTTTCGGGCTGGTCGTGCCGCTGGTCGGTGGTAGAATCGTTTTCGGAAACCCAAGCAAAGCACCGATCGAATCGGCTTCGTCGAAATGCAGGTACAATGACGTTTCCACTGTGCAGCGTTGTGTGTTGATGTTGCCTCGCAAATGAAACACGTGACTTGCGCCTAGGACGCTTGCACGCAAGGCCGACTGGACGAACGCTTCGATGTCGTCCAAGGTGTACGTGCCCGTGGGGAGGGTCACGCGGGTCCTCCCCGCCTGCTCTCCCGTGGCGGAGAACGTCAAGGTGTTGCAACCCTGTCGCACGTTCTCCACGTTGTTGACCGTCCGAAGCGCAGTGAGCGCCATTTCGTGGGGCACGTTTCCGAAGTCGAGCGGCGGCGCGTACCGCACCGTCAACGCCGATCCCTCCCCTACCAGTGTCAACGTGAGCGTCGTCATACTAGGAGTGGGCCTTGTCCAGTTCTCGTGACGTCTCATATATAAACTGCAAACACAGCCGTCCGCAATTCTCGCTGTCAAACGCCTGCACACGGTTCATGTTGTAACGCATCGTCACGTCGGGTCCGACGTAGCGTACGAACGCCCTCGGCGGTGGGAGTCCGAAGGAGTCAAAGTAGCGCACATGTGTTCCTCTTTTGACGTAGGCCACGTAATGCGTCCCTTCCCCACGCACATCATCCAGATTGATGACGCCGGACTCGCGTCGTCGCGGTCGCGCCGGCAGCTGTTCGCGCATAAACACGCCTCGGAAATACGGGAGACCACATGCTTTTGCGTAGTGCGTCACTTCACGATGCGTGAGGACACGCTCCGGAACACGTTCAGTCACCTTCAGCGCAGATTGTTTTTTTTTTTATTTATTCTTCTTCTCCCTGTTGTGTGGGCGCGTCGACGCGGACGGAGCCCTTTGCCCTCCATCACTTTGTTGTGTCGTATCGCCTCTTCCAACACCATTTTCGCGTGCTTTGCGTTGTTGACGGCATTCGCAATGGCCGACGCGCCGCCCGCGAGCGAGCCGATCGCGCCTAGGGCGGCCAACAGCGGGAGAAACCCTCCTCGTTTTGCGATGGGAAGCACACGTCCTCGTCTCTGACGACTCTTGCTCTTGCGTTTCCGGCCTCCTCCTCCTCCTCCACCGGCACCAGTGCTCGATGGTTCACTCGTCATCGTGGGGCGGTTCCGCATGGGACGCGCTCTCTCTCTCTCTCTCTCTCTTTCTCTATTGGACTCACACTCCTTCCTCCTTCACACGTGTGCGCCTCCCTCGCGACTGACCACTCCACCCGTCACGGTCCAACCTTTATACCAACACATCCTACAACGCACGTGTGTCCAACGGTGACGTGAGCGGAAGCGCCATACGATACTCGAAGCGAAGGTACAAATGGTAATCGTCCATATGTGCTGTGGGCGACTCCTGCAGAAGACGAAAGGCGAGCGTCTGTCCCTTCTTCACCCGGAAGGGTGTGTTCATCGTGAGTTTCAACGGCGGGGGGAGCTTGTTGTAGTCGTCCACGTCCACGTACACCGCCAGCAACATGAGTAGGGGTGCAGCGTTGCGCAGTGCAAGCGTGCCGTCGCACGGTATCACAAACTTGGTACGACCCGTCGGCAACATGTACCACTTTCCCGGCAGGGATGGGTTAAGGGGTGGGTGCGGGTACAGGCTTTCGATGGTGAGGAGGGAGACCGGCGTCAACGCACTGAGCGCGGTGACGAGGGCCTGTTGCATGTACGACAGGGTCACTGCATCTTGCGAATCGGTCGGTTGTGCCACATTCATGAGACGTCGGTTGTACACTTGCACGGCGTCTGGATGATGCTTTTCGTCTACCGACATCATGTTCTTCTTCATGAAATGGTCTTCTACATACTTCCTCGTACACGCATCGTCCTCCTCCTCCGGCGGCAACACCTCCGCGAGTCGCCTCTTCCCCATCTTCATCACGTTCGTCTGTGTCACGTCAATGGGGCTGTGCTCCGTCATCATGCTGTCGACGTACGCTTTCGTGCACGCGTCTTGTGGCTCTTGCGGGGTCGCCAGGTCGACGAGGCGTCGCTTTCGCACGCCCAACACGCCCGCCTTTTTGTAGTCCATCGGTACCACGTTGTCCGCGTAGGCTTTGTTCACAGCGTCTTGCGGACCCTGGGGCAACGCCACCGTGAGCACGCGCGCCCCTTTCATGTCCACGATGAGTATTTTATTGTCTCGTTTGAACATGGGCACGCGGGTCGTGAGGGAATAGAGCGAGCACGCGTCCGTCGTGTTCACAATGGCGCCGACATTCGTGATCCGTTTTTTCTTCGCGTCGAACACGTTTCCGTTGAGGGAGAGGGCGGTTTTCGCCGTATGTGCTTTGCACTCTTGCAGCGCGTCGGCGGTCCTCTTATTCACGTAGGCCTCCGGCGCCCCGCCTTCCCCCTCTCGTCTCCTGCGTACGACACGTTGCGCCCGTCCGAACGTATCCATTATGGGTGCAACGTGACGGAATGACACTGCTTATATATATATACATGCGTGGTCCCCACGGGAGGCGCAGGCAGTCCGCGACGACGACGACCCCTACGCGCACGCATCATGGTCTTTCTGCCGCAACCGGTGTTGCTGCCCGTGCGTAACGTGATGCCCGTGTTAGGCGAGAAACCGCCCGACGTGGAAGGGCGCCACGGTCCTCTGTTGCCGGACAGCGTACGCGCACTCCTCATCGGCCCTTCGGGTTGCGGGAAAACGTTAACGACGTTCACGCTCCTCACCATGCCGAACGGACTCAAGTTCGAGCACATCTATCTGTACGCGAAAACCGTCGATCAACCACTCTACACGTTTTTGCGCGCTGTATGCGAGGGTGGGGGCGCGGGTGTCTCGTTGCACGTGTACACCGACCACGACAGTGTCGTCTCCCCGGAGGAGGCGAAACCGAACAGCGTCTTTGTTTTCGATGATGTCGCCACCGAACGACAGGATTGCATCAGAACCTACTTCGCCGCGGGTCGCCACAAACATCACGACGTGCTCTACCTCTGTCAGACGTACACGAAGGTCCCTAAACAACTCGTGCGAGACAACGCTAATCTCATCATCGCCTTTCGTCAAGACGACACCAATTTGGATCACATTTACAGGGAACACGTCGGCACGGATTTCCCCTCCTTCGCCGCTTTCAAAGTGATGTGTGAAGAGGTGTGGCGTGAACCGTTTTCCTTTCTCGTCATTGACAAGACACGCCCCGTCGACAAGGGTCGCTACCGCGCCGGGTTTGATCGGTTTTTCGTCGCCTCCCCCGTATAACACGTAAATACACCTCGGTGTCCGCGTTTTGCGTCAGTTGCCCCGCAACGATGCCTCCGCGACGCAAACAACCCCACGCTCGTGGGCTACTGGGCAACCTCTTGAATCGGGCCATCGATGCGCTTCCCTTCGAACTTCACATCCCGGGCTACCAGTTCTGCGGGCCCGGCACCCGCTTGCAAACACGTCTGGCGCGCGGGGACCAGGGTGTCAACCCTTTAGACGCTGCCTGTCGCGACCACGATATCGCCTATCACAACAACAAAGACACGCCCGCGCGTCAAGCGGCGGATCGGGTGCTCGCCGATCGAGCGTTTGACCGCGTGCGAGCGCGTGACGCCACTCTCGGGGAACGTGCGGCGGCCCTCGGGGTGGGTACCGTCATGTCCCTCAAAAGCAAGATCGGCGGTCAGCACGCCACACCGACACTCCTTCGTGCTGCTCTCCGCACCCGGGAAGCCATTCGCAAGAAGGTGCGTCGCGCTGCGATGACTACCTTGCATCGCACCCCCCGCCGTCGTCCGCCCATCCATGCCGTGCCCGACGAGGACGCGACGACTTCGCTTCCCCAAGCCGAGCGTCTTGCTGTCGAAATCGAGAACGCGCGTCGTGCTATTCGCGACAAGGTTAACGCTCTACGCCGAGGCGAGGTCGAACGGGAACGCCTGCTCGACATCTACGTGAAGGAGCCTCTGAAACAAGTCCTCACTCACACCAATGATGCACCGTTCCCGTCCGACGGTGATGCCACGACCTTTGGTGATGCATCCGCTACGCGTGAGCGTCCTCTTGTCGACGCCTTCCTCGCCGGCGACGAAGTCGGCTTGGACACGCCACACTTCGCCGCGCACGACCCCGTGTCCACCTCCACGCCGCAGCGGCCCGTGCCCGGTCCGTCCTTTCTCTCACCGACCTCGCTCACCGCAGGCCCCGAAGAGGTCTTCGGCGACAGCGACGGCGACGATGACGGTCACGTCGTGGGCGACGCCACACGGTACCTGCAGCGGCGGCCCATTCGCGATGACGCTCTCTACCGCACCTACTTGAGTCGTATGGTCTCCCATTTGACCGACCCGTGGTTCGGTCCACGTTTTGTGTACCAGCACGGTGATCCGCATCCTCAGCTCTATATCGGTAACATCCCCATTCACCTCGATCACGACACGCTCACGGTGGCGAACCGCGTCTACCCTGCCACAGAGGGTTTACTGGAGCTCCTCTTTGAGAAGCGACCCCGCGTGACGTCGATTAGCACAGAAGACAGACGGGCGTACAAAGCCATTTTGGAAGACAGCAACGTCCTTCGCACACAGTTTCAAGGGCGACAAGCTTTGCGTGGACGTAACACTGTCAAGTTCCGTGACTACATCGCCCCCTTGATCTTTCGTCGCCAACACACAGGTCGCGGCTTGCGTTTCGGTTAAGCATGGTGCGTGGCGCGTCGGTCAGCCACGTGCGTGCCGGTATCGCACGGGAACTCCATGCGCCCGCTCGGAAACGCTACCGTCGTCGCAGGGTGCTCACGCGCGGCCTGGACGATCTATGGCAAGCGGATCTCGTGGACATGCTGGCGTACGCGCGCTTCAACCGGAACAAACGTTACATTCTCACTGTGATCGATGTCTACTCCAAGTTCGCGTGGGCGGAGCCCGTTGCACGCAAAACAGGCGAGCTCGTGACGCAAGCCTTCGCGCGCGTCCTCTCACGCTCCGGGCGCTGTCCGGCGCTCCTCCACACCGACGACGGCAAGGAGTTTTTCAACGCATCCTTCACCCGTCTCATGAAAAACCGCGGGATACGTCACTATTCCACGTACTCCGCGATGAAGGCAGCTGTCGTCGAACGCTTCAATCGCACGCTCAAAGGCAGGATGTGGCAGCGGTTTTCCGCACAGGGCTCGTACAAATGGCTCGACATGCTGCCCGGACTCCTCGCGGACTACAACAGCCGTATCCATCGCTCGATCGGCGTGGCGCCAAAGACGGTCACGAACGATGATCTCATGCACAGTGTCTACGCGGCGGTCAAGCGTAGCGATCCACGGTGGCGGCGCCTGCGCGTGGGCGATCGCGTACGTGTAAGTAAACACAAGACGGTTTTCGCGAAAGGCTACACACCCTCCTGGAGTACCGAAATCTTTACGGTCGACCGCGTCCACCTCTCCAACCCTGTCACCTACACGCTGACCGACGCCTCCGGCCAGCTGGTGGCCGGTAGATTCTATCTCGACGAGTTACAACGGACCCGATTCCCACAGGACTATTTGGTGGAGCGCGTCTTGCGCAAAAAGGGTCCTTTGCGCTTCGTGAAATGGCTCGGCTTTGACGCGCGGCACAACTCCTGGATTCCCGCCAAAGACATGTACACTTAGCCACACGCCGTCATGTTGACCGCACGTCGCGTCAGGCTCACGCTGCACGTACCTGCCCCCTCCTCTGCCTCTCCCGTCACGTGGTGTCCTCCCACCACCGCTTGTGTTATAAGTCCCTCCCTCAGTGACTCCTCACCGCACTGTCTCTCCGACGTCTGCACCGCACACGTCCACCACAACGCTGCGCTGCACGCGATACGGTATGTCCCACGCCAGTCATGTGGAACTTGCGCGTTGCGTCTTGCGCAGCACGCTGCTCGTGGACGTCCAGGGTGTGCAGACAGGGAAGAAGACGTTCACCTTTAAAGAGGTGGGCGTCGTGCCGCTCTCCGCCGACCCGTCGCCCACCCTGCCCGTCGCCACGTACATCTTTCAGGAGCCACGAGCGGTCTCACCTTGGATCAGCACGACAACGGAGCCCTTCACGGCGTATGGCGATGAGGTCGACCCCATCCCCTACGAGCACCTTCGCGTCACGCTCACGGACGCTCTGCGCGGGGCCGCCTTCATCTGCGTGAAGGGCTTGCAGAAGGTCGGCTGGCTGCGGACGTTTGCGCCGCAGGCGTGCATCTTCATCGACTTGGAGAAATGGGGCTGCCCGCGCCTCGAGACCTGTGTGGAGCGCTCCTTGACACCGCACCAGGCGGCGGTGTCGCGCATCACCACGCGTCATCTCATCGCCCTCTTTGACTGGTGTACACATGCTATGCTTTTCCAACGGTTCACACCGTTGGAGATTATCTTGGTGCGAGCTTGCCTGCACAGCGGCGCTGACGCACGAGAGACACGTGAGGCGGACATATGAACCGCCACACCGACCACCACCGCCTCACTTCACGTCTACTTCTCGTCCTCTCGTCATCATGACGCAGCAACACGTTCACTACGTGCAGGGCCGCAAAGACGCCAGTGACGACATCGATCGGGCACTCACGGCGTACATACAGTTTGACAAGGAGAATATGCCCCTCTCTGCCGTTCCTTCGAACATTCTTCGTCATTTGCCACCCTGTGTCTTCCTGCTCCTTCGTCCTCAAGAAGTGGACACGGTGTGGAAACGTCTACCTGTGCACCTGCGTCGGGAGACCTGCTTCCAGGAGTGTCGCCCCTGTCGACGTCATCATCGGTCCCGTCTCGCTGACGTCTCGGATTTCGTCGCGCCACCTCTCGTCCGTGACTGTCAGCAGTGCCACGCCGCGACGTTGCGCAAGCGCACGAAACGTTCCCACGTCGCTGCCAACAGTGCCACCACCACCACCACCACCACCACCACCCCCACCACCACCGTCACCGCCACCACCGGTGCCGCTCCGCGTGATGTTGTGCAACATGGTGTTTTGTAGTGTGTGTGTGTGTTCCCCCGACCCTACCACGTGCCGTCCTTTTCGCATGAGACAGTCATCATTCACCTTGCGCAACACGCAGTGTGTGTGTGTGTGTGTGTTTGCTGGTCATGACACATTGTGTGTGTGTGTGTACATGTGTGTGCTCAGCTCACAAAAAAAAAACTATTGTATTGTATATTGTTTGTTTATGATTTGTATATATACGACAAATATATTCATCATCATATTCATTTCATTGTGATTTTTTATTTGTCTCTGGTGACACCTCTCTGTGCAAAGACATCCCTCGGCTCCTCCGCCGCCACTGCATGTCTTCCTTTTCTCATTCTCCTTCCCCTGCCCGCGCACAGGGCGCACCACCGTCGCACAGTCGCATGCCCCCGTCCGCTCACAGGGCGCGCCACCGTCGCGCGGTCGCATGCCCCCGTCCGCACACAGGGCGCGCCACCGTCGCACGGTCACCTTTCCCTGCCCGCTCACAGGGCGCGCCACCGTCGCGCGGTCCCCTTTCCCTGTTCGCTCACAGGGCGCGCCACCGTCGCACGCGCGCCCCGCCCAAGCGCGCGCACCTTCCCATCCCCTCGCTCGCCTCCACTTCTAAGCCTGCTGCCGTAGCGCAGGGCTAGCGTGCCGGCCTCCCACACCGCACCTCGCTGGTTCGCGCCCCGGCCGAGCGGGCTTTTTGAAGACCACCTCCCCCTCTTCCTCCTCCCCCCACCCACCCCCACAGCCACCCACGTGCGCTCACACCCCCCGCTGTCGACGTGTGTGCAACAGGCACCACATCAGCCACGCGCACATCGACGCTACTTCTGGACCAGTGCTGACGTCCTCCCGACCATGACGTCCCCGGTCATGACGTCCTCCCGGCCATGACGTCCCGCGGCCATGACGTCACCCGGGCATGACGTCCTCGGGTCCTGACGTCACGCGGCCATGACGTCACGGGTCCCTGACGTCACCCGGTCATGCCGTCATGGGGTCATGACGTCACGGGGTCATGACGTCACGGGGTCATGACGTCACGGGGTCATGACGTCACGGGGTCATGACGTCACGGGGTCATGACGTCACGGGGTCATGACGTCACGGGGGCTCGTGACGTCATCACTGGTCCAGAAGTAGCGTACTTCTCCTACTGTTGTAGATTCACTGCATTTAAAAGTTCCTCAAGCTTAAAAAACTGAGTTAAATTTAAATCACCTGTTTCGTCGCCCGATTGATACTTTCTTTCTCTGCTAGGGGCGAAAGGTGCGTAGCGAAATTTGCGTGGCGAGACGGAAGAGCAAGGCTGATAATATGAGTCTCACCACGTAAAGTAAGGCATCATTGAACTTTTTGAATTGAATATCAAAGTTTTCTCTGAAAGAAATATGCGTTGTACTCAAGAAACGTTCCAATTTCATTTTCCTAAATAATTGCTGATCAAAGTGAGACGTATGAAATGAGACAGGCTTTGTATCTAGCCTTGGGAGTAGTACAAAATTTTGATATTTTGAGAAGAGTAATATGTTTTCTGTTACTCTTAAACCTATCCCACTCCGCCCTATAGCACATACCACTTACTTATAACCTACCCCAAATTGGTAAAAATGACCAGAAGAAACGAAACCACTCTCTAATGCATGTTGAATTTACCAAATAATGATATGTTGTTTTAAATTGTGATCTTGAAAATGTCAACTGTATATAAAATATTTCAAACGAAATTAAATTCCCCATTATCTAAAAACATGGGGAATGCCACTCTTTTTTGTCATTTATGTGTGGACCGCCTCAAATATAGTTTGCAATGATAAACATATTTTTTTTCTTCGGTAAGCGTTTTTTATACACACTTTCATTGTAAGAGAACACTTTACTAGTAAATGAAGTTTGAACCCAAAGGACGAATTTCATTCTAAAATGCGAAAATTAATTTTTATAATAGTAGAAGGAAGAATGATAAATCGACAGATCAAAACACATTAGCTACAAAACAAAGCAGAATGCGATTGAAGTAGATGTTTTTAGGATTTGGCATTTTCTCTTGTGATAATTGCACGGTCAGCATTATATAAAAAAGTTAATAATACTCTTTTAATCGTCAAAACTGTGCTTTAAATTAAGTTCAAAATACATAAACAAATTCGCTTCAATCTGGCTTTAAATTAATAAAGCATTTCATTAAGTTTTATTTGTTGCTCCACAAAGATTGTTCAGATTTAAATCTACAACTGTTGTTTTCGATGACGTGACACCTTACTTCCAATACTTACGAAATGTTTAGTATTTCGAGATCTGATCACTCCAGGAGACCACTAGCTCTCGATTTCAAACTCGCTGGGACATCACTTTGTAACCCAAAATTGACTGATTCCTTCTTTTCTAGAATCTGAATTTAACTTAACAAATACTTATATTTAATGGAAAAAAATAATGAATTTATGAATTGATGTTTCAATATTTGCTTCCTTTTCTCGTATCAAAATTCTTATATCAAAATGTCATCTGCACCGCGTTAAGCGTGAGTGTTTCTTGCACTTGTTAATCATGCATGTGCTACTGTTTAAAGGAAGCAAATTGGCGGTAAAACATTAAAATAATTGTTCTTGCAGGAGTTAAGGTTCCGCCTGGGCAGATCGAAGCATGATCGGTGTGAACATCAGAAATTGTGGAGTGAGTTGTCCCCAGAGATGGATGTGTTTACGGAGAGAGAGTTTTCGGAAAGCGAAATTTATGAGTGTCCACCGCTGAACGACTTGTATTTTATTTTTCAAAATTCAAAGATCGTAAAATATCGTGAAGTCAGACATGAAATATCCTACTAGTTTTTGTAAAATCACCTTTCTCCTTCCTAACACTTCATCAGTTCAGTCCTACCTGTTATTAATAATAGTACACCTATCCAATAATACCTACGTCATTTGATAAGTCTGGTAAATTTCTAGAAAAGAGCGTCAATTGTTGTTAAACATCGGCATTGTTAGAAAGTATGGTTTTAAGGCAAGTGTTTGAATTTTCAAACAAATGCGCGTAGTTATTTGTTGGCAATCAGCTGAATGTGTGACCTTTACGTGTGGCATAGTAAATAGAGAAAAACGAGTTTCATGCTGTGATTAAACATTTCCAATTGAAGGGTTGGACAATAGCGCAGATCAAAACCGAATTAGATGGAGTACATGTAGACTCGGCGCCAACATTGAAGACAATTTACTTCTGAATGAATGAGTTCAAATGTGGTCGCAGAAGTACAGAAATTAGGTGCGCTCCTTCCGGTCGTTTGAGATCACCATTGAAACCACCACCACCCTAAAAACCATTGAAATAGTTTACGATTTGGAAATGGAAACCGCAGAATGAAAGTGCGCAAGAAAGCTGATACTGTTGGCCTCTCAATTGAATGAGTGCACTTCATCTCGCACGCGAAACTGATCATGAAAAAGCTGTGCGTGAGATGGGTGCGGCGATTGCTCAATTTGGACCAAAAACTGACTCGGAAGAGCAATGGCAATGTTGAAGCAAAATAAACAGGACTTTTGGTGTAGATTAGTGACGGTGGATGAAACCTGGAATTATCACTTCACGCGTGAAATCTAAGAAGTTTCAAAATACTACATAAAGGCTGGTGAGTGTCCCCCACAGCTTTGTCGACGGGAATACCGACGGCCACATTTTTTTATTCTCAGTGTAGAATTCTTAAATATTATTGGGAAAAAGGCAAAACCATATCTGGGTCCTGTTATAGTTCATTATTGTATCGTCTAAGAAAAGGACTTGATTGAAAAACGGCCATGATCGGCGCACAAGAAAGTGCTATTTTATCAAGACAATGCCCACACAGCAGCAGTCGCAATGGGAAACGTGGATCAGCGGGGATTCGAATTGGTCCCTCATCCAACACACCTGATTTAGCCTCTAGTGGCTTCTTTCTATTCCTCAACTTAAAAATTTGGCTTGATGGGCAGAAAATTCCAACAAATGAGGAAACTATTGCTACTGTAACGGTGTATTTAGAAGTTTGATAAAACCTATTTTTCCGATGGGATGAAACAATTGACAGCATGATGAGCCAAACGCATAGACTTAGAAGGAAACCATGTTGAAAAATAATGTAATTTTTTTTTCAAAAAAGAAAGTGTTCCACTTTTATCAAACTAATCAAACGGGCCTCACACATTTCACATAAATAGAGGCCTCGTTCGTCAAACATGCTGCTAGAAAAACAATACAAAATAGTTTTCCAAAAATTAGCACGCGCACTATTAGAAAAAATAATTTCATATAACACTGAAATAAATTAAATATTTAAAAAAGTTTGCACTAGTACTGCAGTAACGTATTGTCCGATTTACAATGGTTGAAGCAGAAGTCATGGCAACTACTTTTTTCCCGAAAGAAATGTTATCGGATCACATACTCTTAATTGTCCAGTGAAAAAATGCAGTTCTAGTTTGTGTTCTCATCAACAGGCGTTTCATTGAGTGTCTCTATCAGCATAGAGATCAATGTGAAATCAGTTGTCTAACAACCGCTGAACGAGATAAATGCAACCCTTTAGAGAAACGCTACTACATAAAGGCAGCCATTTCCTTTTGAAGAAATGCCTTAGAGTGTCATAGGAAATTGGTGGAAGCTGTTGGGAATAAGCCCTTCCACAGCGGACAGTCGCAAGATAGCCAGCGCGAGGGCGCGTAGACACCTGTGATCAGCAACGCACGGGACGGCCTGCGAATGTGCGGACCGATGTAGCTCGTGCTGTAATCGAGCACCTGCTGGAGGGAGGCAGACGATGGACGCCACTGCAGTCAAAGAGCAAAAGTGGTATCGAAAAACGCACACTCACAGGTTTTTCTCGATTATTAGTTATTGTTACGTAACATTACAGAACTGGAAGAACCCGTATTACAGTACCAGAAGATGTTTCAACTCGCAAAAACATTTAGCTGGAACGTGCCAAACTAGACCCCAAAGTTTCATAAACGGCCGATTGAGCCACGAGACCATTTCTAAAGTCACAGTCAAAGTGCTGGTACACATGATGTTCTCTTTTTCATTTCAGAGAAAGTTTTTGACGAAAATCGGACTTGCACTATTTTTATATCAGTAAATTACTCCATTTCAGCAAACATTGTAAAGAAAACCTTGAAGCCGTATTTGAGAAAATCTTACAATCTGGTTGGACTTCTTTCAAAAATCTCTCTTAAAATTTAAAATATAGTATTCAAATTCGCGAATTGGCCAGATCAGCTGAACAATATAAAAAAAGAAACAACAATTCCGTCTATATAATGAAATGTACCAACAACGTCTCGTCATAGACTCTTACGAGATCGTTGGCATCATTCACCTAAGATGGTTATAATCGTGACCCGTTCCGAATTTATTTTAAAATTTTGGGCGCCAGGAACAGGTTACGTTAATTAAAAACGACCAATGCTTCCACAGCTAATTTCAACAAATGTATAAATGTCCGGCTAGCTGGGTCAATGGGTCCCGTTATGGATAATCGTTATCGCCTAGATAGCCGATTACTTGATCTGCCAACTGTACAGTATGGCGAGGAATCTGAAAGGGAATAATTATCTATTTCTAACTATTTAACAATTTTGATTGACTGAATGAAAATCTTTTCATTTCCAAAAGAAAAAAAATTCAACAATTTATTTAACAATTTTGACAATTGTTTAGTCCTTAGGTCATGACCTCGTTTTAAGATATATATCTTTTGTACTGCAGTAATTATTTACCGTCTTGGTCGCCGACGCCCCGCAGTCTCTTCTCACTTGAATGTAGGCGATCCCAAGTTCCGCTTCTCTCTTCTAATCTTGCGACGTTGCCGACGCATCCAGCCCTCACTGACTAGAATATCTACCGGTTCTTAATTGGTATTCAGAGTTCTTAGTCTTCCCCAACTAGTGGTCAAATATTAAAGTCCAAAACCGCAATATATATAAAACTTTCAAAGTCCTAATCGAACTTCCCGTTGCACATCAACTTCCAGATTCCGGAAAACTATTGAGTCTCACTCGAAGCTTACAAGTCCTACTTCACTAATGTTGATCTCGCGAGCGATCTTTACTACTCGACGACCACTATCAGAATGTCCAGTTCTCCCTGTTCTTTCGCCCTCAACGCTTCGGTATCACTCCTTCGTTCCTCTTTTTTTAAAACAACGACAAAATTAGAGTCTATTCTCCCTAAGTCAATCCATCCCCCTCTTATCACACCAAGTAGCCACGCCCTCGACAGTCATTCCTTTTCAGACCAATCACACATTATTTTATCTATCTAGCCAGCGCCCCCACCTATTCAACGCCTGAATGCAGTTTGTTGACCTTGCCAACACTGCGCCGGCGTTGCTAAGGCTGTATATCGCCATTTGCATACCCTTTGTCCTACCCATTTACAGCCAATATTATTAACAAAATATTATATATTTTGGTATATCACAATAATAAATGTGAATCTATGAATCTGATTCAAATTAAATAACTAGTAGATAATGAGATTGAAATAGAAAATATTGAAAATTAGTATTACTATGAAACTATAGGAATTGCTTTTCAATATTTTGCTTGAAGATAAAGGTTATTATTTTAGTGATCAATTTGTGGAGTCACGAATTTAATATGTTATTTATTAAGTGATTTGTTCACATCATTGATTTGTCATGCTATTAATTAAAATTAAAAATAAAATTTAATATACTGAAGACAGGTGTTTTATGGAAGCGATAGGTACAACTGACACTAATCATACAGGGGAGAAAGGAAGTACTAAAAGTTGCGAGCGATTAAAGAAAGAACTAACAAAGAGTAAGATGGTCCTTGGTGCTTGGAACAACTCACCAAGCAATTCTGTTTGGACACGTCCCTAAGTAAACCAGGAGGAATCTATTATATGAAGAAATTCCCTTTCACTAGTTCGTTAAAGAGAGATGAAAAAATACTATCGTCACAAAAGCCCATGAATTTGCTACTGAAGAATATAGAATTACTCGGCGAGGGAATGAAGTGCATCAAACGTACTTTACAAGAAAAATGTTGAATTGAGTATATCATCGAACTCACAAGAGGTGGAACTCACTTAGGTGGAACACTTACAACCCGCAGCACAAGTTACGCTACGATCAAAAGGATCCGGACACAGAGGAGGTGTTATGGTGTGGTCATGTTTTGCATGGAGGGGATTGCACCCCTTATTTTGCGTGGCACTATCACGGCACAGGCCTACGTTGATGTTTTAATCACCTTTTTGCTTCCCACTGTTGAAGATCAATTCGGGGATGGCGATTGCATCTTTCAACACGATCGGGTACCTGTTCATACTGCACGGCCTGTGGTGGAGTGTTTGCTTGACAATAACATCCCTGTAATGAACTGGCCTGCACAGAGTCCTGACTTGAAACCTATCGAACACCTTTAGGATGTTTGGGAACGCCGACTTCGTACCAGGCCTCACCGACCTACATCGATACCTCTCCTCAGTGCAGCACTCAGTGAAGAATGGGCTGCAAGTCCCCTCCAAGATACCTTCCAGCGCTTGATTGAAAGTATGCCTACGAGAGTGGAAGCTGTCATCGAGGCTAAGGGTGGGCCAACGCCCTATTGAATTCCAGCATTAGCAGTTCGTGGCGCCCTCCATCGGTAAGTTATTTTCAACCACGTGTTCGGATACTTTTGATCACTTAGTGAATATTACTAAAGACGAAAACTTGAAAAACACGGAACCTAGTTTCTCAAAACACAGTTGGCAAAATTTGTTTCTTGTAGTGTGATAAAGAAAATGAGTCCATTTAAGACATTCTATTACATTTTAAGAGGTTTAGTCCTTCTAGGTACCCCTTCTAATTGTCAGTGGCCCTAGTGATCAGAAAAGTGCAGAATCACGGAATCTACGTAAAATTAATTTGCCTCACTGCTTTTCTGTGCAATTTCTTCACGCGCGTCGAATTATGTTTGTTTGTTAACAAAAAATAAACAATATTAGAACGTTTGCCGTCCCACTGGGCAAATTTATACAACACACAGTTCAGCGCCTGGCTGATTTTGGATTCCATTCATAAAAAGCAATTTAAACTCTTAAAACAATGAATTACAAGGTGAATTGTTCACGCGGGCGCTGGTAGTTGAATAGAAATAAAGTTAAATAAAGGAATAGAAAGTATTTAAGATGCAACGTCCATCATTTACTGTTTACTTTCATAATAATACAATTTGCATAATTGTTAACCCGTAGAATTAATAAATTTAAACATGAGAAAATATTAATACGAAATGAATAAACTAAAATTTTAATGTAGTATAAAAGATTGGAATCAGGCCAACTTTTTGCACAAAAATGAGATATTATATCCTTGTATGTTGCATTCGGACTTCCAATTTGTATCAAGCAGTGTTAGATTCACGACAAAGCAAGGTTTACACAACAATTCAAATGACAATAATATAGTGAAGTTTGTAAATAACCATTACAGTTACAATTAAGCTATAGACACCTTAAAATTCAATTTTAGTCTGAACTAGCATAGGGCTTTCTGCTCCAAGTGTTTATTTCATTTACGCGAAAATTCTAGAGGTGCATTCCCTTTGCTCTCCCTGCCTATTTGTAGGAGCACTGTTTATCCGGCCCGCCCCCTCTTCTCAAGCCTGAGCGGCGGCGAACTCCCAAGGCAAGTCTGTTTACCGTAGCCTTCGACTTGGAAGAGGGGGAGCGATTGCCGAGAGCCGCTCGCGTGTCTCACGCCCCCTCCCCCCACTCCCTCCACTCCTCCCACTCCCCTTTCACCCGACCTCCGACGACCGCACTGACCCAGTGCTGCCCCGGGCCCATGAGGCAAACGGCCACAACTCTGCCAACTTACGCGAGTTTGCCATTGATGCTATGCGCCAAAACGGATCTACAGATCCTTATCCGAATGATGCGTTGTTGTGTACCGGACAGGACGTCGACTCAGTGATGCTTAGGGCTTGGAGCGTCATCGAAGTACAGGCCAAGAGAGGTGGATGATCGAATTCTGATGAGGGTACCTGGGTTTCACTTTGCGTGTTTGGCTTAGAAAGCAATTGCTCGTGATTTGTAAGCTGAAACATTTATTCAAGAGGAAGTTCAGATATTAAGAAGGAAAATAAGTAAACAATGAGATAGCATGTTCAAGTCAGCAGTTTCGTCTCCTTTACTAACCGTAAATATAAAGAGACCACATATGTGGTCTCTGAGTGTTCCGACTTGTGATCTCTGACTTACTTCGAAGCAAATAGAAGGATTAATACTCGTAGTAAAATCAGACACCTAGAAATGGAAAGTGACAAAATAATACATTTCCAGCATGCTATAAAATTTTCTATGGCAGGCTGTTCCAATTGAAGCGGCATGTACGTAAATCTATCAAATAATATACACCAAAAATACTAATTTATTACGAAGAATTTTTAATGTCATTGCACAAAACTACTTCGTGAAAACAAATAAATGAGATAATGATATATCCACCCAGAGGGGATGACACCTCTGAAGAAATGAGATCGAGCGCTCTCGGGCCCCCTCCTGCTCCAGTGGCAAAGGAAAGGAAGATGTAGGGACGAGCGGGCCGCGCGCACGTACATGCGACTATTGGCCGGACGAGCAGCGGTGTGCCGAGCCTGCTCTACGCAGTCCTCCACCACCTCCGGCCAGAGAGTTATACGGTTCGAGTCCCGACGGCGGCAGGATTTTCAACGCTAGTTAGACAGATACCCAATTTCAGACGCTGTCTCGAGGAGAATTCCGGCGGCCAGCTGCTCTGATCGGCTAGTTTTCTGTGGTTTCTTCGATCAATATCAGGCAAACGCCGGAGCAGTACTATAACAAACGGGCCACAAACCGCACGCTATCTCTCCTTTTCTTCCTTGTCCTATCCTATCCCAATATTCAGACACGTTTACGTGCACTACACTATCACACATGTCGGTAGACAAGTGGGGTGCTTCGAGCCTATTCCTTGTCCTATATTCTTTACTCCTCTCTCTCTCTCTCTCTCTCTCTCTCTCTCTCTCTCTCTCTCTCTCTCACATACACACATACACACATACATACTTACCCTCAAACGCACTATACCACCTCACATGTCGGAAGAACTGTCGGGAGCTTACAGCGTGTCCCCTTTGTAACAAAAATAATTTCATTATACAAATCAGACTAACGCAACTCTGATCAACAGTAATTCCTGGCGATGTTAATTTAACATATACTTGAGAGACCTTCAACAAAGATTATTAATAAAAATTATTATTATTATATTATTATTGCTATAATAATATCACAACTTGTTTTACAACATGGGATACAGGAATGTATCCCATCTGGTAAAACAATTGAATCCTCGCGCCCTACACCCTCAGCAATTTCTTAGTACTAACCATCATTAACCAGCAGTAGTGCTTGGTTATTATTTTAATCCGATTGTCCCAGAGAACAAGCAGACAGTTCAGATCAGTCTAGAGGGAACCTGGCGCAGGCGAGCACTTCCAAGCGACGCGCGTCCGGGGGCGGTGGCGTGGGCGCGAAGCGGCATCTCGAGCGTCGCGGCGCCGGGCGTCGTGCCAAGCGAGTGGCGTCGCGAATCCGCGCGGGTGGCGCGGCGCGGCGCTCACGTGTCATTAGCGTGATTGGCCGACGGCGGCAGCGACGCGGGCAGGGGCTGGCGCGGGGGCCGGGAGCGGGGGCGGGGGCGGGCGGGCCAAAACCTCATAAGGAGAAGAGTTGCCGGACGGACAGGCACCGCTGCCGCCCGCGGGGCGGGCCGGGGCGCCGCGGGACGGACAGACGGACGGATAGTTTCTACGAATAATTTTCCAAAGTGCTCCTCTCGTCCGGTCCGTGGGGATCCTGACAGCATCGGGCATAAAGCAGAGTCGGCGAGACACCCGCCGCTCCTGTCCCCCGCTCCCCCGCCCCCTGCTGTATCAGCGCCGCGCAAAGTGGATAGGACGAGATGTTCTTCCGGCTCCGCCGCTTTGTGCGGCCTCCAAACGCGGCCGGGGGGAGTGTGACGAAGGCGACGGCGGCGCCCGGGAGTCTCGGGCAGGTGGCGCCAAGACGCCCCTACGACCGCGACGGCCGCGCCCGCTCGCGCCAGCGGCGGCGGCGGCGGTGCGGTCGCGGCGCGGACCCATCAAGGTAATAACTCGGAGCGCCAGCCAGCGGTGGCGGCGGGCAGAGGGAGGCTGTTCGCCCATTAGCAACGCACACAGCGCAACGGCCGCCGCTTCAAAGCCCGCAAACAGCGGGGGAGCGGCCGCGCGCTGCAGCCCCCGCCCTGCCCCCGTCCCCGGTGCCGACGTGGCCGCCGTGGCCCAAGCGCGCGTAGTTTTCGCACGGCGTCCGATAAACGCGCGAGAGGGCGCCAGGTGGGTGGGGGCGTCGATCGCGACTTTGATGAACCAGCGCAGGTGCGGCCGGACGAGTCTCTGATGTGGCTTGGGCAAACCCTTGAGGCGCCTCGGCGGTCGGAGCGGGGGCGGCGGCGGGAGCGGAAACGGTGACGGGAGCGGCGGAGGTGACGATGGAGGTGGAGGTGGCGTCGGAAACGGTGGCGGAGGGTGACGGAGGCCAAGGTGGCGGAGGCGGTGGTAGCGGTGGCGGAGGCGGTGGTGGCGGTGGCGGAGGCGGAGGTAGCGGTGGCGGAGGCGGTGGTGGCGGTGGCCGTGGCGGTGGCGGTGGCGGTGGCGGTAGCGGTAGCGGTGGGGTAGCGGTGGCGGAGCGGTGGCGGTGGCGGGGGCGCAGGGGAAGGGGAGGGGGAGTGGGAGGAGGTGGTGGAGGCGGAGGCGGTGGCGGAAGCGCGCCTGGCACCCACGCAGCATATCATCCGAAGGCGCACTACACGAAAGGAAACGCATAGGAGTTAGGAGAGTCCGGTACGTAAAGGATATCGTGGAGGAATGGGATTGTGGACTGAATTTGCTGCTGGAATACCCAGTGCGATCGTGGATGTTGTGATGTTTAGTTCCGGTCGCAGTGCAGGAAGATGTTGGGAAATTAAATATATACCATAATTATCTCCAGCAGCAGATGATCAAAGATGAAGCCGTATACATGCGTCGGCCAACTGGAACATTATGAGGCTGGTAAATTCATTTGCAAAGTGGAACATTATGAGAATGGACATTGGTTTGGAACAGTAGTAAGAAAAGCAGTATCGTACATTACAAAATTGTTGGTATGCTTCAATTTGAGGGGTGTAAATAAAGGAGAGAAATATTCAGTGGTACTTAAATGCCTTAGATTGGGGAGTTGTTTACTACTACAGAAAATATGGGTTGAGAGGTTATGTCTTTTCTTTTTCGAGAGCCAAGCTAAGTTTTGAAAATGTTTCTTGATGATATTCAATGCATATAGAACACCATAGGCGTAAGTAGTTTATATCAAGAGGGGGGGACATAAAATTCACGCATTTTACTTACACATGACATATTTTAATAGAAAATGAATAAACATGCTACAAGGAAAATGAATTATGAATTAAAGATACAATTAATAAATACAATTCATATTATGTTCATTTTATTTTATATTCACGGAGTTGCCATAAAGCTTGGAGAGCCTGTTCCCCCAAATAACGTGTTCCCCAAGTTGTCAGGTTAAAAAGGCAAAAATAAGTGTTTGAACATATTTACGGAAGTAAAATATTTAAGTCATTCAAGACAACGAGACCTTTTTTTAAATTTCAGAACATATCACGAACGTATTTACGAAAATAATATTTTTATTACACGATGTCCATTCGCCTTTCTGCACACGCCTACGAAAAATGCTATTGTAGCTGTAATTACTGTTAGAATTACCATAGACAATCATTAGTGTCGTGTTGTATTACGTGACACGAAATAGAACGTACTTTCGTTTTGCAAATGCAGTTATATTACTGATGACATTCATTTTGGATCCGCGGCTTCGTCACTACCCGCCCTCGGCACTTCCGCCGTTTCACCTCCACATTAACTCTCTCCTTTGCCTTAGTACTACCTGCTTGGCTGCTCCTACCCCGTCCCTCCGCTCCAACGGACCGGGAGAGGTGGCTCACGGCATCAACTGAAGCAGTGCCTCTGACCGGGAGGTCCTAGGTTCGAGTCCCAACGGTGGCAGGATTTTCAACACCAGCTACGCAGTTTTGTCGAGTTCAGTCGCTGTCTGGAGGAGAATTCTAGCGGCCGGCTGCTCTGATCGGTAGTTTTCCGTGATTTCTCCAATACCAGACGAATGCCGGAGCAGTATCGGAACAAACGGGCCACGTCCGCGCGCGAACCTTCCTTTGTCTTCCTCGTCCTATCCTCACCCCTTACTTACACACACTTACACTAACATGCATTACACCACCACACATGCCGAGAGATAGGTTGAGAGCGTAGAACTTGTCGCGGCTGGGGCGATGCTTTGCTGGTGGGAGATACCTGGTTTGGGAAAATCCATCCATCGGGGGAAGATTACCGCGACCTCCCGAGAAAAAACAGGCACTACGCTTATGGAACTAATGTTCTCAGCCGTTGTCGCGTTCGGAACTTCTAATCAATCGTGCAGAATATAGTGTTTTAGATGCTATTACATGATACGCAATAGAAGTTTTTTCGTTTGATGCAAAGAAGTTACTGAGTATTCAGAATCCGCGGTTTCGTCATCTCCTACCCCGCCCACGACAGCTCCGCCGTTCCCCCTCCACCCCGACCATCCTCTTAGCCTTTACTACCACCTGCCTGGCTGCTCATCGCCCGGCGCTGTGCTCCTACCCCATCCCTCCGTTCCAAAGGCAGATCCCCGCCTTCGCCCGCACTTCGCCTTTAGGTGTTGTCGCATCCCGTCTGCCACCCTCTCCCTCCGTCCTCTCCTCTTCCCTCCCCGCGAGGTCGAACGCGGACTCTGCGGCGCCCGGAGTGATTGGAGAGGCCCCGAATTTACTCCGCGCGTTCGTTTTGGGCGCGCCGGAATTGGGGGGCGGTCGTACGCGATTTAAAACAGCGCCCTCTGGGTTTGATGAGCCCCGCTTTCATCAGACGGAGAAGCGCGCCAAGATTAAACGTCGCTAGGACGCACCAGGACGAAACAGCCGAGCTGATTTTGCGTGCGGGAGCATTAGCCTCAAAGGAGCTGGGCTCAGGAACGGGATCCATCTGTAGATAGATGGCCAGTTGGCTTTGGTAAAGAAATTGCTCTAATGGCTACCTGGATCTCTGAATTTACTTCGCTATTGCTCTTATATTACGAAACTGTTTTTCGTACTCTGCAGAAGAAACGTTAGGGACCCAAATTGTCTGCTTGTATAAAATATTGTAAGTTGAAAATAAATATGATCATGATAATCCTCAAAGTAGCATTTCTGAGGGATACATTCTTATATATGAGAGAAGCAGTCGTTTACAAGCACATTGTTCAAGGAATTGCCCTGTTGGACTTTCGGTTTTAATACTCTTATACTAAACACAGAATGTACAATATCGTTATGTACGATTTATATGTATTTTGCATTTCGGGAAATTTGTTCAAACTTCGTAGAAATCGTTTGTATGCTTCGTCAAGTAAACTTCTAAAAGTTTCGCAAGTAGAAAAGAAAAATGTATTATAACAATATTCAATGCTGTATTTTGCCAGATTCAGCGCAATGGTGCAAATTTTCAGGAGTTAGTTTCGTGGTTTTCGAGATATAATTTTTTTATTATTCACGATTATATAGTTTCTTGGTAGGTTTAATTTGAAAAATGTTAATAATCAAAATATGAACACATTACATTCTCCAAAGTGCTCGCCATGTGCACTATAAATGGAATTTCCAAATCATATTAGTCTTAGTTATGCCATTTTTCAAGCGTTCTTTACTATATTCAAGGAAAGAATTTAATCCAAACATTTGAAACACTTATTGACCTTTTTTGTAAATTGCTTTATTTCAAGTACGCGCTAACTACTTGTAGTTTCAAAAAAATGTACATGGCTCTATTTGAGCGCGCGCGCGCGTGTGTGTCGATTTCGAGATTTTAATGGAAATCTCCTGATACCGAAACAAGTATTTTTTTTAAAAAACGTCCGTCCGTCCGTCCGTCCGTCCAACACTAGAGCCTAAACCATACGTACGATTTCTTCCAAAATGGATAATGCCCGGGCGACTTGGTTCCACTCAACGCGCCGCGATTTTGGAAGACTTTCTTCCAAGTTTGAGGGTACCAAACCTACCGGACATTTTCAAATTTTTCTCTGTACTGGCTCCAAATTTTTACTTCCCCGTATACGTAATTATATACGTAGTATAGTGTAATTCTGCGCGAAAAAACGGTGGATTTTTGGCTAAAAAATTCATTGCAGGACTCTGATAACGAAAAAGTGGATAAATTAAGTTGCTAAATTAAGAAAAATATCCTCTAGTACGTGGTGCAGCCAGAATCCTTGTTTTGTGGGTCCTTGTTACCGAAAAACCAATTGAAAGCAAAACATTTGTCCGTCTGTCTGTGAATAACGCTAGCGACTAAACCGTTCAGCTGATTTTTTCCAAAATCAATGCTCCACGATTGATCTAACTGATCTCATGACCCCTGGAATTTGAAACCAATATTTTAATTTTCGAGAGTACTTTAAATCAAGCTCCTGAGACATTAGCAACATTTTAAAAAAATTGGCGTCAAAAATTTTGACTCAATTTTGTTGTTGGAGAGTCTAAAGGTCATTTAAGAGAATGGCGCAGGTCTCATGTTGGTTGAAAACTCTTATTTTTCGAAAATTAAAAAAAATTCAAATTTTTTCGGCGTCATCTTATAAAGACATGCTTTTTTCTTAATGAAATGTGTTCATTAAAAACAGATCTTCAAATCAGGTCATGTTCAATTTTTCAAAAACGTAAGTATTTTTTGTGAAAATTTGTGTCAACATTGACATTCTTTTATTTTGTCTTTAAACTATTTTTTCTTAAAAGACGCACAACGTTGTGTAATTAAATTGGAACTTGAGATAGCGCAAAGGAAGCTTTAGAAAATGGTACAGGTTTCATGTTCATTGAAATGCCTGATTTTGTAAATATTAAAAGAAACTTTACGGCCTCTTCCTACTTCTATAATTTGAAGATACAATTGTTTTTCTTAATGAAATATGCTCACCAAAAACAGATCTTCAAATAAGGTCATGTTGAATTTTTCCAAAATATGCGTATGTGAGGAGTAATTGGCAATCAACATTAGTCGCCCAATGTTTATTTTTAGGACGATTATAAAGCAAGTAGGATTCGACGAGATTAATACATCGAACAAAAATAGTATTTTATAATAATTTATAAAAACTGTTAAATTTACAATTTACAATTTGTATTCTCAATGTAGTATGATTTTTTTTGTTTATTTATTCTTGCTTGGCGTGAGGCCCTCAGCAGCCGTGAACGACTGGTACAGTATGATGTATTGCTTTCAAGAAATCCGCAAAGCATTATTGAAATTTGGGCAACAATGCCGCATGGGATATTTAAAAACTACATTGTTGGTGAACTACGAGATGGTAGCAGTGTTAAGATAAAGATGTTTTATTTAGTAGAGTTTGTGTTTACAAATTAGACTTTTAGATATTATTCAAAACCTATTTGATAATCATTATTTTTGTCCTCGTTACTAGGTGTAGAACATACATATATTCACTGAACGAAAGGTCACTTATCTATCTATATAGATAGATAGATATTTATTATTTCCGCAAGTAGGTTTATGCAACCTGGTGGCGGAACATTAAAATTTACATATTATAATTATGAATTAAATACAATGTAACTTAAAAATTATTTTAAGACAATAATAATAATAATAATAATAATAATAATAATAAGATAACAATGTTAACAATAAATGCATTAATAACAATAACCGCATTAATTCTACACTTATGATGTTTCTGTACAGATAATTTATAATAACATATACGACTTTTAATACACTGCACTCCACTTCACTTCACTTCACTTCACTTCTCTTTCTACTTCTGTATTGCATTACACTTCACAACACGTCACCACACTTCAATACAAATACTATAAACCAATGCATCTAATAATTATCACAATACTAATAATGATAACAATAATTAATAACAATAATAATAATAATAAAATAACCATTCTAATAAATCTAACTTACTAACTAATAAAATTTACAAATATCATTTGTTAGTTTACTTTTAAATCTATGAACACCTTGAGGAAAGGGTTAGCATTTCAAATGGCAAATTAAGAATATGTCAAAAAAATTTACTTTGGGCGGCGATATACGACAGCTGGCAAGAGTATGTTTCATGTCCGAATAGCTAGCCGAGACCAAAAGAAATAGAAAACTAACACGGGAAAGTCTGTGCTATACTGTAACATCACTTGTTTCTTTAAACTTCTTATAAGAATAGAGTGAAATGCACTTATTAAGGTAGCATACGTCCGATTTTAATGGTTAACTCAGAATTTTCGAAAATTGCAAAATTGTGAATTTTTTTCGGCGCTTTCTACAACTACAAAATTGAAGACAGTGATTTTTTCTCAAATAAAATTTGTTCTCCATAGTAAGTTAATTCATTTATGTCATTTACATTTTTTCGAAAATTTTAGTCGTTTTCGGGCAATATTGCGTGCAATTTGTGCAATTGTAAAAAAAATTAAAAATAAGATTTTCTCACAAATGTCCCCAAATTTTTTTCTTTTAACTTTTGGTAGGGATAGTGCCTGATGTACTATATCAAATGAAATAAACGACATATTTCACTTTTCTTTCGTTTTTTCAAAAATTGCAGAAATGTAATTTTTTGACTTGTCTCTCACGTCGTAAATTTTTACATTAGCGGCGATTTGTTTACATCATTATATTTATGAGTATATATGCTTTAAAAATGTCATAAAATTTCTGGAGAACTCAACAGTTTTCTGTGAAAACTAGTTCCAAATTTTTTCTTCAAACTTTTGGAACGGATAGTGCTAATTGCACTCTTTAATATGACGTAAGGTTCATTTTGGAATATTTTTTTGTTTGCAAAAATTACACAAATGTAATTTTTTGAGAGATCTCTCATACCATTAATATGCACATTACCAGCAATTTTTGAGCACTATTGTATTTTTGAGTGTAAGTGCTTCAAGTGATTTTAAATGACGTTTTTCGAAAACTCAAAAATTTTCTTTGAAAAAGAGCTTGAAATTTCGCATTTTTAGAAGCGCTTAATCGCCATTTTCTTGAAAACGGCTCCAATTTTTTGAAAGAAAATTGCCATTTAACACTTGTTTTTAGTGTTATTCAATATTCTAAAATTAATATTTCCGTTCTATCGTTAGAAAACCGAAAAATTAGGAAAATGTCAAAAAATGTACTTTGGGTGGCATGATAGATGGCAGCTGGCATGAGTATGGAAATTCCGAATAGCTAGCCTAGACCCAAGGAAATAAAAAACTAATACGGGAAAGTCAGTACCATTCTGTGGCACCACTAGTTTAGATCTTATTTAATAAAGGAAAACTCTCTATCATCATTATTGTATTTTCCTAATGTTTCTTAAGTTTTGAAATTTTCAAAAGTACAGAGAGTTCCCAGAAATGAGTTCTGCGCCATTGTTTTATGCGTACATTCTCTACTTGAAAAAAATTAATCTAAACATTTAGACCAAGGTTTTAGAATATTTATCCCTGTAATTAATGTAAATTACCGCGAAAATCAAAAGATTGGTTTCAAATTTTCAGAGCCTTGAGTTGGGCTAGATCGATCGGGAAATATAATTTTCAGGAAAGCCATCTAATCGGATAAAGAACTAGTGTCGATCACAGACAGAATGATTCGACGTTTTGCTGTCAACCAATTTTTCCGTATTATAGACCCACAGAATCGCTACTCTAACTACACGTGCCAGAGGAAATTATATATATATATATATATATATATATATATATATATATATATATATAATAGGGAAATATAGGAAAAGTTAGGAACAATTTTTACCCAATTTTTTATATCAAGGTCCCACAATACGAGCTTTTCTAACAAAAATATCTTTCCGCTGGAGCATGACTACGTTTCTACTTGCTACATGAGATACATTTCTGCGCGCGGCGTAATAAAATAGAATGACAATAATGTGATAAGTACAATAGAAAATATACACTCAATAGAGAGGTTTCTTAAAATGCAAAATGATCGATTTAATTACACGAAAAGGATTTTTCTATTCATGTTATTTATTTTGATGTTCGGTATGAAAAACATGGAGTAATATTTCCCACTCCCGCACTAATAATCTCTCTTACATTTAAACAAGTCAAATGTTTAACACAGATCCAAGATGTCACTCATAACGTAAACCACATTCAAACAGTGATCTGTAAAGAGGGAGAACTCCTCGTGAAAGGATTTGTGGGTGCTGAAAAAGAAAATTAAAGACTACGTAAAATGTTAGCAATCTTAATTTACGAGAATCAACCTGATTGTTCTACTAGTTTCTTTACATGGGAAGTTCATCATCAATGTCATACCCGAACCAGAAATATTTGTCAGTTACAACTTCAACAACACCAATAGCTGAAGGAAGCGCAATTAAGAGATATTATTTTGAGCGTCTGCGTTGAGTGACGCGGCAGTGACCTCTCGGGCGTGCACTTGTCGTCGTGGGCGGCGGAGCGGCCGCTCCCGGGAGGCGCCACACCCCTCCAGGCGCTCCCAGCCAAAGCCAATACTCGAGTCACATTTCGAGATGGCCTGCGATTTCAGCCGGCGCGGTGGCGAGAGGTGTCCAGGGCTCTTAAGTTTGTTTCCGTCGGCGCGCTTCCTCTCCGCCCCTGTGCCCCCGCGGCCCCCCGCCCGCCCCCGCCGTCGCCCCCGCCCACCTCACGCTCCAATCTCGTCCGCGGCGCCCAGCCCGCCGCTCCCCGCCGCCCCCCCTCGCGCCCCTAATTACCGGTGGTGGGCGGAGGCGGCGGCGGGCGGCGGCGGGCGCGTGCCAGCGAACGGCGGGCACTCTACCTGATGACCTGGCGGCGGGGCAGCAGAGGCGGTGGTAGGGGGGAAGGAGAAGGAGGAGAGGAGGCAGAAGGTGACGGAGGAGGGGAGGGGGCCTTCGCCCCCGGCTAAGTATAATTAAATGAACACAGTCCGGGTGACGGTCGAGAGACAGCCTTAATTAGGCACCTCATTTACCTCGCGACACCGCCGCCAGATTGTCAAGAGCAGTCGGCGCCGGCGCGGCCGAGCGGAGGCTGTTGCGTCGCTCTCACGGCAGAGCGCGGCGCGGCTCGGCGCGGCGTGGGCAGCGGCAATGGCGAGAGGAGGCGTCGAGGGCTGCGGGAGAGCAGCTGGAACGCAAAAGAGGGAAGGGGCGTGGGCGTGTAGTGGAGTGGAGGCGGAGGCTGTGAAGGTGAAGATGCTGATAACGGTAATAGATAGTACGGGTATGTTTGGTGATAATTCTGACGATGATGAAGATAGTGATGATGTAGTGAAGGCAGAGGTGGTGATGACGGAGGAAGTGACAGTAAAGACAGAGTTGGTAGTATTAGTGATGGAATGGGAGTTGTTGGTGGCTGTGGAAATGTCTATGAAGAGAAGGCGACGATGGAGAAGAAGAAGGAAATGGGGAGAAGAAAATGTCTGAGGAGAGGAGGAAATGGAGTCAATAGAGCAAATGGACATGGAGGAGGAAGTGGACATGGAGAAGGAAGTGAACATGAAGGAGAAGTGGAGATGGAAGGGGAATGGAGATGAAGGGGGAAGTAGAGATGTAGGGGGAAGTGGAGGTGGAGGTGGAAATATAAGTGTTGATTGAGATGAAAGTGAAGGTGGGGAAAGAGTTGCAGGTGTAGTTGGGTAGCAGGTGTAGCTGAGATTGAGATGAGAGAGTATTGCGAGGTAGGGAAACCAGCGAAAACGGCGTTATTCAATAGGAAAAGCAGAAACGAAAAAAATACTGTTCGGAAAGGTGAAACCATGTTTTATGGTCGCGAATGTATCATGAAAATAGAAAGTGATTTTGTTCATTTAGTTCGCAAAACTAATAATTGCAAAGAAGAAAAAAATGTAACGATGAAAAGGACACACAAGTAATATTTAAGAACATCTTGTGCATCAGTCTCCGGATGCAATATAATTGCGTATACTGGGGAGACAGAGGTGTCCTAAATCTAGTGTGGCGTGCAAGATGAGAGAATTATTGTGAAGAGCGTCAAAGAAGAGGTAAATACTATATAGATGTTAGGGGAGGTAATGGAAGTTGTGCAACGACAAGAGTGTGAGGATAGAAGGCGTACCAGGAAGGTAGAACTTGGGAAGACAGAAAGGAAGTTAGCTGTCGGAAAGGTAGTTACATGGGGAAGAATGAGTATCTGACGAAAAAGACATTGCGACGAATTGTGTTCTGGGCCGAACCGGCAGGAATGTCGGAACTGCCGAGATGTCGAGCCGCAGGAATGACGTAACGGCGGAGCGGCATGTGCGCTGGCAGAGGCGGGGGCGACGGGACGGACAGGAGTAGAGCGGAAGGAATGGCGGGCACGGGAGCGTAGGCAAGGCTTCGATGCCGGCCTCCTCGTTAGCAGCCACCCGCCGCCCGCCGCCCGCTGCCGGCGCCGCCGCCGCCTCGAACTGCGTCGAATTAATATAACGAGAGGCCGCCGCCGCCGCTGCCGTCGACGGGGGCGGCGCGCCGGGCGAAGGGGATGTCCGCACGCCCTCGCTCGCCCCCCTCCGCGCCCTCTCGCCCCCGCGCTCCTTCTCAGAACTTGGAACACTTTCGACGGCACAAATGAAGGATTACTAATCGTCTTCAAGTGTGTTGGAACAATTACGGACTCATACTCATCCTTCATTTCCCTCACTTCATTTTGACGTGAATTCATAATTGTTCCCTAATTCTATTTCTGGAATCCGTTAATGGATTTGTTTGGTTTCTTCTTCTACATAATTGCTGATAGGATTATTTCTCTTTATATAGATTCATCAATATAATTTTATATTTATTATTTCATTACTCCATGTAGTTTTGTATTTACAAGTGGATATTTCCGAAAAATATTTTAAGATCTGCTTCTTCGTTATTCGGTGTTAGCTGACTAAATAACTAAAATTTGGAATTTCAAAATAGAATAACAGACAGTGTGAATCAATTAATGTAAAAGAGATATTAAAACGTTGAATCAAGTCTATTGCTTCTAAAAGAAATCTATTAGTTTCATAAAGAAATGTACATTAAGTTATAGGGACTGTTACGCAGCATCTGTACTGAGGAATCATCGACTCATCAACTCATAATTGATTAAATTTAATGTTGTATTAGATATTGACCCAGAAAACGTGAATGAATAATTTCATAAAGACAAACATTCTTGTTTTACATCTAAACTCTCTCACTATCAACCACCACAACTAACACTAATTTTGGAACTTCTACATAAGCAGATTACGACTTCTCAAACAACGTGTGTGTATTGCATCATACAGTCTTGATCTACCGTTTCTGGTCTACGACTGATGTTCAACCAGTTGTTTGCCAATTGCTTTTTGCCAGCTGCTAATACGTTATTTACTATTTTACAGTTATTCGTTTCTTCTTCTAGTAATTTTGTGACAAATTAACTGAAATAGATAAATGTTAGAGATTTACTATAATAGATTTTCTTAAACAACGTAAATATAGTGGCCAGTGAAGTTTTCATTCTTAAAATAGTTTTATAAATATTCTAACTCAGAAATTAAGGATATCTTTATTAAATCATTCTCTAAATGAAGTCATTTTGTCAAAAATTAACATAAGATGTATCAAAAACTCTATACAAATGAAAGAATTCGTAAATGAATTATTTCAGATCATTGTTACATCTTTTACACGGAAATACTTCAGTAGAAAATGAAAATGCAATGAAAGATTTGGAGCTGTACATCGAAGTGCGTCTTGTTTGGTTACTGCCATAAGACATACAAAAAAATAACAAGGCATATACGATCAAAATGGATGAAATACATCGAAAGCCTTCCTACGCCGAAGCAACAACCCAAGGAACAGTTATCGATGTACAAATTATCTCGCACTGCGAGATTGTTTGAAGTCACGTAAAACACGAGAAAGCAGTATTAACATTGAACATTTAAATTCTTTTAACATTCGGAAGCACACAATTTATTGTAAAGCATTTAAATTTAAATAGCTAAGTTTTTAGTCAGTACATGAACACAAGGATTCCACATTACACCACACAATTTGTATTACAAAGGATTTTTCTAAGGTTAACTATAGATCTAGTTCGACCGATGAGCTGTTTTTATATAATAAATGCTTTCAAGTGAAGAATTTTTCAATTTTTAAGTTTCTGATTGATCGATATTTATATTATTTTCGATTAAGACATTGAATAACTTTCATTTCTATGAAAATCAGTAAGTACTATATTTATTAATATGCGTCATCCAGTTCTAGAGGTGAAACGCTTTGGGGCGCAGTCCGCCATGGGTGCGTCACTGGGATTAACACTTTAAGGCCATACGATAGTCAGAGTATCGTATTTGTCACAGCCGTGAAATTTGAAGGTTCACCTCAAAATTAGTCTTTGTCTGTAGAGTCACCTCTTGTGAAAAACACTTTTATCTTGCAATTTGTATAAAATAATGTGTCGTCCAATCACGTAGGTGAGATACCAAAAATATCATTAGACCTGCTCTTTTCGAGGCAATCACGCCATGTACATTCACTTATTACCCAACATTATCGCATGAAGCGGGAATGAAGCTTGAGACTTGTAAAACATAAACGGAAAATAATAACATTACCTTTGCACTTTGGGCATTTCAATGTCAAAGCCTAAAAAAGGGATATGTAACTTGGGTCCAATTATAAAAAAAACAATAACAATAACAACAACAGAAATCAAAAGTAAAAGCCGTGACAAACATGTTTTGAGTTCTGTGAAACAGTAACTGATTGTTGGCTAACTTTCATGAATTTTAACCAACATTTAAGTTTCGGCCGTGTTATTTACAGTTAAGTTTCGGCTGCGGTATTTATCCATATTATGTTATCTGCAACCAACGAATATTCCCATGAAAGCAGTTCTTATTCATTGGTAGAATACAAAATATGTGCACTTGGAAGCTGATCATTAAAGAAAAATTATTGACATGTTTATTTCGGTGTATTCGTATTGAGAGTTTAATTGAAAGTATAATATACGGGATGAAGTGAGTTCTTTGACATGCCGTTTGTGGACGGTGCGTTCACCTCTGATGTGCGGAGCTTTACTTTGAGATTCTTTTCAAATAACTTATCTGAATACTCTCAAAAAAGATTTTGACAAGATTTGTGTCATTTCATACAAAATAATTTTTAGAGCTGTTACAACTATTACATACAAAATAATTTTTAGAGCAGATACAACTAAAACTAATATATAAAACTTGTATTTTATGCGCTAATATACCATTAATCCGATTGCTTGCACTTACGCATAGAACATTGGCATAGTCCAATAGGAATATACGTATGTCTCTCGCAGACGCGCATTGACTATGCGTTTATGCTGACTCAAGCGCCCCTGAACAGAAGCTCCACGCAACCCGCCGCACCCTGAAGAATTAAACGCGTCTTTGCTACATATTCTGCTCCTGCGATTGTAAAATATCGGCCGAAATTATTACTTGGACGTTATCTCGGACAGGTAAATCAAGTTTCTCCAAATGTCATGACGAATGTATGCCCAAACTTGAGACAGAACGTTTTAACATGATACAGGATACATGACAATCATGTCCAAACCAGGACATAGAACAAATCCATACTCGCGAGAAAGTCTTTCACTTATTAAAATATTTGCAGAGAGTAGCGTAAAACGAGATTAACAACCACGTGACCAGTAGTGTGTGCGAAGTTGCAATAGCGAAGAATTGCCGGGTCCACTAGTCACTCATAATATCTACACCTAACCTGCAACTGCACTCACTTATCTAACACGTCCAAGCATTATCAGCTGGTAGAAGAACACATTTCGCAGAGATGCGGCCTTGGGCAATGCTCAACTGTTTGAGAACCTCTGAAAATATCGTTCGCTGGCCTCATCTCAGAATTCAGTCCCTCATTATGTAGCATCTCGTGCCGCAGGTCCAGGGTTCGAAAGGCGGGTTGGGCGCAGGCCAGGGAGTCGCGTGTCGCCACGTCGCGTCGTGTGGCGCGGCGTGGCGTGGTGTGGCGAAGCGTGCCGGGAGAGCGCGTCTCTTATTTCACTCGCGCGTATAAATATGTATAGGGGGGCCATGAATAAAAAATAGCGGCCGGAACACGGCACTGCAGCACGAAGGGCAGCCCCGAAAAACGGGCAACTTTTGTTATCCGCCCGTCCGCGCTGCTAAATCCCGCTGCTGCCTCCGCCGCCACCGCCGCCAAGTCAGACGGCCGAGGGCTTCGGGTCCCGCCACCCCCGCTCCGCCCTTCTCCAACCCCCATCCCCGCTCCCACCCCCTCCACCTCCGCACCCCCTTTCCGCCCCCGGCCGAGGCAGCCAGCACAAGAGAAAATAGAGTATAGTCACTGTTAGATTATTACAGCATTCATTAGAGTTCGCTAATTACTCCTTGCTTTAATGAATAAGCTCTAATGAACCACTTTCTGTTAATTAAAGGGAGCGGCGGGACAGCTTTCCAGCGTTCTCCCCACCCTCTCCTCCACGAGAGGCGGCGGCGGCGGCGGCGGCGGCGGCGCGGGCGGCGCAGGTTCGCGCAGAGAGAGAGTTTGCCGAGTTTGAAGAGCGGAGTCGGAGAAGAGAGACGGATGTGCTCCTCCCACCCGGAGCCGGGGATTAGAGAAAAGTGGCAGCGGTGGCGGCGGCGGGCAAAGGAAAGAGACGGCGGGCAGAGGAAGAGCAGGAGAGAACGAGGAGGGAGAGAGGACGGGAAGTGAGAAAGAACGAGGCGGGCACGAATGCGGAGCGGTGCGGGGGGGCGGGATGGGAAGGGGAGGGGAGGGGCGGGCAGAATGGAGCGAGGCGGGGCGGGAGGGGGCGGGGAGGGACGGAGAGGGAACTGGGGGAGGAGGGGGCGGGGTGTGGCGTGGAGGAGAGCGACGGGTAGAAAAAGAGGGGCGGTCGCCCGCCGCCGCCGCCGACGCGCCGTCGCGGTCGGAGAAAAAGACGCTCCGACTCAAGGTATGAATTAAGAAAGCGGGGGCGATCGACTTAAACGGCTTTGCTCGCGCCTTTCCCCGCCCCGCCCCGGCCGCCTCCTCCGTTTACTCCTTTTTCGCTCCGTTTGCGCCGCTCCCCGCGGACATACTGCGGCCGCTCATCTGCGGGCAGCACGCGGTACTTGTGTCTCATCGGTCGCGTAATTTACTTATATTTGTTAGTACACATTCACTGACAATATCATTGAAATAGTATTTGTTTTTTCCGCATGTCTAAATCTTAAAATTCGAAACTGTCAGAAAACGAGGAAGTTTAATTGTTTCTTATAATGATGAATTCAACTTAAGAAAATTGTTTCATTTTATTCCTCCATACTCACACTAATTAACTTACGCGCATGAAATGTTGAGTATATTATGTACAAATGCAAATAATTGCACTACAATTGGAACATAATATCTTCATTTCTCTTTGTTTTTTCCACGCCGAATCGACTTATTTTGTTAAGTAAGCGAATAGTAAATGCTTTATATTTGCACTGAATCACTGAAATGTGTGACATCAAAAATAATAGTAAGATCAATAACGATAAAAAAAACATGATTTATCAAAGTTAATTTACATTTTCTATATTAACTTTAAATTATATTTTTTGACATCTTGGCGATAATTTATTACTCCTGTGCGAGTTACCAGTTGTGGAAAAAGGTAATAACGCAAATCCTTCGTGTAAATAGAGGTTATTTTTTGCTCCACAGAACACCCATCCTAATGAAATGTAATTTTACATTTCTCAGTAGTAATAAATCAAAAGAAAATAACTCCCAATATACTAAATAAATTTCATCACACTACAGTATACTAAATTCAAAAGCAATATTTTGCCTTAAACCATTAATTGTAGTTAACAACTATTATTCTTTTTATTTCACTGGTTTTACTAGTAATTTCGTCCTCAGGAAACAAGTGTACTTGAATTTTCAGTGGCTCTTGGCGTTTTTATAATTTATCAGAACTTTTTTCTGACGCAATATTCAAATAATTCACAAATGTTTTGGTTTGTGTGATCTAAATAGACCCTAAAGTGCGCTGGTACATAAAATTCATCGCGTAGTAAATAAATGTTTAATAAATTATTTGCCACTATTCCAAAGGAAATAATAAGCTCAATTTACCCTCATCCTTCCAGTTAATACCCTCATACATTTATTCTTAAGGATATATATCAATTAGCATGCTAAATAAGACAATGTTACGACTTTCATTTTAAACGTAACGCCACATTTAGCGAACTGTTTTATACATGGCGCACAAGCAAAATCTTAGCGTTTAAATGTAAATTTTCTTCCAATTTCCTTTTGACAGTGATATGGACAAATTCATTTAAGAGGATATATTATATTGAATTCATGATGTTTAATTTTTTCTATGTTTTTGTTTGTATTTACTTGTATGTCTTAATTAATGATAATTTATTATTGACTGTCAGTAGATAAAATATTTTGGAAAGTATCTAAAATATCTTATTTTAAAGCAATCTATTCTACTTCAGCTTTATCCGGGACGTGAAAAAAAACATCAACAAGATCTCTCATTCGCGCAGATTTAGTTTGTGTGTAGCGAGAAAAGCGAATGAACAAATGCATATGCTTAGTGTTGGGGCGTTTCTGTTTCTTTTATCATATATCCGTATTAGATGAAACGTCAAGTCAATGAAGAAAATGTGCAAAGTATTGAAATATAATTCACTTAACTTACTACGAAAGAATTCCTGCAAACTGTCTTTTATATTTATATTACCTTTTATAAATAATGTATTGCATAAACCTTAAAAAATATTTGGGATTCCTTAAACAAAACATAAAACCGCCTACAAAGAAATTTGAATTCCAAAGAAATTGGTAAGAAAAATTGCCGTTAGTATTGGTTAAAAAGATGTCAGAACAGCTTGATCAAAAGTGCGTTATAACAGTTCTACAGGAGGTTGTAATATCTAGGTCTACCTTCAAAGAGATAGATGGACGGACGGGCAGATATACAGACAGAGTCGGGTGGAAAGATAGACGCAAGAGCGGAAATGCAGATGGCCGGAGGGGTGGGCTGGCGGATAGATAGATGGACGGTCGGACGGATAGATAGATGGCTGTCTGTCTGTCTGTCTGGCTGGCTGGCTGGCTGGCTGAATGGATGGATGGATGGACGGACGGACGGACGGAAAGAAAAATGGGCGGACGGGCAAACGGGCGGATGGATAGATGAATAAAACGAGGGAAGCACTGACGGACGGCCAGACGGACGATTGTAAGGGCAGATGTATGAAAGGACGGACGGACGGACGGACGGACGGACGGACGAACTGACGGACAAACAGCCACACGGAAGAATGGATGGATGGATGGACGGACGGGCGATAAACGAGCGGTCGGATAAGTGGATTGTTAAATGGATGGACGGATGGACGGACGGACAGACAAAAAGGCAAGGCTGACCGACAAACGGACGGCACGAACGGACGGATCCATATAATGACAGAGCAGACGAGCAGACGAGGAAACAGACAGACAGTTGGACAAACATACGGATAGCCGAACTTCATTTAGGAAACAACTTGTTCATACTCTCGATTCTTTCTGGTTTCCTTGACGGAACGCCTGGATTAAAAAGAATATATTTCAAAACCCCACCAACCTTTGCCCGTTTCCTCGAGCGGCCACTGCTTACTCCGCTCCCTCCGACGGTTGTTAATAAGGGCGCGTCCCACGCAGCTGCGCGTCACCTCTCCTCTCCCGCGCTGCATCCGTCCCGCGCGGCGCGGCGCGGCTAGCAGCGGCGACTGCGTACACACACGCGCCCGCCGCTGCTATGTATTTGGCAAACTGCGCTGTGGATTTGACGGCAGATTCCCCCGCTCTACCTGTCTTACTAATCAACTGCATATGTACACTCGCGAGCCACACGCCCCTATCATCCGGAAAAGCTAACAGCCGCTTATGCCAGTTGACTTATACCTGTCCTTGGGAAACGATTCCGAGTAAGGTAACTCAAACAGGAATGCGTGGAGGATTATCAACTATATGTACCGACTTGATGTATTAGTTTTTGTATATTTAATTTCTTTTTAATGTTTGTGAGAAACATGTGAACTGTGTGCGACATAAAATATATTTACACATTTACGGATATTCAACATGTGTGCCTAAGAGAAGTAAATATCAATAATCTACTTTCAAGATAAATGTTCCCTGAAGTATCAACATTATAGAGAAACCGGATCATGAAACTTCTCAACGCGAATCAGTTTTAGAATTGTTTAGTAGTTATTAATTATACATGATCTTACTGATGAATAATTATTTAGCGGATCCATGGGCAACATAAAGAGTCCTTTGAGTTTTACAGAGACTAATATAAATCACACAGACTTAGGAAAGAGTTTCTAGTCTCTGCATTCTAATGTCAATCAGGATGTTAAGAATCCAAATCCGTATGAACTGGAGAGTTTCATTCACTTGGAAACAGGAAAATTCAGGTAGAACAAAAAAGAACAGTGATTAAGTGGGTGAATTAAAAATGAATCTCGAATTCCCGGAAGTGCAGTACAAAAGTACCAAAGGAAGTGCAGTACGAATTCGTGCGAAACTGCTCTGCCAGCTAACAGCTAAAACAACTCTTGACAAGTTAATTTAATTAACATAACCTCCGCGTCGAGCGGCCCGGAAAGAAATACGTCCTTCCTTAGGCAAACCGCGATGCTTCGGTGCTCGAATGTTCAAAAACATCCACACACGTCGCCCTGACGAGGTTGTAGAGCGGAATATTTCGTTCTGAGAAATATCTCCGGATGTGAACGTCTGTGATGTCGCTGCACGTAAAGATCCCTCGCGTTAGTCGCATTAGGCGGAGCGAGCCGGCGGATTCCGCCGCTGCGACGCCGCCTAACACAATTTGACCGCGCGGCGGCAGGAGGGGAGGGGGGCGGCGGCGGTCGCACCGACTAAAACGCCAGCGGACGCTCCGCTTTTCCGCGTCTCGATTTCCTCTCATCGCATCGGTGGTAGTAGGGGGGAGCCGGAGGCGGGTGCGGAAGCGGAGGTGGACGGTCAGAGCAAGGTGGAAGCGGATGTGGAAGTGAATACGTTCGTAGTGGAAGTGAGGTAGCGGTGGAAGTGGAGAAGGAGGTGGGTGACGGAGGACAAGGAGGCGGCGACAGTGCAGTAAGATGGATGATGTGAATAAGGCGGTGAAAGTGGTGGTGTAGGTAAAGAAGGAGAAGATGATGTAGGTGGAGAAGGAGGTGGGGTTGTAGGTGAAGGAGGTGGGGTTGTAGGTAGAGAAGGAGGTAGGGTTGTAGGTGGAAAAGTAGGAGGAGAAAGGGAGAGGAGGTGGGGATGAGGCGGCGGAGGCTATATAGAAGGAAGGAGAGCCAGTACAGTAGGAGCTCGCGGTCCCGGAATGGCAAAAGTACATGGCGGTTGTGCTGTCGCGCTGTGAAAAAGGTGGAAACAAAGTCCGCGGGGAAGGCAGCGTCGGTGGAGAGGTGGTGACAGGGGCAGTGAGGGCGTGCAAAGGCAGTGTGTGAGGGGCGGCCGCGGTGGGAGAGAAGGACATTGAGGTACAAACAAACAAGGGTTCGAGAGTGATGCGGTGATGAAAACACTGGCTGCATCACGTGAGGGCAGGGGGGCGGGCATTGGGCGGCTGGGCGTTGGGCATCGGGTGGAGGGCGGTGGGCGGCTGTCGGCGGCGGGAGTGGGGATGGGGGTGGCGGCGGAGGTAGGGTGACGGCGGGGCTGGGGTGGCGGCGGGGCTGGGGTGGCGGCGGGGCTGGGGTGGCGGCGGGGCTGGGGTGGCGGCGGGGGTGGGGTGGCGGCGGGGATAGGGTAGTGCGGCGGGGATATGGGTGGTGGCGGGGATATGGGTGGTGGCGGGGATAAGGTGGTGGCGGCGGGGATATGGGTGGCGGCGGGGATAAGGTGGTGACGGCGGGATGGGGGTGGCGGTGGGGATGGGGTGGCGACGGCGGGATGGGGATGGGGGTGGCGGCGGCGGGATAGGGGTGGCGGGCGGAGGGATGGAGGTGGCGGTGGCGGCGGGGGTGGGGGTGGTGAAGCGCCCGCAGAGGCGGCGGGGGAAGGAGCGGTAGTGGGATTCCGGAAGGGGGGGCAAGGTGGGATGGGCGACCAGACCACGATGACGTCAGAAGTTACATCAATAGCAGTAAAAGTAAAAAGAGATCCCGACGGTGGCGAGATAACCTATGGATGGCTGAGTACTACGCCGGTCGGCGTTAATCTACAAGGCGACGCGCGCGTGATGGTGAGGCTGTAACGCGGGTGCTTGGCTGAGGTGGCCGGAGCTGCACCGCCTACTGCCGTCACATCTCCCGTAAGCATGCAGTTTAATACATGACGAAATATATCTATTAATGTCATCGAAGATAAAAATGTACCCTAATGAAGTTTACCAAAGAGTCAGCAATGCCGCTATCTCTGCAAGTGACTTAGGCGAGAGGTTCTAGGGTTCCAGTCCCGAAAGAGAAAGATTTTTTCGTCACTAGCTTGATAACAGGGTCGAATTCAGTCACTGCTTGACTCAGATCGTTCCATGGCTACTCTGATCAACACCAGGCAAATGTCGGAGCAGCACCCTAGAAATAGGGTTACTGACCGTGCGCGATCTTTCCTTCCTCTGCTTTGCTCCCCTTACGCTAACATGCACTATCGCACGAGTCGGGAGACCGGTGGGAGCTTTGAGATTGCCTCATGTGAGGTCTTACCTTGCTGAGGGAGATACCTGAAGGAGAATTCTCTACTACCCGACGCATAGGTGGACGCCGGATCTCACCATCCACCACCCCTTCCAAATACAAAACATTAAATTAACCATTTGACGTGCCCGGAAACAACAAATTACGTGTGTCAATAACAACCTCCATATGACTTCTGAATAACGTATTTTGTTTGTACATTCCCAATACTATATTTTTCAAACATAATCCATTCATTACCTTACATACCATACCATTTACATTCCATCGTAACCTTCCCAAATATTTATTACTTAATTGTTCATATACTCACTATATATGCCATTAATGACCATTCCAGTAAATTTGCTTTACTATAAACTCCACGGTTATCTTCCCGTTTACGTACAATTCCAAATCTTTCTCCTGCATCCAAATTCCTCTCCATTTTCTCACAATATCGCTTCTATATTTAGTCTTTTCTTCTCTCTCCATTTTCCCCCATCTCTCTGCCGCATCTATCTGTCACATAAACCCAATATTTTGTATAAATGCTTGGGTGTATTAATATTTATTTACGATCCAAGTTGCGTTGCGATGCATCAAACGAACGTAAATAATTTAAACATATCTGTTAGGGCTTCATTATCTGTTTCTCCTTTTGCACACTTATTGCAGTAATTAGATTTGTTATATAATAGAAGTAGAATTGTGAAAAGTTAAATTGTAGTCTCTCCATTTTCAAAACCTTTTTACGATACGGATGATAGTGACACTGAAAATAGAATTGATATTTTTAGCAATAGTTTAATTTCTCAACTGATGGTATTTATTTACAAGTTCAGACGAAATGTATAGCAAATACGCGATACTATTTAGCCATATTCAAACACTTTTGGGGAGATATTGTCATTAAGATTACACCAAAAATTCCGCTCCAAATATTCTTGCCATTTTTATTCTTGTTTACTACCGACGTCTGTATAAGATGGTCTCGATAAACGGGGTTGGAGATATAAGGATGACAGATCGGGCAATCGATCTATGGGACAGAGAACTGAATAAGGAAGGAATGGTGGTGCGCGGCCCGAGGCGCGTTGTTTGTAATATTGCGGCGGTATCCGAAACAGATCAAGGGAAAACATGGAAGCCCCGATGAGATAATGAGAGAAGCAGATCTATAGAATTGTCACATCACAGAAACTCTAGTTGGTCTGTGTTGAATGTCTGCCGTGGCTGGTATTCCATTACAGAACAAAGATCTATAATGACAGAGAAGAAAAACACGCAGTTACATACGCTATCACAGGGAGAGTGAATTATGCCACTATAAATAGTATTGATCTGTCTTCGGGCAGTAAGCGGGACGTTCATTGCCGTTCGCAGAGTCCTAGTATTATTGAGGTGATGCTAAGGACAAGCACCTAAGAAGCACTAGAACGCTAAATATTTGCGTTTGTGGCGGAGGGAAGTTCGAAATACGCACGCATCTTATGCTGCTACTTATACTGCTGCATATGGGCTGCTGCTACTTCTTATGCTGCTTATAGAGCTGCATATGTGCTGGTGCTGCTCTTGCTGCTGCTGACCGACATGAATATTCAATAGATATCATAACAGTGGATTAGGATTTCCTGTAAGTTCAATACTGCATCCTCACCTCCCGTCCCCGTCACCTCCCGTCCCCGTCACCTCCCGTCCCCGTCACCTCCCGTCCCCGTCACCTCCCGTCCCCGTCACCTCCCGTCCCCGTCACCTCCCGTCCCCGTCACCTCCCGTCCCCGTCACCTCCCGTCCCCGTCACCTCCCGTCCCCGTCACCTCCCGTCCCCGTCACCTCCCGTCCCCGTCACCTCCCGTCCCCGTCACCTCCCGTCCCCGTCACCTCCCGTCCCCGTCACCTCCCGTCCCCGTCACCTCCCGTCCCCGTCACCTCCCGTCCTCGTCACCTCCCGTCCCCGTCACCTCCCGTCCCCGTCACCTCCCGTCCCCGTCACCTCCCGTCCCCGTCACCTCCCGTCCCCGTCACCTCCCGTCCCCGTCACCTCCCGTCCCCGTCACCTCCCGTCCCCGTCACCTCCCGTCCCCGTCACCTCCCGTCCCCGTCACCTCCCGTCCCCATTAATTCACGTCTCCATCACCTCCCATCCCTACCTTCTCCGCCTTAATCACCCTCACCCCTATCATCATCACCCCGCCATTACCACCTTCGCCATTGTCGCCTTTTCCTCTGTTAGTATCCCAACTGGTGGCTCCAACGCTGCCGCCACCGCATCTCAGTTGCCCAGCCCGTCGCTGGGTCTTCTGCGGGGCTTCCAACGCGCGAGTGAACTTAGGGAACCCCTTCCGCTGACCGCCCGGGCGCGGCGCAGTGGCCCGCGCCCCTGCCGGTAGCATTAATAAGCTTTAATAAGAGCGGCGACGGCGCGCGCGGGAGCGGGCGAAAGGCAGCTATCGGCGGGCGAGAAGCAGCGTTCGATCTCGCGATCCGGCCCCGCAGCGCTCGCCGTCCCCGCCCCCGGCCCCGCCTCCGCCTCCGCCACCGCGGCCGGTAATTGGCAAGCGGGTCAAGCGCCCTAATGAAGCCACCGCCGCGCCAGCAAGACGGGCCCTCGCCCCCGCCCCCTCACGGGGGAACCCCCTCCCCGCTGCCCTTCTTCCCTCCCTTTCTCTCCCTGTTCCCCCTTGCGTCGAGCGCCGCCCCCTCCCTCCGGGTTTCCACCGCGCCGAGTATTTTACTTGCGCAAAGGTAAATCCAGCGCCCTCGCCCCTCTCACGCCCCGTCCCCGCCCCCACCGCCCCCACCGCCGCCGCCGCCGCCGCCGCCGCCGCCGCGCCCGCCTGCACCTTCCGAAGGGAAGCCGCTCTTTAACGTGCCGCCAGAACCTCTGCGGGAGAAGCTTCCAGAAGGAAAGGGCTGCAGGTACACTAAGAGGTACTTTATTTGTACATAGCAGCTTCCCCTCCCGCGTTGAAAGCGCTGCCCCTGAGATTTGGCGATAGGCAAACCCGCACGGCATTAGTGCACTACGGGACATTATTTCAGATCTTCTGAAAAAAAAATCCTATTACTTTATTGAAACATTCTTGGTTCAAATAATGGTTCTCAAATTTTAGTTACGCCGAAAGAATTTGTGATAAATGTGTCATAAATGTTACAAGAGCAATGGGTGTTATAGAGAATTAATGATGTACGAGTGGTAACTATTTCATGGATATACACGTCAATAAATTCAAAAGAATCTATTAAGTAAACAAATACGACGAATAAGGGAATTAACACACAAGTCCATTATGGAACGTAATATCACTGCCTCCTGAAATTATTTCATGTAAGACACGGAAGTAATACTGAGAAAATGAATTCAGAATATTCCCTTTATCTTCTACAAAAAATAGCTATTTAGCATCAAGAAACCTGTAAAAATTATTCATACATTAAAGGAAACATAAAAGGCCAATGAATTAATTAAATGAACAATTATTAAAACACAATTGGCATTAGTCAAGTCATTCAAAATGTTTAACATGTACTCATTTGATGTTGTGATGTAAGTTCATTTTTCCGCTCGCAGCAGAACGACTGGAACTGTTTTAAAATGCCTTTCCTGTGTTTCATAACTATTTAATTGGACGTTTTCTATTACATTTTAGCAGGTAAAGTGTAACCTAAAGTTACGTATTGTTTTAATACTTACAGCGTTTATATTTTCACAGATCAATGCAATGTACTCATTCACTACTCACCGTAAAATACGTTTTCTCATGAAAACAAAAATCAGTGCACGTAGCATGACACTGACAAGAAAATTTGATAATATTTTGCTGATAGCTAAGATTGAAGTTTGAAATCTTTTCTTACTTTGAATATTCAGCAAATAAGTGAAATAGCTTAACACATTGACTAGTTACAGAAATGTTCTTGTAGGTATCTTATCTCAAATGGCCAATCGCATCACGATGGGTTTACATCCTATTTAATTCCCTCTCAACCCATCGCTCTACTCTATTAGAAAGCAATTTTGAGAACTAGGGAAAAGCAGTAATATTTTACTTGTAATTTTCGAGAGTTTCTCTAGAAATAAAGAAATGGCTCTGTACATTACATAATAAAATACTAGTATATACAAAATACCTCCAAATAATAGATTCTCATTAAAAGTTTACACTCTTAAATAACAATTATTAATCTACGTTACATGAACAAATATTACTAAATTTCTCTAGTTATTCAAATGTATCTTGCATTGTATCAATATTCAACATAATTTAGCCACATACGTCTCTTCTGTAACAACATTAGAAATGTTTAATAATTTAATTTGAAATGACTGCAAATGACACTCGAACATCTGAAAGTAATGTACAGAGTGCTTCGACATACATATGTAAGCTTATTTTTCTATTGAGAACAACGTTTATTTCAATTTTTTGTTTCTTTTGCCTCAAAATTATGACTTGTACTACCAGTATTGTCATTAAACAGTAGCATTCGGAGTTTTAAAATTACGACATGCTGTTGACTATATTTTGCATTCACTTTCACTTATTTTATTTCAACTTCATTTTAAGTTTTTTAATGAACTTGTAAATAATTCCAAGAATATAACCACATACTCACTTGCCGTTAACACTTTAAACCCGGACAAGCATTCCTGAGCTCTAATGGTATTTTCGAACTCCGCTAGAACTATTTCACTTGAAGCCGGCACACTGCCGCATCTAGTTCTGGGAATCTCAAAACAATAGTTGAACAATCGGTGACGTCACGGAGCACGTCGCAGCCGCTTCCTCATCTCGACGCGAGGGAGCGCGCTCGTCTCCTGCCGGCGGCGGCGGCGGCGGCAGCGCGGCCCCCTCGGCAGAATGTTGCTAATTAAAACTTGTGCGGGCCCTTTGTTATTGCGGCCATTGTTATTGAGAGGCGGCGGCGGCGGCGGCACAGCCCGCGGCCCCGGCAGGTCTTCGCTAATGACCGCGCGCGGTCGGGTTACGCACGTCCGCCATGTTGGGCGCCGGCGCTCGTCCCTGGCCGGCCGCCGCCGCCGCTCCACGGACAGCGGCCGCGCGGTGGGCGAGATGTGGGCGATGGGAGGTGGGATGGGAGGTGGGAGAGGGCGATGGGTTGGTGGGTGGAGGGAGTGGAGGAGAGTAGTGTGTAACGACGGTTGCCCGTCGAACTGAAGATACTTGATGAAGGAGAGTAGAAGGGGATGGATGATTGTAATGGTAAAGTAGGTAGGAGGTGGAGAGAGGTGAGAGGTGATGGAAGGTAGCGTGTGGGAGGTCCAGGGTGAACGGTGGGGAGTAGGAGAGAGAGGGTTGGTAGTTAGTAATAGTAGGAGGTGGGCGAAGGATGGTGAGAGGTGAATTATCAGTGACGAGGAAAACGTAGTTTGTAAGCTGTGAGTGGTATTGTGAGGGAAGTTGAATGTGGGGTTGTAGGTGGTGGGTTTGATATATGAGTAATAAGAGGTGGGTTCCAGTTGGAGGGTTTTGGTTGGTTTTGTAGCGGGCTTGCTGGGGTCGATTTGGTTCGTTGTTTATGAAATAGAAGTGGCTTGAAATTGACAAGCATGAGTAGTGACTGTGAGAGCTCGAGAATGGCTAATACATTGATAAAGGTGAGTGTGATGGAGGGTTATTGCGAAGAGCCAGGTAGGCAATGTGGTAGAGCCAGGCGATCGAAATCAGTAGGCGGACAGTGAAAGAAAGGAGAGCTGAAGAGAGGAAAAAGGACGAGAGAAAAGAGGACACGGAGGAGGGAGAGAGGAAATTGGAGTGACCAAGTTAAGAGGGACAGGGCGGACGGAGCGGATCGAAGCAACAGTTCATGCAACACTGATATCGAACGCATGATAGAAGCCTGTAATAAAGTATCGTTGATCAAATCTGAAATTGAGAGCTACATGCGGAGGGCACAAGAATAGAAATGAATAGGTACCCATGGTAAAATGGAAAAGACAATTCACAGAGATAAGAAAGAAAATTAAAATCTTCAATGTAGAAGAATAATAGAAGATACGTGATACGGGAATAATTAACGCGATGTGCAATGAAAGAAAAGGGATCATATTAATGGTGTTAAAGTGATCACAAGAAGAAATTCAAACTAAACAAACCCAATGTATAATTATCTACTTAGTGTCGTTTACGGAGCAAGAAAGATCAAATTCAAGAATACATTTTCTACGAATAATAGAGGGCAGGACCTACAAGTGAGTGGCGTAAAAGGAAACGAACCAAATAAATACCGTTAATATGAAGGCAGTCAAGTAGGATAGCTAGACATGTTATAGTAAAAAAGTAAACAAATTTTAAAGGCGTGGCGAGAAAAAAATCAAAAATGTAAGATTTTTTTGATCACTCTTTTACAATATTTCCCACATACCTGCTTTACCCAACTTTCTCGTAAGAAGCTTGTACATTGCCCCCTTACAGTTCAGAGGAGAATAACGGACAGGACAGCGCGAACGGGCGAGCGCAGTGCAGTCTCCGAGAGAGTTAGGGCAGTGGGCGAGGGGCGCGGCGGGGTGTTGAGGGGAGGAGAGAGAAGGGCGGGGCGGAGAGGGATGGGGAGGTGCAAGGCCTGGAGGGGCGGGTTAAGGGGTAGGGCGGGGAGAAGATGGGGGCGGGGACGGCCTTGCTCTGGCGGGTGAAAGGGAGTGAGAGGGTAAGGGCGGACGGTGTCGGGTGGCGGGTGATGGAGGCTGCGGGGGTGAGGGTGGACGGCGACGGGCGAGGGGCGCGGGGGCGGCGCCGAGGGGACGAAGGGGCACCGGCCGCCGTAATTGCGCGAGAGTCCTCCGCGTCGCTCGTCGCCCCTCCCCCTCCATCCCGCCTCTGCCCCCCCCCGCCGCCACCGCCGCCTCCGCCCAGCCGGGCGCGCGGCCCAGCGGTAAACAATCATCCCGACATCCATAAAGGAGATTGGCCGGCCGTCCACTTGTCGGCACCGGCGTCAGCGACGGCTCCAGATTTATTAGGATTAGGAAACGACAGCCATTAGCCCAGATTGGCTTCCGCCGCTGCCGCCGCCGCAGCCGCCAGCGCTGTCGCCGCCACCGCTGCCGCCACAGTCCCTCTCCGCGGCTAATTTCTTTATTGGCGGCGGCCGCAGGTGCGGAGGCGGAGGCGTCCGGCAGACCGACCATCCACCCCCTCGTCCGCCCGTTCGTCCGTCCATCCGTCCGTTGTCCGTCTGTCCGGAAGAGCGTCGCCCGTCACACGTGGTGATCGCCCTGAGCGACACGCAGCGCCCATCTTCTCGCCCCACCCCCTCCGCGGTCATCCTCGTCAGCATCGGAGACGCATCAATCTCGGTTAAGCTGCGACGCAGGGAGAAGAGTTTGGTATAATCGTTTCGCAATATCTTTGATGCTTCAATTGAGGAAGAGGGAATGGAAAATGTATGGGCATGTTCAGAGAAATACTGTCATAACTGGATGGAGGAAGAATAATTTAAATTTATTGTTTTATTTGGGATGGATTCTGATTGGGAGAGCATTTGCCATCCAACGCAAATGTAAATGTATTATAGAGTTTGGTGAATTACAAAATTCTTTTACTCCAAAAGAACGTGCAACAAAGTCTACATTTAATTTCCAACAACAGTTTCTGAATACTTGTATTGTAAAAAAAAATTATGAAATGTAAAGAAGGAGATTAAAGAGACTTAATAGAGATGGTTTGCATCATTTTTACCCCACTATCAAGAATCCCAACGCCCCTACATCGACTTTAATTCAAAATACTAGCACAACACCAACGCTATCATACCGTGCATGAAATAACTCCTTCCCCCAATATCAGAAAATAACAGGTCATAAGCCGTAAATCATAGTATTACGTAAAATGTCTTGTGCTTTTGTGATAACGTCGTTAACATGACTTTACGAGCGCATTACTTTTAGTCTGTAGCGCAGAGGGGCGACCGGAAACAGTGACGCAAGCGATACATGCGCTTCCGCTAGGAGCCGCGCACACGAAGCTTCTGCGCCAGAACGCACGCACGCACGCGTCCTCCCGCGCCGCCCTTCGCCCCTCCCCCTGTCGTTCACTGCCTCTTGCCGGCGCCGCGGCTGCTGCTATTTTAATACTTTGTTTTCATAATGTTTAAGTTGGAAATTACTGCTGATGTGTGTTAATTAATGGGAGCCAATTTAATGAACAAGCCTGAAACCAAACGCTTCTTTTGCTTATTAACACAATCTACAGGAGCCGCGCTGCTCGTCTTTCCGTCTCTCTCACTCGCGGGCACGCCGCTCTTCCCGCCCCCGCCGCCGCCGCAGTCACCGTCTCGCGCGCGCGGCAAGACAGGCCCGCTAATGAGCACCCGCCCCCCCCGCCCCACCCGCCCACCTCGCTTCCACCCCGTCCCGTCCCCACCTACGCCACCACGCCCAGCCCCGGTACGCGCATCTGCCTGTGCGTCCGCTCCCGCCTCGCTCCCGCCTCGCTCCCGCCTCGCTCCCGCCTCGCTCCCGCCTCGCTCCCGCCTCGCTCCCGCCTCGCTCCCGCCTCGCTCCCGCCTCGCTCCCGCCTCGCTCCCGCCTCGCTCCCGCCTCGCTCCCGCCTCGCTCCCGCCTCGCTCCCGCCTCGCTCCCGCCTCGCTCCCGCCTCGCTCCCGCCTCGCTCCCGCCTCGCTCCCGCCTCGCTCCCGCCTCGCTCCCGCCTCGCTCCCGCCTCGCTCCCGCCTCGCTCCCGCCTCGCTCCCGCCTCGCTCCCGCCTCGCTCCCGCCTCGCTCCCGCCTCGCTCCCGCCTCGCTCCCGCCTCGCTCCCGCCTCGCTCCCGCCTCGCTCCCGCCTCGAATCCAGAGCGTTTTTCTAACTTTCCCTCGTTTCTTCCAATCTCTCCACGCATTAGTCTATACATTCGCCGTCTGCTCTTCCCCGCCTTTCCGTTCCATTAAATTGATTGACTCCCAGGCACGTCAACTACCAAGATCATTATTCCCGTAGATGTAGTGTATATTTTTCATCGAGAGGTGATGGTGATCATTCCCCGCTGGATGGCGAAATCCGACGCCGACCTACCGTCAACTAGCGAGGTTTTCTCTCAACCAGGTATCTCCCACCAGCAAGGCACCGCTTCAGCCGGGACAAGCTCTAAAACCCCGTTCGATCTCCCGGTATTTGTGGTAGTGTAGTGCATGTTAGTGTACGTGTGTGTAAGTGGAGAGGATTGGACAAGGAAGAGGTAGAAAAGATCGCGCGCGGTCCGTAGCCCATTTCTTAGGGTGCTGCTCTAGCACTCGCCTGCTGTTGATCGGAGAAACCATGGAAAACTGCCGATCAGAACAGCCAGCCGTATAAATCTCCTCGAGACAACGACTGACCTAGACCTAGCTGACTAGCTAGTGTGGAAAATCCTGCCGCCGTCGGGACTCAGAGGCACTACAGTGACATCAGTTGATGCACTGAGCTACCTCTCCCGGTCTCTTGACTAGATCCATAACGTCTTCAACCCTTCCTCCCGAATTCAACTCGGACATATCCTCGCCTACGCCTCCCCACTAAGATCAATCTCATCAAACATAAAACTCTACCTGACGTACTTTTATACAACCACATTCACCTGCACACGCCTTATCCGGAGCCCCTTTGGGAGCCGGCGATATGTCTAGGCCGTACAAATTTCGAATAAGTAGAGCAGAAATAAGTAGCGAGGGGCAGAAGAACCTGGTCGAAGTGGAAATTGGCAAAGCCCATGTCAGAGCGGTGCAAAGTACCGCAAAAAGGATCAACGTGACGAGACGGAGCAATGGGAAAAATCTGGGGTTGGAGAGACAGGCGAGGCGAAGGGCTACGTCGAGGGACGAGAGTCGAGGAAAAGTTAGAAAACGTGACGAAGGCAAAAGGCAAGAAATGAAGGAGGTGGACAGAGGCGTGGAAGAGGCGCGAAAGGGGTACGAAAGCGTGGAAGAGGCAGAACAGAGGCGTGAAAGAGGCAAAACAGAGGCGTGGAAGAGGCAGAACAGAGGCGTGAAAGAGGCAGAACAGAGGCGTGAAAGAGGCAAACAGAGGCGTGGAAGAGGCAGAACAGAGGCGTGGAAGAGGCAGAACAGAGGCGTGGAAGAGGCAGAACAGGGGCGTGGAAGAGGCAGAACAGGGGCGTGGAAGAGGCAGAACAGAGGCGTGGAAGAGACAGAACAGAGGCGTGAAAGAGGCAGAACAGAGGCGTGAAAGAGGCAAACAGAGGCGTGAAAGAGGCAGAACAGAGGCGTGAAAGAGGCAGAACAGAGGCGTGAAAGAGGCAGAACAGAGGCGTGAAAGAGGCAGAACAGAGGCGTGAAAGAGGCAAACAGAGGCGTGGAAGAGGCAGAACAGAGGCGTGGAAGAGGCAGAACAGAGGCGTGGAAGAGGCAGAACAGAGGCGTGGAAGAGGCAGAACAGGGGCGTGGAAGAGGCAGAACAGGGGCGTGGAAGAGGCAGAACAGAGGCGTGGAAGAGACAGAACAGAGGCGTGAAAGAGGCAGAACAGAGGCGTGAAAGAGGCAAACAGAGGCGTGGAAGAGGCAGAACAGAGGCGTGGAAGAGGCAGAACAGAGGCGTGGAAGAGACAGAACAGAGGCGTGGAAAAGGCGGAACAGAGGCGTGGAAGAGGCGGAACAGAGGCGTGGAAGAGGCGGAACAGAGGTGGCCTGAGGCGTGGAAGAAACATGGAAGAGGCGGAGAAAAGGCAGGAAAGGGGCGTGGGGAAGGGAAAAAAGAGGCAGGGAAGAAGTAGATGCGGGAGGTGGCGGGGAAGAAGCCAGTAGAAGTGGGGAAGAGGCGGGCAGAGGTCGGGATCGAGGGCACAGAGGACATGAGAGGAAAGGAGGGCAAAACTGAGAGAGCCTGGCAGAGGAGGAAAGTCTCAGGAAGAAGCGGACAGAAGCGGGCAGAGGCGTGGGAAGGAAGCGAAGGCGAGGAGGCGGGGTGGGTGGGATTGGGTGGAACGGGAAGCGCCCCAGAGTGGCCGCGACTCGAATTAACAAGCCTTTGTGACGTCGCCGGCGCGCACGCCCCTCCGACCGGCGCGCTCCCTGGCGGCAGCCCCGGCGGCCGGTGCCCCTTTATTAAATTTTTCTGAGTAATCAATCACTCGATAACTGCGTCGTGATTGGCAGCCGCCGATTAAGTCGCCGCTAAACCACTGTTGCGCTTAAACAAGCAGCTGTACGGACTGCCAGTCTGCCCCTTCCCTTTCTCTCCGCCGACTCCCAGAGCTGCCAGCAACCCCTTGCCTCGCGATCGGTCAACCGACGGCGTTGCAAGTGTGGAATAATGTCTCGATTGCCACGAGCGTTTCTGAAGATGAGATAATTTGAGCCTAAAAATGATACCTTAAAAATGATGCCTTACATAATACCTACAGTTCAACGAATCGAGGTAGTTAAATTTCGATTTAATACCGACAAGGAGAATTCGTACTAATTAAAATGGAATCGGTGAATTGCATTAGGAGAATTGTATGTATTGAAATTTAATAATAGGAACAATACTGAAATTTCATAGTACAGCCACTAGGAATCTTAATTTGTAATGGTTTACTTTACATACGAACCTGTGCTTCACAAGAAAATAGAAGTTAGTTTCGCCTCTGTCCTGCCTGACATTCGCAGGCATTGCAATTGTACACAAATGAATTTCAGGTGTCTTGTTTTTATTTTGCGTTGACTTTTAACTGGTAGACACATTACTGCCACAAACACACATTGCCCATGGTCTAGTGTGGGCAATATTATTCGGGGAAGCATAAAACTGAGAAATTCAACGGACGCATGTCATAGCGAACAGTTAGAACTTTATTATTCTCGTCGGCGTCCAAGCTTTCTGTGAAAACTAGGCTCGTATAATAATAGAAAATGCAAAATTTATTTACGTAGTTTTCCTCTACCGAAACCATTTTGATATAGCTAAAATGAATGAAACACGAACATCAAAGACACTGAAGCAGACACCGAAATAATAGTTACAGCTCACTCTCCAACTCATTAAATTAATACAGGGAGCTATCTACATAATGAAACATCCTTTTATATAAATTTTCCCTCGACATGAATTCTTGTAACCATTACCAAATGGAAGCTTTGTCAGATTTGTAATGACATTAATAATTTTAGCCACAAACAATTTCTAAGAAAAAATATCTATATACATCAAACACAAAAACTCTCATAACTGTCCCTGGTAACTTATTCTTACAAACAGTGAATTAAAAGAAAGAAGCAGGGGTATGTTCGTATGGTAATTTAATTAATGGTTGATAGATGGAGAATGATTTGTTTGATAGGATACACGATTTTTTGAGAACGTCCACATTACAAACCCAAGGGAGAAACATACCTGTCTTACGCGGAATAACATTAGACTTTTTTAAGATTCGCGCTGTTCAGCGATACACAATTATAGAAGCGAATAAAAAAACTTCTTTTTTAAATAAAAATGCAAATTATTAATCATGTATTTGAAGATGAACTTTCGGTTATGCTAAAAATTTTAAACCAAACTCTAGGATACCTGTTTCTTTACTTTGAAAATCTTCCAAAGAGCGTTACTCTAAACGACACTAAACTTAGACATATGATATCTGCTATTGGTCTAAGAACACCAACGTCCTTTTCCCTTTTTTATTATTTGGTTAAAATAGACCAACGCAATTAACTGAAAAATTAGTATCATGCTAACAAGAACATCAATAAAATAATAAATCTGTGAAAGAAAAAATGAGAAAATTCAAAATGTATCAAATCATAACAAAAAAAAAACTTTACAAGCTAAGAAAAAATATTAAAAAAATGTTATATGAATAGAAGCTACATCTCATTTTACAAGAAAGAACGGTTGGAGCCCTGTTAGAGGACTGTTTAATAAGGGACGAGCAAGATTTGTAAAGTCGGAATAAAGTATTGAACCGAGTGGTTCTTGTAGGAACACGGAAGAAAAGAAGGAAAAAGTCATTTGATTTTAATTTTTGTTTGACTCTACGTAAAAGGGTTTTTCTGTTTTAATTCTTCTCTCCCTCAACCCCTATGGACTAAACCTATACCCTTCTGATAGTTATATTTAGACTATTTTTAAGACTAACACATCTCTAGCAAGGGAACAAAAGTCTGGCTATTTCGATAGTTTGGTTAATTTGATGCTGAAAATTTGGAAGTTTTGTCCAGTTCAAAGAAAACCTTGTTTGCCTTGAAATTCCTACCTGGGAAATAGTTATTTTAATCAGATTTGTTTCAAATGGAAAGATTCATCCCGTTTATTAATGTCTGGATTTTTACAGTTTGGTAGCAAATATTTTGGCTTTTATTCTTGTTTAAGGTAAAAAAAGTAATGATTTGTTTCAATAAATCTACTTTGTACTTTGTGCAAAAACAAACCATAAAAAATTAAGTATTTTACTGATTTCAGAATCGACTTCATGGGCGCCGCCAAATTTGTGAGCACTAGAGCACAGCTGTTCTGTAAAATGCAACAACAAATTACTGACTTATTTAATTCAAGATATATTTAAATAGTGTTTTAAAATAATCGCTTGTTGGTTAATGCAAACATATTTGGACTCTTTGCTGTAAGTTCAAATTAAAGGGAGTCGATGGTGTTTCAAATTGCAACTCATCAAGTGCACCCATTTTCACCCACATACTCTCGCCACTGTGACCTGCATTTTGCATGCCTCGCTGCAGGGCGTCTCCATCCACACCTCACTGCTCCTCTCACGCAGATTTTTTTTGCGCAGCGGTCGAAATTCGGTTACAGCGGTTCCGAACCGATAGCCACTCCCCGCCCTCCCCCCCGCCCTTCCCCCCACCTTCCCCTGGGTGGGCCGCGCGCCCTGCGCAAACTGCTCGGTGACATCTCGCTCCGCAAACGAATCGAATCGAATCGTTTGTGATTCTTTGACGTGGCAATCGACAGTGCGTTCTGCGTCATGAATGAGTTGCATCTGCGTTTGTTCTAGCTATTATTGCGAGCTCGCTGGATCCTCTCGGAGAACTGTAGAGGGCTCGGAATGACGTTGCGGTGAAATGTATCTGCTCGTACCTGGAAACCGATGAGAAACGTTATTTCCAGGTAGGTAGATTTTTAAGGACAGCTCTCGACAGAGAATACTGACCAGAAATGTTTGAAGTTCGTTTTTAAATCGGTAAACATGTAACCTTGATGGTGAAAAACTATTTCATGATTCCAATTTAAGAATAGAATTTAGAGATATTAAAATAGGAATAAGAGAGTCAAAAATAAAGATAAACAATAAAAATCACAGAGAATTTATACAAAGGCTGATGATCAATTGCACACAAAATTAATGAAGGTATTTTTGTAACAGAGACTTACATTATCAAATGTATATTCATATTTTCTCTTGAGTAACAATATTGTTGATAAGTTTTTAGTTCAAATACAATTTATGCGATTAATTTAATGCATTGATGAGAGTGCTTGATTCTCGTGATTTCTCAACAGACGATACGGAAAATTAGCAATTCCAAAACAGAGGAATTCTGTAAAAGCATAATATGATTAAAAATATTGTGTTCATAGCGGTTGGATAAACTGTCTTCTCGTACCGACTGAATAACAGCAAACATATTCCATGCTCCCGTTCAATTTATTTTCGCGAGCTTAAATTTACGCGGAGCCCTATTGCAGGGGAATTCGCGGTATGATGAAATGCAGTTTTACCGCAGCACTAGAGCGATATTACGTTACAGTCTGCGTTGTTCACATGCTGCTGTATCATACTGTGAGGTACGATTACCGTGGAGTTCTATGGCAGGGTGCAGGATGACATTGCATGCCAGGTTGTTGGTTACGTAAGTGCTCTGGAAAGTAACGTGTGGAGATTAAATCTTAATAGATGCAACGACGCGGGGTTTATACAGACGTGGGACTCTATAGCTTTTAATGCTTCCATTTAATGGAAGTGGGCCTGAAAGGCACGTAGGGTCTTATATGTAAGTGCTCAATCGATTTCGTAGATGTATACATGGCATAAACCTCGGAGCTCCGTAGCAACGATTGAAACCAATGATTAGAGTGAATGACCGGTTCAACGTTGTATGCTAGTACAGTCGAAATAGTATAGGAAGGAGGATTTACGCCGTATACCTAAGTTCAAATGAAAGATAGAGGAAACAAGATAAAGCGAAATTAGCTCCAATAATTCAGTGGCCACGGGGTAAAAGTTCTTAAGTCAAAAATCTTAGTTTGGAGAAAACAAGGGTTAGATTTTTAAGCCACCGCTTGTTCCTACGGTAAACGCTATTTCTTAATGTTTTTTCTCGTTAAGGAGGCAAATTTGAATTCGGGCGTTTTACTCGTAAAATAAAGTATAGATACTTAACTTGTAGTTTCAGTACCCACGGAATTAATTGCATTGCCATTTGGGATTCATTAAATATTGTGTTTGGTCCAATGAACTACATTGCCATCTCACATTGTTCTGATGCCTGGTCCAATTTTGGTTTCCCTGTAACTGTTTTTAGAAAATATCTTGCTTTAACCTTTTTTCGCTTTATTCACGATGATGGTCAGCAGAAATCCTAAATGTAATTTTTATGAGATCTGGTTACAATACCATGTTCTAATAACCTGTAAGACGGTATGTAATTAAAATATTGTTTTAAATTAGTAAATTCTGAAGGGAAAATATCATTGCATACAAAGTGAAACCTGCCCAAGCGACTCCGCGACTGAGCGGTCACCTCCACAAAAAGACTGATATTCCCATAAGACACTTGTAAGTATTCCCTGTTTTTCAGCGTCCAATCAGTCAGCGTACAGGAACATTTCGTAGATTTGCCTTTATTAAGCAATAACCTCAAGCGACTTTGAACTGTGTAATAACGAAAAGGGAAAAGTGGTGGTGATTTAATATCTTCCTTGGAAGGAATGCATCATCAGATTTTTCGAATAAGAACATTCGGAGTCGCTTACCTGGTTAGGGGACAGCTTTCTCATTAGATAACAACAGATGACTTTTACCCTCCCGTACACATCCGTATATACGGAGTGTATCCGTTACATAGGGAAAATTATGTAATGCTATGCGAAAAAATGGCGAATATTCTACAGAAAAAAATTCATTGCCGGGCCGTGAAAAGGAAAATGGGGATACATCCAGTTGCTAATAAAGCCCCTAACACGTGGCTTAACCTGAATCCCTGTTTTGTGGGTCCCTGATACCGAAAAAACAATTGAAAGCAAAACGTCCGTCTGTGAAAACTACTAGAGCCTAAACCACTCGTAGAATTTTTTTTCAAATTGAAGAAACCCCTGTCGATCTGGCTCCAGTCGAAGCATTGAGATGTTTAAAAACTTTCTTCAAAATTTGGGGGTACTTTACATGAAGCTCTCCGGACATTTTCAAACTTGTACAAAAGAAACAAACAAAGCACTGTAAATATAATGTGAAACAAACAAAGCAAGTAACAAACAAAGCAAGTAAATATAATGTGAAAAAATCGCCGCTAATGTAAATATTAACGACGTGAGACACAAGAGTGACAAAAGTGTGAAGAAAATGTACATGACCTTGAAATAGTAATCAGTTGCAAAATATTATATAGTTTATTAACTTTTGACGTATTGGAAACAAATTTGAATAGCATTTTAGCAAAAAAATTATGTATTTAAATAAATATACTTTTATATCTGCGAGTAAATTGTTTTCGAAACGTCTCAAGTTACTTACATTTTGTGTACTTGTTAAAATTTGCTTTATCAATACAAGCCAAACTGTAGTGTCTATGAGTTTCAAATTTTCATCTTTTAAATACTTTTTAAAATTGCTTATTCGATTACTAAGAGTGATTTCACATCAAATCAATATTGTTTTCTATCTGTCCGTAAGTACAAACCGGTTTAACTCGAAAACTAATTAATAAAATTCAAGCACTAACTAATGAAAACCAAGCATGAAATTCCAAGAACCTTACAGACAAATACTTGTTCTCTGTTTTACTGTGATATCGGCAAGAATTCTAAACAAATGATTTGTTTGTTGATTCCTCAGACTAGCCACAATTGTTCCCAAATTTGGCACGAATACTTTTGAGGGGACAAGAATGAAAACTACCATGGTTGCGATTGAAAACTGTTATTACAAAATGTTACTTTTAATATTCAGTTAAATACAATTCCCAATTCATCTGGTTTTATTTGCCGTATGAGGCGGGGCGGGATTGAGCAGGACCAGACGGAGCGGGCAGAGCAGGCGGCAGGAGCAGAAGGCAAACAACTGGCGAAGCAGTAGAAGTGAAAAGAGCGAGGGGAGAGAAGAACGAATGGAGAGGAAGGGAGTGCCGTAGCAGACGGAGATGGAACGAAAGAGCAGGCCTAAACGGCGAATTGGGCGTAGCGGAAAGGTGGAAGGAGCAGTAGGTGCGCAATGAGTGGAAGGAACAGATAGAGCGGCCGGATGGACGGGGCGGGGCATGTCGATATGATGTTTTGGTGGCTCGATAGGGCGTACGGGGGAAAGGCATACCGTAATGAGCGAGATGAACGAATAGGCTGGGTGGGAGACGTTTGCAGGAGGGCCATGGCATACAAGGTAGGGCGTGTGGGAGAGATGGATGAAGTCTGATGAGAGGGAGGATGATAATAATAATATATTTATTTGGCTACAATTGGCTGATTGCCAAGGGGTAACCATAAATCTACAGCTTTACAATGCATCTACATTTACAATTCAAAAACAATTTACAATATAATAGATAGAGCGGAAGAGACTGGATGGGAGGGTCTGGAGATGTTTGCAGGATAGTTACGGTATGCCAAATGGAGCGTGCGGGAGCGTGTCCGTCTTTTCAAAAAATCGCATGGCCTTATATTGTCCCAACTCTGAGTAACCTCACACCCGCTTCGGGACACTAGTTTAGGAGATTAGTTTTTTAACATTTATTGCTCATGTCTACACATATCCCGCAGTTCATTGAGACGCTGAACAAACTTGTCCACTCATATTTTGGTTCTTTTGAGACATTGTAAGATGTTTATTTGGGATTTATAAAATTAGTTTTAGGACTGACTTCCAACGCCCTCTTTATATATCAACTTCTGAATGGAGAATTTTGAAGGGTAAAACGTGCGAACAATTACCCAGCAACGAAGAAAAATTTCTAAGAAATTAATTTCGAAAATATTTGAATCCCCTTAGTAATACGAATAAATGCACAAGAACTACATTTCCGTACCACTAATTGAGCTGCAGATCCCCAAATAACTCTCACCTCAACAAGTGACAGTTGTTTCGCAGTGACGTCAACGACGCGTCGGCCCCAGCGCAGCGCTCCCCTCCGCGCGAGTGGCGCGGGGCGGCCGCGTTAGTTCGGATTAATTGCCAGGTACGCGCCAGGCGCGCTGCCTCGCCACCTCCCAGCCACGCCCCCTTCCCCCCACCTCTCTTCCACCCACCTCGCCCGCTTTGTTCGCCCTCTTGGAATTGTTGGCGCCTATTTTTGACCCGCATTATGCGGCTACAAAAGGCCCATTGTGCGCCGTCCAATTGGACGTAAGTTTGCTCAAGCGGCCGCGGCGCGGCGCGGCTCCGCACCGCGCGCGTGTTTGATGTAACAATTCGTTCCGCCAAACAAGGCGCGGGAGCGTATTTGCCGAGTCGATTTCTGTTTCAAGTTTTCTCAAAAAACACGCGCCGGGGCGAGCGGGGGACGGGGGTGGCGCGGGGCGGGGGCAAGGGGGGCGGACGGGCCGCGGCCACGCGCGCTGGGCGGGCGGGGGGCACGGGGGCGGCGGCGAGGAGGGAAATTAATTAACGTGCAGAAAGTTGCGCGAGGCTCGCGCGCTTGCAAGTTCGCCTGCCCGGCCGCCGCCGCCGTCGCCGCCGCCGTTGCCCCGCAGTGCGCCTAATTATTTGGATTTTCTGTTCTATAATATTATTTATTCCTGGCGGCGCGGTCGGAGCCGCGCGCTTCGCGGATACCTAATGTTATTTTTCCTTCTTCTAATTGGTGCGCTCGTTACGGCCGCGGCTCCGCCGGCCCGTCCCGGTCTGGCCCCGCCCCGCCCCGCCCCGCCCCGCGCCGCCCCGCCCCGCTCCGCCCCGTTCCGTCCCGGTCCGTCCCGCTGCGCCGCCCGCGCTCGCCCCAGCGAGCTCGCGAGTCTCGGCGATATTGTAATGCTGCTGCGGCGGCGGCGGGAACGGCAACGGTGGCGGAAGTGAGCCCGCGCCGATCGACGGGCCCCGACCTCGCCGGCCTACGAGAGGATGCAATTAAGTTCAACTTTCCATTCCCAAATTGCCAATTTGTATAGTCGCTGGAGGGGCGGCGGTGTCTGGCCCTCGCGTCGCGAGCCGCACTCCTTCCCCCCCCCCTGCCTCGCTACAACCCAGCCCCGCTCCCTCCTGCACCTGCCACCGCCCCCGCGCGCGCGCTTCCGAGCGTCTTCCGAACCCCTCGGAGGTCAGCCGGCGCGCCCCTGGCGGCGCACGCGAGCACTACCGCGCCGCGCCCGCTCCGATTGCGGGGTATCCACCGCGCAGCGACGGGAAGAAGACGGCCCAGGAAAGGAGGGTGCCGCCCTGGCGCCCGGATGCAGCCACTGAAAATGCCCTTCGCGTACCCTGTACTTGAATCGCTTGTAAGTGGCTCTCCGTATGTCTGAACGAGCTTTTTAGCCGAGGGGGGAAAATACTTAAAAACGATTTTCTTGTTAATCATTTGAACATCTATGTAAGTCAGTCTAAGTCTGCAGAAGTCAACAGAACAACTTCTGACATCAAACATAATCATAGTTTATGGTTTGTTTGTTTTTAATTTATCATTGCCAAGCAATTTGTGCAGTTTTATCAAATGATACCGTAAAATTCTTCTCTGTAGTCAACATACATACACATGGCCACAATAACATTTCATATTAAATAAAACAAACATGTTCTTTTAAAATAATATTGGTAAATACATTATTGTAATCTATTACTTTTCTACAATAGTACAAAGGAGGGATTTTATTTGTGCATGCGTGTAGCTTGTCGTTTAATAAGCATCTGAGAAACAGCAATATCACCGCACTAAAGAAATTTTCGCAGGAAGTTGGCAAATGAAGATGACGCTATGATTCGATAATCATGAAGTATGGAGTAGCATCAAACAAGATAATCAATTTGACATGAAAAACACACAGTAGAAGTATTTTTATATGATTTTAGAAACGTGTTGAATTTCGTAAGCGAAGTGATTGTTTCTTGTTCAATATAGATAATCGACCTATTCCCCTGGTAAAAAATCTCTCAATCTCTACTGCAAAATCAATCGATTCACGTGCCCACTGTAACTTTTTTGTCTCCTGTAGATAATTATTTCTATTCCGAATTCCCCATTTCACTTAGAGTAATGAGAATTTTGTTCATGAGACGTTTATATTGAATACTTCTTGTGTCTGAACATGATGGCATATTAAGGTACTGTTCAACAATAATCACAAATAATTTGCCATCCAAGTGATGCATGCAAGCCTCTTTTTATTGACCCTGGAATTTTGCCAATTTGTTAAGAATCTGTAGCATTTATCAAAACTGACTTTGTTAAGGTTGGGAACATATTTACGTGCCATACATGTAATTATAATCACAACAAATCACATAAATAATTTCCAGCTGGTGTCAGGAAATAATTTTCAGCAGCAGCTCCCTACAAGAAATCTAAAATAATTTATGTACGATACTTTACAACACGTTGCAAAATGTTGTAAACATTTGAAATAGATTTGTTCTCACCTGCTTCGATACTATTAGAAACTATACTAACCAAAAGAAAAATAAATATTATTTTGAAAATATATTTAATCAATTAGTTAACATTTGTTCTATGCACTTTTACACGACTTGATATCCCTGAAAAAATGTCCTTCAGCTTCTGGATTATTGACTCCATATCGTTAATGGTTTTTCGTCTAAATTTCCTGATCCATTAAGAAACGGTTGCAATTTGTCTCTTGTTTTGAATCTAGATATAAATGTAGCGTTTTTGTGCAAGTTTTGTTGAAATATCCCTTTCCTAGTTGTGATAGAAGTAGATCCAGAGGAGATAGGTTTCTATTTTGTTAGCAAAGCTATAAAATCAAATATGTAGTTTGTTTACCTATGAAAATACGTTTTTTTCTATAGCATGAGCAAAAATGTCCAGTTTTCAAATGTTATTCGGTTGCAAAAAATACTAACATCGTTTTGTTTGTATGTACTTTTATATTCATCATTTAACTTCGTTAGAGTTGGGGATGGGATTTTGCAGCTCAAGAAAATGTCGCATATTGTACTTCTCCTCCATACGTCATACACATGTAAAACTTCAGCTAATCACATACAGATACTACCAGAATCCTGTTCGTCTCTCTGCTTTTCTTTCATTTTCAAATGAAAAATTCAGTGTAATAGTCATTGCCTTAAAGGTTGTATACGTGATTATGTTCGTAATTTGTTTCCTATTGCGTCTCTCAGCCCCAACCCATCTGTTTGTGTAAGTGTAATCGAGTAGGCACCTATTCGTATTTTTAGAATTATTTATTATTGCGATATAGATAATTTTTACATAGTATTACGTATATCTTAAGTCAAATTCAACGTTACTGTAATTTCAGAAATGAGACACACTTTTCAGAAGAATGACGAGGATGATATTAAGGGACACCTCATTGTGCTCCTTCTTAAATTTACCTAATATTTTTTGACAAGAATATAAAATGCATAATATATTAACAGACATATTTTATTTTATATCAAACTAATATAATAAAGTCTTCTAACAATGATATAAACAAAATATTTGCTATGTTATTCTTGTTTTTAACCAGGATCTCTCAGATCCAGCCCATCCGTTCGTATTACATTTTTTCACTCATCCGTCACTGGGTAAACATATGAAAAGGAATTATTATTTTAGTTATTATTATTATTAATATTTATTATAATTAATCATAACTTAAATTTGCAGTAAAGATAATTGTTAATAAAAGACGCAGGATCACCTACATTCGTCCTATTGAAGAGAAACACATGGTGTTGTCGTAAGAAGAAAATTGTAGGGAGACAAGAACCAGTTAATCTATATTTAAATCGAAGCGATGACTTCCCCAAATCACATTCCGAACACTGCGCAGTGGTGTGGTAAAGCAGGTCGCACAGGGGTGCACGTTGCGGGGGAGGGATCGGGGAGTTCAGGGGGGAAAGAAAAAAATGAGCACTGTCAGCGAGCGCGTCGTCGCGTGCAGCCCGAGAAATGAATTCGGCTCAATCCCAGCATTGGCCACACGCGCGGCGGACACCCCCACTGCCATCGCCAACGGGCAAGTGGCGGTGGCGAGGGGACCGGTGAGGGGACCGGGGACTGGACTGGTAAAGGTGACCAAAGTGTTAAAGGTAGATGTGAAGGAAAGGATAAAGATAGAGCATAATGTGTTGATGGAGCAAACGATCCGATGTTCCTGGAGGAGGTAGATAATGGGAATCGAGTGAAAGTGGCGGAGACGATAGGTAGGAGAATAATGGTGGGAAGGGAAGCGGCAGGAATGTGAGGAGGTGGTGTCTGGAGAGGAAAGCTATGTGAGACAGGGTCAAGGGATGGTGATGGGGGAGGCGGATGTTACAAAGCTGGAGACTGGTGGCTGGGGTTTGCATGTAATGTGATGGAAATGGTCGAGGAGTGGGAAGTAGAGGTAGCAGAGGGTGAAGATGGTCGGTTGGTGTGACAGGGGAAGTAATGAAGACAGAAATGCCAATAGTGATGACGGGAGGAGTAATGATGATGAATGCGGTAAAGCAATGATGGAGGTGCGAAAGGATGGAGTAAAGGTAGCGGGAACGGAGGTAAAAGCGTGGTATAGGAGATGGCGGTTGGGATGGCGGTTGGGATGGCGGGTGGGATGGCATTGGGAAGGCGATTGGGATGAAGTTGGTCAGATGGTGGGGGCGGTGGGTTGGTGGGAGAAGCTGAGGTATGGGGGCAATGGGTAGTGGGAGACGTTGAGGTGTGGGGTCTGTGGGGTGGTGGGAGAGGTTGAGGTGTGGGGGAGATGGGTTGGCGAGACAGGTTGAGCGGTGGGAGCCATCGAAGTGACGGGATGGTAAAGGTGGCGAAGGATGCAGTGGATGTGGCTGCGTTGTTGGCGGCGGGGCGGACATCACATTGGTCAGAGGAGAGGGGGGGAACCAATTAATTTAAGTAAACCGACGACGGAGGCCATGATTAGCACCTCGCCCCGCCCCTCCCTCTGGCGGCGTCCGCCGTTTCCGCCCCCGCTTTCCGGCGTCCGCCCCGCGCGATCCACTTTATTTCCTTCGGCGCCGCCTGCACCCCCCCCCCCGCGAGAACTGGAAGGCGAGGGTGGCGCTCGTAAAGAAGAGGAGTTGTCCACCTGCTTCGCCTGCTTCGGGAACCTCACTTGTGGAACTAGTTATTCGAAATACTTTATAGTTTGTATTTGGACAGGATAACTTCCCCGATTGATAGATTCACATAGTATCGCACTTGGATGTAGTACGACTTAATAAACAAATTGTTTTAATGATGTACGAGTGTTTTTGTACGAGATAATGCTATCGGGTAGCGTAAATGTTTATGAATTGAGATCATTTTACTACAACTTATACTATGTTTTACATGTTTTTTGTAAAACGTACAAAGCTGCATTCCAGAGAAATGGATAGAGGTAACACTCGATTAGTATTTAGTGAGATAAGCAATATTGCTCAGTTCACTAAATAATAATAATGCCGATCCGTTGGCCGAGATCGCTAAAGCAGTAGTGCAGTAGAGGTCTCGGACCAAAGGATCGGGGTTCGTTTCCCGCCTCGGGCATGTGTTGCGTGTATCTCTATGTTTCTGTGTGTCTCAATATTCATCATCATAATTTCGCCCCATCCCCCGAGCTAACAACCCTGGGGGTATAAAAATGGAATCAGCATTAAATTGCTGATTCACCCTACAGAAAAAGCAACGTGCACCTACCCTGATAATCATAATGGCAGGATGCACGTATCGTGTGGCCCAATGAAGACCGATTCGCGAAACAACAACAACAACAAAAACAATAATAATAATAATAATAATAATGATAATGATGATAATGATAATGATAATAACGACGATAACAATGATAATGATACCGATAATAATAATCTACATCCAGAAGTAATTTACGTTGCATGTGATGTTTCGAGAGGAAACATGGTACAATTACACACTAAATTAGGGCCAACTGATTCCGAGCTTTCTAAAGAAATACGAATGGTCGATCATAACATCGGATCCATCGTTTGATTGAGCATGCCTAGGATTCTTCAGACAGATCACACAATCGACTGGCCAGAGCAGTAGGGAAACCGAAGAACAATATCTCATGCACGCGTTTATAAGTCTCTACTCGTAATCCACGCAAAAACACACAATGAAATTCGAAAAAATATAAATCAACATTCCCCATTCCCTCTTGGACATCGAAGTGTGGATCGAACCCAGTGCCCTCCCGGATGATTTGATTTCAAATAGCAGCATAATTTTTCTTCTCAGACTATCGGATAGCGTCTTTATCTGTCCGGACTAAACGAGTAGCACGCCCCCTTTCTACGGTGTTCTCCAACCGCTTGTCGGTGTCCGCTTTATTTCCGCGTTGGGCGGCGCGTAATCTGAAAATCGGGTTTAAAACAATTCCATCTCTGCCGGCGTGGCGGCTGGCCGGAGAGGAGGAGGCGAGGGGGAGCGCTCTAAGTAATGAGGGAACGCCTGCCCCCGCAAGACGAATAAACAGCGCCGGAAGGAAGTTGTTCGGAGCGACGCGAGAGCGCGTGAGTGTTGCGAATGCGTTCGTCCTCAAAAGGAGTGGAGGAAATAAGAATGGTGATCTTGTGACACTGGTGGGGTGAACGCTGGTGTGCTGCGGTGAATATGAAAATTAGTGATTCTGAACACAATTAACTTGATTATTTCGTCAATAATATTAATAACAATAATAATAATAATAATAATAATAATAATAATAATAATAATAATAATGTTTTCAGGTCTTAGTGAAGTCAAGTGCAGTGAAGTGCAATGTGACCTTGATTGTATAAACATTCAGTGAGGAGTTAGAGTATAGAAGATTTTTTTTCTTTCTCTCTTTTTCTTTTCATTTCTCTCTTAATGTAATTTAATGTTTAATGAATCAGTCGGTTTTTATATTATTATCATTATTTTACAATTATTATTATTACTATAATTAGTATATAGTTTGCTAGTTATATTACCTTATTATTGTTATTGTTATTATTATTATTGCTTCATATCACGACTACAGATGTTATAAGTCGGCTGAGTATAAAATCTACTCCAGGTTGCAACCAGCTACCTAAGGAGCAGATCTAGGGATTGTCGGTGCCTCTACAATACTTTGCGCAAAATGTGAGCTGTGCCAAATAAAGCAATTTCTTGCACTTCCCAGTCTTTTGAATGACCTGGAAGTTTAGCCAAGTTCTTACACAAAGTTTGCGGAACAAATCCCAGAGCTCCGATAACTATCGGGACGACCTGAGCATTTACGCCCCACATTCGGCTGATCTCGATTTCCAAACTCTTGTATTTAAGACGTTTCTCTGCCTCCTTGGTAACGACGTTTTGATCGCAAGGTACAGCAACATCGACAAGTAAACACGATTTGTTCTCCAAATCCCGGATGACTATATCCGGTTTGTTTGCCGCTGTCGTGCGATCAGTTTGAATTTGTTGGTCGTACAATATCGTACACAATCCAACAGACGTCACCGGTTTTGGTGAGTGTTCGTACCACTTGGGGCATGTGTTTGGAACTTCGAGTGCGGTACAGATTTGCCAGTGGAGGTAGCTACACACCCTGTCATTCGGTCTTTGCTAGGATTGGACAAGCTGAGACAATATGATCAATGGTTTCTACTTGCTCCTGGCAAATGCGGCATTTATCATCTTGGGAAATTTTGAGAATCGCTTTATCATAATGTCGTGTTCTCAACGCCTGATCTTGGGCAGCTATTAAAAGTGCTTCCGATTCTGGCTTCATTCTTCCCCTTTTAAGCCACATAAATGATTGATCTTTATTGATCTGAACCTTGTCCATTCTTTTTAGGTATTGTCCGTGGAGTGGTTTGTCTCTCCACGATTTCTTTAACATTTTTTGTGTCTCACACTTCATGTTTAGCAGCATCAGAAGTTCAGTGTCTGTGTTATTCGACGTGTCTTGCCTAGTTTTCTTCGCAATGCTTCTTGCTACACTAACAATGCCTCTGTTTCCCATTCTTCGCTCAGATTTCATTATTATTATTATTATTATTATTATTATTATTATTATTATTATTGGTATTAGTGTTCTATGTTACTGAGAGACTGTGTATTTTTATGTTTTTGTAATTATCTGCCACTGGGTTATACCCATTTGCAGTTTAAATAAATCTATCTAATAATAATAATACAAATAATAACATCAATAATATAAAAAATAAGAATAAGAAGAAGGTAAAGATGATGATGACAATTATAATAAGGTATTTCTCTTAAAATTTGTATGTGGATGTTTACTTCATTTTTCATTTACTTCATAATCATTATTATCATTATCACTTGGGAGTGGGTTTCTAAGATTTTGTATATTTTTTCCGTTGCTTCAAGGCTTATCTAAGTGAAATTTCTTGACATTTGGTTAGAATTGGATGCAGTGTAGATTAATATTTTAGTGCACATTGCATATTTGGCCAATTTTTCTTATTGGTACATAATATTGTAATTATATTAGTATATTTTGCGTATTACGTTAAATGAGAGATTTATCTGCAACACGTTTCATGTTTTCATAGAATGCATTTATTTTTGATGGTTTTTTGATTAGAAAGAGCTAGTCGCAGTATGATTTTTTTCCTTTACTGGAGATGATAAAATACTTGTGTAATTATAGGATATTTCTTTATATATTTTTTAAAATCAGACAGAAAAAATGAATCAAAACATACAAAGTACTTCACTAAGACGAATATTTATTTGTACTTCAATTATTTCTCCCGCAGAGTAACCTAGGTTATATTATGTTTGCACAAAAATATATCTTTTCATTCCAAGCACACTTCTACAGAGTTTTATCAAGGGTTTATACAGGAAATGAAATATTTTTAATTTTAATTGCAAATTAATGTGCATTTTTCAGAATTTTTAGGTCATCAATACTTATTTTTATAAGCATATTTCAAGATTTTTAGGACATAAACATCTTCTTCCTAATTATCACTATTATATTATTTAATATTGTTATAAATTATTATTTATTATTATTCACTCATTAATAGGGAATTTCTTTATATTTCTACTACATTGAATGAAAGATGATATTAAAAGTTGCACTAATTTTAATATTTGAAAATATTTTCAAAGTTAAGATGAGACAATGTTACTGAATCAATGACGCAGTGAGATTATTAACCACTGAACAACTATCCGGTAACATCATGATGCTGCAGTGAAACCTGTTGAAACGGCTATATCGATTAAGCCGTCACCCTTATTAACGACCATTTTCGCGTAGAGTCGATTCATTCTCGCATAAGACACGTGTTAATATTCTATCTGTATTTAATTACCTATCTCTGCGTCAACGGTTTGTGACGATTAACGTGTGTTAGACGATCACAACTTCTGTCGAATGTGCTATTTAGATCCGCAACGTTATAAGAGCATATTGGTAAATACAATCCGGGCTAGCGGAGGCCGGGTACGGGGACCGGGAGCGGGGACCGGAAGCGGGGGACCGGGAGCGGGGGACCGGGAGCGGGGGACCGGGAGCGGGGGACCGGGGGCGGGAGCGGGGGACCGGGAGCGGGAGCGGGGGACCGGGAGCGGGAGCGGGGGACCGGGAGCGGGAGCGGGGGACCGGGAGCGGGAGCGGGGGACCGGGAGCGGGAGCGGGGGACCGGGAGCGGGAGCGGGGGACCGGGAGCGGGAGCGGGGGACCGGGAGCGGGAGCGGGGGACCGGGAGCGGGAGCGGGGGACCGGGAGCGGGAGCGGGGGACCGGGAGCGGGGGACCGGGAGCGGGGGACCGGGAGCGGGGGACCGGGAGCGGGGGACCGGGAGCGGGGGACCGGGAGCGGGGGACCGGGAGCGGGGGACCGGGAGCGGGGGACCGGGACCGGGGGACTGGGAGCGGGGACCGCGGGCGAGTGCCGCGGGCGAGGGCAGGAACCTTGCGCGTCCCTAAGCCGCTCCCTCCCGGTGGATGCTCGGCAGCGCCGGAACAAAAGGGCCTGGCGTTTCCGTGCCTCTGCCCCTACCTTCCCTGCGGCGGCGACGGAGGGCTGGGGTCGGGCGGTGGCGGGGGGATGGGCGGGGTTGGGAGGGGGAGGACGCGCTCGGTGCCCGCCAACCGGCCCGCTGCAGGTCAATTCATCCCCGGTGGCGCTCTGTCACTGCCGCCCGCCTCGTGCTTCCACCGTCCCCGCCCTCCGCCCTCTGCCCCGCGCCACGTCCTTCCACAACCCTTGGCCCGACCTCGATGCCTGCTATTACGCTAATTCGCGTCTCCGGGAATAAGCGCTCGATGGAGTCTCGAAATATAATCCCGGATTCTCCATAATAAGCGAAAGAGGAGTGTTGAATCACTCGCATTCTCAGAAATAGCATCGGCTGAAAGATGGGACGTATAATCAAGAGTTTAGGGCATAAATGGACGTCGTGAGCAATTCTCTGAAAGGTGAAGATGAGGTCGTTCACTTAAGTAAATGTTCCATCTCATTTCACATTTTTAATACTTTGCCTTGTAACTTGCTCTACCTCTCCTTTTCAATAACTTCCATTTCTTTTCTTCCGTACAGTACAAAATTTCAAAAAGCTGATTTTGAAAATACCGTCCGTCCACAAGTCGCTTTCGATACTGTTCAAGTAACTTTTTCTCTGATCTCTTTCATCGAGTTTTTCTATTTACGATTGTGTGGGTCTATTTGTGTGGTTAGCTAAGCTAACCTACACTTCAAATTGTAAAATGCAATATTTTTAATTGCACATATCCCTTACTAGGGTGGGTATACATTTTGCTATTTGTTATAAAATGCATTGAACGACGAGAAAGCGATATTGTGAAATTAGCTTGCAAATTAATGAAATCGATTCAAAGAATGAAAAAAGGAAACACATGAATTCTTTAATTATTTATTTATTATGAGTTTCTTTTAATAATCCTCTTTGCAATCTCGGTTCTACAGTTTTAATTTCTAAATATGCGAAATAAATTCAAACAATTATTTGATTTTAGTCCTTCAGTTTATACAAATGCAACATCTATTATATTAATAAATAAATATCAGGCAAAACTAAGATTTTCTATAAAAATTCGAATTTTCAAAAGTTGAAATGTTCACTTTTTTCCATTTTGCATTTATGGTTTTTCAATTAAATATATAGTTCATGATCCAATACATTTATGTACTCAAAAACTTGGGTATTGTATAAAATGTCTTAGAATTTAATTTTGTCTCGCCTTCAAATGAACAAAAAAATTAATAACATTTATAAAATATTGCTTTATATCCTGCTATAAATGCTTGCCACCAAAGTAAGTAATCCCCCCAAATGTGGCAATTTTTATTCCATTGGTGATCTATAGAAGTAAGGATATGTGCACAAAGCTCTTCTTAGCTTTTTGCAAAGCATTAGTTAAACAGTATCTAAAAGTCACGTCTTTGAGATCATGCATTACAACATCGCACTTTATTCCTATTTGAATAAATAATCACCAACGCAAACTAAATTATTTCGTGATGAGGAAGGTTAGTCACTTTCCCTCTCTCGGCTTTAACAGATTTATAGTGCCCAACATGCTATTATAAAAACCATTTTATTCTCTTAGCTGCTTTTAAATCAGATTCGTCTATCACTGATAGTGACGTAAGTGACCGTGAGTGCATAATCACCCGCCGCCGTCGCGCACGAACACTTCCGAGCAGAGTGGGAAAATTGCGGGTGCACGGCCTTTCGCAGTGGCCAGCGTTAGTCGATTAGTCAATAGTGGCGAAAGCATATCGTCATCTCCAGTGTCGCCATCGTCATCTCCAGTGTCGCCATCGTCATCTCCAGTGTCGCCATCGTCATCTCCAGTGTCGCCATCGTCATCTCCAGTATCGCCATCGTCATCTCCAGTGTCGCCATCGTCATCTCCAGTGTCGCCATCGTCATCTCCAGTGTCGCCATCGTCATCTCCACTGTCGCCATCGTCATCTCCACTGTCGCCATCGTCATCTCCACTGTCGCCATCGTCATCTCCACTGTCGCCCGCCATCTTCATCTCCACTGTCGCCATCGTCATCTCCACTGTCGCCATCGTCATCTCCACTGTCGCCATCGTCATCTCCACTGTCGCCATCGTCATCTCCACTGTCGCCATCGTCATCTCCACTGTCGCCATCGTCATCTCCACTGTCGCCATCGTCATCTCCACTGTCGCCCGCCATCTTCATCTCCACTGTCGCCATCGTCATCTCCACTGTCGCCTTCGTCATCTCCACTGTCGCCATCGTCATCTTCACTGTCGCCATCGTCATCTCCACTGTCGCCATCGTCATCTCCACTGTCGCCATCGTCATCTCCACTGTCGCCATCGTCATCTCCACTGTCGCCATCGTCATCTCCACTGTCGCCATCGTCATCTCCACTGTCGCCATCGTCATCTCCACTGTCGCCATCGTCATCTCCACTGTCGCTATCGTCATCTCCACTGTCGCCATCGTCATCTCCACTGTCGCCATCGTCATCTCCACTGTCGCCATCGTCATCTCCACTGTCGCCCGCCATCTTCATCTCCACTGTCGCCATCGTCATCATTGTCATCGTCATCTCCATCATCATCATCTCCAACGTCATCATCGGCAACTCCATAATCATCAGCATTATACCATTATCATCATCATCATCATCTCCATCATCAGAATCATCTCTATCATCATCATGGGTATGGGGTAAACGAAATTATTTTTCTGTCTTGAGAGAGGAAAATTTTAAAATTTATCTTGGAATATTCCATTATCTGAGAGATTTGTAAAAACAATATTACTAGCGTAAGCTAGATTACTCTATTCTATTCTGTTAATTTCTTTCTTTCGCTTATTTTCAATTGATAGGGTTGTTAAATCACTCATGGAACAATCTCCCAGAGAGTCATGATGCCGACCAAAATATCTTAACAACAAAATACGTTCACTACAAAATCCCTTTGTAATAGTATGTGAAGATTGGTATTTGTAATATATATTACATATTACAAGCATTTATTCAAAAGTAATAAGCTAACACCGAGTGGCTGTGCCGTTGTGCTTCTTGAGGACTGATTATTATCTATTAAACTACCTAGTAAAGTGCATGCGTTTCTCTGGTCTCCCTAAATCCCTCCTCGTTGAGCTCACTGGGAGGGTGGCTCGGAGTATCAGCTGATGTGCCTCTAGCGGAAGGACAAAGATTCGTGTCCCGGCCATGGCAGGATTTTCGACACAAGCCACATATCTAGGCCCACTTCAATCGCTATCTGAAGGAGAATTGTAGCGGCCGGCTTCCGTGATCGGCTGCAATGCTTTTCCGTGGTATCTCCGATCGACACCCGACGAATGCCGGAACAGTATCCTAAACAACTGGCCAAGGACTGCGCGCAATCTTTCTTTTCTATTCATCCTTCCTTGTCCTATCCTCACCCCCCCCCCACACACACACACACATTCATTGCACTACACTAACACACTTGCCGGGAGACGAATCGGGATCTTATCGCGGCTGGGGCGGTGCAACAGTGGTGGAAGATACCGGGTTAGAGAAATCCCCAGAAGCCGACACAGGTCGGTGCCAGGTCTTACCAGTCCGCGGAGGAATATCACCACCACCACCACCACCAGACACCGCGATAATGCATGCACTAGACGTACGGAACTAATGACCTTAGGAGTTGGAATGCCCGGAATCACTAATCAATCAATCCGTGTAGGAGAGGTGACGGTTTCACACTTTCAGGAGTTTAACTTAAAAAAATGTATCCCGGCAGCCTAGGTGCGCATAGTGCAGCGCAGATTCTCCTTAGGAGAGCGCCCGCGCCGCAGGAAATCTCCGGGAGCGCGCGCTCGTCGAGGCGCCAGGGGGCGGCGGGTGGGCGGCGGGCGCGGCCGGGAGGGTGGGGCCGGTCGATGGGTTAATTTCGTGCGACACACAGGATCAATTACGTCCCCTTTCCCTCCCACACCGGCCGCCGGCCGGCCCTGTCCGAGCGAGCCCCTCCGCCCGCTCCCCCTCCCGCCTCCCACTCCGCCTGCACCGCCGCCACCGCCCTTTGGCCTTAAAGTAAAGCTTTATTCTCCCCCCTTTTTACAACGGCATGTTTTGACTTTCCAATTAGCCCAAGAAATTACGCACGACCCCACGCTTTTCTCGCCCCGACCTTTGACTGTAGCACAGAGGAGCAATTTTCTTTTTTAACCGCGCGCGGCCCCCGCCGCCGTCGCTTCACCGCGCCGCCGCCACCTCCCCTCACCGACCCCCCCCCCCCCCCCCCGCGTAAGCGAGCGAGCGACCCACGGCGGCGGCAAGCGGCGGTGCAGGCGGCAACGGCTCGGCGGGACATTAATTGTATTGTCACTCAATTCGTAGGTTTATTTGCCGGACAAAGGCTAGCCGCGCGCCGCTCAAGTTTTAATCAGTGCGCAATACGCGGCGATGATTTTGCTCCGCCGGCCGATTAATCACCAGCAACGCTGCGGCGCGGGTATAAATTGGTATTTCAAGTTTTAATCAAGTCTGAATTTCTCATACTTCCCCGTCGCCGCCGCCGCCCTGTTCGCGCTCGCCCCATTGCGTTTTTACACCTCGCGCCAGACAGGTGCTCCGGGGGCGGCGGCCGCCTCCATTGCCGTAGCAGCCACGGTCGCCCGATGTCGGCGTGCCCATGAACGCGACGGTCCACACTTTCCGATCTATGTTGTAAACGTGCCCCCCGGGGGTCAAAACGCTGCTCTGTGCATCAGATGAGAAAGAGGTTGTGGAGGAATCTATGAATGTTAGGCACTTACAAAACTTAACGGCACAAGGGTGGGAGCAATGCTCGGGAAACTGCATCCACTACTTTTTCGCCGCTTGCAACATTATTGTTGTTTCCAACTAAAAATAACTCTTATTCATATATATATATATATATATATATATATATATATATATATATATATTCATATATATATATATATATATATATATATATATATACACACATATACGTATATTGTACATGTGAAGGGCACTCCGAAGTGTGGTGGTCAGACATCTTCCACCTGTGGGTATCTGTAGGCCGGAGACCGGTGTTCAAATCTCAATCCACGAGTCGTACACGAAATTCGATCCACGAGAAGTAGACGAAATTTATAACTTGCTTTGTTGGTATTTCCTACCTCGCATTCCACCCGTGTTCCATTGTCATTAAAATCAAATCATCCGACCACTAAAACCATTTCAGATATGGCCGAAAAGTTAAGGATTTGGGATAGTATAAAATTTAAATGCTCTACATATGCAATGATCGCAATACTCCTTATTCTTATACTCACTTTACTCATACCGCACCAGTTTGACAACGCATTCTCAAGTTTATATTAACAACGCCATGGTTAACAACTCTACCCCAAAACGGCATATGCTTTGTAACTTATTCACACTTCGAAACTACACTTTACAGGAAGCACTACTCTTACCAGTATACCCATTTTTGTTAAATCATTGATTAGATCTCTCCAATTTCTCACTGTTTCTTGATTCTCATTAGCACTGACAAGTCGACCGCCAGTGTTGCCTGTGACCTTGGAATACGCTATTACATCACTACTCCTACTGCTTAGACGTGACTAATTACTAAGCTGAGGATTTTTGCCTATTTGCCTATTTTTATGAAATAAAAACGCAGTATTTTAGGTCACGTATTCATTTTGAAGCATAAGATGTATTAAAATACAATACTACTAATACCTCAAAATGAATAAGTAAAGTAAATTTCTGCTTTTTTAATTGAAGGATAAAAATAGGCAAATACGCAAAAATCCGCAGCTTAGTAATTACACTAGTCAAGCAACCAGCGCGACCAGCATCCTAAACCTCTCTTGAAAATGCAACACGTTTCTCTTCAAACTTAAACCACAACAATTTTCCTTGTTACCCTTATCGTTCACCGTATCTTTCGCGATGGCAACCACAGCCTCTGTAGTCGTATCTTCACTGTCATGGCTGTCCACACTTGCCTTCTTACAGTATTCCGTAACTACAACTTCCTTAAACCCACCTCACCTCATTCTTATCTCTTTCACTGTCATGATTCTTTAACCATTTTGTTTTCCGTTTTTAAGGAAGCCCACCTACATGTCGACTGGGGGAAAGGGTCCCTCTTCCACGTATCTCAGCCAACAGGATTTCGTCCCAGCCACGAATCTAAGCTCCCGAAATATGTGTCAGTTTAGTGCATATAAGTTTGTGTGTATGTGCCTGTGAATGGAAGACGAGGGACAAGAATGAAACAGGAAAGATCGCACGTGGCATGCGGTCCTCTTTCCAAGCTGCTGCTCTAGAATTGGAACTGAGCGGCAATACTAAGGGAAACTACAGTTCAGAGCAGCCGGCCGCTGGAATTCTCCTCCAGATAGCGGCAGAATTCCTCCTAACTGGCATCGAAAATCCACCATGGTGATGCATCGAACCATAAGACCTCTTGGTCAAAGACGCTGCAGTGGCAATAGCTGTTGCCCTGAGCCATCTAAGCCTGTTGATGCCATTTTTGTTAATTAAGATCGCATCAAGAGCTAGGTCATTAGCGATCACTATTGGATTTAACTTTACGGTAAATGTGAATGTGACATGATATAGTGATGATACGGGATGAAAGGACGAATTCAAATACAACTATGCGCAAAGCGGGACTCGAACCCGCGATCCTTCGGCCCGAGTTCGCTACGGCACTCCTGCTTTAGCGATCTCGGCCTCCGGATCGGTTGTTGATGCCTTATGTTCCCATATTCATAACACCAGCTTCCCGCCTGGCGAAACCTGTAGTAGAAGTCACATTTCTTCCCGCTGTAGCCACCAGCGTCGTTGCCGTCGCTCCACCTCCCCACCGCCGCTCGCCCCAGCCTCCGGCCCGCTCGATGCGCCGACAGCTTTACGGCCGCGAGAAGCTTCCAGAATTCATTTTCGGCGTGTCCGAACATGTACCTTCGCCCCGACGCTGTCCGCCGGAGCTTCCGGGCGCCGCTCCGGACGTCGATACACGCGACGACTGCACTGGCGGGGGCGGGGGTGGGGGTGGGGGCGGAAGGAGAGGTTATAGTGGTAGTGGGGCGAGGGTGGGGAACGGGCAGGACGGGCGTGAGGGCAAGAACGAGGACGGAGACGAAGACAATTCGTCTGGTGGTGGAGGGCGGTGTTGGCGGGGGGGACAGGCACAAAGCAAGGGCGGGGACGGGACAAGGGAAGAGGTAGTGGAGGAGATGGCAAGGGTGGAGTTGGAGGAGGCGGCGAAGGTGGTGAAGGTGGTGAAATTGGTGGAGGTGATAAAGATGAAGTTGACGGAGATGAAGACGGTGAAGTCGGTGAAGTTGAGGGATGGAGTGGGTGAATTTTGTGGAGATGGTAGATGTTGCGGAGGGTGTGGAAGGAAAGGTGTTGGTGTTGGTGATAGCAGCTGTGGTGGTGTTGGTGATGATAGCGACTATGGTGTTGGTGGTGGTAGCGGCTGTAGTGATGGCGGTGATAGCGCCAGTTGTGGAGGTAGTGATAGCGGCAGTAGTGGTGGTGTTGGTGATAGCGGCAGTAGTGGTGATGTTGGTGATAGCGGCAGTAGTGGGTCAGTGATAGGGGCAGTGGCGACAGCGGCAGTAGTGGTGGTCTCGATGATAGCGACAGTAGTATGGTGTCGGTGATAGCGGCAGTAGTGATGGTACCGGTGATAGGGGCAGTACTGGTGGTACCGGTGATCGCGGCAGTAGTGGTGGTACTGGTGATAGCGGCAGTAGTGGTGGTATTGGTGAGAGTGACTGTAGTAGTGGTGTTGGTGTTGGCATCGACATCGGCAACGGGGGTAGGGCAGTGGCGGGGCGAAGGCAGTGCAGATGGCGCCTGTGGTGTGGGAAAGGGGATTGGAGAGGAGGCAGTGGTGTCGGCGGAGGCGGGGAATGTGGGTTGAGGGAGGGCATAAACAGTAAGGTGGCTGGGATGCAACACTGGTGGAGACGGAAGGAGGGCGGAGATGGGGCAGTGATAGGAGCGTAAGCGAGGCCGTGGGGAATTAAAAGTGTAACGGCGGCAGTTGAGGCGGCAGCGCGAGCGGAGGACTGAAGGGGAGCGAGGCAGGTACGGCGTAAGGCAGAATCGCGATGCGTCAAGCTGCACAACGGTAGTCCCCGCAGGGGGGAACTATCAACCGCGGTGGCCACGGTTCTTGGTGGACGATTGTAAACGGCCATCCGTTAGCTTCAAGGTGGAGGAAGTGAGTAGACATTGTTAAGCTCCGTAATGCCGGGTTCGCCTGGTAACTCATCAGTTGTGTCCCTGGCGCGTCAACCTTTAGGCGTAATTGGGAGATGAACGTTTTTGCGAATACTCTGGATTCCACATATGGAAGTCCAGACGGGGAGCATGAACCCCCCTGTCAGGTTGTTTAGGTTCCGGTGTTACTCACGTCGATAGCTTCAAGGTGGAGGCAGTGAAGAGACGCATTGGGGGCCTCGAGTCCCTTGCGCTGGACTCCCGAGCTTCACCCGAGTGGCCCCCCAGTTGGGGCTCTTGGCTTCGCCGTGGCAGTGGTCCGATACTCTGAGCATAAAGGAGGGACTTATCCAAGCGCTTTGTGAGTGGCGCATTGATTCGACCCCGACATCGGCTTGGAAAACTGGTAGCTCTGAACTGGCAGTGCGGTCCGATGTAGACATTTAATGGGAAGGTTACCGAGAGGGTAAACTGCGTTCTGGCGGTTCCCAGATACCAGCATCTCGGCATGCTGGTTGTGCACTTGTGCACTGACGGGGAGTGCTGATAAAGCCGAAAAGGCATAGGTGCCCAATCCAGTGTGAATTCCCCTGGTAGAACAAGCAAATGTGTGGAGTGGTAGACCATGCAGGGTTTCTACTGCCTAGCGATAGTGTCATGCTAAGACCATTGCAATGTGCACTGAACATTTTCTAGATACATATACCTCAAATGGTGATATGGCGAACATTCGATCCCGGCACGTGTATAGTAGGTACGAGTATCCCAGCACAGTCAATGTTATTCGTGGTATTACAAATATTTTTTTCTGTTTCGTTGATAGCTATATTAACTATTTCTTGTTACCATTCTTCTTGAAAGTCTTTTTTTTTAATATCCACAAATAACGAATTCAACCCATCAACAATATGCCTCAAGACCTATTTCAAAGGCTTCTAAGTTCTACCAATTGAATAATTCAAATGGCAACGTTTATCGCATAGCCATCAAATTGAAGTGATAAATATATATCAAATAATATTATTAAAAAGAGTCTTGTGATATCGCGCAGACAATTTGTAAATCAAAATTTAGAATTATAACAGAAATATTCAATTCAATTTGCATCTCATTTTGGGACAATTGTGAGAGGCGGCCAAGGGGTGGAACGACGTCATACATGGAGTAAACAGATAGCAAGGAAAGAAGTTCCAAACAAGCGTATTTGTAAAAAACGTTATTGTTCATATCACTATTATTTTGAAAGCTTTAGGGTTAAAAATATTATTTAAATGTTCTGTTTATATTTTCTGATGATGTTTTAAAGCGAAGTGCATTTTTCGTGCGAAGACTGAAATGATTTGTAATAATTTGAAATAACGTAATATTAATCACAGTCGCTCTCTATCAGTCCTCTGAATGGTATAATTTTTTCCGTAATAGAAATGTCATTTTTGTTTCTCGTATAAGTCTTTTTTTAATATATGCTTCAAGTTTATGAACTCATGAATATATTCCACAAATATATATATGCACTCTGATGAACAAAACAATGTGCTATTGACTGATGTTAAGCTACTAAAATTTTTGAGTCTCTCGATTTAGTCAAACCTCAAATGGAACGTCCATTCAAATGAATTAAATACGAAATTTATTAAAGTTATCTTTATGCTACGCGTTCAGAATTCTCTCAAATTCAGCCACTCTTTATATTACTCATTCCTACCCGAGGTAATGTTTAACATTCTGGAGAGACACATCCCACCCACGTGATTCTTGTAAGAATCTCTTTATTAAGCTAGGATTTGTACCATTACTATGCCTTTTGATTTACGATTCATTAACATATCATGACATTAAATGCTTAAAATTGATACACAATAACAACAATTGATACAAAATGTTAAGTGCCAAGTAAAATATTTTCTGCTGCATAAATATCTCCGCACAGTTTGTAGCAAATTAAAAATCATTTCAACAATGATATTTAAAGTAAATTATTAATTTTGATACACACAACAATAATATTTAAAGTATTATTAGTTCCATTTATACTGTATAATTCTAAAACACTAAATATACATGTTACACATATGTACCTCAGCTTCTAGGCCAAAGATCCCCAACTCAATTAGATTTTTCGTCGTTTCCTGGGTACTTATTGTAAATGCTGACATAGATACTTCTTGGGCTCCACATATGTGTGCTCGTTCCCAGTGAGGAATGTAGTTTTTGAAATAATCGTTCGCCAAGTTCTCCTAGCAGTAGGTCGATCCCGTCACGAAGGGACCGATCTACGGCGACCTATCGACCTAGGACCTATAAGAGATAATTGCTAAAACATGTGTATATGAGTTAAGGCATAGAAGACAAAGCTGAAGAAACACAGCACAAATTGCATTTTTCCTCATAGCAGGTCTCACACACAGTTTCCACATCCACTTGCATATAGTAATACGGTATATCGGAACATTTATGTATCAATGATGTTTTTGCCCCGAGGACGACTTCCAATCCCGAAGGCCTCTGGCCGAGGGGTTGGAAATCGCCAGAGGGGCAAAAATATCTGGTAACGCCCGTAGTGCATACAAAATCTTATGGTTTACTAGTTCGTTGCTGAATGAAACGAGAATTCGAAACATTTTATAATATTTCTTGTATTTAAAGTAAAAAGACTCATTGTAATAGTCTTTTGCCAATATGATGTCAGATAAACAAAACAGAGTGTATATCTAATTACTATTGCGTAATCATTATTGGACTGATTTGTTCGTATAAAATGAAAGAAAATTGTGAAATTCCTGCGAAAAGTTTCGTAAAAGCAAACTAAACTAAAAACTCGAGAAATACGTGAAACTGTTTATGGTGTATTTGAGAGTTACCAGTGTGAATAACAGTGTAAATTGCGCTGATGAAACGGTACTTTTAGGTTATTAGCCTCCATTGCTAAAAGGTATTTACAATATGTCGTAACACCAAAAAATAGCATGTTGAGGATGTTAGCCGACGTGTCTTATATACTATTGAAGAAGAAGAATACTCAAGAAGAATATAATTATGTCTCTATAAAAGGTGATACGTAACAATGAAATAAGAGTGACTGATGACCATTATAAATTCACGAGAACATTCCAAAATTGCAATTTTATATATAAATTATGCAAAATAAGGTTTATAACAAGTTATTTTACTTATTTGAGCATTGTGCCATTTATTTATTGTATTTGCTTGCACCTTAACTTTAAAAAATTGAATTCATAAAAATGTTGGGTGTGTTGTGTTGGTATTAGAGCGGGCCATAATGTATTCAAAAGGCCCGAGGGCATAAAAAATCAGAAAGGCCCGCAAGAGTGCTATGTATACCATTACGTGTTTTGTTGCAGGTCCGTAAACACACAGCAATGAACTAGTAAACGATAAAGGGTATTATGGAAATATTAATAAATCATGCTTGAAACAAATTTTTAATTTTCGAAAAATTATATATTTACAGATTGTCGTACCAATTGATGACTAATGATTAAGCAAATATTTCGGTTTTGAAAGGACTTAAAAGGTTACATTTTCTTACTGTCCCACATCTATCATCATTATTCCTGAAACCTCACAATCTCCATCTTATTATAGCACCCGAACTCGCATGCATTCTGGAGTTTTAAAATACATCTTGACTTTTCTTTTGTCTCCCTTACGATTCGTTACTATGTCCAGCATTAGCCAAAAATTTGGAGTCAGTTCTTATTACGATGGAATTCTATGCTTCACTACACAAGGAATAATCGTATCCCTCCAAAAATGCTCTGAGCAACAAAACTTGTCGTATATTAAGAACATATGTACAACAAAATCATCATTTACATAAAACCCAAGATGTTACTACTTTAATACACCAATAGTAATATTTATTGACCCTCTGGGGGAAAAAGTCGTCGTTTGGGAGTTTCCTGAAAGGCGCTGCACCGACAGGTGGGCTGAATGTGTGATGCCACCCGCAAAACGACGTAGTGGAATCCACCGCGCAATGCCCGTCTCGGTCGCCAGAAAGAGCCACCGGCATCCAGTGGCGCAACGAACGCCGCTTGCATCCTCTGCTCCGGCGAAACGATGAAAGGCCGAATGTCAGCGCGCCATCCCCGCCGCCGCCTGCACAAGCGCTTCATATGCTCTCCCGCCCCCACAACCACCCTCCCACATACTCCACTCACACACACACTGTGTGACCGGAATGTGGAGGTAGTGTGTGTGGTCGTTGGGCAGAGCCAGACACACCAGAACGTCGATCTCCTCCTCGCACTCCTCCCTCTATACCACTCTCCTTCCCCACCGTGCCCCCCCTTACATCCAGCACCACGGCCCCCCGCACACTGCCCCCCTCGCAAGCACGCCCCCTCCCACCACACGGTTCTCCTATGCACCATGCCCCCCCCAATGCAACTCGTCTCCCTGGACCACGCCCCTCCGCACCGCGCCCCCCGCACTGCGCCCCTCCGCACTGCGCCACTCCGCACTGCGCCACTCGAACCACGCCCCCTCGAACCACGCCGCTCCCTCGAACCACGCAGCCCCCTCGAACCACGCAGCCCCCTCGAGCCACGCAGCCCCCTCGAACCACGCAGCCCCCTCGAACCACGTAGCCCCCTCGAACCACGCAGCCCCCTCGAACCACGCAGCTCCCTCGAACCACGCAGCCCCCTCGAACCACGCAGCCCCTCGAACCACGCAGCCCCCTCGAACCACGCAGCCCTCTCGAACCACGCAGCCCCCTCGAACCACGCAGCCCCCTCGAACCACGCAGCCCCCTCGAACCACGCAGCCCCCTCGAACCACGCACTTCCCTCGAACCACGCACTTCCCTCGAACCACGCACCACGTTCACTTCCTTCGTACCACGTCCCCACCCTCTCTCCACTTCGCACCACGCCTCATTCCACCATGCGCTATTTTACCCTATTAATCGCCTCTACCCAGAGCAGTCTCACTCCCATACCTATAATCCTCACTCCGCTTTCATATAACGCCCAGTGCCCCACTCCCGAGCCTTTCTCAAGAGAACTTGTCTCCTTCCAATGATAACACCTCCTCCTACGAACTTGCCACTCTCCTTCTCCATTATCTATTTAATTTGTTTCCAACTCTCCCCAACCACCCGCTCTCCACCCCCCGATTCCCACCACCCCATCTCTTCGACCAATCCATTCTCCCAACAAGCCTCATCGCATCGACTACCTCCCACTACGAAATTCTGTCGCCAGCACCGACCTCTCAGTTGCCGTTGTCCGCCCGCGACCGCTGCCCAACCCATCCCATCCTGTCCCTCGCCGCCCTTGCACTCGTCGGCCCCGCCTCGCAGCCGCCGCCCCTTTTATGTTGCCCTCGCAGTTGGCGCTGCTTCCGTTGTGCCCGCGCGCGGCGTCAACATCGTCCCGGCCGCACTCGGCGCCCGCGCCCCCTGCCCTCCGCGCCGCCGCCGCCGGCCAATCGCGGCCGGCGATTGCGACAGCCATGAAAAAATCACGTCAACATTTTTGCTCGGCGGATTTTTTATAAATTCACAGTGGGCCCACGCTAACGCTGCCGCCCCCTCCGCGCCGCCGCTGCCTCGATCGAGCTTTAAATGCAAGGCCGCAAAACCGGTGGGGGTGGTGGGGGTGGTGGGGGTGGTGGCGGCGGAGGAGAGGACGGCGTCAACGGTGGACGTAGGGGGCTGCGGGATCCTGAGCGACGACAGTGGCGAGGCGGGTACGGGTGGGTGTGGATGGTGGAGGTAGAGGTGGGGCGGAGGAACTGACGGGGTTGGCAGGGTGAAGGGGTAGCGTGGATGCGGAAATGCTTGAGTGGCGGGACTGGTGGGGGTGGTGAAGATGGAGGGCATGGCAGGATTGGTGTTGTAGTGGCGAGGGCGGTGGGTCGGCGGGGTGGTGGTCTTTATGGGTTTGCGGGGAAGTGGGGGTGGCGAGTATTGTGGGTTTCCGCGGATGTGGGAATGGCGAACTTTGTAGGTTTGCGCGGATGCGAGGATGGCGGGTATTGTGGGTTTGCGGGGATGTGGGTGTGGCGCTCTTGGGGACTGGCGGTGGGGTGGTGGAATGACCGGGTGGGAGGGTAGTGGCTGTGATGCTGGAGGCGATGGTAACCAAGGAAAGGTGGCGGCGGCGGTAGCGAAGTTGAAGGGGTGATGACTGATAGTAGCGGTGGTGGCAGCGGCGAGGATGGGCGTTGGCGGTGGCGGCGGCGCGACCCCTGGCGGTATACACACGGCGACGATCGCGCACGGCAGAGGTCTGTGGCTCCCTGACTGGTGATGATCGCATGAATAAGCGAAACCGCAATGCAGCGACCTGGATGTCGAAAAAGTTGAGCCGTTCCGAGGTATATTGGTGCACAAATAACAGACAGCTGAAGTGAAAGAGTCAAAAGAAAAAGAATTTTTATTTATATTTACATAGAAATAGAGCATTCGTATACACATTAGAATAAAACATTTTTGTAATCTTCCTTTGAAAATGGTATAATTTATAAAAGGAGGATTTTTAGTACCTAAAAAATCTTGAAGTATGCTTTTAAAAATGTGGATTTATGACCTAAAAATTCTGAAATATACACTTTAATATGCAATTAAAATTAACAATATTTCATTTTCTGTACAATCCTTTCTTAATAAAATACAGAGGAAGAATGCTTGGCATTGCCTAGCTTACTTGATGGGAGAAATAATTGAAGTAAATATATCCCTTAATGAAGTACATTGTATGTCTTGTTTCATTTTTCTTGTCTGGTTTTAAAAAATATATCAACAAATATCCTACATTTACACAAGAAATTTTGTTATCTATAGAAAATAGAAAAAAAACGCAAATTGTTACAATCTCTTTCTAATCAATGAACGCCAAAAATAAAGAGATTTTATGTAAACATGAAACGATTTCGAGATAAGTCTCTATTTTAAAAAAATATTCAAAATATGCTCCTATAACTACACGAATATGCACCAACAGAAAAAATCAGCCCAACATACACCAACACATTAATCTACACAGCATCCAATTCTGAACAAATATCAAGAAATTTCAGTTAGCTATGCTCTGAAGCCATGGGTCAAAATATGCAAAACTAAAGAAATCTGCCCCTTATTCATAACTAAAAAACTTATAACGTGTGAGGAATTTTGCCTTATCATAGAAGTATACAACCTTATAATGACCAATACAATTAAAAAATATGAATATGAGACTAATTTCTACGTTTTAATTATTTGATGAATACTTTATTAATTTTACTTATTAGTAACTGAATGACATAGACACACATACACTCACATAGACATTTCAATGAAAAGAAAAGTCCAAAAGATATTAAAAACGAAAATATTAAAATATCTTATCATACCCAGATATAATCTGGTTTCCTCAAAATTTCGCTCAGTAATTACACCGGACATCATTCAAAGTACTGGAGTATAACGTAAATAAAACCTTTCCCCTCTGGAGCCAATTACACAATTTAACCACGGCAGAAATAACAGCGTTCACAGAAGAATACGACTGTAATGAAAAACTGGTAGATCCCGGCAGAGCGGCTGGCAAGAAAAGTCATTAAGCAGCGCAACAAAAGGAGACCTGGAAAAATCTCCTTGGCGGAAGTCGCTTCCCGCAGGCGGAGGAGTCGCTTGCGATGAGCTGAGCTGCGATGCGGGCGCCGGCGCGGCGCGGCCGCGTGGATCCGCCACCTCGAGCGCCGGTGGAGCGGAACAAGCCGCGAAGGAGCAGCGCGGGACGGGGAGGAAAGGGCGATCGAGGTGGAGGGGGTGGGTGGTAAGGGTTGGAAAGGCAGCGGCTGGTAGAGTGAGAGGCGGCAGAAAACAGTGTGGAATACTAGCTGAGAACGACGCTGGAAAGGAATAAGTTGATGGTAAAGGATTAAGAGAGTCGGGAAGCTAGTCGAAAAGCCAGTCGGGAAGCTAGTCAGGAAGCAAGTCAGGAAGCAAGTCAGGAAGCAAGTCAGGAAGCAAGTCGAAAAGCTAGTCGAAAAGTTGTCGTGGATCTGTGAATTCCGTGGCGGGCGACATGTGGGGGGGGGGACGGAAAATCGAGGAGCCGACAAGTCAGGGAGCCGACAAGTGACGAAGTCGACCAGTCGGGGAGCCGACCAGTCGGGGAGCCGACAAGTAGGGGATCTGACCAGTCGAGGATCCGACAAGTCGGGGAGCACAAAGGTCGGGAGCAACAGGATGGGGAGTCGACAGGTCGGGAAGTCGACAGGTCGGGGAGTCGACAGGTCGGGAAGTCGACAGGTCGGGGAGTCGACAGGTCGGGGAGTCGACAGGTCGGGGAGTCGACAGGTCGGGGAGTCGACAGGTCGGGGAGTC